>JASMMZ010000003.1:20252921-20512040 GCA_038502455.1 Anisogramma anomala
CCCCCCATCTTGTGGCTGAGTTGGCTACTACTGCAATGGGAGCACCAGCAGCTGCTACCTGGGTACTTCGGCTGCTTTCTAGCTAGTGTTAAGAAGGTTTGACCGAAATGCAACGATCACGGAATACTGTTGCATGATGACCTAAGCAGTAATCAGCCTCTAACGAGGCAATGATCCAAGCATATGCATACATACAGTATCGTACCACGTGGACAGGTGGCGGGATACGAGGCTCGTGGTATTATGTTGTTAAATTTTCCGTGTAATGACAGCGCACCATGTTCTGCTTTGGGACCATTAAGTCAGTGGCAGTGAAGCCCTTCGCACATTTCGCAAAACACAGCAGAACTAACGCCGGCCGATACCAGTGCAAAAACGCCCGAAACCTCAGAGCTGACAACACCCGTGTCACAGCATCAGACCAGCTCCAAGAAGGCCTCCCACAAACATCGCGACCAGACTGCCGGCCAGGCCCGCCATCGGTGTCACGAGTCCAGCGGCAACCGAGGGAACGGAGGTTCCTACCGGCTTCGACGAGGCCGAGGCCGTTGAGCCCGAAGCCGAGCCGGTTGGCTGGGATTGGTCCTCGCTGACGAGGGCTGTCAGCTTGGAGTCGGAGGCGTAAGCCGCCGATACGGCGCTGCCGTTCTTGCAGTCGCTCGAAGCGGTACCCGAGCCAGAAACAAAGTTGACGGCAGCACACTGTTCCCGCGCAAAGTCAGCAGTGAAGCTCATCAGTTTCACAGCGGTGAAAGGAACTTGCCTGGTACAGAAGCCCATCGGGCCCGTTGAACGCAAGCCCCAGAATGCCCTTCTGGCCGCTGAAGCTGCTCGGCGCAGCCACGGCGGGCTGGCAGAAGTCGCCGGCGCCGGTCTGGGTAAATATTGGGTGGATCTGGGACCAGCCAGAGGTTGCAGTGGTGTCAAGGGTGGCACGGTACAGCCAGTTGCCGGCTGGGTGGCCGAGGAGGGTGGAGATGGGCTGGCCGGCGATGTGGAAGTCGGTGATGTTGTCCTTGGAGGTATCAATTGTGACGCCGCCACAAGGGGCGCTGGACTCGGTGTCCTCGTTGAAGGGACCGATGGGAGCCGGGGCTTTGAGGTTGAAATGGGCAGCTGCGAGAGTGGGGAGGAGGAGCAGCTTGAGGAGAGTCATTGTGGCTGATGGTCTGCAGTAGTTCGAGTGTCGCGTTGTGATTGGGCTGTGGGTGTGGTGGGCAAGGCTGGAGTGGACAAGATAATCAGCAAGCAAGCTACGTCGAAATAAGCAGCGCCGAGTGGAGGGGGACAGATGGGGGGAGAAGGGGCGTGGGAATGGCAATAATAGCGACAAGTATTTAAATCATCTGTGTCCGTGTCTAAGTAATGACAGCCTACGAACTGGTAGGGATCCAAGTGTTGGACCCTGGTACTACTAGTGTTGCTGGAGCAGAACCTTGGATTGAAGTACTATGTTAAATGACGGAAGTCCACAGGTAGCGCTTTCCCCAAAAAGGCATGGCGTGAATCTCAGATGGGGAGTTGAGACAAACCGGAGGCTTGACGATCTACCATAGTACAGATTAGAACCAACAGTAAGGACAGAAGGTCGGCTGAAGGGTCATTGTGGTGAGTCATATTCCTGGTTGAGACTGCACCACTAGTAAGTATGTGTACCTACCTCTGCTTGCGATGACTGTGATACAAACTGTATTTCCTGGTGTTTTGTAGACTGTCTCTCCAGCATCGAATGTAGACAAGCTCACTTGTGCGTGTCTGTGCGAGTCGGATGATCTACTTATATCTGTCGGAAGAGGGAGGGGATTGTCATTAATAGTACTTGCATGGAGTCCGTAGGGCTATGCTATGTCTGGGCGGCCATTGGTGGCCCCTGTTTGGTAGTCCATAGTAATCGGGGGCGCGATGAGTGGGGAAGGTCGCTGTAGCAGTACTATAGCAGTATCATAGTAGACTACAGGTCAGCCTCGAGTTGGAGTTGGCGGTGGTGGGAATTTGGGAATTTACTTGCTCAGTCTAGAGTCCAATCGGCATCTTGTGCCACCCATGTCGTATAGTACCATGTGAGGCAGGGACAGGGACTCGGGCCGTTACGACCGCCTCCTGCCGGTTGAGCACATTTCTGCAACTTCAGTTGACGACTTCCTTGAGCGAAGGGGACAAAGAACCTCGTATGCTTGTGTGATCCAGTCACACGTGGATCCCATACTATGCAAGTGTTATCGCCCGGCATCACCGAGAATGTGCACGGGAGGAAATGGAAGGATGATGAGCATTCGGGTGGACCCTGGGCTCTCCAGAGGAGATGAGAACCTTGTCACGACCACCAGTCTCTGACTCGGCATATCCTTGCGCCTTGAAACCACGTTGACGAAGCTAAGAAGTACGGCCAAGACCTTCGTGCAAGCGCCATCCGTTCGCAGTGTGGCCTTCCTTGACAGGATGAAGTGAGCAAGTTTTCTCGACCACATGAGCCTCCTCCCTGCATGGATCATACACAGACCACCACACTTTTGCCTCATCACGTCCGGCCTCTGACATTAGTCCCAAGCTTACGTCCGGAACTCCTGAGCCTCTTGTCTTCGGAGTTGGCGGGCTCAGGCCTTCCTCCGCCTAGGCAGCGTTTTGCTCATCCTTTACTAGTCTACTTTGGATGTAGGGACAGCCGTTGAGTGTCCCACAGTCTCGGGACTTGAGTTACTAACAGGGCCACGGGTCATACCGCGCTCGCGCTGTTCATATCAACATCTACCAGGAACTCCTCCACGATTTTGTTATCGCTCGTTCCGCTCTGTTCCGCCTAACCACACACAGAAGCTGCAGGACAGCCTCGGCCATTGTTGTCCACTCCGCCGGTCACAGTCAAGATGGACATGTCAGGTATGAGCATGAGTATGGGGCTGAGTTCCTTCCAGGACACGAATATGGGCCTCGCGCGTGCATATTGGTATCTCGTTGTCGGTATGCTGGGACTGTTCCTGGCCGTGCGCGCTGCAAACTATGCCCAGGGACGGACGAGGTCCGAAGATGCCCTCCTCAAGCTCGAGGGTTGGATGGAGAGTACTGACAAGTTGCAGGTTACGAAGATGTACCACCCCATCTGTTCATCATCCCTCGAGGCCATCGGGTCCAATCTCACAAGCCTGGGCCACCACAACCGCCATTGGTCGCGAGTTCAGCTACCCCCAGTTCTACGTCTCCACCCGCTTGCTATCCTGGCTGACGCCCCCCTCCACGGGCCGCATGCTCGTGCTGCTCGTCTACTGGGCTGTGGTCATCTACATGGTCACCGCCGGCGCCATCGTCGAGGATGCCTACTTCTGGGAGCGCATCGGCTTTCGCAATGCCTGGGTCACTATCACCCAGGTGCCCTTCCTTTACCTGTTGGCATCCAAGAGCAGTGTACTGGGCCTGATAGCGGGAAGCAGTTACGAGCGCCTCAACTGGCTGCACCGCTGGGTGGCCCGGACCATGTTCGTCACGGCCTCGATTCATGGCTGGCATTTTTGGGCCGAGTGGGTGCGCGGCGAAATGGTCGACGACATGCTCAAGATGATGCCCATGGTGAAATATGGCTTCGCCGCCTGGGGACTTCTGCTATGGGCAAACCTATCTGGACTGGCGCCACTCCGGGGCATGTGTTACGAGTTCTTCGTCGCTCAGCACATGCTGACCTGGATCATGTTCCTCTATGTCATCTACATCCACGTCCCTGTCTACGCGCGATACAACGTTTGGTTCGCCGTCGCTGCTCTCTGCTTCGATCGCTTCTACCGGACTGTCCTGCTCATCTGGCAGAATGTCAAGTTCAGGCCTGATCAGTCAAGATGCAAGGGTGGCCAAAGAATCGGCTACCAAGCACAGATCCACGCCGTCGACGAGGACATCACTGTGGTCACCATCAAAGACGTGCACTTCTCCTGGCACGCAGGACAACACCTTTACCTATGGATGCCGCAGATCGGTCTCTCGGACCACCACCCCTACACCATTGCCTGCGCAAAGACCCTCCCAGACACGTGCATCTGCAACAGCATCCAGCTTATCGTGCGGAAGCACAGGGGCTTCTCTCGCAAACTCCACGACTATGCCAAGAAGACACAAACACTGGGAGCGCAAGGTTCCAAGACGGCCTTTGTCACCGGGCCGTATGGTCTTCCCCCCCGATGGGACATATATGCGACACTGGTACTCATCTCAGCCTCCACAGGCGCCAGCTTCACGCTGCCGATTCTGGAGAGTGTGCTTATGGCCAAGCCAAAGTCGCTGTGCACGCAGCGGATCGACTTCCTGCTCACCGCGAAGAAGGGCGACGAGATCGACTACTACGTGCAGCGTCTGCACGAGATGATAGACAAAGCCCAGGAGGTAGGCATTGAGCTCAGGGTGCATATCGCGGTAACGCAAGGCCCACTACTGCCCACACCAGTCAACAGCAGGGACGCAAAGACAGTCTCCACCGCGTCTCCACCGGGCTCCTCGTCGTCTACTACGGACAACGCCTCGGCCCCCGACTGCTGCCATTCCCCTATGCTCACCAAGGTCGACCACGCGGCACTAGACATGGAGAAGCACGGCGCGTCTGCAAGCAGGCGCACCAGTTCCGACTTGCATGTGCACCATTTTACCTCGCGGCCGGATATCGAGGCGTTTATCAGGGAGCCGGTCGAGGCCGCGGGCGGCGAGACATCAGTGGTGGTGTGTGGGGGGAAAAGCCTAGTGGCACGGGCGAGGAATTGTGTGGCGAGTTTGAGTGATGAGAGGGCTGTGCATAAGGGCACAGGGGCACAGGGGATTCATTTGCATGTGGAGGAGTATTGTTTTTGAAGGAGGGGATAGTAACCTTATCCAAGCAATACCAACGCATCTTGAGCGTAAATATAGAACTTTTATACCGATATGCCATTCGTTTTGACCAGTTAGCTTTCACAGTTGAGGACAATCTCTCTTGAGATGGAGGCTAGTCAGGTATTGGAGCGCTGTATGTGTGGTCGCTGTATATGTGGTGTGGAAAAGGATCAAATTCATCAAAGTGGGTGAGAGCTATTTACTCCTCTACTGTCGGATGTAGCGGATGGATGTAACGGATGGATGTAACGGATGGATGTAACGGGAAGTGGCACAGGGTGGGAAGTTGCAACAAGGATAAAATGATGCGCTAATCGATAAGGCATTCATTCCAGAGCCCCCTGGCATGGAAAGGTTACAACAGTCAGGAGCGAATCACACTGGTCTTTGAGCAGACAAGTAAAAACATGATATGAAAGCCTTCACTGCACTTCCTCGATGTTCAATTCTACCTTTCACATCTCTGCCGAAGCTCCAAACATTGCCTGCTTATAGCGCAAAGGCTGCATCTGGTTTGCCAAACCAGGTCACAAATGCCTCTTTCAGCCAAAGCAACCCCACTACGCCTTCATTAATAACACAGTTGTTTGCTACAAAACCACTGGCGACGACTTCCCTCCACCTGTCAGCATTCTGTCGAGCCTTGACCATGGCGACCACACTCCCTTTTGGCATTAAACAGCTGGTGAAGCTCACCTCCGACCTCTCTCTGAGCCAGATCCGTGACAAGTTCCCTGCCTGCTACCCCGAGACAAATCCAATTGATGTTTACCGGCTACACCTTACCACTCTCCTCGAGAAGATCAGCGGCGTCGACCCCAAGATTATATACCCTGCCATACAATGGCCCCAAGGCCTAGACAAGGGCGACCTTGTCATGGCCGTGCCTGCCCTCCGGGTCAAGGGGAAGAAGCCAAACGAGCTGGCGGAGGAGTGGGCTGCCAAGGTGTGCACCCTTCCCTGAAGATCCTCCACCCGTGTCCATGTACTTATTTCTATCTTATACCACAGTTTCCCGAAGATGACCCTCTTGTCCACAAGCCTAGCATTGGCAGTGTGCACATGTCCTTCAGCTTCAAGACCGAGCCCCTCATCAAAGCTGTGATACCCATGGTCCACTCACTCGGCAAGGCCTATGGCAGCAACCCAGCCCAAGGACTGAGGGATCCCAAGAGCCCTGATGCCGGCCGCAAACGCATCATTGTCGAGTTCTCCTCACCTAACATTGCGAAGCCCTTCCACGCCGGCCACCTGCGTTCTACTATCATCGGCGGTTTCATCGCCAACCTCTATGAGCTCGCCGGCTGGGATGTCACCCGCATCAATTACCTGGGCGATTGGGGCAAGCAGTACGGCCTCTTGGCGCTGGGCTTCGAGCGGTACGGCAGCGAGGAGGAGCTGACCAAGGACCCGATTAACCATCTGTTTCACCTGTACGTCCGAATCAATGCCGAAATTAAAGAGGAGGAAGAAAAGATGAAGGCTTTGACGGCGGAGGGCAAGGCGTCCGAGGCTGCGGAGCTGAAGAGCAAGGGCTTAGACGAGCAGGCCCGTCAGTACTTCAAGAAGATGGTCGACGGAGACGACTCGGCCTTGATACAATGGCGCCGCTTCCGCGACCTGTCCATCGATCGGTACAAGAAGACATACGCTCGCTTGAATATCCACTTTGACAGCTACTCCGGTGAGAGCCAGGTTCCAGAGTCAACAATGGAGGCGGCAGCGAAAAAGATGGAGGACAAGGGCATCTCGACTGAATCGGATGGCGCGCGTGTTGTTGACTTCGCGGCGCTGATCCCTGGTAAAGAGGGCAAGCGACTCGAGCGTCCCATTATCCGAAAGAAAGACGGCACGGCCCTGTACCTGACGCGTGACATCAGCGAATTGCTGGGTCGCCATGAGAAGTACGGTTTCGACCAGATGATCTACGTTGTGGCCTCGCAGCAAGACCTGCACCTGAAGCAGCTCTTCAAGATCATCGAGTTGATGGGCTACAAGGACGTCGCGGACAAATGTCAACACATCAACTTCGGAATGGTCCTGGGCATGAGCACTCGCAAGGGCACGGTGAAGTTCTTGGACGACATCCTGCGGGATGTGGGTGAAGAGATGCACAACACGATGCGCAAAAACGAGGACAAGTACAAGCAGGTGGAGGACCCTGACGCCACTGCTGATATCTTGGGCATCAGCAGTGTGATGGTCCAAGATATGACTGGCAAGAGGTATGATGTCTATGACACGAACACAGGCTTGTGATGACGGAGTATGGACAGAACGCTGACGCGAAGCAAAGGATCAACAACTACACCTTCAACATGGAGGCCATGACCTCCTTCGAGGGTGACACAGGCCCCTACCTGCAGTATGCGCACGCCCGTGTCTGCTCCATCGCTCGCCGTGCAGCAATACCAGCCGAGGAGCTCGAGAAAGCCGACCTGAGCCTATTGACAGAGCCGCACGCCGTCAACCTGGCCCGTGTGCTGGCTCAATACCCCGACGTGGTGCAAAACACGCTCAAGACGCTTGAACCGACCACAGTCGTCACGTACCTCTTCAAGCTGACACACGTCCTCAGCTCAAGCTACGACCATCTGCGCATTGTGGCGGCCGAGGACGAGCTCAAGAAGGCCCGCATGGCTCTGTATGATGCCGCGCGTATTGTGATTTGCAACGGCATGCGGTTGTTGGGCTTGTCGCCCCTGGAGCGGATGTGAAGGGTACATTCATGAAATGAACAAGCACGTCTTGAGATACACATCTGGTGGTATGGCAGAGGATTGGAGAACCCCGGACAATGTGTGCGTCGGATTCCCCCTCTTCCACCATCCACAGAAGAAAATGCACATGAATCCCCCATCACCCGCTTTCCTCTTATGGTTTGCTTTCCACCTACGCGTATTCATGCCATTGAATCTGGCTATGATCGAGTGTGGGCTGCCCGACAAGGGATGATTCGTTGCAGAGCGGAGCCAGGTTCATACCGGCACGGTGTTGTCGAAGGCACCAAACCTAACATCCTTATGATTGGCCCGCTGCAGTGTAACAAGCGGATGACTCTGGGCACCCCGAGTCCGTCTCATCAGTTGTTCCAGTTGCTTCGTGCTAGAGAACACTTCTAGCGGGTCGGTATGTACCATGACAGCATACTGCTTACCTCAGTGCCTCAGACGTCAATGTTGGAAGTCATGCGGACTTACTACTATGGTATCGTACTAATTAGAATGCTCCCCTGTGAGGTATCGTTGGGTAAGGGCTAGCGTTCTTGGCGAATGTGGCGCACGAACCAAATACCTGACCAGCATGCATTCTATTACCCACACCACCATAGTAATAGTCCGCATAACTTACCAAAACTGACATCTGAGCTACTGAGGTAACTGCCACCCATCTTTAATGACAGCCGATGCCCACTATTAGTACACTTCGCCAGTTATGCACGTGACGCCGTGTAATGTCAGCATTTGCAAGCACAGTGTCGGCTCTGAACGGCACGGCGTTTTGATTCGTCTGCCTAGAAAATTGGCGCCCCTTCCTCGTCGACTAGTTCAGGCAGCAGCGTTTACCGGGATGCACGGTCCACCGCATCCGCCGTGAGGTTCCTTCTGCTCCTTCTGCTCCTTCTGCTCGACCCTTCCGACTCGGCGCAATCGTTGGCCACACTTTTCGCAGCTGTGCGCATGTGACAGCTTTTTTGTCGTTCCTCCAATGCTGACGCCTGATCGGAGCATAGCATCACGCGGCATCATATGGCATGATATGGCCGATTCCAGTATAAGGGCGTCCTACTTCGAACCCACATTGCATTTCCTCCAGAACTGATTGGATCCAACGCCTTTGCCCTTGTACTTCTGCTCTTGTTCATCATACTGCACTCCCTACGCTCCATCAGCTTCTCGCTATCCCACGTCCTACAGCACCATGTCCTCCTTTGGTCTTCGGATTCCCCAGGCCGGCTTCCAGATGCCAATCCAACGCCGGTTGAGCAGGCTATACACCGACACCAAGAAGTCCTCGGATTTTGTCAAAGAGCCTGTCCGGGAGGTAGAGGATCCGGACATCAAGTCGCTTCACCGGAAGCTCAAGATCCAGAATGACCGCCTCGTCACCTGGGGTCTGGGCTGGTCCGACCCGACTAGCGCCGACATCATCGACGATGCCCTTTCCAAGGCTGGCGTGAGTGAAGTCGTTGGGAGCATCATGTCCAATATCAAGGATATCTTGGCCGAAGCGGAGCCGTTGTGGGCCAGTTCAAGGTGTCAGTCTGGGGAGTCTCTGGGGCCATTGGGGGACCGGAAGATTCCCATCGTGCCCTGGAACAAGACCAAGTTCGAGGACTTGATCCGGGAGTTGACAACCTGCATCGACACGTTATACGATCTATCGAGGACCAGGTCCAGTGGTGCGTTGTCCACCCAAGCCCGCGCCAGACTCCACAAAGGCAGCTCAAATGAGGATATACGAGCCTTTGAGTCCACCAGGATGCAGGCACCCCAAAAGATTGATCCCCAGACACTGACCAGCATGAGTGAAAGACAACCTCTGCCCATGTCAGAAACCACAGTGGAGAGTCACTCTCGGGACATCGTCTTTATGAGCAAGCAAGCATACTCAGACCTGACCAGGAACAATGGAAGGCCTTACACTGCTCTCCTCCTGGAATATGCAGAGTTTGACCCCATCTACTCACAGGTGGAGATCATGCCCGACATGTCTCGATTTGAGAAACTGTCTGCTGGATTGCAGACAGAGCCCCAGCGCTCTCCAGGCTCCTGGACTGGCCTTCCACAGCTGCTTGGCTACTTTGAAGACATGAAGAACTCAAGACTGGGCCTTGTCTATCACTTCCCGCCATCCTTCAACCCAGTCTCTTTCGAACCTGTTACTCACAATGCGCTGAACACCCTGTGCTCACTTGCCGATCTTTTAACTCGACCAGGCTTTGAGCCCCCACTGGAAGCCAAGTTCAGGCTAGCCTTCAACCTGGCCAATACAGTTTTTGATATGCATTCCCGTGGCATCACACACGGAAATCTAGTCAACTCCACCATCACATTCTGTAACGCTGTGGCCGTGGGCATTGAGCCCTCGCTAGGTGCTGGTGAAGTTGATATTCGGAGGCCTTTGGTATCCTCATTTGACCTATTCTCAGACGGTGTTCAGGACAGCTCGGCCCCTGGTGCCTCCCTTTACCGCCACCCTCTTGACCCAAAGACCACCGGGGAGAAGTCACTACTATCTAACCCTGATTCCAAGGCCTTTGACCTCTACTCCTTGGCAATGCTCCTGGTATCTATCGGTTTATGGACGCCCCTGGAGAACCTTGTTTCGACTCCGTCAGCTACACTTGTCCCGGAGCCTGTACTGGAGCAGCTCGCGATTCGATGCGGCTCGCTTTACATGAAGGCGGTGCAAACTTGTTGGACAGCGGTTGACGACGAGCTTCGAGCCGGGACTGAGAGCAGCCAGATCATGACGCAGGTGCAGGTGAAGATGAGCCGCTTCCTGGAAGCGTGCGCTATTTTGGACAGCGTCGGCAGCCTGGAAGATCGTCTTAGCAGTGACTTGGGTATCCAGGCTCCGACCGCAGGACCGGATGAGAAATCCGTCGGCGCCACTGCCAGTTCATCGAGGGATGCAAAGGCGCGCGAGGCCGGTTTCATCGTGTTGACACACGAGCCTCCGAGCACCAAAGTCTCACCACCACCCCGAATCGACTCACCGCGCGGTATGCTCAAATCTGCCGGCTAGCCCTTCTCTTGTACTGACTGATTCACAGCTCCTCAGCCTCCTGGCCCGAGAACGAGACGCTCAGCCAAATCACGCCTCTATCCTCACACGGCACTAGCACCCGAGGCTGTTGAACACTGGAACGCCGTGCTCATGCCGCAAATCAACCAGGCTTTGCGCCATTTCTATCACAAGAATCCGGAATCGGTTGAGATATCCCTCGAGTCGATAGGCGAGTCCTCCAAGGAAACCAAGCCAACAGTCCTGGTCGTGTGCATGTCGGTGTCAAAGGTCAAGGGCATCCTGCGACAGAAGATGGGTGCGATATTCGACGGCACCACTGGCTATGCGCTGAAGGTCTGCCGAGGGCATGTCCTCCGATCACGTGGCGAAGGTACCGGTACGAAGCGCAGCATGGCCCACCCAGCAGATGCCGACAGTGAAGTCTTACCAGCCGCTAATGGAGGATACCAGGCGTGCCCGTCGAATGGGGCCAGCATTGGAGCGTGGATCGGCGACCGTCATTTGCCACCAGTCAGCTTCGGGGGATTGGTTGTCGTTGATGGCAAGACGTATGGCATGACAGTCCACCACATGCTGGACGACCCTGATACTGAGCAGGCAACTTTGACTCCCAGGATAGCTCAGCGCATCCAACGCAGCGTGGCTGGGCCCAAGAACCAGGTCCCTGACCTCGCGGCCTGGTATGCCGACCAGTACCCAGAAGAGGCGTCACCGTCTGTGTCATCGAACAGTAGCGACAGCGGTGACTTTGTAGCCGAGTTCTCAGAGGCGGAATCGGACACCAACACCGAGTCGGCCGTGACTAGCTCGTACTACGACTCTGAGGAGGAAGAGGACGCCGACGAGTACACCCAACCAGGAGACATACCCGGCGTAGAACCCGGCTGTGGCGATGGCTACATTATCAGCCAGCCTGCAATGGACGATGTCGAGGATGGCTTCTATCCCAACGCAGATACACAAGATGAAGACCACCTCGACACCTTCAGGCTGGGCGAGGTGTTCGCCTCGAGTGGCATTCGACGGCGCAGCGACGAGCGTGGCTTGATCCACGAGATCGACTGGGCGCTCTTCGAATTCAAGGACGACCGTCTACCAGCCGAGAATTCGATACCGCGAGCCTCCGCCAGCAACAGGATGCCCATCCAACCCAACACGGTGCTGCCGACCACGGCCTTGGCCAATCTCGAGGTGCAGTGTATGGCGCGCACAAGCGGCCTGCAGACAGGCCTCATCCTCCCCGCCCTGACCTCCGTCAAGATCTACGGGCGCACCTCGCCCAGCCACACCTACCAAGTAGCCAGCGCTGCACCCGAAAAGCGCGGCAGCATCGATAAGTCCTCGCGCCTCTCCCTCGGTCTTCCAGGCGACAGTGGCGCATGGGTTGTCGAGCGCACCAATGGCCAGGTGTGCGGCCACGTGCTGGCGTTCTCGCAGCGGAAGAGGGTCGCGTACATCTGCCCGATGGACGTGCTGCTGCTCGACATCGCCGAGACGCTAGAGGTGTCCGAGATTAAGCTGCCGGGCGGGGAGCCTGTGGTGCGCATGCTGGACAATTTGAAGGGCGGAGACGATCACGAGCCACTCGCGGGGGGTGGTGGTGATGCGGCCGGTCTCGATGGCGGGCTGCGGTCGATGGCCGCCGCTAAGCGGAGGAGTTTGAGGAAGGGCAAGGGCTCGATGAGGATCGCGTCTCAGGCGACTCCTCACACGAGAAATCGCTTTATGGTGAACGATGCTGGGGATAGCGGTTTAAACAGTGTCGCAGAGGGGATGAGGATGAGCGTTGAATCTGCCGGTCCCAGGGCGTAAGAGTCTGTGTCTACCAGACAGGACTCGCTTCATGTGTTTGTTGGCGATTATGTCGAGCGTATGATACCATTGTCACGCATTTGAAGCTGTGAGCCACGGCGATGCAACATGAGGGCAAAGTAGCCTGTATTGTTGGTGTTGCAAGAGGCAATTGTGTACCGGCACGCCGGCCGGGGGTACCCGGCTGTAATGTGACAGATCGTTTGGGGTGTATAAGCACCTTTCCTTTTCAGCAAAAGTGAATTTAGTGAAACTTGTACAATAAATACACTTATTGTACAAACATTTTCCCACCTCCGCCCTTTTTCTTCTATTGTTGTTAAATTATGTTTGATAATCATAACTGTATATTTTAGAATATTTTGCGCTTATTATTATACGGGACTATCACTTTTTATTTATAAGAAATACATTATTTGCGTGATTATATCCGCTACCATTAACAACTGTGAAGGGATTGTCGTGCACAGGAGTAATAATGTTAGTCTAATGCTGTTATTGTATTGAATGAAGAGAGAAGAAGAATGAGAGCAGAGAATAAGTAGCTAACTAACTAGGCTGTTTCTACTATATATAGGCTTCGGATGAGTTTCGAAGCCACATACTATGGCATAACCCATAACATTTCCTTCCATTTCACCCCTTTTGAAATTAGATCTTATAAGCTGGCCAATTCTAATAATTGTTAAATAGCACCTACATAACTTATTCTTATATCAACATACTGAATTGCATTATTTAGTTATTGTTTCCAAACGGGTACATATGTTATATAAAGGGTCTATGTGTTACTAATACGCTACAAAATCAAAGTCCTTAAAAATCCGGTATAAGTATTTATATAGCGACTTGATCTATCCTTTATTCTTTATCCCACTTGATATTTTGAACCTTATTGAACACATTAATTTATTATATCTTTTTCTATATCATACCATATTCTAGAATATAATGACCTGCAGGTTAAGTACGGTAAAACCCACGCGAAAAAATCCAATATAAATAGCAGACACAGTGAAATTTTTAGTGCAATCCTTTACTTAATGTTTAAACGTACTATACTTATAGTATTTGTCATGTTTATAGCCTCAATTTGAGTTCTTGAACCCGAAATTTTGAATTCACGCATTTGTAGAGTCTTGTTATTCAAAAGCAGCTAAGAAGCTAAGGTATTAAAAATATAAGATTAAAGTAAAATTTCCTTGACCTTAATGTATGAGCGCTAGAAAAGAGGTGTATGTTGTTGGTTAAATTTCATGGTTCAGCTATTGTTTCACTACCAAGGTTAAGTTATGAAAAAGTAACTTGATCTTTGCCTTGTTGGCTTATAGTAGTTCTTTGATTTTGACGTTACAATGGATGTTTTTAAACGTAAAGATATAGTTGAAAACTGGTTAATTACTGTACTAACGTAGCTTAATCAAGCGTTAACTAACTTTCCAGTTTTTGGTGGGGGTTTTCGATATCTAAAATAGTGAAGTTAACGAAATCGCGCTCAATAGTAGTGAAAGTAGAGTGAAAGCTGAAGCAGAGCGCCTTTTTTATATACAGAGTGAAACCTATTTAGTAGTTAGTAAAAAAGTAGCTGTAAACGGCTTAAAGTTATCTCTATAGGTCGAGATTTCATCAATATTAATTATATCTATAAATATTTCTCTCTACATTCATTGAGCAACTGTTAATATTCCAGCAACGACGTAGTTTCATGATTTTTAAAGTATTGGTAGAATTTATCGTACAAATAACATTATTGCAATAAATCTGAGGGAAAACTGCTTGAAAAGAATTGGGCGAAGGTGTTGCGGAGCAAGCAAAACTTTGTTCAAAAGCGACAAAAATTTGATCTGGTAAAGTAAAACTTATTAAGTATATGAATATAATAAAAGGTATTGAATAGAAATATGAGGGGATTTCTATATAAGGAATATAATAACTTGTGTAGTTCAATTATATTCATATATTTAATTGAAAAAAGAGAGTAGAGGATAAGCAGATATCTAGCTAGAAAGTTTTTATTTTATATAAGCTTCTGAATAAGTCCGAAGCTTCACTCCATGATATAGCCTATAATAACAGCTTATTTATTTAAAACGTTTGAAACCTATAACAATTATATGTATTCTTTTGAAACCAGTTGTACTTAAGTATTATACACAACTTTCTCACTTTAAATACTATTGGAATAGCGGTAAATTGCATTACATTCAAGTTCATTATATTGAGTGCAAGTTAACTACAGAATGGTTCTCAGTTTGTTATAGGGTATAGGCTTAACATTTGCCTATATAAACTAGTATGAAGACCGGCTAGCGGTTTACAAAACCTAGAAGAATTATATATCACTTGTAATGCAAAACACTAGTTACTTTGACTAGAGATTCAAATAGACTACATTGAAATAATAAATGCCTACTAACACTAATCAGTGCTTATTAGTTTAAGTATTAATAAGCTAAGTAAAACAAGAGGTTATTTTCCGGTTATATTTTGTAATTATGTAAGGTAGAAGGAAGAAATTTTCAAATTGCTTTTATAATTTATGCAATTGTTTGTGGAATTCAGGGGTAAGAGTTTTTAGATTTTGTAGTTCTTTGTGGCAGTCTAAAAGTGGCGACATTATTTCTATCTTAACGAAATATTATTATTGCATATAATTAGAAATTGAATTTTTAAGATAAACCGTTCAAAGTTTTTAGCTTAAATGGTTATCAATAATTTATACACTTGAAGTTGATAAACGGCCAAGTTGCTATTGAAAAACGTTAATTTCAGGACCCCTTTCATTGGCTCATAATAATATGATAGTGTTTCTAATTGTATTGAAGGATGAAGAAGGGAGAAACTAAGTTTAGCACTGACTGCAGAGCTTGTAAAGATATGTAAAATAATAACAACAAGGTAGGTAGGGCACTACCAAGTTAAATGCCAGTATCACCCTACCTTTCCAACAATTTGCCAAGGGACAAAAAAAAAGTATGGTGTTCCTATTATAGTAAATGTTTTATTACTAAGTAACGAGAATCAAGTTTCGTGAAAATAGCTTTTCACGAGTAGGGATAATTATAAGCATTTATCCCCAAAAATTTCAAATTACTTAATCAATTCCTTTCAATGTTTCGGGTTTTTTAGGCTTACCTATTTATCGTCATTTACTTTTAATCATTTACATTTAACCAGGTATTGTAATTGTTGACCTATTCGATAGCAGCGATTAAACCTTTTGTCTAGTATCTTTTCAACTTCCCATTTATCTCTATTACCCTCGTATTTAATAGGCGTTAAATGCGGAACGATTCGTTTAAAGTTTTTATCATCCTGAGCAGGTGTTAGGTATAAAATACTAACGGTGGAATAAATCTTTGAATTTGGAGGGAAATTAAAAGTAAAAGTAAGTTTTCCGAATTTATTGATAATATTGAAAAGACTTAAGCGAAAAAAAGTAAATTTTCTTTAACGATAAAGGGGTTTATGTCTTCGGTCTGTTTTAAGTTAAACTTGATTACCGACTTTAAAATTATGCTAACAGTACTTTTAGTTGTATCACTTTTAGCTTTCACGGCCATAATATCTATAGTTAATTGAGTATTCCTCTTTAAGTATTTTTGATAAAGCGAATATAGGTTTGTTAGCGAGTTATAAAGACAATAAAATAATCGATTGGTAAATGAAGCTCAAATCCGAATAGGAATTTATAAGGATTGACGTTAATTGTTCGAAAGTAGGTATTGTCAAAATATTATAATAAAGAAGAAATACAATTAATCCACTATTAATTGGGATACATAGCTATATCGTATCGCAAAAAAAGTTTTATAAATTGATTGTTTTCTTTTTAACTAATTGTTTGCCTAAAGATAATAAGTTATAATTATTATTAATTTTATGCTGAAGCCTTTACAAAAATCTTGTTCAAATATAAATATGAATTTAGGGTTTTAATAGGAAATAATATATCGCGGATTGTTGGTAGGACTTTAGACGTTGCAATGTTGTCGATTCGAATCGTAGTCGAAGTAATAGTAGTATTGCGTGGTCAGATGGAGAATGTATTGTTTTAGGTTTGGCAGACCGCTAGCCGGTCTGCACTGTAATTTGTATGGCTAATTGCTTGGCCCGTGCCCTAGAGTGAAGTGCATCGTACTGCACTCGACTTACACCCAATGCGATAAGTTCGTACAAAGTAATACACTTGCAGTACGGTCAACTTTACTTACAGTAAAGTTGACCTACTGCATTGCATGTAATACTATTCCAATACTGGCGGCTTTTTAGTTTGAACACGTACGATAGTATGGCTAACCAATCTTTTTCGGTTGTTACTGAATTTCTTTTCTCGTCAACTGGCCAGACCCCTGTTAATTCCAGTTGACTCCCACACTAAATTGTATCTAATTTTATGTAAATTTATTTTATTTGACCTTAATTACTCTATTACCCCAAGGTCCGAGTTTATCAACTCTTATAAAAAGTTCTTTCGCTATAAGCCTTTATAGATCTCCATTTTAACTATGCCATTTAAACAGATCACCATTATTAATTCCCTGGCAATCTTTCAGTTTTCTAGTATATCTCTGCCCGCCTTTACGTAATCCGAGCCATCTAGGCGGTTTATTAACGTAGCCCTCGATTTGTATAATCAGTTTATTGTTGTTTACAAACCTTTCCAAGGCTTTATTCGGTGATGCCTTCGTTATGGCATTAGCGGGGTTGTCTTTACCATCGATTTATCGGAATTCCTTAATTTCCCTCCTTCTGTAAGCTTTACGCAGTACCATTAAGTCGATTATCAGGCGTTTTTCGCTAGTGGTTCTGAGCTTCGAAAGGTATTCGAAAAAACTCCTTGAGTCGGTACAGATTACTACCAGGATAGGAGGAATTTTTAGTTGCCTGGTGATAATATTAAGAGTTTTCCATATTGTTATACTTACGTCGAAGACCGCTATTACACCGTAAATCTCTAAAGCCAATACGCTTCGTGTAATCCTTTTACACTTAATAAAGGTTTAATAGATTAAATTACCAATAATGTTAAACTGTGGCTTTTCATATCTTAATAACGAGGGTTATTAAGAAACCGACTTATAAAGACAAGTCGGTGTTATTTATAAATGACACATTCGTAAAGATCATTAACTTGGTTTTTAAAAAGTTGATTGAAACTATATTAATCTCGCGGTTTAAGTTTTATATTTGTTACTTAAGCCTTTTATTTAGTTAGTTAAAGTTCTTATCCGTTGGTGTTTATACTTGTGTTGTAATGGATAGAGCGTAAGAGGCTTTCGATTAGCATAAGGTAGTAATATAGCTGTTTCGAGTAAATTGCTTTAGGTAACGTTAAGCCCTGGTCTCGTTAGTCTTATCAATTGTGGTTAAAATAACGCCTTGGTTTTTTAACGAAAGTTAAGGCCGGTATTAATACCAAGTATGCGAATTAACGATTTATTAAAGTCCAAATGAGTGTTTTCCGTTAACGTTGTTACCGGTTTGTAATTCCAAACCTTGGAGTCCTTAATCGCTTACTATTTAAGTATTATAAAGCTAGTCGTTTCGATAAAAAAGGTATTGTGGATATTACTATATACCCTCATAGATAGTATACATAGGCCCAGTGGCAGTGTACTGTATTATAGAGTACACTTCTGTAGTGTTACACGATAACATGTCATACTACAGGCTGCACTCATAAAAAAACACAAAGTGCATTATGCATGGATAGGGTTGGAATGGTTATACCAAACCGAACTGAAATGCACAGACCGGTCTGGAATAACTATACCAGACCGAACGATAATATGTAGAGAGGTTTAGAGTGGTACGCTCTGGGTAAGGGCTTATAAGTTCTTACCTGTAACACGTACCTCTAGACTATTATCTGATGTATTAATCATCTTTTATACTATAATATCAATATAACGATTACTTTTCTTTATACCTTATTTTACGTAAAAAAACAAAAGCTTTTACACCTTATCGACATTAATTAGTAGCTAACTAGATCAACGATAGATAGCTAAGGAAAAAAAGAGATAAATATGAGTTAAATATTTATAGAGGGATATTAAAACGGTCCTAACTATTGATACTTTAATATTACAACTTATAAAAATTATACGGGAGTGTAGAATTACACGGAAACGCCGAAAACCCCGCAGTGTAATAAGACTGTAAAATCCGGAATAACTTTAAAAAGGATTACTTTTAGTACGATATTATTAATTAGTTAGTGCCTTATTTATTAAAAGACCATATAACGTTAACCGTTAATTTATATTGGCATTTTAAACATACTGGGGTACTCTTTGGAAAGCGTCCTATTACGTACCAAGTTACGTAAGCTAAAACCACTAAATTTCGAAACCCTTTCTTAAAACCTATCCGATTTTCGATAATACAAACCGATCGCCTTAATAAGATCGGTTACACATAAAGAAATTAAACCGATCACCTTAATAAAATCGGTTACATATAAAGTAACGAAACCGCCTACTTTACTAAGTTCAGCTATGATACGCTAATTCGAACCAATTACCAAATACTGGATTATATAATTACATTTCCTTTACCCTGTCTACTTTTTTACGTTTGCCCTACGTTCGCGCTATATATTTCGAGTTTAGCACTTATAACGTTTTGAATTTTCCCTGCCACTTAACTAACGTAATATTACCAAATGTTAATAAAAACTCATTAAAAACGGTTGACTAGTTTGTAATTACATTTTATTTACGTATCGTTTGAAATTTTTTCGTATTAACAAACATTAGTAAGCTTTATTCCGACTGATTAAATCATCTTATTTACTTTGAATTTATTCAATTACCTTAAACTTCAAATTATTTTAAATTTCGAACTACCTTGAAATACATATAAACTACTCTCCCCAAATATACGATGGCTTTATTAGTAACGTATTTGGAAAAGGTTAACGAATGTATAAAGTACCTTTTAACTTATACGTTATTTCGCAGTTATATCCTAAAGTATTTGAACTTTAACTTATAAGATTGAAAAATCGAGGTATTAATGGAGGATTAAAATCCATATACGTAAAATACGAATGTTATTAACATGATCTTAAACTATTACAACGGCGAAATAAAAGGATGTAATATATTCGACGATTTTAAAAATGATTTTACGGATTAGACGTTGGATATATAGCGAATAGTTGATGGTATAATTTCAAAAATAATACGAAAATAACTACGAGTTAAAGGTATTAATACAACCAGTAAAAGTAATAGCCGTATCGTAAAAGCCTTATTAGTAACGGCCTAAATGTTGGAATATTATTGCATGCACTGCAGTAGATCAACTTTACTATAAGTAAAGTTAACCGTACTGCAAGTGTATTGCTTTATGGAGACTTACCGTATTGAGTGTAAGTCGAGGGAAGTACGCTGCACTTGACTATAGGGCACGGGCCAAGCAATTGACCATATAAATTACTGTGCAAACCGGCTAGCAGTCTTCCAAACCTAAAACAATACATCCACCATCTAACTACACAATACTACTGTTACTTCGACCAATCAAATCGACAACTTTGCAACGTCTAAGGCCTACCAATACTGATTAGTGCTTGCCTTTTTATTAAGTTAAGCACAGATAAACTAAGTAGAAAAAGAAGCTACTTTCTGGTTACGCTCTAAGTTAAACGACTGTTGGAGTAGAGGAAAAATTCTTGCGAAAGACTATTATTAGTACTACGATAGTCTTTTAACGGCAGGAAAATAGAGAAGACTTTTGGGTTGTGTTGGTCTTCTAAAGGAAATCTAAAAGTTAGCAATGGTATCGCTATTGAGAAACAATAAGAAATCTTTATTAATCCTTTTCAAAGACGTTGAGATTAACTGTTAAAAGTCTTAAAGTTCGGAAATTTGGCAAACGGCTAAGTTATTATTACTGCAGATGCTACTAATGTAGAAAAACGACTAAGTCCTTATACTCAATAACCATAATAAACAAACTTCGACTTTTACTACTTACAAAGACCTCTAACCTTACTTTTTATATTAAATATTTACTCTACTTTACTCTTTTTTACTCTCCATATCACTTCAATCGTCAAATTCGCTACTCGAAGCGAAAAATCGAAAATCGCTAAGTTACGCCGAAAAATCCACATCACGCGACCCCACGCCGAATCGCCAAGTCTCTACGTGACTTCACGTCAAAACACTAAGCCCCTACGCTCAAAATCACCAAGTTCCTCGCCCTATACGTCCTATATAAGTCAAAACGCCAAAATATTTATCGTAAACGCTTACTTTAAAGCTATTACCAACTTTACCTAGAAAAAAGTAATTTAAAACCTCGGATTCATCTTCATTAACCATTATGACCAACAACTTTGGATTACGGATGTCGACGAAACCTTAACTAAAGCTTACATAACTAATTACATTAGCTAGTATATTCTTGAGTTTAAAGTTCGTAAAGAATTTGGCCGCAATGCCCACGCTTTTTAAAACTTTCGTAAATTCTTAAATTAGTAGACTCCTAATACATAAAAGATAATTTAAAGTACGGTTAAGGACAAACTAAAAAAGAAGGTTATACGTCGTGATATTTATATCCCTAAAAAGAGTCCACTAGGACTAGCGGAAACCTTTTTTAAACTAGCTTAATAAAAAGACTTCCTTGAAAACCCTAATTCTTAAAACTCTTAAGGAAAAGAAAAAGCCATTAAGGGATTTTAGCGCATATATATACGTTTTAGGGGACCTTTAACTTACCCTTAACTAAGTTAAGCTTTTTTTACACGTTAGCAATGAGGAACCTATTAACTTACTCGGTAATTTAGTACCTTTACGTGAAAGCGCGGAATACACCCTTAATAGTGGTAGGACACGTAAAGAAATAGCCACCAACGAAGCTGAAGGCATTGATATTAGCGTTCTATACCATTCAATTAAACAGGATTGTTAAGCCTCCCACAAATTTTAAGTACCTATTACCACTTAACAATTTAATCGTCAAGCCCCTTAAAAACCTTCCCCCTTTAGATTCACCTACGCACGGGAGCTCACCATAGGTTCTACTACATAACTTTACCCCTCGAGCCAGGTGACTGGTAATTACCCCCAACACCGTATTTTGGAGGCTCCAAAGCTTAAACCGCTAGAAAACACTATTTACAGCTAGGAAGATTATTACAATCTTCCTTCAAAATCTATTAAAATGGTTAACATTAACTATAAGCTTATAACGGACTTTTCTAAGATCTGGAATAATATAAATAAGTATAAAGGGAAGCCTTATAACCTTTTCGATATTAAGATAGTACTCCCTTTAAACATTTGTAAATGGATGGAGGTTCCCCTTCCGGGTTTTTACTTACTATTTCCCGGAATCTTTACAAAGCACGTTAAGAATTACTATCTGATCTTCTTAATTCAAGTAAACACGTTTCGCGAAATTTACGACGGCATAAAGTGATTATTTAAACAAGACGTTCACTTTGCGTAATATCATGGAAATTGGGTCATAATACGGTAAACCATAATAATAGCGAAGAAGAAAAAAGAAAAAACACTAATGGATGTATTTAATTAAATACTTAACAAGTTAATATTGTGCTATAAAGTAATGGGAAAAGCCTACGCTAGCGAATCCACACTTCGCGAATAGGTACAGGTAGCAATTACGGGGGGTAACGAGTTCGAATACGCCCTACAACGCTTAAATACCACCTGCGAAAGCTTTTTTAACCAGTTACAATCTTTACTTGTCACGGTGATAACGCGTACACCAAATTCGTTTAATATATACTTCCAAACTAGCAACTTTATTAACGTGGATAAAGAAAACCTCACAGTAGTTAATTATGTCAACCGTAAATACGGGCGCTTATAACGCTTAAGGTCTAGTTTATCGACTTTAACCTTAAACTAAAGGTAGCAATTACGTTAAAGTTAATAAGATTTAAACAAATCCGTTAACTATAAATACTATCGTTGTAATAATGGCAAGAAATTTTAAATCTGTGGTAAGTTTAACTATTAGTCAATCCGTTACCCTCCCGTCGAGCGTAATAACCGGAAATTAATATATTACGCCTAATACCCTACTGCTTCGAAATAAGATTAATTGGATCAAATTTCAGACGGTAAAAGCGATAAGCCAGTTAACGTCGTCGCTAACGCTCCCAAGCAGATTAAGTGGTATAAAGATATTGTTTCCAGTACGGCTTAATAACTAACCGATTACGTTTTTCTATATCGTTTAAGTGTTAAAAACACTAACCTTTATCCTAACCAAATCCTTAACCCTTTATATAACTTTGACCTCTGCAATCGTTACATAGACTATACATTTCAGGATATTATACCAAATATATGGATAATAAGGTACTTAATAAGATAATATTCGTAGTATATGGAATTAAGAAGGGAAAACACTATAACTATTAAGATTAATTGTTACGATATTAATAAGGCCAAAGTCAGTTTTAACCGGAGCGAATAACTATTGTTATTGGACAAAACGGTAATTTAAACTATTATAAGAGTAATCACTTTCTATATCCTTAAGTCACTTACCTCTTTCCTTCTTTTCTTAAAGGAAATAAAGACTCTCGGTATCAATATCGACAGTAACGTAGACGAACTGATTAAAAACAGCTAAAGATTTCCACTCGCCCTTAAGTGGGGGCATCTATGGTTTTATTTTTAAGGCCTGAAAATAGTGGTGTTATACCTCATAAATTTATAGATACGTTAATTATACCGGCGTTAAAATTATCCAGACATGAATAAAATATATAAAGTTTCAAAGTCTGTAAGGCATAATAATGTGAAATAATTTACCTTAAAAGCTATCGAAAGGCTTTACTACCCCTGACAAACGTATACCTAAGCCCTCCGGAGATTTAAGTTTACATTAAAAAACTATAAGGATTCTAACTACGAAATTTTTATTAATGTATTTTACTCAAATAATAAGTCTATTCTTTATGTCGTTAATTCCGTAACCTGTTTTTATGCGGCTAAGTTTTTAAAGTCCTTATTGGTAAAGAACGTATAGAAAATGTTAAGGATATTATGGATTAATAAGTACCTAAGCCCACTTAACATTGTTGTCTACAATACCAGTATAAACTTTGCCACGGTGAAATTTTAGGAAGATGCTAAGATAATAAGTATCTAATACAAATAGGTACTTGTAAAAACCTACTAGAGCATTAGAAATGTTAAAAGGGCATACGCTCTACTTCGCTAAACGTATAATATCCTTACGTTGGAAATTGAAAGCTTTACGGATTCGGAGGCACGCCTATAGATAACAGTAAAAGGCCTTAACGACACTATAGGCTCTGACGGCTTAATACTAACGCTTTTAGTCTTTAAAACGTACTTAAGCCTAAAAAGTGAATCACCGCCTTTGAAAAGTACTTAAAAACGTATTGAGGCCTACAGTAAAGCTTTAAGGGAACTATGAAAAGAATCGGTACGCCGCCAGGTCAATAATGCCCTTAATACCAAAAAACGCCCTTTAACAATAGACGTGCTTGTTTTGCCATTACAAAGTAAAGTCCTCGTGTAGCAGAAGCCGGGTAAATATGAGGAGATATATAAGATATTAAGTATCACAAACTTTAAAGTAGTTATTAAAAATGTTAACAGTCGTCTATCTTTTCGAACCATTTAAGTTAAGCCTTATATCAAGGATATTAAAGATAAAGACCCTTAAGCCTCCTGAACCAAACGACCGAGCTAATATAAACCTCCTTCAACCGTTATCAACAAGCCGATAAAACGCCGCTGACGCGAACAACCCCTGAAGAAAGAAAACGTTAAAAAAAAGAGTATATACTGGGGCGTATTTATAATAATGCTTAGGTAAATAGAAAAGAAAAGGATAACAAGGACCTGACATTAAAGCTCCAAATATGAGGAATTATTAAGATTTCCGGCAATCCCTTTGATAAAAGTAATATGATCTAAATTAACGGCCTAATAATTTAAGGAGTTATATAATTCATATCTTAAATAGACTTCAATATTTAAGACTTAAACGTCATGATTTTCAAGTCGAGGATTATTTACTAGGTTAAAGGTAATACCACGGGGCGGCCGTATGAAAAATCACGTTTAATAGCTTAAGGATACGGTAATAAAAGTAAAGACTAAATCCTTATATAATCGCCAAAGATTTAGAAAATCAGTTAACGTTTAGTAATGGTATTAGCAATAAGTTTACTAGCTAAGACTAAAGGCAAGTTTACATTTAATAGTCGTAATATAACGTAAGAATATACGTAATTAGCAATGGATTCATAAAGAATCGTATTGCTAAAGTTGCCATAGGGACTCCGTAACATTTACCTTTTAGGTACAGTAATACGTTGTATCAAGCTATTATACGGACGAATTAAAGTAGGCATTTATTAATTCCTAACCTACTAGACATACTTTAAATTACTGTTGGCGATAAAATCCTTAACGTACGATTCGTATCTTCTGGTAACGTAGAAAAATATTATTCGGTAGGATAGGCATATAAATTAACGATACCCTTTTCGTCGAAACGGCTAGCTTTATAATACTAAAACAACAAACGATTAAGGACTCTAAGTTCTAAAATTTCAAGCCGATAACAACGCTAATAGAAAAAACCTAATTAGACTTTAATATATCGTCAATCCGTATACTTGGTATTAACGCCGGCTTTAGCTTTCATTAAAAGTGTTAAAGCGTTATTTTAATTACAATTAATAAGATTAACGATGTTAGGGCTTAACGGTACTTAAAAACACGTGTTTGAAGTAGTTATATTATTACTTTATATTAACTGGAGGCCTTTTACGACTTATTCATTACGGTATAAGTATAAACACCAACGGATAAGGAATTTAATCTGCTAAATAAAAGGTTCGAATAAAAAATACGAAACTTGGACCGTGGGATTAATATGGTTCTAATTAACCTTTTAAAGGAAAAGTTAGTAATTTTTACAAATTAGCTTTTTAATAACCCTCGTCAATAAAGACAAGTAGAAAGACTAGTTTAACATTATCGGTAACTTGATTTACCAAACCTCCGTTAAATACAAAAGGATTACACGAAACGTATTGGCTTTAAAGATTTACAGTATAATAACGGGTTTCGATATAGGTTTAGTAATATGGGAAACTCTTAACCATATTACTAGGCAGTTAAAATTTCCTCCTATCTCGATTGTAATTTATACCGATTCGAGGAGTTTTTTTGAATGCCTTTCAAAACTCGGAACTACCAATAAAAAACGCTTGATAATCGACGTAATAGCACCTCACGAAGCTTACGAAGGAAGGGAGATTAATAAATTCCGATAAATCTATAGTAAAGACAACCTTGCTAATGCTATAAAGAAAATATCATCGAATAAAGCCTTGGAAAGGTTTATGGATAGCAATAAGCTAACTATCCGAATCGAAGGCTACGTTAATAGACCGCCCAAACGGCTGGAATCATGTAACGGCGGGCAGGGATGTGCCGGAAAACTAGAAAATTGCCAGGGGATTAATAATGGTAATCTATTTAAATAGTACGGTTAAAATAAAGGTTTGTAAAGTTTTTTGGAGAAAGAACTTTTTATACAACTTAATAAACTAGGTCCTCAGAGCAATAACGCCATTAAGGTCAAGTGTGGTCAATTCGTATGCAATTGGGTGCAATTTAGTATAGGAGTTAACTAGAATTGATAAGGGTCTAGCCAGTTAACGAGGAAGTAATTCAGTAACAACCGGAAAATATTAGTCGGCCACACTAAAGTATACGCATAAAATAAAAAGCCACCAGTGTTGGAATAGTATTGCATGTAGTGCAGTAAGTCAACTTTACTTATGGTAAAGTTGACTATACTGCAAGTGTATTACTTTGTGGAGACTTACCACATTGGTTGTAAGTTGAGTGCAGTATACTGCACTTCACTCTAGGGCACGGGCCAAGCAATTGACCATACAAATTATAGTGCAGACTGGCTAGCGGTCTGCCAAACCTAGAACAATACATCCACCATCTGACTACACAATAATACTGTTGCTTCGACCAATCGAATCAACAATGTTGCAATGTCTAAGGATTACCAATACTAAATTATATAAATATTAAAGTAAATAGATGATGAAGTAAAAAAAAGGAAGTTTTTAAAAGGATATTACCTAAAAAAAACCATTAAAAACACCTATTTAAGGCAATAGTCCGGGATTATATTTCGTAAATTGAAATAAGGCATTTAATAAGGTTAAACGCCCGTTGCGCAAAATAAATAGAATTGAAGGAATTGATAGAAAAGGAGAAGGTAACGTAACGATTATTTACAACGAGGGTTAAACGCGAACCCTTTCTGAAACATAATTTCGAACCGAGAAAAAGATATAGCTATATCCAGATTATAGTAAATAACCTGATCGGTTATTACGGAAGCATTCAAAATACCGAAAAAAGTTCGATCGACCTTAATAAAAACGACTGGAATACAAAAAACAACTCGCTTTAGGAATTAACAATCGGCGTAAAACATTAATACGTGCCTTACAGACCAATTCCTATTAACCATGACCCTTACAGTAACCTTCTATTACACTGCTTTCATACTAATAGGAGTAATTTTACGAAGTTAAATAACTTTACTAGGCTTTGGAATAAGGAAGATAACTATAGAGGTAAGTCGTAAGACGTGTTCAATAATAAAATAAGCGTTATACTTATCATATATAAAAGATTGAATATTAAATTATTCCAATTTTATATAATTTTACCTGGTATACTTTCTAGCTAAGTTAAAAAAATGGTTTATGTTTTATCTTATATAGGTGGATATATTGGCGGAGTATTATAACTGTCTGAAATCAAATTTCTATATAGAGATTAACCAGGAACATAACAATAAGGATTAATTTAATATAACTTAAAATCCGTAAAAGATTAATAGGAAAACGTCGATCAAAACTAACAGAATATTTTGACCGTTTTATTAACTAAGTTCCGAAAATATTAGGTAGACTTTAAACCTGAATACAAATGTAACAAATTATTTATCTAAACAATAATAAAAACTTATCGCGAAAACCCGGATTTTAATCTTATACTTTTTAAACCAAAAAAAAGACCTAAAATCCCTTTATATAAGCCTTAGAATATCGTTAAAAACCTTTATACGACGATAGACGAGCCTCGGATTAATATACGTGGCTAACAAAACCAAAGGCTAGGGTTAAATTACTAAAGTTAACCTAAAGTAAACGAACGCTCAAAAAATAAGTATTAAGGAGGGAACTTTGGTAATAAGGGATAGGGACGATCGTTAGAAAATGGAAAAAACGTATCGCGACTATAGTAATACTTACGAAAACGTATATTAAGCCCCACAGGTTTGTAAAAGCGGTATATCGTATGTAGTAAAGTTGGTTGCTAGTTTATAAACCGCTCTATTCACAAGTACATTCGAACTAAACAACAATTTTAAGCTGAATATATATTTAAGGATCAGATAAAAGCTAATTTTGTAATATATGCAGCTGAGTACAAAGGTATAAATAATATATTAAACTCTTACCATTACGAAAATATATCCAGAAAAAACGACCTTAAGTATAATAATGATTACCTGTTAACTTATAACAATAAAACCGCTTAAAATATTTTCGCTGGCTTATAAAATGCTTCCTTTATGTATATTATAATCCTGGACTACGTAAACGAAGTATTCAACGCCTATATAATGTCTTAATTTACGTTTTCTAACAAATACGAAAACAGGTTTCAAATCACTATGCCTAATACTAGTATATCTAAAATTTTAACGGCCGGAAAACAGAAATTCGACGCGTTTATAACGAAATTGCCGAAGTTTTACTAAAAACGAATAGGAAAATACCGAAAAGTCTTATTTTATAAAGGCAAAGTATTATAGTCTGGAACGGTCGTTGTAAATACGCGTTTCGGATCAATTAAGTTTTACGTAATGGATTTTGAAATACCATTTCTGCTTTTATTAGCTAATATAAATAAGCTCGTAATTAAGGTTCTAAATACGATTAACCAACTTATTCGCGCCTTAGATGGCGTATCCGTACCATTTCGGCTTAAATTCAGCCACTTATAATTTTTCCTCGAAATACGTACAATTTAGGCTATTTACTTAACTTGATCAGAATTACAGACTTTACATCAACAATTCGGATACCCGGTTGAAAAGAGACTTTTATGCCTACTTCACGCCGCAGGCTATACGTATATAGGAAAAAAATTATTTAAAGTTATCGAAAAGTTGTATTATAAATATTAACTATATTTATAAGCTTTACGATGGTTTAAGTTCCGCCTTCAAAACAATGTAAAATTTAACTACGAAGTGATTATTAATGTTATATATTTAGATAACCAAGCAATTTTTTACGTCATCGACGTGGCAATATTATTCCTAGCTGCCAAATTTATACGGAAAGCTTTTGGTACAGACTATTGGAACGTTTTAGTTAACTATTAGTTTAACGTTTACCTAAAGCCCCTAAACTAGATTATATACGACGTTAATACAGCCTTTGATTTTACCGAATAAAGTATTAAAGCTCGAATAACCGGTAACGAGTATAAATAAATCCTAGTAAAAGCCTTATAAGGAATTAAAAAGTGTAAACGGTAATACAAACTAGTTTAAAAAGAGTATAAGGTATTATCAAAGGTGTTAAAAGGGATTAGTTTTAAGGAATCTATCCTTTAGATAACGGTTAACGTCTTTAACAATACTTTTAACCTAAATAGGCTTATCTTTACGCTCCTTATTTTTAATACCTATCCGAGGGTTTATACATACTTTATACTATTACCATTCAAAGTGTAAAGTGCTAATATTATAACGAAGGCTATAGTAGTATTACGTTTTCTAAGAGTTGAAAACGTTAATTATAAGAAATAATCTACTTAAAGCTAACGTTTTAAATTTACTATTATGATCTCAAGTTTTAGTTTGGAAAACGAAGGATAAATAAACTAGTGCTTAAAGAATTAACAGGTTTAAAGGCTATAATGTACTCATTAATTTACTAAACGGCATAAGTTCTTTTTGCTTAATAATAATACGCGAATACAAAAAAGAAATAAAAAGGAACGGCTTGAAATCTTAGGACGAATAAAACCGCTAATAAGATATCCCCTAAAACGACGAATTTAAACCGATCCTAACTTTAGCTTTACCCCCGAATACGATTTCGGTCAGACTACGTTAAATAAAAACGGCCCATTTATACTAATTATACTAAAACCTAGCCACCGAGAACGCCTTTTCGGGTTAAAAACCAAGAAACGCCTTAAAAACTTTGTTATAAACTCCTTTATTACGTAAGAGGAAATAGAAAATCACGAGCTTAATTTAAAGCTTTGTTACAAAGATATTATTACTACTTTAAATACTCTATTTAAATCATACACTTAAATAAAGATTTTAGCTTTAAATGATTAAGGCGTTTTTCGCTTTAAACGATTCAACCCAATTATTTAAGGCACCTATAGGATTTTTCTAACCTGTCTCATTTACGAGGTTCAAGATAAAATCGGAAAATCTTACGAAAAAACCCGCCTAGTTATTAAAGAATATAATGACTAAGGTAAAAAAGATATTATAACTTAATCGTTTACATTATAACGGGTTAATTATCATTTGATTCTTTTACTTGCGGCCTTTCTTAGCGGACCTTATAACCTATATATCGAATTTCAAGATATTAAATAGGTATATACCCAATTAAAGAAACGTTTTAAAAGCTGAATGTACGATAACATATCAAAAGACCTTAAGTATTACCATTCGCTCGAAATGATTTTACGTATTATAAAACTATTTTATGGCTTAATTAAAGCCGGTGTTTACTGGTATAACACCTACCAAAGATATTATAAAAAACGGTTCGAAATAACTGAATTTACTTTGAACCTATATTTATTAATATCGATAACCCGTTTCAAGGGTTTTATACTAACGGAAATATAAACGGACGATATCTCAACGTTTTATAACACCCCATTTTCCGCTTTTGAAAAGAGGAAACTTTTGGAAGAAGATTTAGAAACAAAACCCAAAACCTACTTAATAAAGAACTACATAATCGATTTTAATAACGTTATCATTACCTTTCGAAACGGAGTTTTAAGCCTTATATAAAAGGGGAAGTTAAATACAGTTGCCTTTATTGTTTTGGATAACGTAAAATGAGCTGACGGATATAGATACTAACGTGTACGTGGCGCTTAAGTTGTTTTTGTGGTATAACTAAAGGCTGTATTTAACCTTTTTATCGCCGCGTAATACCAAACCGACCTGACAAACGATATATATAAGGCGTTAAACAGGCATCTTCTATATAAATTACATAATTTAAAACGGGGCTTATAATTTTTACTACTATATATATGTATTATAAAACTATTTGTTTTCATCAACGGCTCCTTAACTTATAACAACGACTACAGCTTATAAATAAGCTTCGTCCTAATCCTCGGCAATGAAACACCGGCTCGAAACGGCTTTACATTTCGTAAAAATATTATTTACTAAAGATTTACCAAGTGTAAAAGAATGATAAAAAACGTTTCAATGTTAGAAATTGATAATATAGTTTAAGGTTTCTATTCGGATATCATTATAACGATAACGGTTCGAATAATTATATTTAACTTTAGTTCACACTTTATTCCTTTTGTCGTATATATTAACTTTTTTTCGCTTTACGAAAGTTTGTTTAAGCTGGGTATTACGAATGAAAAGCGGCTGATAATTCATATTATAGTTTTACGCGAGTCTTACGAATACTATAAAATTGAGGAAATAAGGTGAATCGACAGTAAGTTTAACTTAGCGAACGCGATAACTAAAGCTATCTCGAACAGAGTATTAGAGACATTTATATCGATAAGTATATTGTTTATTAACGTTGTTAGGAAGGTTTTGCGAGCTTAGTAAACTATTACACTACTTCCAGCTTATTTGGATCGGCTCATCTTACACTATTCGCATATATCCCGGATTTTGCCTTTATTTAACCCTATCATTTTGTACTGCTTCCAACTTTTGCCTTTTTATTTTATGTACCTTATACTATTTTTTACCCCATTTTTTGATTAGTATTATTATTTCGCGCCGTTAATGATATTTTATTACTTCTTTTGTTTTATACTCTTTAATATGATGAACTTTCTTATTCTTTTTCTTTTTTATCTGAATTTATGATATTATACCAATTTTAATATATTACCTCCCTTCATTTTGTACATTTTAAATTACGCTTATCACTTCAAAACGATTGTTTTATAAAGAATTATAATATTACTATGTAGCGTATTATACTATAATCGGGTACACCGGCCCAGCCCGAAGGTATTTATCTATTATTAAAAGGAAAGGGCGATATCATCGCGTTTTTACCGTCCTTCCCGTCGCTTTTCCCCTTTATATTAGCGTTACCTCTATTACTGTTATCGAAGTTATTAGCGTTAGCGAGGATGTGGCCTTATGCCTTACTGGTTATGCCATTAGGCAAAGACATAGGGGGGAGATTACCATTTTAACGGCAACGTGCGATAACGTTATTAGATTTACCTTCGTAATATATACGTAGGCTCCGTTTTTAAGCGACAACGGAGGTTATAGTTTCCTTAGACCACCGGTTAGCGCCTATTACTAATTAGCATCAATTTGTTTTAGTTATTTGGAATCGCGATTATTTTTCGGAACGTTCCGAATGGTATATTTTTGTTGGAGGAAATTTTTCAAGTGCGGTTAAAAATTATTAAAGAGTCAGTGGGAGCGTAGTATGGCTTAGGCTTACGGATTTAGGATTACCGGAACGGGAGCATACACGCTTTTAATCCGTTTATAATAGGGGTAATGGGACAAACAACCCCGTTTTTGTAGTAAATGTTAACGGACGTTTCTGCGGCCACGGACGCTATATACGATACGTGGAGCGTGTTTATTAACGGCCTGGGGTTATGGACTCGAATACGTCGTTTTAACACTTTACGCGTTATAGAGGTTTTGTGGCACACTTTGGCGATACGGAGCTTAAGGCGGCGGAATAGGTTCGTCTCATGCTTCTCATTTAAAAAGAAGGAGATTAAAGGTATATAAACTAATGGATTTGGAATATACGAACCTTAGCGTAGCTACGCTAAGTTGCATTTATGACGTAAAGGGGGCCTTACGGGTAATAGAGTTTTTACATATAGAAAAAAAACAAGGTTTATAACTTTAAAAGCCTTTAGTTTTTTTCCTTAGGAGTTAGGAAAGGTGGAGGGAAAGAAAGGGGAGAGGGGGGGGGGATCGTAACGATAGCGGCGGAAAGGGGTAAGGCGGCGGCGAAGATAGGATTTAAGGGGGTGGCAATGGCGGCCGAAAGGGACGAGGCGGCGGCGGTAAGGCTGAGCGAAGTGGCGGCGGCGGGCGGAGTGGCTGTAATTGACGAGATTGTGCCCGATAAGGGCGAATTAATGGTGGTGGCGGCGGCGGCGGCGCGCCGACGCTTTTATGTTAAGCGATGCCTTGCGGTTTAATTCTTACGCAGTATTTATTTAAAAAGGAAAGGTTAGTATATAGGTGTTAGTTGAATAACTTACTTATAAAAGCGGTTTATTTTAATTAAAGGGAATAAGGGTTAAGTTGAGATGCGGCTTGGTTTAATTAATAGAGATACAGGTCAAATTGAAATGGGAATTTGTATCGGCTTAGATTACACGCTTTTGGAAAACAAAAAGTTTTACCTAAGCCGATAACGATGTATCTTTTTATATTAACCCAATATGTAATTACGTAATTATCCCTTCGCAATTACCCTTACGTAATCATCTCTACGTAATTACCCTTATTAGAAACTATAAAAGGCGTTATTATTAACTATACTACCTTTATTAAACTATGATAACTAGGCCTAAACTATAATTACCACTACAGCTAAAACTTACTAATCCTAACCAAACTTTTTAATTCGAACCCTTATAATCACATTATCGTTACGGAAACTACTAAATTAAACTTATTGTAATTAATATTATAATAACACTATTACTACAAAAACAACTAATTTAAACTTTCGTAACTACAACTACACTGTCACTATTAGTCTATAAAAAGAGAAGATTACCTGTATAAATATCACTATACACCCTTATAAATAATATACATAAGCCTAATAATAGTATACTATATTACAGGGTGCACTCCTATAGTGTTATACGATAATATGTCACACTATAGATTACATTTTTTCAAAAATATAAAGTGTATCATGTATGGATCGATTTGAAATAGTTATACCAAATCGAACGGCAATGCATGGATCGGTTTGAAATAGCTATACAAAACTGAACGACAATACGTGAAACGGTCTAGAGTGGTACGTTCTGAGTAAGGGCTTATAAGTCCTCACTTATAGTGCGCACCTCTGGACGCTTCTCCATTGCATCAATCATCTTTTATACTACAATACTAATCTAATGATTACTCTTCTATATATCTTATTTCACGTGAAAGAACAAAGGTTTTAGACCTTACCAATAGGTATCGTTAGTTTACATACCTATTGTACCGAAATATTTCTTTTACGTTACTAATAGATACAGGTCGTACATTAAAGATTTAATTGTTAGCCGTAATTTAAAATACGACCAATTGGTTACGAACCAGTAGACGCCTACTTTAGCCAGTCCGTACAGAGGTTTAATATAATATATTACCGTGCCTAAAGGGTAAATAGCATGGAGTTTCTGTGGTAATTTTAGCAATACGATCCGTTATAAATCCGTTGCTAATTACGTATAGGTTTGCGTTATATTACGGCTATTAAGTGTAAATTTTCCTTTAGTTTTGGTTAGTAAACTTATCATTTGAACGACCACCAAACATTGGTTAATTTTTCAAATCTTTGGCAATTGTGTAAGGATTTAGTCTATGTTTTCATTACCGTGTCTTCAAGCGATTAAACGTAATTTTTCGTACGGCCGCCTCATAGTTTTCCTTCAACCTTGTAAATAATCCTCGACTTAAAAATCGTGACGTTTGTGTTTTAGAGGTTAAAGTTAGTTTCGGGCATAAATTGTATAACTTCTTGAATTAGTAGGCCATTAGTCTCGACTCTGTTACTTTCCTTCAAGGGCTTGTCAGAGGCTTTGATAATTCCTTATGCTCGGATTTTTAGTTCCAGGTCTTCGTGATCCTTCTTTTTTCTACTTACCTAAGCAGTATTGTAGATGCGCCTTGGTATGTATTCCTCCTTTTCAATGTTTTTCTTTCGGGGGTCGTTCGTGTCGGCAGCGTTTTATTGGTTTGTAGATAACGGGTAGAGTAAGTTCGTATTGATTTGGTCGCTTGGTTTAAGGGGATTGAAGGTCTCTATCTTTAGTATCCCTAATGTAACACTTGACCTAAGTGATTCGGAAAGATATAAAACCGGTAATAGTTTTTATAACTACTTTATAGTTTGCGATATTCAATGTCTTATAAAAGTCTTTTCATTTACCCGGCTCCTTCCACACGAGTATTTCACTTTGTAACGGCAAAGCAAATACGTTAATTGTTAAGGGGACTTTTATCGTATTTAAGGCGTCATTAACCAGTCGGCGTTTCGATTTTCTTCGTAATTACCTTAAAGCTTTGTTATAGACCGTAGCATGTTTTTAAGTATTTTCTGAAGGAGGAGATTAATTCGTTAGGCGTAGATACGGTTTAAAAACTAGAAGTCTTAGCATTAAGCTGTTAGAGCCTATAGTATCTTTAAGGCCTTTTACTACTATTTGTAGGCGTGGCTCAAGATCCGTAAAGCTTTCAATTTCCAACGCAAGGATATTATACGCTCAGCGAAATGGGTTACATACCCTTTTAACCTTCCCAATGCTCTAGTAGGCTTTTATAAATACCTATTTACACTAAATACCTATTATCTTGACATATTCTTAAAATTCCACCGCGGCAAAGTTTGTACCGGTATTGTAAATAACGACGTTAGGTAGACCCAGATACGTGTCAATTCACAACATTTTCAAAGTTTACTATTTATCTTTTGACGAAAAGGATTTTAGAAACCTAGTCTGGTAAAAAGAGGTTGCGAAATTAACGACGTAAACAATAGGCTTGTTATTTAAGTTAAATATATTAATAAATATGTTATAGTCAAAATCATTATCAGTTTTTAATATAAACTTAAATTTCCGGGGTATTTGGGTATGCGTTTGGTAGTGGTGGCATAGTCTTTTAATTGCTTTTAGAGCAAAGTATTTCATATCATTATATCTTACGGACTTTAGGATTTTATACAATTTATTAACGGCTGGATAATTAAAACACCGGTGTAATTGATATTTTTCCGACTTTGTTAGGTATAATGATATCATTTTAGGGATTTAAAGATAAAATTATAGGTGCCTTTATTTAAGGGAGAGTGGAAACCTTTAGCCGTTTTTAACCAGTTTATCTACATTGACATCAACGTTGATACCGAGGGTTTTTATGTTTTCCAAGTAAAAAAAGAAAGGAGTAGTGGACTTAAGGATGTGAAACGTAATTGTTCATATAATAGTTTAAATTATCATTGTTCTTAATGAGGATAGTTATTCACTTAGACCAAAACCAACTTTGGCTTCGCCAATATCGTGACGAATAATTTCAGTAGCTATACTGCTTTCCGTTTATAGTGTTATATATTGCGAATAACCTCTTGTTAAGTTCCTTGCTGCCCCTATATCCAGTATAATACCTTCAAACATGTGATTTACGTAACAATCGCGGAGGTTAAAAGTATATAAGGGGTTAGGGGTTAAGCCAGAGCAAAGGTAAGGGTCTTTATTATTTAAACGGTATAGGAAAGAGTAGTCGACTAGTTACTAGGCCGTACCGGAAACAGTATTTTTGTATTACTTAATTTACTTGGGAGTGTTGGCGACGTTAATTAGCTCGTCACCCTTAATATTTAAGATTTAATCTAAGTAATCCTGTTTAAAGGTAGTGGGGTATTAGGCGTGGTATGTTTTTTTTTGTTATTGCGTTCGGTGAAGGGGTACCGAGTTAACCAGCAGTTAGACTTGCCACAAATTCAATATCTTTTGCTACTATTACGACGATAATACTTGCGGTTGATAGGTCCGTCTGAATTTTGTTAACGTTAACGTAACTATTGCCTTTAGTCCGAGGCTAAGGTCGATGAACCGAACCTTAGGCATTGTAGGCGCCCGTACTTACAGTCAACATAGTTAACTACCGTAAGGTCTTTTTTATTTACGTCAATAAAATTGCCAGCTTAGGAGTAGATACCTAGCGAATTTAGTGTACGCGTTATTACTATGGTAAGAAAGGAGCGTAACTAGCTAAAAAAGCTTTCGTAAGTGGTATTTAGGTGTTATAGAGTGTATTTAAACTTGTTAATACTTGTGACTGCTACCCGTATCTGTTTAAAAAGTGTAATTTCGTTAGCATAAGCTTTCCTTATTACCTTTTGGCATAATATCAGCTTGTTAAGTATCCAATTGAATACGTTTATTGGTGTTTCCTCCTCTTTCTTCTCCGGCATTATTATAATTTACCGTATTATAGCCTAGTCTGTATAATATTTTGTGAGGTGTATATCGTATTCGAAGTAATCTTTTATACCATCGTAAATTTCGCGAAATGTAATTACTTGGGTTAGGAAGATTAGGTAATAATTCTTAGCGTGCCTTATAAGGATTCCTAGAAACAGTGAGTGAAAATTAGAAGGAGAAACCTTTATTTACTTGCAGATATTTTAAAAAAGCATTATCTTGGTGTCGAGGTTGTAAAGCTTTCTATTATACTTTTCTGTGTTATTTCAAATCTTGGCGAAGTTTGTAAGAAGTTTGTAGTTAATGTTAACTATCTTGACTGTTCTTAAAGGAAGATTACGATAATCGTTCCAGCCGTGGGTAGTGTGTCCTGGTAGTTTAAACCTTGGAGCTTTTAAGGTACGGTATTGGGGGTAATTACCAGTTGCCTGGCCCGAAAGCTAAAGTCCTATAGTAAAACCTATTATAGGCTCCCGCGCGTAGGTAAATTTAAAGAGAAAAGGGGTTTAAAGGACTTGACGATTAAATTCATAAGGGGAGATAGATACTTAAAGGTTTTAGGGGGCTTAACGATCTTATTTAATTAACTAGTATAATGCGCTGACGTCAATTCCTCTGGCCGCGTTGGCGGCCGCTGCATTACGTGCCTTGCCACCGTTAAGAGCGTATTTTAATTTGTTACATAGTGGTACTAAATTACCGAGCAAGTCAATAGGTTCTTTATCATTAACGCATGAAAATGTTTAACTTAGCTAAGAATAAGTTAGAGATCCCCTGAATTGCGTATATGGGCGGTAAGGTTCCTTAACCTCTTTTCCCTTCAAATATAGGTCTTAAGGACGTTTTTAAAGCTAAGTTAAGTCGAATAATTTTTATGCAAGCCTTGTATTACCCCATAATAGTATATAGACTCCTTACCTTTTAAGTTGAGATTTGATTTTTATTTTGATCACTTTTTGGAATGAAGTTCACATAGGAATGATCCAGTCGTTAAAAAGGTTACGAAAGTTATTAAAGGAGCGATTAGGGTTATTAGTATCGAATTACTTAATAATATCGCAGCAAACGAAGTTGGTTAAGTGTTTCTCAGTTGATTTCTTATTAACATTTTGTTCTTAAAGGTTATAATTGTAATTCTTGGCGAAAATTGATCCGAGGGCTTTAAATTTCTCCATATATTCCTGATTTGAAGCCATATTAACGGTTTGGACTATAGAGGATATATAGGATGCGCAGGACGAGTGATTTGGTGATCTTGGGCGTAGGAGACTTGGTGTTTTGGTGTGAAGTCGCAAGGAAACTTGATGACTTGGTATGGAGTCGCATGAAATGGATTTTTCGGCGTAAGTTGGTGATTCTTGGTGTTTTTCGCTTAAAGCAGCGAATTTGATGATTGAAGTGGCGTAGGGAGTGAAATGAGTAAGGTACGGGTAAAAGTTTGGTGTAAAGAGTAAGGTTGAAGGTTATTGTTAGTGGTAGAGTGCGAAGGTTATTTGTTGTAGTTATTTGGCGTAGGGACTTAGTTGTTTTTCTTGCAGTAGTAGTACCCGTAGTAATACTGACTTAGCCGTTTGCCAACTTTCCGAACTTTGACACTTCTGACAGTCAATTTCAACGTTTTCAAGAAAGGTTAACGAAGATTTTTTGGTATTTTAATAGCGATATCGTCGTTACCTTTAAGCTGCCTTAAAAACAGAGAGAGTCTAGAAGTTATCTTTACTTACTGTCGTAAAAACAGATACAATAATAGAGGTTTTTTGCAAGAATCTTTCCTTTATCCTAATGTTAATTTAAAGCGTAACAACCGGAAAGTAGCTTATTCTTTTACTTGACCAATCTGTGCTTAATCTAATGAGCAAACAAGCACTAATTAGTGTTGGTAGGGCTTTAGACGTTATAACGTTGTCGATTAGAATCGTGGTCGAAGTAACAGTAGTATTGCGACGTCAAATGTTGGATGTATTGTTTTAGGTTTAGCAGACCGCTAGCCGGTATGCACTGTAATTTGTATGGCCAATTTCTTAGCCCGTGCCTTAGAGTAAAGTGCATCGTACTACACTCGACTTACACTCAATGCGGTAAGTCCATACAAAGCAATACACATGCAGTACGGTTAATTTACTTACAGTAAAGCTAACCTACTGTACTGCATGTAATACTATTCCAACACGGATAAAATTAATTGAATAATATTTTTTATACCAAAATAGGAGTTCATTTTGTAATAGTATATATAGTATAAATTAATAAAAGAAGTATTTTTTCAAACTTTTAAACAAGTAACGGGTATAAAAATATTAATTCCCCCCCTCCCCCCAAATAGGCTGACTCTAAGGCGTTTCAAATGAAAGAACAGCTGTTAAGGTGATTATATGATCCATATAAATAGTCAATATATGTTTTTAAGGAGTTTCAATTATCTTAGGTTTGCCAATAGGTTTTTAATCGTCATTTTACAATTAGCTATATTATAGATAATTTCGAAAGTGAGTTTTTACGATTTTGAATTTAAAGCGGAAAAATGACCATTTAATATTATTATTATACGTTGAAAGCCTAAATAATAACGTTTATTGTAAATATACGAGAGGAATTCCCGAACGATAGATAAAAGTAAAATCGGGCTTTTATAACCAAATAAATCTCGGTTGTAAAGTATGCAAACCAAAAGCATAGAGGGATAGCCAAGTTTTGATATTAAAATAGCATTTTGGTTTTCGTTATTTCGTCTTGATTGATACAAAATGCCTGTCTATACGGAATTAGTATAATATCTGGATGAAAGGTGTACCCTTAAGATATTCGACATTTTGGCTTTAGTTGAAGTTAAATACATAATAATATACGTGTTGAAATAGTACTACATGAAGTACAGTAGGTCAACTTTACTTACGGTAAAGTTGACAATACTGCAAATCGAGTGTATTGCTTTGTGGAGACTTACCGCATTAGGTGTAAGTTGAGTGCAGTACGCTTCACTTTACTCTGGGGTACGGGCTAAGCAATTAACCATACAAATTTCAGTGCAGTCTAGCTAGCGGTCTGCCAAACCTAGAATAATACATCAACCACTTGATCAATGCAATACTACTGTTACTTCGACCACGATTCGAATCGACAACTTTGCAACAATCAAAAGACCTGCGAACAATACGATTCATTAAAAACTACTAAATAATTATCGAATATTAGGTTAAAGATAGGAAAGTACTTTTATATACGAATTTTCTCGTTTCTTGGCTTTGGTAACCTCCATAAGACATTGAAAGTAAGATTTAAGCGTTCAGGAAGATAAGTAACCTTGAATTTATAAGTGTTAAGGTAAAAAAACATTAATTAATCTTTTGTTTTTTTGTCCGTGAAAGTTGTATTTGGTAAAGTTTGATTTATTATTCACTCAATTGATTTATGGTTTATAAAGACTATAATTAGGTATATATTATTAATAAGTGTTATACGGAGGCAACGAAAGACTTATACGAAATATGTTACCTCGAATTTTCAAGCACCGTAATATAATTTAGCCTTGGTAAAATATTGGCGTACGAACATAATAGGCTTCATTTTTGTAGTTGGAATGTAGTGGTTAAAAACCTAAATATAATCTTTTAATTGGAAAAGCATGGCTTCAAAACCACATTAAATATTGCAATTTATTTAGAGGAAAAGAGGGTGATTATAATTAAGATAATGCAGGTATAATCGGTTGTAAAAGAATTTATGAAATTTATTTTTTAAAAAAAAAACATTATTATTTAGGTATTAGGACTATTTTCATAAATTTCGTAAAATACTGATCTTGTTGGTAGGCCTTAGAAGTTGCAACGTTTTCGATTCGATTGGTCGAAGTAATAGTAGTATTGAAATATTCAGATGGTGGATTTATTGTTTTAGGTATGGCAGACTGTTAGTCGGTCTGCACAGTAATTTGTATGGCCAATTGCTTAGCCCGTGCCCTAAAATGAAGTGCAGTGTACTGCACTCATTTTACATCCAATGCGGTAAGTTTTCACAAAGCAATACACTTAACTTGTAGTACAGTCAACTTTACTGTCAGTAAAGTTGACCTACTGCACTACATATAGTACTATTCCAACAGTGGCAGCTTTTTAATTTGTATGCGCACGTTAGTGTGGCTAACTAATCTTTTCTAGTTACCACTAAATTGCCTTCTCGTTAACTAGCCAAACCTCTGTTAATTGCAGTAAACTTCCATACTAAATTACACCCAATTGTATGCAAATTAACCCCATTTGACCTTAATTACTCTATTGCTTCGAGGTCCGAGTTTATCAACTACCACAAAAAGTTCTCCTGTTACAGGCTTTTACAAGCCTTTACTTTAACTATACCACTTAAATAGATCACTATTATCAATTACCTGGCAATTTTCCAGTTTGCCAACACATCTCCATTCGTCGTTACATGACTTGAGTTTTCCTGTCGGCTTATACACATAACCTTCAATACGTATAGTTAGCCTGTTGTTATCTACAAACCTTTCCAGGGCTTTATTTAAAGACTCCTTCATTATGGAATTTACGGGGTTGTCTTTGCTATCGATCCATCGGAACTCCTTGATTTCCCTCCCTTTGTAGGCTTTCCAAAGTGGTATTACGTCGATTATTAGGCGTTTTTCGCTAGTGGTTCCGAGCTTTAAAAGGTATTTAAAAAAGCCTTTTAAATCGGTACAAATTACTACCAGGATAGGAAGAATTTTCAGCTATCTGATAATAAGGTTAAAGGTTTCCTGTAATATTATACCTACGTTAAAGCCCGTTGTTATACCGTAAACCTTTAATATCAATACGCTTCGTGTAATCCTTTTATATTTGACGGAGACCCAATAGATTAGATTACCGACAATGTTAAATTAATCTTTTCGCTTATCTTCGTTGATGAGGGTTATTAAAAAGCCGATTTATAAAGATAAGTCGGTGTTATTTGTAAAAGACCCGTCCGTGAAAATCATCAACTTAGCCTTTAAAAGGTCGATTAATACCATATTAATCCCGCGGTCCAGGTTAAGCCTCTACTACTCTAACCTTTTATTTAGTTGGTTGAAGTCTTTATCTGTTAGTGTTTGTATTTATGCCGTAATAGATAAATCGTGAAAGGTTTTTGGTTGACAAAAATTAGTAATATAACTACCATGCACATATTATTATAAGTACTATTAAGCCTTAGCTTCCTTAGTTTTATCGATTATAACAAAAAAAACGCCCTGGCTTTTTTTGGAGAAAGCTGAAGCCGGTATTACTACCAAATATACGGATTAACGATCTATTAAAGTTAAGTTGGTTGTTTTTTATTAAAATTAATACCGTCTTACAATTCCAAAACTTGGAATCCTCGATCGCCTATTGTTTTGATTCCATAAAACCAGCCGTTTCAACGAAAAGGGTATCGTTAATTTACATACACACTATGATAAACTCTTTCTTCTACATTTCCAATAAATACGGGTCGTATATTAAAAAAATTATTAATAACCGTGATTTAAAATACGATTAATAAATCAGGAACTAATAGATATTTGCTTCAACTAGTTCGTATAATAGCTTGACACATCGTATTACCGTGCCTAAAAGGTAAATGACACCGAGTTCCTGTAGTATTTTAAGTAATATGATCCGTTATAAGTCCGTTACTAATTACGTATATACTTACGTTATATTACAGCTATTAAGCGTAAACTTGCCTTTAGTCTTAGTTATTAAATTTAATATTAAAACGACTACCAAACGTTAGCTAATTTTTGAAATCGTTAGCGATTACGTTAAAATCTAGTCCTTGCCTTTATTACTATATCCTTAAGAGATTAGTCGTAATTTTTCGTAGGGCCGCTTTATGGTCTTTCTTTTAACCTCGTAGATAATCCTCGACTTAAAGATCGTAATGTTCAAGTTTTAAAGGTTAAAGTTGGGTTTCGGTACTAATTATACAACTTTTTGAGTTAGCACGTCGTTTATTTCAACCCTATCGCTTTCTTTAAAAGGTTTGCCGAAGATTTTGATAATTTCTTATAAACTTAGTTTTACTACTAAGTATTTATTATCCTTTTCTTTCCTATTTACCTAAGTAATATTTTATATACAACTCGGTATATATTTCTCTTCTTTAACGTTTTTTTCTTTTAAGGTTGTTTACGCCGGCGGCATTCCATTAGCTCATTGATAACAAGTTAAAAAAGTTCGTATTATCTCGGTTATTCAGCTTAAAAGGCTTAAGGGTCTTCATCTTTAGTATCCCTAATATACGGCTTAACCTAAGTGGTTCGAAAAGGTATGGAACTATTAGTAATTTCGACAACTACTTCGGAGTTTAAAATACTTAATATCTTATACGGGCCCTCCTATTTTCTTAACTCTCATCATACGAGGATTTTACTTTGTAATAGCAAAGTAAGCACTTCGATCGTTAAAGTGCCGTTTCTGGTATTAAGGGCATCATTAATCAAACGACGTGCTTATTCTCTTCGAAATTTCTTTAAAGCTTTACTATAAGCCGTAATACGTTTCTAAGTACTTATTAAGGGCGGAGATTTACTTGTAAGGCGTAGGTACGTTCCAAAGACTAGAAGCGTTGGTACTAAGCCGTTAAAGCTTATAGTATCGTTTAAACCTTTTACTATTATTTATAAACGTGATTTCGGATCCGTAAAGCTTTTGATTTCCAACGTAAGGATATTATACGCTGAACGAAGTAGGGTGTGTGCCCTTTTAATCTTTTCAATACTCCAGTAAGCTTTTATAAGTACCTATTTACATTATATACCTATTATATTAACATCTTCCTAAAACTATGCCGCCGCAAAATTAATGCCAATATCGTGAACGAAAACGTTAGATAGGCCTAGGTACGTGTTAATTTATAACATCCTCAACGTTTTTCACGTATCTTTTTCCGAAAAGGAGTTTAGAAATTTAGCTTTGTAAAAAGAGGTTACAAAGTCAACGACGTAAAAAATAAGCTTATTATCTAAGTAAAATACATTAACAAAGATTTCGTAATTAAAGTTTTTATCATTTTTTAGTATAATTTTAAATTTACGGAAAGCTTAGGTATATATTTAGCAATTATAACATAATATTTCAATTGATTTTAGGGTAAAGTATTCCATATCATCATACGTTACAGACTTCAAATCTTTATACAACTTATTAATAGCTTGATAGTGAAAACACTGTTGTCTCTAACGTATTTCCGGCTTTATCAGGTTTAATACCACTGCTTTTGGGCCTTAATGATAAAACCATAGGTACTTCTACTGAAAAGTGAGTGGAAACCTTTAGTTGTTTTTGACCAACTCGTCTTTATTAAAGTCAACGTTAACGCCGAAAGTCTTTATATCCTTTAAGCAAAATAAAAAAAAGGGGTAGGGGACTTAGGGATATAAAAAGTAATCGCTCCCATAACATTTTAAACTACTGTTATCACTATTAACGATAGTTCGCCTAAGTTAAAGCCAACTTTGGCCTTACCCATATCGTAACGATTAATCTCAGTAGCTATAATGCTTTCCCTTCGCAATACCACATATTGCGAATATCCTCCTATTAAGTACCTTGCTGCCCTTATATCTAACATAATGCCTTAAAACGTATAATACGTGTAACGATCGCAGAGGTTAAAAGTATATAAGGGGTCAGAGGCTTGGTTAAGGCAAAGATAAAGGTCTTTACCATCCAAACGATATAGGAAAGCGTGGTCGGCTAGTTATTAAGTCGTATCAAAAACAATATCTTCTTCGTGCCACTTAATTTGCTTAAAAGCGTTAACTTTATTGATTAACTGGTAGTCCTCAAAGTCTACGATTTGATTTAAATAATCTTATTTGAAAACAGTGGGGTATTAAATGTGGTATACTGCCCTTTTGTTATTACGCTCGGGAAAAGGGTTCCGAGTTGACCAGCAACCGAACTTGCTACAAATTCAACATTTCTTACTAATATCACGATGATAATGCTAATGGTTAGAAATTCCGCTTAAATCTTGACCTTGGCGCCAGCGTGGGTGTTGCCTCTAATCTTAAGTTAAGGTCGATAGGCCTAACCCAAGGGCTTATGAGCGCCTGTACTTACGGTTCACATAATTAACCACCGTAAGGTCTTCTTTATTCACGTTAAGGAAGTTGCCGGCTTAGGAATATATACCGAGTGAGTTTAGTATAAGCGTTATTACGGTGGTAAGCAAGGAACGCAACTAGCTAAAGAAGCCTTCGTAGGTGACATTTGAGTGTTATAAATCGTATTCAAACTTACTAACGCCCATAACCGCTGTCTATACCTGCTCGTGGAATGTGGTTTCACCAACGTGAGTCTTCCCCATTACCTTTTAATATATTATCAACTTGTCAAAAATCTAATTAAGGATATCCATTAGTAATTCCTCCCCTTTCTTCTTTACCCTCATCATAGTCCACCTTATAATAGCTCAGTCTGTATATTATTACACGAGATAAACGTCGTATTCGAAGTAGTCCTTTATACCATTATAAATCTCGCGAAACGTGGTAGCTCTCGTTAGGAAGGTTAAATAATAGTCTTTAGCGTAACATATAAGGATTCTAGGAAAAATTAAGTAAAAACCAAAGGATGGGACCTCCATCTACTTACAAATATTCAGAAAGGGTATCATCTTAATATCTAGGAGATTATAAGGCTTTCTGTTATACTTTTCTATATTATCTCAGATATTGTTGAAGTCCGTCATAAGTTTTCAATTAATATTAACTATTTTAACAGGTTTTAGAAGAAGGTTGCAATAGTTATCCCTTCCTTAAATGTTGTTTCCTAGTAGTTTAAACCTTAAGGCTTCCGAGAAACGGTATTAGGGGTAATTTCTAGTCGCTTGTCCCGAAGGGTAAAGTCTTATGGTACAACTTGTAATAGGCTTGCGCGCGTAGGCGAATCTAAAGGAAAAAGGTTTTTAAGGGTTTTAGCGATTCAATTGCTAAAGAGCGATGAGTACTTAAAGGTTTTAAGAGGACTAACGATATTGATTAATTGACTGATATAAAATGCCAACGTTAATACCTTTAGCTACATTGGTTGCCGTTACTTTACATGCTTTGCCGCCATTAAGGACATACTCCGCGCTATTACGTAGTGGTACTAAACTATTGAGCAGGTTAATAGGTTCCTTATCGTCAACGTTTAAAGAGGCTTAACTAAGCTAAGGGTAAGTTAAAGGTCCTCTGAAAAGTGTATGTGGACGTTAGGATCTCTTAACACCTTTCTCTTTTCCCTAAAAATCTTAAGGATTAGGATCTTAAACGCAATCTTCCTATTAGGTTAGTTCGAAAAAGGTCTCCGCAAATCCTAATAGTATTTTCTCAGGATTGTATATTCTACGGCATACAACGTCTTTCTTTAACTTGGATTTAACCGTACATTGAATTATCTTTTACATATTTGAAGTCGAGTAGTTAAAGAACTCGTAGAAATCTTGAAAAGCGTGGGCGCCGGATCCGAGCTCTTTACCAGCATCAGACTCGAAGATATACTAGCTAACGTAATTATTCAGATAAGCTTCAATTGAGGTTTAGTCGACATCCGTAATCTAGAGTTGTTGGTTGTAGTGGTTGACGAAGAATAATCCGAGGTTTTTGATTATTTCTTTCAAGACAGAGTCGGTGATGGCTTTAAAGTAAGCACTTATGGTAGCCATATTAATGTTCTGGATTGTGTAGGACTTGTAGGTCGAGGGATTTGGTGATCTTAAGTGTGGAGAGTTCGGTGTTTTGGCGTAGAATCGCATGGAAACTTGGCGGGAACTTGGCGATTCAGCGTGAAGTCGTGTGACGTAGCTTTCTTGGCGTGACTTGGTATTTTTGTTTAGAGTAGCGAATTCGACGATTAAAGTGATATAAGGAGTGAAAAGAGTAAAATAAGGGCAAAAGTTTAATGTAAAGGGTAGGGTTGGAGGTTATTATAGGTGGTAAAAAGCGAAGGTTATTTGTTGTAGTTATTTAGCGTAGAGACTTAATTGTTTTTGCAGTAGTAACACCCGTAGTAGTACTGACTAAGCTGTTTGCCAACTTACCAAAATTTATAACTTCTAACAGTTAATCTCAACATCTTTAAAAAAGGTTAATAAAGATTTTTTAGTGTTTTTAGTAGTGATACCGTCGCTACCTCTAAGCTGCCGTGAAAACCGACGCAGCCTAGAAGTCTTTTCTACTTACTGCCGTGAAAACCGACGCAGCAGTAGAGGTCCTTCTCAAGAATCTTTTCTCTACCCCAACGGTCGTATAACTTAGAGAATAACTAGAAAGTAACTTCTTCTTCTACTTAGCTTATCTGTGCTTAACCTAATAGGTAAGAAATCACTGATTAGTGTTAAAAGGCCTTAGATGTTGCAACGTTGTCAATTCGATTGGTAGAAGTAACAGTAATATTACAATAGTCAGATAGTGGATGTATTATTCTAGGTTTAGCAGACCGCTAGCTGGTCTGCTCAATAATTTGTATGGCCAATTGCTTGTCCCGTGCCCTAGAGTGAAGTGCAGTATACTGCACTCGACTTACACCCAATGCGGTAAGTCTTCACAAAGCAATACATTCAACTTGAAGTACAGTCAACTTTACTGTCAGTAAAGTTGACCTACTGCACTGCATATAGTACTATTCTTACAGACCTTTCATTACGATTTCCGATTTTTAAACGTCCTTTATAACGGTTTTTTACGAGTAGGTCTGTTTTAAATATTTGTAAAATATTTGATAATTTACCAAAGTAGGGTATTATTATCCTAACTAATCCAGCAGCTTTTAAGTAGGTTTTTAACGCTTTTAATTTTTTTGGGAATAATATTTTACGGAAGCTGTAAGTATGTTTTTATTTAGTAGAGAAGTGAGACTATCAACATAAAATCTAAGTAATTTTATAAAGTGGAATTTAATATAAGATTCGTTGGGTAACAAAAAAAACCTTTTCGTGAAAATAAGACGAGTATTCATTTCATATATACGAGGTGCTTATTGAAAGTATCCGAAAGAACAACCATATTATTGATAAAATATTTACAGAATTTTCAAATGAGCTTCAGCATATAATTTATATATTTTTTCAATGAAAGAATGAATTTCGAAAGCCTACGAAACTTACCTTTAAACGTCACAAACTTCTATAGCTAATTATGATAAAGTAATTTCGTTATCTTGGCTAGATTAATGGCTGAAAACAACTTTATTCCATTTATCATAGAAATCCACTTCTTCATATATAAATTCAATTTGATAATTTGGTTTCAAAATGGTAAAAGGTAGTTGTTTAAAACACTTTATTTGATAAGTAGTCTGAGGTCCACTACGATACGTTCTTCTTGACTGTTATATGTTAAAACGTATAAGATTTTTCTTATAAAGTTCATCGAATTATTGGCCGAAAAGCTTTTTATCGCGTTTGGAAACCGGATAGAGATGATAATTCAATTCGGTATATTGTCAATCTTTTAATGAATGTAAATTTATTATTTGATATTTTGAACCCTTTAATAGACTAATATCATTTTATACTTCATGGAATTACTTACGAATTCGCTAAAATTATAGGGGTTTTCTTCTATCTATTCCATTAATATAAATACCTTAAAAATCTTAATTATAGGTATATTATAGGGAGTTTTATTACTGAATAAACATTGTAATATACAAAATATATCGTCGTTTAGTTAAATTTCGTTGAAATCATATTCAGCAGATAATAGGTCAATAATAACGGCAGTAAGTAAAGTAAGTATTTTTGGATCTATAAAAATTTAATGAAAGTTTAAAAGTCGAAAGCAAAACTGTATACATTACGTGAAAGCTAAAATTAAATTTAGTTTTTAATGTAGGAATTAGCGCCTCAGCGTTAAAAATTCTAAAAGGCTTAAATTTTACCATATAATAACTTAACGTAGTTTTCAAAGGTTGTATTATTGACGAAGAGAATGTCTTTAACACGTTTGCTCAAGTTTATGTTTATAAAGAGTAGTTTAAATTAGTATAATAGTATATCAAATTTTCGTATTTATTTATCGTACTCAGTGTGGTACTCTTAGAAATTTTCAAAACTTTTCAATTAAATTGTGTAATGAAAAGATGTATGGTGTAATGAAATACATAATAATATTGAATGCGATAAAATTTTGAAAAGTAAATATAAAAGATATTTCCTTAAGAAGATCGATATATTTTACTAGTATTTAAATTATCTGGTCTGGAAGTATAATTACCGTAACTCGACTTTTCACTTTGTGAATTATTAACTTGGACGTAGTTTTTTTTAAGTTGTAAAGGGTATATGAAAATTGTTATTTTAAAAAAGATTAAGTTTTGCGATATAAAAATGTGTCTTACATGTTTTTAGCTCATTATTTGTAGAAAGTGCACCTGCTTTTAGGCAATTAGTAATCTAAACCCTTATGATTTAATATAATAATGTTAAACTACTGTTTACTTTATAACTAACAACTTAAAATATCTATTTAACCTGAAAAGTCAACTAAATGAATGGTTTTATGATGTTGGTAATAGTTTTACAGTCTTTAAAAAGCATTTGAATTTAACGAAGTTTGAAAAGTATTATTTAACAAAGTCAATATTTACTACTGTTGGTACGCCTTAGATGTTGCAACGTTATCGATTCGAATCGTGGTCGAAGTAACAGTAGAATTATGTGGTTAGATGGTGAATGTATTGTTTTAGGTTTGGCGAACCGCTGACCGGTCTGCACTGTAATTTGTATAGACAATTGCTTGGCCCGTACTTTAGAGTGAAGTACAGCGTACTGCACTCGACTTACACCCAATGCGGTAAGTCTTCACAAAGCAATTCACTTGCAGTACAGTCAACTTTATTGTAATTAAAGTTAACCTATTACACTGCATGTAATATTATTCCAACACTAGCGGCTTTTTAGTTTGTACGCATACGCCAATGTAGTTAACCAATCTTTTCCGGTTGCCATTAAATTGCCTCTTTGTTAACTAGCCAGACTCCTGTCAATTCCAGTTTACTCTTATACTTAATTACACCCAATTCCATTCAAATTAACCCTATTTAACATCAATTTCTCCGTTACTCCGAGGTCCAAATTTATTAACTCCCATAAAAAGTTCTCTCGCTACAGCTTTTCGCAACTTCAACTATACCACTTACATAAATTACCATCATTTATCCCCTGGCAGTCTTTTAATCTACCAGAATATCCCTGTCTACCTTTACATGGTTTTCCGGGCGGTCTATCCACGTAGTCCTAGATACGTATAGTTAGCCTATTACTATCCACAAACCTTTCTAGGGTTTTGTTTAGCGATGTTTTCGTCATGGCGTTAATAGGGTTGTCTTTGCCATCGATCCATCGAAACTCTTTGATCTCTCTTCCTTCGTAATCTTTATGGAGCGCTGTTACGTCAATTATCAGACGTTTTTCACTGGTGGTCCCAAGCTTTAAAAAGCACTCGAAAAGGCTTTTTAAGTTGGTATAAATGAACATTAGAATAAAAAGAATCCGTAGCTACCTGATAATATGGTTAAGGGTTTCCTATAATGTTATACCTATATTAAAGCCCGCTATTATGCCATAAACTTCCGATACCAATAGGCTTCGTATAATCCTTTAATACTTAACGGAGGTCTAGTAAATCAGGTTACCGATAATATTAAACTGGCTTTCCTATTTATCTTCGTTAACAAGGGTTATTAAAAAGCCGATTGGTAAAGACAAGTTCATATTATTTACAAAAGACATGTCCGTAAAAATCATCAGTTTAGCCTTTGAAATATCGATTAATATTATATTAATTGCGCGGTCTAGGTTTCTTATTTACTACTCCAACCTCTTATTTAATCGATTAAAGTCTTCATCCATTGATATTTGTACTTATGTCGTAATGAATAAATTGTAGGAAGCTTTCTGTTGGCATAATGTGTTAATATAGTTACCCCATATACGTTATTCCAAGTACCGTTAAGCTTTAGCCTCCTTAATTTTGTTGTTTCTGGTAAGAACAACGGCTTAGTCCTTTTGGAAAAAATTTAAGCCGGCATTAATACCAAGTTTACGGATTAATGACCTATTGAAATTAAGTTGATTGTTTTCCGTTAGCATCTTTACCGACTTATAATTTCAAAAATCAAAGTCCTTAATCGCTTATTATTTTAATGTTATTAAGCTAGTCGTTACGACGAAGAAAGTATTATCAATTTACATACCTATTGAACCGAAATCCTTCTTTTACGTTACTAATAAGTATGGATCATATGTTAAAGACTTTATCATTAGACGGAATTTAAAGTACATCTAGTAAGTTAGGAACTAGTAAATATTTGTTTAAACTAATCTATATAGTAGTTTAACATACTGTATTACCGTTTCTAAAAGGCAGATAACACGTAGCTCTTACGGTAGTTTTAATAATATAATCATTTATAAGTTCGTTACTAATTATGTATAGGCTTACGTAATATTATTACTATTCAGTATAAAATTTCCTTTATATTCAACTAATGCACTTGTTACCAGGATAATTACTAAAAGTTAACTAATTTTTTAAATCGTTAGCGATTACGTAATGATTTAGGTTTTCCTCTTATCGTCGTATCTTTATGTAATTAGTCGTAGCTTTTAGTCAAGTCGCCTCGTAGTTTCATTTTTAATCTAGTAAATAATCCTCTACTCGAAAATCGTAACGTTTAGGTTTTAAAGTTTAAAGTTCGTTTTTGGTATAAATTATATTATACTTCGAGTTAATAGGTCGTCGATTTTAACCTTATAGTTTTTCTTAAATAGTTTACCAGAAATATTTACCAGAAATATCAATAATCTCCTATTACCTAACCTTCATTACTAAGTTTTCGTTATTTTTTTCTTTCCTACTTACCTAAATAGTATTTTAAATAAGTTTTAGTATGTATTTCTCCTCTTTAATGTTTCTTTTTTCTTCGAGGATCGCCTGCGCCGGCAGCATTTTATTGGTTTGTTAATAACAGGTAAAAAAGGTTCGTATTGGCTCGCTCATTTTGCTTAAGAGTCTTAAGAGTCTTTATCTTTAATACCTCTAATATATAACTTAACTTAAGTAGTTAAAAGTATATAAGGCCGTTAGTAATTTTAACAACTACTTTAGAATTTATAACACTTAGTATCTTATATCGCCCTTTCTATTTACGTTGCTCCCGCTATATAATGACTTTACTTTATTACGGTAAAGTAAATACATCGATCGTTAAAGAACTATTCCTAATGTTAAGGGCGTTATTAATTTAGCGGCGTACCAATTCCCTTCGCAATTCCCCCAAAGCTTTGCTATAAGCCGTAGTACGTTTTTAAATACTTGCCGAAGGCGAAGATTTACTTATCAGACGTAGGTACGCTCCAAAAACTAGGAGCGTTAATACTAGGCCATTAAGGCCCATGGTATCATTAAAGCCTTTTACTACTATTTGTAGGCGTGCCTACACATCTATAAAGCTTCTAATTTTCAACGTAAAGATATTGTACGTTAGGCGAAATAGGTTGTATACCCTCTTAACCTTTCCAAGATTTCAGTAGGCTTCTACAGGTACCTGTTTACATTAAATATCCATTATCTTGGCATTTTCTCAAAACTCTGCCGCCATAAAATTGGTACCAGTATCGTAGACGACGACGTTAGGTGGACCCAGGTACGTGTTAATCCACAACATTCTTAACTCTTTTTACGTATCTTTTACCGAAATGTACCTTAAAAACTTAGCCTTATAAAAGGAGGCTGTGGAGTTAACGACGTAATAAATAGGCTTGTTATTTAAGTAAAACATATTAATAAAGATTTCGTAATTAAAGTATTTGTTTTTTTTTAATGTAAACTTAAATTTCCGGGAATCTTATGTATACATTTTATAATAATAACATAGCCTTTTAATAGATTCGAAGGCAAAGTATTCCTTATAGTTATACCATACGGACTTTAGAACTATATATAGCTTGTTAACAACTAAATAGTTAAAACGTTGGTGTAATTAACGTATCTCCGGTTTCGTTAGGTTTAACACCACTATTTTCGGTCTTGAAAGATAAAACTAGAAATACCTCCATTTAAAGGCGGGTGTAAATCTTTAGCTATTTTTAATCAGCTCGTTTACGTTACAATTAACTTTAACGCCGAGAATCTTCATATCCTTTGAGTAAAATAAAAAAGTAGTAGGGAAATTAAAGATATTGAACTTAATCGCTTCTATAATAGTTTAAATATCCGTCATCCTTAATAACATTAGTTATTCGCCTACGCTAAAGCCATTTTTTTACCTTGCTAATATCGTAAAGATTAATCTCAATGGCTATAATACTTTCCCTTTGCAGTACCACATACTACGAATAGCTTCCTATTAAGTACCTTGCCGCCTTAGTATTTGACATAATACCTTAAAACGTATGATTCGCGTAACGATCGCGAAGGTTAAAGGTATGTAAAGGGTAAGGGGTATAATTAGGTCAAAAGTAAGGGCTTTTAACACCCAAACGGAATAAAAAGATATAGTCGGCTAGTTATTAGGCCGCCGTAATCAAAGTAGTGCCTTCATACCACTTGATTTACTTAAAAGCGTTAACGACGTTAATTAGCTTATCGCCTTTAATATCTACGACTTAATCTAAGTAATCTTATTTCGAAGTAATAAGGTACTAAACGTAATACGCCGCTTTCCTATTATTACTCTCGGCGAAAGGGTGCTGGGTTAACTAATAGTTAGCCTTATCAAAATGGCAACATCTCTTGCCACTATTACGACGATAGTGTTTACGGTTAATAGGTTCACCTAAATCTTGTTAACGCTAAAGTAAGTGGTATCTTCAATTTGGGGCCGAAGTCGATAAACCTAACCTTAGGCGTTGTAGGCGTCCGTACTTACAGTCGATGTAATTAACCACCGCAAGTTTTTCTTTATTTACATTAAAAAAGTTGCCATCTTAGGAGTACATACCAAGAGAGTTTGATATACGTGCCATCACATTAACATGAAAGGAACGTAACCAAATAAAAAATCCTTTAAAGGTGGCATTTAAGCGTTGTAAAGTATTCGAACTCGTTAACACTCAAAACTATTACCCTTACCTATTTGCGAAGTATAGCTTCGCTAACGTAGGCCTTACTCATTACCTTATAATGTATCAATTTGTTAAGTTTTTAATTAAAAAATATCCATTAATAATTTCTCCTCTTTTTCTTGACCATTATTGAAGTTTACCACGTGGTAGCCTAATTTATTTAGTATTACGTGAGGTGAAAGTCATGTTAGAAATAGTCCTTTATGTTATTTTAAATTTCACAAAATGTAGTAACGTTTGTCAGAAAGGTTAAGTGGTAGTTATTGGTGTAACCTATAAGGATCTTTGGAAATAATAAGTACAAACTAAAGTGTAAAACCTCTATCTATTTACAAATATTTAGAGAAGGCATTATTTTAATATCAAAAAAGTTACACGACTTTCCGTTATACTTCTTCATATTGTTCTAAGTTTTTACGAAATTTGTCATTAGTTTATAATTAACATTAACTATTTTAACAAGTTTTTTAAAAATAGTACGATAGTTATCCCAACTTTAAATAGTATTTTCTTATAGCTTGAGTCTTAGGGCTTCCGAAACGCGGTATTAAGTGTAATTTCTAGTCGCCTTGCCCGAGGGGTAAAGTTTAGTAGTATGACCTGTAATAGGCTCACGCGCGTGGGTAAATAGGAAAATGGAAGGCTTTTAAGGCTTTAAAAGGACTTGGCAACAGAATTATTAAGGGATGGTAGGTACTTCAAGGTTTTAGAAAACTTAACGATCTTATTTAATTAACTGGTGGAAAGTGCCGATATTAATACCTTTAGCCGCGTTAGCGGCCGTTAATTTACGTAATTTACCTCCGTTAGAGGTATATTTCGCCTTATCACGTAGAGGTATCGAACTGCCGACTAGGATAACAGGTTTTTTATCACCAGTACGGAAAAAGGTTTAACTTAGCTAAAGGTAAATTAGCGGTCCCCCAAAGCGTATATATAGGCGTTAAAATACTTTAACGCCTTTTCCTTTTCCTTTAGTATCTTAAGGTTCAAGGTTTTCAAAAAGTTTTTCCAATTAAGTTAATTCGAAAAGGGTTTTACCAGTTTAGTAAAACTTCCTTTTACTATATAAATACCTTATCGCTTAAACTCAGCCTTTAGTTTAAATTTAACGGTTCTTTTAGAAGTCTTTCTATATATTCATAGTTTAGTCGTCGAAAAACTCGCAATACTTATGGACAACGCGATTAGAATTTTTACCGTCGTTATATTCTAAAATAAAATAACCGACGAAGTTTGTTAAATAATTTTTGGTTAATTTCTTATCGACGTTGTATCCCTAAAGGTCGTAATCATAATGTTTAACAAAAAGATAGCCGAAATCCTCAATTATTTCTTTCCTAATAGAGTCGACAGAAGTTTAAAAGTAAGGGTTTACGATAGCTATTTTAATGTTTTGGATTTTATAGGGGGTATAAGGTAAAAGATTTGGTAATTTTAGGCGTACAAACTTGGTATTTTGGTATACAGTCGTGTGTAAACTTGTTGATTCGGCGTAAAGTCGCGTAACGTGGCTTTCTCAGCGTAACTTGGTGTTTTCGCTAAAAGTAACGAGCTTAATAATCGGCGTAGTGTAGGGAGTAAAAAGAGTAAAGTAGGGGCAAAAGTTTGTTATAAAGGGTAAGGTCGAAAGTTGTTGGTGGTGGTAGAGGTCGAAGGTTGTTTTTTGTAGTTATTTGGCGTAAGAATTTAGTTTTTTTTGTAGTAATAGTACCCGTAGTAATACTAACTTAGTCGTTTGCCAACTTGTCGTATCTTAAAACTTCTGACAGTTAAGCTTAACGTCTTTAAAAAGGATTAATAAAGATTTCTTGGTGTTTTCGATAACGATACCTTCTTTAACACTAAGTTGCCGTGGAAATCGACGCAGTCCAAAAGTCTTTTCTACTTACTGTCTTAAAAACCAACGAAATAGTAGAGGCCCTTGGCAAGAATTTTTCCTTTACCTTAGCCGCCGTTATTTAACGTAGAGTGTATCCAGAATGTAGCTTCTTCTTCTACTTAGCTTATCTGTACTTAATCTAATAAACAGGCAAGCACTGATTAGTGTTGGTAGGCCTTAGATGTTGCAACGTTGTTGATTCGAATTGTGGTCGAAGTAATATTAATATTGCGTAGTCAGATGGTAGATGTATTGTTTTAGGTTTGGCAGACCGCTAGCCGGTCTGCACTATAATTTTTATTGCCAATTGTTTGGCCTGTGCCCTAGAGTGAAGTGTAGTATACTGCACTCGATTTACACCCAATGCGGTAAGTCTCTACAAAGCAATACACTTGCAGTACAGTTAACTTTACTGTGAGTAAAGTTGTTCTACTGCAATGCATATAATATTATTCCAACAACTAGGTTTTTTATTAAGTTAGTATTAAAGTATATTGTAATATTTTCATTTTTGTCGGGTATCTTCTGGTGAATACGAACGATAATTTGTAATTAATAATGGTCTTTTGTGACTAAGGAAGCTACACCATTAATATCACAAATAACTATAATATCCAACTTTCAAATATTATTAATAATATTATCGCAAATAAGCGTATCGGCTTTTCGTAAGCGAAGGTGTATTTTTAGCGAGGATATCGAGTAATAAGCCTTATAAATTCCAAGATAACAAACAGCTGCTTTCGCGAATCAAATAATATCAGGTAATTACCATAAGCCTTTCTATTAGGCTTAAAATGAGAAAATGTAATTAAATTACCTATAAAAAATTTAACCTTCGACAACGAGGCTTTTGCTAAATATATAAAGGACTTTAGTAAGGATATTGGAAAAATTCGTAAGGGTTATTTATTATTAGATTTATAAATAATATTGTATTTCTGATTACGTCAGCGATTACGGCTAAGTTAACGAATACGGTTATGTTAGCGACTACGGTTACGTTAACGATTGTGATTTCATGAAAAAGCGTTATAATTTCGTTAGCACTTTTCACGTTTTCGTTATTGGTCTCATTCTTAAAGACGATCTTTGCAGCGCGTCTAATTCTCAAAATACTTGTCTTATTTTCGATTTTAATAGCTATTATTTGCTTGATTTTAACTATACCTTCAATTTTTTTGGATTAACGAAAAGTGTTATAGGGATAAAAGTATTGTTATATCTTTTACGAGGATTTCCACAGTTTTATCGAAAATTGTAAAGGTTCTTGGTTTTATTTCAGAAAGATATAGAATGTTAAACCGGAAATCGACGATCCGCGGCTGTTAGTATAGTCGTTTTACTTTCCTTAACCTTATTTATATACTTCTGTATTATCTGGCTACGATAAGAAGAAGGTAAATATTATTTTATATTGATGTTGAAAGTAACAAAAATATTCGTTATAACACCCTGTTAATTATTATTTTACTGGTTTAAGGTTTTCATAACACGAATATACTTTTTTTCGGGTTGAATGTACCTTTTTAAAACATATTCATTATTTAGGAAATTCCGTTAATGAGAGGTATTACTGCGATACTTTTAGTTATTTATTTAATATTTATAATGAATCTGACAATAAAAATATATGTAATTTCTAAGAAACCACGTAAGCAAAGTTTCTGAAGATCATAGGAAGTCAGCTTCAAATTTCACTAATATACCGTTAAACTTTGGCAAAAAGTTTAAAATATTTTGACTAATTAAGTTTCAAACCTCGGATTTATGCTTGTAAAAAAGTTGAACCTTCGCCAAAAGCTTCAGATATCGATAAATATAATATTTTTACCTAATACAACAATATTGAAGTCGATAGGATTCAGGTATTTAAAGTTGAAAATCACTACCTTTTGTCGTTTTAAAAGATGAGTTTCTGCTGAATATTAAAAGATAGATTATAAAAGTTTTTAGGTAAGACAAGGGTAGTTTCAGGGAAAGTTGCCTTCTTTTTGTCGAGCTTATCGGTTATATTTGTAAGCATTGTAGTCTACCTTACGAGCTCGTTACTCATCCTCGCGAATATGGCGGGAATCCTTACGAAAAGGACGGTAAGGAGATTTTAGCCGACAAGAACGATAAAATGATTTTTACTGACGAGGATAATAGGGCGGCGTTTGTCGACGAGGATGATAAAACAATATGTTCCGCCCAAAACGATAAAGCAATTATCGTCGCTTAGAACGATAAGGCGATTTTTACCAGCGAAAAAAATAAGGAGATTTTCGCCGACAAAAACTATTATCTTTACGGTGGGAAGGGAAGGAAGCTAAACGCGATCGACAAGGCTTTCGATAAGATTTTATTGGTTATTACAACGTTTATTCATCTCTTTTCAAAAGCGTAACAACTTATTACTTTTAACGGTAGAAGCGGTTAAAGCAACTTTAATAGGGTGTTTAGCAACGCCTCTAACGGAGGTATTAACAACGGCTTATAACATTATTTAATGCGGTATACGAAAAAAGGTATAAAGACAAAATAAAACTAGTAAAGGTAAGGGAAAGGGTATTTTTAATAACTTACTAGTAAGTTATATAGAAGCGATAGGAGTAATGAATAACGCGGCAGGATGAGTAGAAAGTTATTAACACCTCGTTTTATATAACAGAGTAATGGGTAATAATTAATCGACCAGTAAGGCTTATAACTACCTGCTAGTTATAAAAAGAAACAAGCTAATTAAAAGTCAAAAATAGGTCAGAGAAGAAGAGCTGGCGATTTGATTGTTAAGGGAAGAGGAAAACTAGTGTTTTAATTACTACAAGGTGACTCTCTACAGCTAGCGATAGTATTATTCAAAATAAAAAAGTTTGTTAACAATGTAAACGTTTAATGTCAACTTAATAGGTAGTTTATAGTTTTCTTTTGTATCTTAATAGTACGGTGGTGTTTCTAACTATATTTAAGGATAAAGAATGGAGAAACTAAGTTTAGGACTAACTGCAGAGTTTGCAAAAATATATACAACAAAAACAACAAGATAGGTGAGATACTGCCGTGCCAAGTACTAGTGCCACCTCACTTTTTCAACACCTTTACCGATAAAAAACAATATAAAGTCTTTTTATTTACTTTAACATCGTTAAATGAATGTTAAATGTTAAGAAATTTTTCGATAATGCCAAGATGGATATCGTTACCAACTATGTCAAAAAGGAAATAATTAATAGTTTTAGAATTACGTTCGTTAAATAATTTCATTATGATTTATGATAGATGTATGTTAATGAGAGTCTAATTTTGGAATATCTGACTAGTTACATCGCTTACTTTATCCCAAACTTCAAAGAAATATGATTTGAGTAGGAAATATATATTTTCGACAATATTCACAAATAGCGTAATAAGTGGATTTTGTATATATATAAATTGTTGGATAAATAGGCTAAGATTGAATTGAAAATCGAATTTAATAGAGGAGGAATTAACTCTTTCATTCGGAAAGAAAATCAAAGCAATTTGATAAATATACCTTATAAGGACGTTATAACTAAAGATTACTCATGAGTATATAGGGATAATGATAAAGGCGTCGTTAGTAATAGTATTCTCGTCAGTATTATACAACATCCCTATATGCGTTTATAAGATTTTTAAACCTCATTTTTCAAGTTTCTTAACGCGCCACTTCCTTTATAAATTGATAACTTCTTCATCAACTTGGATGTAAATTATACGCCCATAATCTATTAATTGATAAAAAAAAACCTTAGGAAACTTAATATTAGCAAAAGAATTTCCAAACTTACTGAGAAAATCTTTAATAAGCCTTTTTGTACATCGGATTTTAGCGGGGCCGCTAATACTAGTCATAATAGTTTAACTAATAAAAATAACTTGTTACATAAATTTAAAATTATTATAACCATTTACTTCTTCCTACAAACTTTGTCATATGTCATTATTTTGCCTACTAATATTTTCTATCCAAAAACTAAATTCTCAACAAGGTGTACAATCAATACAATACTTTTTGGAACAGAAGTTAATTACAATACAGTCAAGTCAACCATCTTCACTGTGGGTTGATTGTACTGACTGCAAATTGAATGTAGTTTGTGAGATTGACTGCATTAACTGCAAGTCAAATGCAGTAGATGCCTACTTTATGTTAGGTCACGAGCATAAGCAATAGGCTATACAAATTATTATGCAGACCGGCTAGTGGTCTGCCAAACTTAGAAGTAACACATCATTCTTTTTAATTCAACACGAGTTACTTCGACCAGAGATTAGAAACGAATACATTGCAACGATGAATTCCTACTAACACTGATAAGTGTTGATTAGGTCAAGAAAAGATAAGCTAGGGAAAAGAAGAAGTTCCTTTCTGGTTATTATGCTTTGTTTAGATGAGGCAAGGGAATGATTTTTGCAAAGTGCCTTTATGTCGGTAGAGTCTAAATACTTATTCACGTGAAAAGGTAAGTAGAAAAGTAATCGTTAAATTTGTATAGTTGTAGTAAAAGATGATGATTATAGAAGAAGCATCTAAAGGTGCACGCCATAGGTAAGGGCTTATAAGCCCTTCACCCAGAGCGTACCACTTTGGAATACCCCTTCTAGACCGCTCCACGCATTGCCGTAGGTCTGGAATAGTCATTCCAGACCGCTCCATGCATGATGCACTTTGCGTCTTGAAAGAGTGCAGCCTGCAGCGTGACAAGTTACCGTGCACACTGCAGGAGTGCACCCTGCAATACAGTGCACTGCCACTTGGCCTATATATACTATCTATGAGGGTATATAGTAATATCTACACTTTATTCATTGTATAGTTGTTCACAGCAGCAATTAGAGATAGCTTATAAACTATATGGTTGTTCGCGGAAGTTTATAAATGGCGGTATCTTTATTATCAAAAACACCAAGAAATCTGTAATAAATTAGTCTTGAAAAAAAAAAAAGCGTTGAGATTAACCACTTGAAAATCTTCAGATCGTTACGTTACCAAAGTTGGCAAACGGTTAAATCGTTACTAATTTTACTACTACTATTGTGTGGAATACTACTGCGAATCTTAAATTGTAAACGATCAAATTTTACGGCTCTTTCAAATCCAATTATAAATAATCAATTTTCCTATAAACAATCTAATATATACCCCTTGACACCAATATTTCCCTATTTACACTAATTTCATCTTCGCTAATATGACTACTGCAAACGTTGAGATCGACTTCGTTACTGATCCCTTTAAAAAGAAATATTTAAGGCTTGCAACATTATATTCGTCAAGTACTACAATAATGACCTTTAGATTACAGACGTCAAAAAACAGTCTACTCCTACGCATTTGGCTAATTAGATCTGTTACTTTATTATCAACCTAAACCTAATAGGATTTGACCAAAGATTTAACGTACTTGACGACTTTTGCGAGTATTTAGTAAATGGACTTTGAATATATGGAAAGAGGTAGACAGGAAAGTTAAAACAAAGGTCACATTTAAGCTAACAAACGAAAAGTCGACCTAAAAATAAAAAAAAGGAAAGAAAGGTAATTTAGAAAACGTACAATAAGAATAAGCAATAAACAAAAATTTATAGTAGATATATGAAAGCAAAGATAAAGGTATCTATGGCAATGATACATCTTAATGACCTTATAAACGTTCGTAAAGTCACGCACAAATCTAAATTAATTCTTCAAACCCTTCAGCCCAAAGGGTACAATGCGCCAGAATCGCCGGCAACATTGCTGGCAATGATAATAACTCAATTGATCCAAACTTAGCAAATCCACAAGCTCACAACACCCTCAAGTCCACAAATCAATTAAACAAAACCCTCAAAACCTCTCTCAATATTAATGGAATTATTACTATGTCCACAGTAATAATTAACGATCCCAACACATATATTTCTAAAAGGTTCCCCAACAGCACCAACTTTTAGATAGAATCTTTTTTACGTGTAAATCTATTTTTGGCACGACTACGAGCTTTCCCCCCTAAACTCTGTCAAAAGTAATTATCCTGCCTACTAATAGCAGTCACAACATTACTTATCAAAAGATTCAAAGGTTTTTAACGACCATTATATTACCATTGCTCCTCGAGATATTCCTACAATAAATATAGATTATGAAACGATTACAACTTTCGTTAAAATTGAGGGAATGTTGAAGGTACTACGCAACAAAATATTGTGCAGGCTTGTAGATTCAAGTATTCTAGAATTTACATGTAGGACTTTAATATAATCAAGCGTATCCACATAGAGATCTTGATCAAAGGCCGAGACTCCGTACTAGTGTATACTAGTGTATACTAGTGTATACTAGTAAATTCTAGCGCAGGAAATATCTCCGTGCTGATCCTCCGTTTTGTTTAATATTAGTACTTACACTAGTAAAATACTAGTGCTGTTAAAAAAATCTACAACTCCAGCAAATTCTTTATCTTTTAATATTAAAAGGTTTAGTATTGGAAGTTTTTGTCAAGTGATGACTAGCTCCATTAAATCTGCTATTGAGTTATATGCTATGTAATTATGACAATTATATATTTCAACATACCTCCTTAAAAAGTATTGTAAAATTAAGAAAAAAGACAAAATAAAAAGGTAAAGACTAAAATAAAGGAAGATTAATTCGGAGAAAGGAAAATCCGTAAATGAAAAAAGAAAAACAACTATATAATCCGATTAAAACCGATGACCTTTCCAGTATCTTTTTTGTTGATATCACAAATTTATACTAAAACCACTTCAACATTTTATACCTGCAATAACACAAGGAAACAAAAAGTACAAAGTTTTATAACCGTCAATTTAATCTAAACCCAGGTCAACTAAGCTAAGCTGTTATATTATCACTTCGTGTTTTACCCTTAGCAATAGCTTTGTCAACCCATTGGTCAGTTGCTTATCCATAGAAACCAACTTAATTTGTATAATACTACGATTTACTGTATCCCGTATGAAGTGTTTTTTAAGGAGTATGTGTTAAGTACGTTAGTAATACTTAAGGTTCTTAAACAAATTTATTAATCCCTTATTATTACAATATATCGTAACGATGATATGAATACGTAGCTTTATAAACAAATTTCTTATCCATAGGGTATTTCAAGTGATCTTTATCACTGCCACGTTTTCAGTATTTACAAAAGAAAGACATACTCTGAACCCCCCTTTGAATACCTAGTTAACCATGTTATCAACAATCTAAATTATATATTTATAGGTAGATTTTCCATTAACCTTGTGCCCCTTATAGTTGGAATCGTACCATCCGTTTATTTGAAGCCTTTGAGTATCTTTATAATAACTTTGACTAAAGTTTATAACGTTTTAATGCTGATTTGATAATAGTTTTTTACTATCTACTTGTAGCTTATAATTCCCATACTATTTGAAGTATCTAAAGAAGTAATTGTTAAGTGTAATTTTTTATGTGAAGGATTATGGTAAAAACGTAAAAGTTTTAACATAAGGAAGGAGATATTCGGCCCAATTTGGAATATTACATAGCTAAAATCCCCAACATCTAACTAATACTTTTTGGTTTATAAATATTAGTTTGATCTTTATATGGAATGGTATAAACGAGGTATCCAGTTATATTGGGGATGTAAGCCAAAGGTTTGCTTAGTTTCTCTACCTTTAAGTCTAATACCCTATAAATGTACGTATTTTGTGCTAAAATAATTGTACGTGCGTTCTTTTCCTTAAGATACGCATCCCTAGAAATTACTTTACCTTTCTCAGGTTTTAATACTTAAAATTCTTTCCAATATTCATCTTCAAGGTTTTGACATCGTTTGGGTTAAGAACTAATTTTGAAAAGTCATCAATACAATTATATATGATAAGTTAACGGTAATTATTAATATATACCGCGTTATGAAAACTTAACTTTTTAAATTTAAAGGTAAAAATACTTTGTTTCACCTTTTTGACTATTATCCCAAAGCCTGTTTCAAACCATAAAGTAAAGAAAATAATTGGAAAACTTGATTAACTATAGGATAAAAACCATTAATATTTTTATCTAGATACTTTTGAAAAAAGTCTCTAATAGTGTTTGTAATCTCCATTAACACCAGTTTTTCAAATTCCACGTTCAGAAAAACCGAGTTAATGTCGACTTAGTTGATATATTATTTATAAAAAGAAGTAAATGTAATAAGGATCTTCCATATGTATGACTTTTTTATAGCAGAAATGGTTTCAATATAGTCAACATTATTCCTTTACTTCACTCCTCGAATTACAATCCTAACCTTATAAATTTCGATTCAACCTTCAAAACCAGTCTTGATCTTAATAACCTTTTTTTAGTTCAGGGAATAGCGGTTAGTATCCCTCTTAATAGCCTTAAAGACTTAAAGGGATATGAAATTCCATATTTTATTGTAGAGGGTGTTTTTCCAATGCTTAATATTTAGGATCTTTATAGCTTCTTTTATAGTTATCTGTTTCTCTAGTTTGCTAACTGAAAGCATAAAATAGATTATATACTTATTAATAACAGCATTTTCTGGCAGATTTTCTGGAAAACTGTTTGCTATTTTTTATGCTACTTGACGAATAGTTCTTTTTAACTTGTGATTCAAAGCTGCTATTATAGTATTATAAGAGATATCAATCTCAATAATTTATTTACGATGTTCCGTAATAATTATTTTGAACACCGTTAAACTAATAGCGCTAACGATCTTTCTCGTCGAGTTTACCGGCCGATTTGGTACATAAACTTTAAAGATATTCTAAGGATTTCTCCTTCTCCTATTAAATCAGTCTTTTAATCTTCTACCCTTTTTATAAAGGGTATGTAAACTATAACAGCAAAACCAGAAGTAAAGATGAATTTAATATTAGGTTTATGACCTTCGTGCCACTTAATATTATCGTAAAAATCCATATAGGGCGTAGTTTATTGGATCCTGCTTCTGTTATTAACCGTTAAGTTAGCTGTAATAATGGCTACTTGAAACAAGTAGGGTTGGAAATAATATAGCAATTTTCAAGCAATAGTTCAAGTCTTCATCTTTTCCAAAGATCACTTTGTTAAAGCGTTCGGAAATACTGTTCTCTTTCGTGGTGTATGGTAAAGAGAACTTAATGGTAAAAGCGTAATTAATCAATATCTTTCTAACTAAATAATCAAGAAGCTCGTTGGTTCCGTCAAGGATTGAATAGTTTATAGTATATCCTATACGTTTAATCATTTCGTTTAACATATGATAAATAGTTTTTAGTCCCTTACTAAGGGATATAATAGCTTTGTTATAAACTTTTTAGCTATAATTAATCTTTATAGCTATTAGGCCATAGGGTTTGCCGCTTAAACCAGCAGTTATTTTCAAAAAGCTATTTAAAGTCCAGATAAACCCTTCTTTCCTTTAGATACCGTATTGAAAGCTTGGTAGCTATCGAGTACTTTTGAAAAGTTTACAAGAAGCACAAATAAGGTCGAAAAGTTCTACTTCCTGGTTTTTTTTAGAGTTGTTCAATAACTAGAGTGATTCCTGTACTAACTTCAAACTGATGGAACCAAACCTAGTATAATTAAGGGAAATATCAAAGAAATTAATGAAAGCAATGGAGATTACGTTGCAATAAAACTGTTACGTAAATTAAATAGTAATAAAATCGTTAGTTATAAAAATAACTATATTATTAGTTTGTAAATTAACCAATGATAGTTTTTTAACTTTATCACTCAAGCTGTAAAACTATAATAAGCTAATTATGTTTATAATAAAATTGGGATAATAAAAAATTTATGAAAAATCAGGGTATTATAATTATAAACTTTTCAAATTGAATAAATATCTAAACTAGTCCTTTGCTCATCGGTTGAATAAAAATTAATCCTATTCGTATTCCGGGGTAATATTCGCTTTGCATCTTGAAATGTAAGAACCATTCCTCGTCATTAAAAATATTTCAATATAAGCTGAAATCAGCTCTAATGAAATCTTGAAATTAAAGTTTATTAATTACAAAAATATGATGGTGTAAAAGAAAGAGAAAGAAACTTAAGACTTAACATTAAAAGTAGGACTATACGGTGGTACTACCCACTTTTGGTACGATATCTAATTGGTTGTTTTGGTAAATTGACATGAAAAGTAGAGCCCTTAATGTTGAAAGTGGATACTTCAATATTAAAAGTGGATACATTAAAGCGGGTACACCCGTGTAAAATACGGCCTCTAATTGTCCAAAATTCACCAGTACAGGGTCCTATACAGGGTCTTACGCAATAGACCTGTCAAATTGAATTTCTGAATACGTAATTAATAGTAGCAATACTATAAACTTATAATTCTATAAGTAGCGAAGGTTTTTTACTTTACCGTTATTAACTGTCATAATATCTGCTCTTTGTTCCTAGCTAATGGATTTACCAATATTGAAATACCGTAAATTTATTTGTAATACCTAATAAGCCTGTGAAGATGGTTCTTGTAGAAGCCTACAATGAAGTTTTTCTTAAACTAACTAATATGCTGGTGACGGTTAACAGGTGGCTTGTTCTTAGCTTTTCTTTAAAGGATGGAATTTAAAGTTTATTTTTCTTTTTAAAGTCGGGTTTCATCTTGAAAGTCCGACTGTAATTCAATTAGTAATGAAGGGACGGCTTCCTTTGATTTACCCCGTATACGGCCTATTTAAACTGGAAACTCGGGTTTAGTATAGGTTATAAATTACTGGGAATACTTAATATCTTCAACCTCACAGCCTTAATAAATTAAGCTTCTTTTCATACTTTTTAACGTTACTATCACGAAAGCTAAAGCTAAATAATGTAAAGGACGTAATAAACGAGGTTTTTTAAGATTTTTTTAATAGTAGATTAATCTTTACATTAAGATATACCAATCAATTTCAATACAACCTTATACAGATATTTAATACCCATGATAACTGCTAAAAGGTTTAAAATAATGATAAAAGTAATTATCTTTTAAGACTGGATTCAAAAATGTATAGTTTTGAAAGTCTTTACAAAATTGTACTCGATAGGCGTAAATAAGTAAATGTAATCTTCTTTTAGGAAAAGACATTTATCTTAATATTAAAAATACCCTTTAAGATTTTAAAATAGTTATTATTAATAACACAACCTTTAATGGCTCTTAATTATACGTCAATGTTTATGAAGATTTACTTTTAAAAATGTATTAAAATTAAAACTTAGGCTTTATGAGTTTCCTCTGTTCTTTATCGTTAAAAATATTTTTTTAATATTTCCCTCACCCTCTTTCACTAGTGTAATGATACCTGTCGATTTATATGGTTCCGGTTTCTTTGATCCTCTTAAATGTTCCTTAAATTTAGCTAACCGTCTTTCGTATAAGTATATAATTAACTTAAGCCTTGCTGATTTTGGAAAGTCGAGGGAATTAATAGCTTTAGCCCGAGCCTTTGAATCCTTATCAACAAGATCATTAACGTTAATAACTTGAATTTTTTACTTAGCTTTAGCCTTACGGGCTTTACGAACCTCTTTTCTTCTTTTTTCAAACAAAGATTTAGGGTCCAAAGCCTTTAAAACAACGGGAGTAGCCCTAAAGCGTATGAATCAAAGATATAAAGATTCAGCTGAAGCAAAAGAACCTGTAGTTTTTAAGAGACCGGAAGCAGTAATTTTCTTCTTTTTTTCGTCATTTCGAAGATATTGGAAAAATTGGCATTAATATTAATGTTTAAATTAACGAACTGGTTAAATGTAATAGCTAAAGGTTTTTGTTGGAGTTGGAACGTGAATGCCTATAGTCTTATCTTTAAGGATTGGAGGTAATGGTATTAAACTTCATTCAATTTGAACTCTGTTAATTATGTCCAATGGTTCAACCAGACTAGCGTATACGTACAAAACAAAAAGCCGCCAGTATTGGAATAGTAGTAATTACAGTGCAGTAGGTCAACTTTACTCATACTAAAGTTGACTATACTGACTGCAAGTTAAGTATATTGTTTTATGTAGGCCTATTATATTGCCTGCAAGTCAAGTATAGTATACGCCTACTTTATACTAAGGCACAAGATAAGAATTTAACCATACAAATTGCTGTGCAAACCGGCTAATGGTTTGCCAAACCTAGAACAAGACATCCAACACTTGATTACGCAATACTACTGTTACTTCGACTAATTGAATTGACAACGTTGTAACATCTAAAGCCTTACCAATACGAACCTTGATAGGGTTAAAGTTTTTTTTAGTTATGGGAAGTAATTTTTGTAGTTGGCTCTACGATTGTAATTATAGTCATTCAATATGTTGTTTCTTATATTTTGTAATCCTTTTCTTCTTTTTTTCGTCATTTCGAAGATATTGGAAAAATTGGCATTAATATTAATGTTTAAATTAACGAACTGGTTAAATGTAATAGCTAAAGGTTTTTGTTGGAGTTGGAACGTGAATGCCTATAGTCTTATCTTTAAGGATTGGAGGTAATGGTATTAAACTTCATTCAATTTGAACTCTGTTAATTATGTCCAATGGTTCACTATTTTACAATTAATAGGTTATATAATGTTTTCCAAGTAACTACTTATGAATATGAAAAAAAATCCGTATTTAAAGTGAATCGAATTTTTTTCATTCTTATTACAAGAATTTCTAAACGCCCAATACATTTTAATTTACTTTGGAAGAAAATTAAGACTTTGAGTTTATGGTTTTTGTTAACATATTTTAGTTATATGATGTCTTTATATTTTAGATTGTCTAACTAAATAGTAATTTTATGATATCTAGTTTATTTTAATTTCCACGATGAAAGTAATATAGAAAAAGGTGCGTACGTTGTTAATTAACACGTACTTGTTACCTGCCAATGTATTAGTTAATAATTCTAGAATTAATTTCATTATAATAAAAGTGTAAACTAATATTCAGTTGATAAGAGTTTAATGTGAATATGTGTCGGTCAAAGTTGATAAGAGTATCAGTCAAGTTGAGAGGTTATATATACTATTACGTAAAACCCATAATATTTTTACGATAAAAGTCGACAATTTTACAAACTTTGGAATAAAATTGAAAATCGTTGTCCAGAGATTAAGTGATACTATTGGCCATAACAAAGTGATATTGATATGACGGACTGTTGACACGTATCTATATATAACAAATAAATTACTTATATTATTAAACATTTTAAAAAGAGCCGAAATATATATCAAAAACTTGAAAAACTTGAAAAAGAATTCGTAAAATATCCGATTAACGACGTCTTTTATATCTGGAACAAATATTTAACTACGGAGGTGTTATTTTCACTGATCTCAAGTGAAATTATTATATAAATAGAACGGGGAAAATAAGATTACTAATACAATATTTCAAGTATTGTAAACCTAAATATAGTGCTTAAAACCGCCAATCAATTTGATATTTTTGTTTTACGTAGATAACACTACACTCCAAACCCCCGAAATTGTGGAGTTTTGACTTGAAATTATAAAGCACAAACAATTTATCAATGTCACCCATTGATATATATTGTTAACAAGAGAATTAACTAATAATATTGTAAACGGCTGCTTAAAGGAAGATTATATAATGAAGAAAAGAATAACAATGAATACTATAAGTCTAAAAGATTATATATTACGACTTTAGTATTGTGAAAGAAGAGATTCAATAATGAGTTGGACGTTAAAGTACAAATTAAATGCACTATTAATATGCTAGGTGATTTATTTGCAGAAAATTATCGAATTAAAATCTTCAGTTAACTTACTTACAGTATGGTTTAACTTTCGCTACTAATACGTTCTAAAGATAAAAAGTCAACAATTTCAAAATCGATAATAGTTCACGCATTTTAAGTAAAATTTATTCGAGAACTCGAATTTTATTGCGTAAGTATACGGTAATAAAGAAAAATATTAATTTTTCACTTAATTTCCCAAAACTTAAAAAAATCAATTTCATTTTATTAGTTTAATTGTTGCCGGTCGAGCTATCTGCTTAAGCGGTATTTTTACACTTTCTATAACCTATTCATCGTTAAATGATTAAAACTTTAATATAATGAACAGATTTTAAATTTATTAAATTCATTACCGTTACCATTTATTCCTAAAGATGAAATTACGGTTGGTAGGCCTTAAACGTTGCAACGTTGTTGATTCGAATTATGGTCGAAGTATTAATAGTATTGCGTGGTCAGATGGTGGATGTATTGTTTTAGGTTTGGCAGACCGCTAGCTGGTTTGCACTGTAATTTGTATGGCCAATAGCTTGGCCCGTACCCTAAAGTAAAGTGCAACATACTACACTCGACTTACACCCAATGCGTTAAGTCTCTACAAAGCAATATACTTGTAGTACAGTTAACTTTACTACAAGTAAAGTTAACCTACTACACTGTATGTAATATTATTTTAATATTAGAGGCCTTTTAGTTTGTTCGCGTACTTTAGTGTAGCTAACTAATCTTTTCCGGTTACCACTAAATTTCCTCCTCATTGAGTGGCCAAATTCCTGTTAATTCCAGTTAACTCCCATACTAAAATACACCTAATTATATGAAATTTGACCCCATTTAACCTTAATCGCTCCGTCGCTACGAAATTCGAGTTTATTAAATCCCACAAAAAGTTCCTTCGCCACAGCCTTTCGCAACTTTAGCTTTGCTATTTAAATTGATCGCTATCATTAATTCTTTAACAGTTTTCTAATCTGCTAATACATTTCTATTTGCCGTTACGTGGTTTTCCGAGCGGCTTATTCACGTAACCCTCGATACATATAGTTAGTCTATTGCTATTTACAAACCTTTTCAAGGCTTTATTTGGCGATTTTTTCGTTATAGCGTTAGTAAGGTTATCTTTGTTATCGATTTATCCCAATTCATTAATCTTTCTTCCTTCGTAGGCTTTATAGAGTGCCATTATGTCGATTATAAAGCGTTTTTTACTAGTGGTTTCGAGTTTAAAAAAGCACCTGAAAAGACTTTTTAAATTAGTATAAATTACCACTAGGATGGAAGGAATCTGTAGTTGCCTAGTAATGTAATTAAAAATTTCCCATAATGTTATACCTACATTAAAGCCTGTTATTATACCGTAAATTTCCGGTGCCAGCACATTTCTTATAATCCTTTTATACTTGACGAAGGTCTAATAAATTAGGTTACCGATAATGCTAAACTGGTCTTCCTATCTATTTTTATTAACGAATGTCATCAAAAAGCTAATCTATAAAGAAAAATCGGCATTGTTTATAAAAGACCCGTTCGTAAAGATTATTAGCTTAGCTTTGAAAAAGTCGATTAACACCATATTAATTCCGCGGTTTAGGTTCTGTATCTACCACTCCAACCTCTTATTTAGTCGATTAAAGTCTTGATCCGCTGTTATTTGTATTTATGTTGCAATGAATAAATTATTAAAGGCTTCCGGTTAACATAATGTAACAATATAGCTTACTCGTACATATTATTCCAAATACCTTTAAGCCTTAGCCTTTGTAATGAAAACTTAAAACGTCATTAATACCAAACATACGGATTAACAATCTATTAAAGTCAAGTTAGTTGTTTTCCGTCAACATCGTTACCGGCTTACAATTTCAGAACTTAAAGTCCTCGATCGCTTGTTATTCTAATGTTATAAAGCTCGCCGTTCCGATAAAATGGTATCGTTAATTTGTATACCTACTATGCCGAAATCCTTTTTCTATATTACCAACAAGTACGAATCTTATATTCAAGACTTTATCATTAAACGGGATTTCAAGTACGATTAGTAGGTTAGAAACCAGAAAACACCTGTTTTAGCTGATTTATATAATGATTCAACAAACTTTATAACTATTCCTGAAATGTAAATAACACGGAGTTTCCTACGATAATTTTAACAATATAATTCTTTATAGGTTTATTATCAACTATATATAAGCTTACGTTATATTACAGCTATTAAGTGTAAACTTACTTTTAAATTTGGCTAACAAACTCGTTACTAAGGCAATTACCAAACATTAATTCATTTTCTAAATAGTTTATGATTACGTAAAGATTTAATCATTACCTTTATTACTATATCCTTAAACGATTAGTCGTAACTTTTTATAAAGCCGACCCATAGTCTTGCCTTTACCTTCGTAAATAATCCTCGACTTAAACATCGTAATATTGAGGTTTTAAAAGTTAAAGTTAATTTTCGATACAAATTGTATTATACCTCGAGTTATTAAGCCGTTGATTTAGACTCAATCTCTTTTTTTAAATGGTTTACTCAAAATCTTAATAATCCTTTATACCCTAAACTTTACTATCAAGTTTTCGTTATCCTTTTATTTTCTAATTACTTAAACAGTATTATAAATACGGCCCGTTATATATTCTTCCTCTTTAACGTTTTCCTTCTTTTTGGAGAGTCGCTCACGCCAATAGCATTCTATCGGCTTATTAACAACGGGTAAAGGAGGTTAGTATTAGTTTGATCGTTTTACCTAAAAGGCTTAAGGGTCTTTATCTTTAGTACCCTTAATATGAGGTTCAACACAAGTGGTTCGGTAAAATACAGCGCCGTTAACAGTTTTAATAACTACTTTAAAATTTATAATACTTAATATCTTATAAAGCCTTTTCCATTTACCTGGACTCCTTCATACGAAAATTTTACTTTATAACGACAAAATAAGCACGTTGATTATTAAGGGACCGTTTCTAGTATTAAAGGCGTTATTAATTTAACAGCGTACTAATTCTTTTCGTAATTCCCTTTAAGATTTACGGTAAACCGTAACACGTTTTTAATTACTTACCAAGGGTAGATATTCACTCATCAGGCATAGGTACGCTCTAAAGACCAAGAGAGTTAACACTAAGCCGTCAGAGCTCATGGTATTATTAAGTCCTTTCACTGCCATTTGTAAACGTACCTTCGCATTTATAAAACTTTTAATTTCTAACATAAGAATATTATATACTCGGCGAAGTAGGTTATATTCCCTTTTAACCTTCCCAATACTTTAATAGGTTTTTATAGGTACCTATTTATACTAAATACCTATTATCTTAACATTTTTTTTGAAATTCTGTCGCCGCAAAATTGGTATTAGTATTGTAAACGACGATGTTAAATAAACCTAAATACGTATTAATCTATAGCATTCTCAACACTTCCTACTTATTCTTTGCCGAAAGGGACCTTAGAAATTTGGCCCCGTAAAAAAGGTTACAACGTCAACGAAGTAAAAAACAGGTTTATTATCTAAGTAAAATACATTAACAAGAGTTTTATAATTAAAGCCTTTATTGTTTTTGAATACAAACTTGAATTTCCAGGAGGCTTAAATATACGTTTAACAGTTGTAATACAGATTTTTAATAACTTTAAAGGTAAGGTATTTTATATCTTTATACTTTACAGATTTCAGAAATTTATACAGCTTATTAATAACTAAATGGTTAAAACGCCCGTATAATAAACGTATCTCCGGCTCCGTCAGGTTTAATACTATTACTTCCAGGCCTTAAAGATAAAACTATATATTCCCCTATTTAAAGACGAATAGACACTTTAAGCTATTTTTAACCAATTCTTCTATATGAACGTTAACGTCAACGTTAAAAGTCTTTATATATTTTGAAAAAAAGTAAAAAAAAAGTAGGGAACTTCGAAATTTAAAACGTATTCGTTTTTACAACAATTTAAATTACAGTTATCCTTAATAGTATTGATTATTTACCTAAGCTAAAGCTAACTTTAGCTTTGACAATATCGTAACGATAAATTTCAATAGCTACATTATTTTCCTTTCGTAGTACCATGTACTACGAATAGCCTTCTGTTAAGTACCTTACCCCCTCAATATCTAACATAATACCTTAAAACGTATAATCCGTATAACGATTATGGATCTTAAAAGTGTATAAAAGGCTAAAGGTATAATTAAGGCAAAGGTAAAGGTTTTTATTACCTAAACGGTATAAAAAAGCATAGTCGGCTAATTACTCAGCTGCTAAACCAAAAACAATGCCTTTATGTTACTTAATTTGCTTATAAACATTAACGACATTAATTAACTTATCTTATTTAATATTTCCAAATCAATCCAAGTAATTTGATTCTTAAGTAGTAAGATATTAAATGAAATACGTCGCTTTCTTATTGTTACGCTCGGCGGAGGGGTGTTAGGTTAATTAATAATTAGTTTTATTATAAATCCAATATCTCTTATTACTATTACGATGATAATACATACGATTAACAAATATGCATAAATATTATTGACGTTAATGTAAATATTGACTTTAATTTAGGGCCGAGGTTAATAGGCCTAACCTCAGGCGTTATAGGCGCTTATACTTATAGCCGACATGATTAATTACCCCAAGGTCTTCTTTATCCATATTAAAAAAGTTACTAATTAAGGAATGCATACTAAACGAATTCGGTATATGTATTATTACGGTGGTAAGAGAGAAGCGTAATTAGTTAAAAAAACCTTTATAAATGGCATAAAGGCGTTATAAAACGTATTCGAACTCGCTAATACCCGTAACTACTATCTGTACCTATTCGTGAAGTATAGCTTCGTTAACGTAAAATTTCCCCATTACCTTTTAATATATTCTCAACTTGTTAAAAATTTAATTCAAAATATCTATTAGTAATTCCTTTTCTTTCTTTTTTTCCATTATTGGAATTCATTGCGTAATAGCTTAGTTTGTGTAACATTACGCGAGGTAAACGTTGTATTTAAAGTGGCACTTTATGCCATAGTAAATCTTTCGAAACGTAGTAGCGTTCGTTAAAAAGGTTAGGTAATAGTCTTTAGTGTAACCTGTAAGGATTCCTGAAAATAGTAAGTGAAACCCAAAGGGTAAAACCTCCATTTACTTGCAAATATTGAAAAAAGGTATTATTTTGGTATCGAAGAAGTTATACGGTTTTCCGTTATATTTATTTATATTATTCTAAATCTTTGTGAAATCCTTTATAATCTTATAGTTAATATTAACCATTTTAATAGGTTTTAAAGGAAAATTACGATAGTTATCCCAACATTAAATGGTATTTTTTGGTGGCTCGAGTTTTAGGATTTTGGAAATGAAGTGTTAGGGGTAATTGCTAGTCTCCTAGCCCGAAGGATAAATTCCAGTGGTAGGATTTATGATAGGCCTATACGTGTAGATAATTCTAAAAGGGGAAGGCTTTTAAGGTTTTTAAAAGACTTAACAACCGAATTATTAAGGGATGATAGATATTAATTTTTTTTTGAAAAGCTTAACAATTTTGTTTAATTAACTAGTAAAAAGTACCGATATTAATACTTTTGGCCGCGTTAACGGCCGCTGTTTTATGTACTTTATCATCTCTAAAGACGTACTCTGTGTTATTACTTAAAGGTATTAAACTGCCGAATAAATTAATAAGTTCTTTATCGATAATACGTCAAAAGGTTTCACTTAACTATGGGTAAGTTTACAATCCCCTAAAGCGTATATATAGGCGTTGAAATCCCTTAAAGCCTTTTCCTTTTCCTTTAGGGTCTTAAGGTTCAAGGTTTTAAAAATGTTCTTCCAATTAAGCTAATTAGAAAAGGGGTTTTACCAGTTTAGTAAAGCTTCCTTTTAATATATAAATACCTTATTGCTTAAACTTGACCTTTAGTTTAAACTTAATGGTCTATTAGACAGCTTTTTATATATTAATATTTTAGTCGTTGAATAACTTGCGATAGTTATGGACAACGCAATTATAGTTTTTACCGCCGTTATATTTCAATATGAAATAACTGACGAAGTTGGTTAAATACTTTTCGGTTAATTTCTTATCGACGTTGTATTACTAGAGGTCGTAATTATAGTATTTAACAAAAAGATAACCGAAATATTTAATTACTTCTTTTCTAGTAGGGTTGGTAATAGCTTAAAAGTGAGGGTTTACGGTAGCTATTTTAATGTTTTGGCTTTTATAGGGCGTATTGAGTAAAGGACTTGGTGATTTTAGGCGTAGCAACTTAGTATTTTGGTATAAAGTCGTATAGAAACTTAGCGATTTGGCGTAAAGTCGCGTAAAGTGGCTTTCTCAGCGTAACTTGGTGTTTTCACTAAGAGTAGCGAACTTAATGATCGGCGTAACGTAGGGAGTAAAAAGAGTATAGTAAGGTAAAGATCTAGTATAGTAGGTAAAGTCGAAGGTCAGTAATAGTGGTTAAGGGCGAAGGTTGTTTATTATAGGCCGTGGGACCTAGTCTTTTGTTTTTAATAATAATACCCGTAGTAGTATTAACTTAGTCGTTTGCCAACTTGCCGAACTTTAAAACTTTTAACAGTTAATCTTAACTTCTTTAAAGAGAATTAATGAAGATTTCTTGGTGTTTTCAGTAGTAATACTGTCGTTACCTTACAACTGTCGTAAAAATCGACGTAATCTAAAAGTCTTATTTACTTACTGCCGTGAAAACAGACGTAATAGTAGAGGCCTTTCGTAAAACAATTTCCCCTACTTTATTTGCTATTGTTTAACGTAAAGCGTAACCGGAAAGTTTCTTTTTTTCCCACTAACTTATTTGTACTTAACCTAATAGGTAGGTAAGTACTAATCAGTGTTGGTAGACCTTAGACGTTGCAAAGTTATCGATTCGAATCGTGGTCGAAGTAACAGTAGTATTGCGTGGTCAGATGGTGGATGTATTATTCTAGGTTTGGCAGACCGCTAGCCGGTCTGCACTGTAATTTGTATGGYCAATTGCTTGGCCCGTGCCCTAGAGTGAAGTGCAGCGTACTGCACTCAATTTACACCCAATGCGGTAAGTCTCCACAAAGCAATACACTTGCAGTACAGTCAACTTTACTGCAAGTAAAGTTGACCTACTGCACTGCATGTAATATTATTCCAACAATTACAAATATTTTTATTTTAAGATGAAAAGAAATCTCCAGCCCTTTGTAATCAGCATATTAACTCTAAGTGTTGGTAGAGCCTTAGATCGTTGCAACGTTGTCGATTCGAATCGTGGTTGAAGTAACAGTAGTATTGCATTGGTCATATGGTGGATGTATTGTTCTAGGTTTGGCAGACCGCTAGCCGGTCTGCACAGTAATTTGTATGGCTAGTTTCTTGGCCCATGCCTTAGTGTGAAGTGCAGCGTACTGCACTCGACTTACGCCCAATGCAGTAATTCCACAAACAATATACTCAAATTGCATTACAGTCAACTTTACAGTAAGTAAAGTTGACCTACTGCACTGTATGTAGTACTATTCCACCACTAAGATTAATATCAACGCGTAAAATCGTCATTTTTATTTCCAAAAAGAAGGATGAGGATCTTTTAAATATGGAAGATAATCAATCTAATAACTATTGACATGTTCGTTGATCCAGATAATAGTAGTTCTTCATTGAAACCGTAGCGTAATTTTCTTTTACCGTCACTAAATAATTCATTTACGTAATAGTAACGATTTTTCCTCGAAGAGCAATATATCACGAATATCTTCATGTTAAATACCTTACTATCTCCATATTCAAAATAATTTCTTAAAACATATACTTGATATAACAATCGCGCGAATTGAAGAAATATTAAGAGTTAGGTGTTTAATTGTCATCACAGGCATGAGGTTCTTTACTTATCAAGTGATAAAAAAAAAGACATGAATTGTTAGTCAATGTGTTACTTTACAAACACTATCTTCATGCCTTCCAATCTTTTTTCATACATTTTTTCTATCGTATAACGTGTCTTCTCCTTCGTTATCTACATTACGCTTGAAATCATCTTCTCATAATTCAATAAAGTATTAGATATAATATATCACTTGTTATTTGTATTGTTTAATAATAGGGTAAAGACTTAACCAGCAACTAGACTTACCCGAAGTCCAATATTTCTTATTACTATTACGACGATAGGTCATATGGCTACTATATCCGCTTCAACCCTTATCCACATACTTATTACTAATATTATTTTAATATAATATTTTAGCTAAATTTTTAATATTTTGACCAGCTGTTGTAATTACATTCAAGTGCAGTTTAGTTAATTTAATTGCAGTATAATCAAGTTAATTATACTGACTGCAAGCCTATTGCAGTGGAGTGCCCAATTCAATGTGGTGCATGGGCCAAGAAATTAGCCATACAAAGTAGTGTATAGACTGGCTACCGATGTATTAAACTTAGAAAAAGACATCCACCACTTCACTACGCAATACTCCTATTACTTCGATCATTCGAATCGACAACGTTGCAACGTCTAAATAACCTTCAATGCCTGCTGTACTTACGGTCTATATAATACGCGATTGAAAGGTTTTTATCGTCATAATATCGGAAACTTTAAACTCAGGAGAACATGCCAACTAAATTTAATATACATGCTATTAGAATTAGAAAGAAGACCGTAACTAGCTAAAAAAAAAAGCCTTTATAAATTATATTTCGGCGATTCAGGGTGTATTCAAATTCTCTAACGCTTGTGATAATTGTCCGACCTGCTCGAGAAATGTAGCTTCTCTAGACTATACTTTCTGCGGATATGATTATATATACCTATAGTTAGTAAGTAGTTATTCTGCAGGGTGCACTCTTGTAAAGTTCATGATAACGTGTCACGCTGCAAGATACACTCTTGCAGAGTGAATGATAGCGTACCACGATCCAGGAGGGATGTTGGCAGAGTGCATAGTAGAGTGTCACTCTCCGGGTGAGAGCTTATAAGCTCTCATCTGAGGCGTGCACTCCCTGGATGCTTTTTCTCCCTCTGATCAAGCTATCATCAATATTACCAATATTACTATTCTAAATACTGTCTTCTTCTTACGTTGATGTACAGAGACCCTACCGACACTTTCCTTATTATCTATTAATCAAACATTTAATTTTTTGCCATTCAATGAATGATATATGTAGGTTTTTCGTTCTTTATCTTTTTTTTATCATTGTTCAACGTATTTTGGCACAATCCATGTAATATTATGCAAAATTAATATTGTATTTAAAATAACTCTTTTTTTTGTTATAAGTTTTAGAAAAGGTACATCTTTTGATCATGAAAGTTATGTAATCATCATTAACATGCCCTTTGAGGTTTTTAGGAAAAGAAACTAAAAAAAACCTAAATATTAAGAAGTAATATTATTCTCGTATTAAACAGGTTATGATATTTCCTGTTTTAATTTTCTATATTATTTCCAATTTTACCAGAATTTGTAAGGAGTTTATAATTAATATTGATAGTTTTTATCGGTTTTGTGGTTGAATCATAATCATCATTATAATTGTTTATAATATTTCTTATAATTCAATTAAGTTCCAAACCTTTTTAATCTTAGTGTAAAAAGTAATTGAAAATAAGTTAACCTAACGGGTAAAGTTTTATAGTAAAAGCTGAAATGTGCTTTCTTATATTAACGTAAATTCTTTTAAATTGGTAATAATAATATAGGTTTTAAGTAGTTGTGCTCCATGTAACCGCACTGATTTAATGAGCTCAACAATTACCTTGACTGTTTTCACAATGTTTTTTTAACTAAATGGTTAATCGCGCCAATATTAATTCTTAGAACCGCGTCAACCATAACTTTTTTACGTACTCTTCCTCCCCTAAATACGTACTCTGCACTACCTCAGGCAAGGGTTGAACTAGTCAATAAGTAAATAGTTTTTTTATCATTTAATTGTGAGAAGTTATCACCGGTAAAGTTAACAGTTTCATCTATTTATGAATTGAAGGGTAATCTCCTAAAATTTATGTAAAAAAATTATTATTCACCAGCAATATTTTTATTTTTCCCTCATAAATGTTATAGTACTGCGTCCTAAAGTAAAATATCTTGAAGATAATACTTTATTGATACCAATTTGAACAGAATTTTACTAGTCTATTTGTATTTAATTGAAGAACAAAATCCTTCATTCACAAACTTCCGTTTTCAACTTAATTTTAACATCCTTTCGTACTATCTCCTACCTATAAACAGTGTAGTTGTTTAAACAATTCAGGAATTCTTCAAGGTACAAACACTATGACCAAACATTTCGCCGCCGTCCGAGTCGAGAATATATTAACCAATAAAGGTAGTAACATTTTCTTTATAAAGGTTTTGTCGACATCTTAACACCAAAAATATCCGTCGTAATACTTAATAAATAGGGGTCTAGAAGCCCTTATCTCTCCTATTCATTTCAATTGTTTACCATCTTAATATTTCAACCAGGAAGTTCACGTCAATTCAGGAAAATGTGGATAATTCGCGATTTAGAAGTGGTGTAATGTAGGTATTTATAAAGACTTAACGGTCCTTCGTATGAAATTAACGTATTTGTTTGTTTATTATAACTTGAAGATCTATCTTGTAAGATTAATGTGTTTATCATTAAAATTTAACAATGTTGGTATTTTTACAAGGAACTTAGTAATTTTAGTGCTTTATATTTGACGTGGATATTTTAACGTATTTACTTACGTACTTAATTGACGATCTTATTTTTCAAAAGATTGATATAGAAGGAAAGATTATAATCTGTTTTCCATTGGAGTTATTTTTTGTCGTTGATATGGTTTTGGACTTAATCTTTTACTATTTTCAATAGTAGTAATAATAGTAACTTAACCATTCATTAACTGTTCGAGTTTTCAACAAGTTGATAATAGGTTTTTTAACGATTCATCCCTAAACTTTTAACGGTCAATTTCAACACTTTCTAAAACTAATTGAATCAAATATCTTAATGGTATCAATGATAAAACCATTGCCACTTTCAAACTTCCATAAAAGCTAACACAATCCACAAGTTTTCTCTATTAACTACCGTAATGACTATCTAAAATAATGAGAGCCTTTCCTACAAAATCTCTTCATATTTCAATTTCACAAAAAGTAACCTAAAAGTAGCTTTTCCCTCTAGATTATCTATGTTTAACTTACCGTTAAATACTGATTAATGTTAATAGATTTATAGATGTTAAAACGTTTATTTAATTCAAATCCTAATCGAAACAATAATAGTATTACAAGGATCAAGTACTAAATCGATATTACTTCTAAGTTTGGCTAAATGCTAGCTGTTCTGCATACTACTTTTATTGGTAAGGTTTATTACCTTCTTACGTTGACCTAAAAGGTAGTAGAAGAGTAATCTCAAGATTGGTAGTGTTAAAGATAGATAGATAGAAGTGAGAAGAGACATTTGGAGAGTTCACCCTCAGATGAGAGCTTATAAGCTCTCATCCAGAGCGTGGCACTCTACCATGCACTCTGCCAATTTCCCTTTTGGGTAGTGGCACACTATTACATACTTTGTAATAATACATCTTACAGCGTATCACGTTATCATGTAATCTATAAATGTAAATCTTACAATGTAACACATTACTACAAACTTAGCTAAAGTGCATCCTATAACATTGGCGCTTACTAACTATGAAAATATATGATAATATCTATATAAACAATTCTTTCTTTTTAGATAAGTTTCGTATATGTAATTTCATAATAATAGTATAATTTATTCGAGTTCCAATTACTTGTCTAATAATAATAGTATATATAGTGCAATTCGTTTAAGATTCCAATTAGCAACTTTTATAGTATTAATGGTTATAGTATAATTTATTGAGGACCCAAATTAGTTTCAGTCGCAGTAATAAAATGGTCGAAAAGGTTGTGAATCTCTATATAAGTGTAATTGTAAAAGTATAATTATCGGTGTCACAAGTTTTAAGGTTAATATAAAAAGATATATCGCTATTGGTCTAGGCAAAACTTCTTTTATTCTTTTTTCAACGTCGTATCTTCAATGATAAGGTAAATTTCTAATTAATCAACCGGCGTATATACCCCTAACCTATCATTACAATTAGTCATTCGAGCTGCTCATATAAGTTTGTCACTTAATTAACGCTACGTCTTTACTACTCTTTAAACAAATAACCCATAAAAATTGTTCTTAACGACACTATTTAAAGTATTAACGTAAGCGTAAAAAGGCTAAAGCCGCCGCCGGCAGTCGCCAACCCAACCCCAGCCCTGATAGTTTTGGTAACATAATCATCGATTTCAGCTTTTATTTTTAGCTTCTCCATCACCGCCGCTTACCAAGTTTTTACCCCTTTTCTTTCTCTCTTCTCCTCCTCCTCTCCTCTCTTCACCCCCTAAGGGGCGAAGCGGGGGGCTCTTATGTTATAAACTTTATTTTTTTGCTTTAGGTAAAAATCTCATTACCTATAACGACCCCATATCATCGCAAATGTAATATTACTGAGTTATAATGCGATTTATATTAATTATTTTCCCCTTAACTTATACCATACTGATATTCTTATAAAAGAGGGCGAGGCGGCGGAACGTGCCCGCTGTTTCGAGCTACGGCTCACAAAGGTACGTTGCAAGGCCTTTTCGATGCGTAAAACGCTAAAGCGGCATACCCGGATTCGTGTCCCCGAGCCACCAATAGACACGTCTTACGTACCATACGTTACATTCGCGACCGCGGGTAAGTCTATTAGCGCATCTTCGATCTTACATCAACTTTCTTGGCATGGGTGCACAGAACACCTTGTTAAGTAAGGTAAGGGGCCTATATTATAAACTCTAATAGTGCCCACTTCCAAGAAAAATTTCCAGGTCCAGCAGCTTTCAACACCATCACTTCACATGTACCTTATTTTACTACAACATCACTAATCGGCTCTATCACCACTTAAATCGTTTCCAGCGACCCCTTTTTGGTTATGGAAATCGTCGTCGGTTCAGCGTACCACCTGCGTAATAGTATATTCAGAGAATAGCCTTTACAACCAACGATTCCATCCCTCGTTACTTATACCAACCTAGCCCTTCAGACTTGGATTTTCATTGTAACCACAATACCAGTTTAATTACTTTTACGTTTTAAGGTCTTAAAGAAATATCTTTATTATAAGCGCTCGTAGTTGACAGCTTTATTTATTTATTTATTTATTTGTCTCTAAGCCATCGTTACCCACACAAGCACTCCATCCGCTTGACAGAGCCTTCGACTATATTTTGGATACCTTTATCTGTTCACAGATGACCATTCACGGCGTATAACCCGCTTAATAGTATAATAATTTGTTACGACCCAAGCATGATGGCGGGTTAGGAAGCAGGCCAGCATGCAGCTGAGCCACTTAGAGCCTGAAGTCCAACACATCGGGCGGGGAACACCTCTGCTTTGTCAGCAGGGAAATGACTAAGCCAATCACGTGATTAGGATCAGTGGGATCAGTACTGATTCAAGTGATCCAAAATCAGTGGACTCAGCACTGATCCAAAGGATCCAGTATTGAAGACGGTATGAAGGCACGAATATATAAGGATACGGTCATCACTACATAGATAGTATTTCCTTCATAGCTCTTCATTTGTTAATCTAAGTATTCAGTCTCAGTATATTCTGAATAGCCTCACGGCTTTTGATCATCACTTGCACGGTTGCGATATTGTTTACTCAGTACTTCTACTACCTTCTTGATAATATAAACCCTCTGACACCTTCTATTTACTCACGGGTATTTAGTGTGATAATTACATCATTTTACGATTCTTTTACACTTTTTAGGCTTACGGTCTGTGGAAAAAAGGTATCTCGGATTATTACTTTTGAAATACCTATACCAAATTATAAAGCATATCTTTCCTACCGCTATGGGCTTTTAACCAATATATATATATTTACTACGTCGTTTACTCTCTTAGAGTTATCAGATCCTTGATAGGACTAAGTATCGCGCGGTGACTAAGATAGCCGTATAACATGTCCCGGCTAAGGCTACAGTTTTTACCCTTTTATAGGTCTTTGAACTGTAGGATATCTTAAGGCCTTAATTGGAAAGCTGGTTTAAAGTTCGGTTGCCCGTTAAAGTATTTTACTTGATATTTTATTTTATAGGAAAAGGCTATTTTTCCCATATTACACATATAAAGTTTAAAACTAATATTCAATACACTTAGTGGTGGGTGTAATCTTTTGGCGTAACCACTTGGACAAAACCTTTACGAATATGATCCACATTCGTGAGCGGAGAAGGTTTCTTCAGAAAGCGAGGACCTATATAGTTGATATAAAGCCCCTTTGGCAGGCATTCAACAGTATATATAGCGTAACGGTTCAGAGATTGGCCACAGGTGTAAAGGATACGTTTTTCAGTTTTTATACATAGGGTATAAGGAATATAGTAGTCTATTCAATAAGGTTAAAATATATAACCTAAAAATGGGGAACTGAATAAGGTGGTGGTTATATAAGGTGAGGACTTCATGTTGCTAGCCTTCCCACCAATATATGTATGTATTTTCACATTAACTAGGATCACACTATAATAGCTATATAGTGGGAACTACCCGGTGATAGTAAATCTCAAAAAAAAAAAAAAAAAAAAAAAAAAGGTCCATTAGCGATTGCCACTAAAATAGAGGTCGATTGACCCGTTACTATCGTTACAAACGGACTAGTACTGGATACGTCCCTATTCCAATGGTTTTAAGGCCGTAAGCTAAAGCTTTATTACTCGCTCTCTATCCTTATGGTAAATAATCTATTCCTTGAAATTATAATATTAACCGCGATTGATTCTTACCGACTTTTCCAATGTCATATTCGGGGTTCTTCTAAAAAATAACCACTTTCACAATATTTAAAACAAGCTAAGGCTAATTAATTTTAAGTGCCAACCGGCAATCCAAGGAAAAGGCAACCGCTATCACCGCCCAGAAGTCGGGACTATGCATATATTAGGTAAACGAATTCGACGGCATAATTACGAGTCATCATGAAAGGGGTAAAACCCTCCCATATCCCTTGCCTAAATGCATGTAAACTAAAGTGCGGTACCTTTTTCCCTGCGGCAACACCGATGGTAACATCAACGATAATGGTAGCGGTGTAGTTAACTATGGCGTCGACTGAGGCGATGAAAACGACGGAAACGACGGCGAGGATGAGGACGAGGCCGAAAAAAAGAAGACGTAATCTTCGTCTCCCTCTTACCTTTCGGCAGCGATTAACTGCCTATTTTAATGTTTACCGGCTGATTCAGCTTTAATATAATCATCTACACAATAATAAAATGATTTTTCAAAAACAAAACCGTAATACAAGGAACAAATACTAAATATAAAAGGTGGAAAATGTATTAGTAAAGCGTCAAGAGGTAAATGTTAAAAGATATAATATATGAAAAGCGTCGCAAATGATAAAACAAAAAGTAACAATATGTTAGGAGCTTCGTTAATGAGTAATTACAAAGGGAAATAACAAGTATAATGTCGGAATAGTATTGCAATGGTATTGCATACAGTGCAGTAGGTCAACTTTAGTGTAAGTAAAGTTGACTGTACTGCAAGTGCATTACTTTGTGCGGAGTTACCGCATTGGTTGTAAGTCGAGTGCAGTACGCTGCACTTAACTCTAGGGTACGGGCCAAGCAATTGGCCATACAAATTACAGTGCAGACCGGCTAGCGGTTTTCGAAACCTAAAACAATATATCCACTATCTAACTACTACAATACTACTGTTACTTCGATCATGATTCGAATCAACAACGTTGTAATGTCTAAAGCCTACCAACACTTATCAGTTCTTATTAGGTTAAGCACAGATTGGCCAAATAAAAGAAGAAGCTACTTTACGGTTATGCTTTGTAATTACGTAAAGTAGAGTGAAGTTTTTACGAAAGACCTTAAGGCTACGTCTATTATTTATAGGTAGCGAAAAGGAAGACTTTCAAATATGTCTACTATTTACAGGTACTTAAAAGTAGCAACGGTATTGCTATTATCGAAAACATTAAAAAATCTTTATTTATTCTCTTTAAAGACGTTATGATTAACTGTTAAAAGTTTTAAAGTTCGGCAAGTTGGTAAACTGCTAAATTAATATTATTATGGGTACTACTATTGTAAAAAAAACGACTAAATTTTTACGTTAAATAACAAATGACCTTATCTATTAATAATAACCTTCGACCTTACCTTTTACACCAAATCTTTCCCCTACTTTACTTCTATTTCACTCCGTACACCACGTTAATCGACAAGTTCGCTATTTCGAGCGAAAACACCACGCCACGCCAAAAAATTTACGTTGCGCAACTCTACGTTAAATCGCCAAATCCACACGCCCTAAGTTACCAAGTCCCCATACCCCCAAATCGCTAAGTAAACCACCAAAACCTAAACTAAATTTCTTTAACTTTTATCACAATAACTTTAAAACACATGATATTCGAAACTATCGATGATCTTATTAGGAAAAACGCAATTAAAGCCTTCTAAACCACTTTCGTTAAATATTTTGACAAAGACTTTTAAATTAAAAAAGTTAACAAAAACATTACCCCTCAATACCTTATTAATTAAGTTAACTACTTTATCCTTAACGTTGCCTATAACGATTAAAATACAAACGTTAAAGCCTTTTTTAACTATGTTACGGTTTTGAAAGATTAAAGTTTAAATATATAAAAGAAATGAAAAAAATAGGTTAAAGTTAAGTTAAATGCTAACTTATGTCAACGAAAAATACTATTACCTTTAAAGATCGGTAAAAAAAACAACTTCGCCAACATACTTTATGAGTACGTTATAAATAAAAACCCATAATAGATTCAGGAAAATAAGGGAAAAGTAATTGCTGACGATCGTAATCCTTAACGCACACAAACACGTTCGTAAGGATTTACCTAAATCTAAACGAATAAATACTAAAAACAAATGGATTTATACCCCTTAAACCTTTAAATACACTAATTAATGAAATTAAAACTTTACCAAACCCCTTAACACTAAGAAAATTATCGTTAAGTCCCCCCAGATAAGAACCTTTAGGCCTATTTCCCCAAAACTTTTTAACACGTTCAATTTTAACAGCCAAATCGAAAAAAAACCGAGTTTATATACAAGCTTATTATAAGGACAACTATTGGCGTTTTTCCTTTAAACTTAGCTAAAGGTAACTATCCTACCTACCAATACCAGTAATAACTTTAGTCTTTTTTCTAGCTAAACGATGATTACGACTAATATATTATACTTCCCCTTTGACGCATTCTTATAGAAAATACGGATTATACGGCAATTACTACGTTCGTTAAGATTTGGGAAGGAAAAAAAAAGTATAACGATAAGTTGTACAACCTCTTCGATATCGAATTACGCCTATTTTTCAATATTTGCCACCAAATAATAATTAAGTTGTTAGGTTTTTACTTATTGTTTTCTAGTACCTTTACCGGTTAAACTAAAGATTATTACCTCCAATACCTAACAAATTATACCTCATCCCGCGAAATATACAATAGTATAAAGAGTTACTTCGAATACGAAATTAACCTTACCTAATATTACATAAATTCAAATATTATTGAGTGGTTTTATATATTAAATTATAAAGAAGAGTCGGAAAGTAAAATAGACCTTTTAAATTAATTGTTCAATAGACTAATACTTTATTAATAGGTAATGGGAAACGTGAAAGTTAGTGAAGATACTTTACGATAATAGGTTAGATAAGTCATTACGGGTTATAAAAAGTTTTAATACGCCTTATAATAACTTAATACTATTTAAAAAGGGTTTTTTTAGGTAATTAAGTTCCTCATTAACGACCGTAACTATTCAAATTTCTAGTTTAACTAGTATATACCTATAATCCCCAAAATTTAACGATGAAGAAAATCCTTTTAATTCGTACTACATTAATCGACGGTACGGATAACCCAGTAAGTACGGTTAACAATAAGTCCGGAACTTTACCTACGAAAAAGGGTATTTATCATTTTTGAGGTTTTTAAATCAGTTAAACAAATTTAACTTAAACGCCAAAAAATATTGGATTTACGGCAAATAAGGATATTAATTAACACGTTATATTGCGTCCAAACGTAACGTAAAATAGGTAATATGTTATACGTAATACCCTTTTGCTTTAAAATGGAATTATATAAAACATATTACGTAACTTAAAGGAACTAAAGTTAAAGAAAAGGAAAATGAGCCGAAAGTTATCGGCTAATACAAAAATATTAGTATTAATACCGATATTAGTCCGGAAGCCACGTAATAACTATCCGATTGCATATTCCTATACTGTTTTAAAATTAAAAACCCTTATCACCGTTATAACGATAAGGACCCTGTCCATATACACCTTTTTACCATTGAAAACCGGTAAGTAAAATAAGTCTTTTAATAGATTATATCAGATATAGGGGTAGTATGGTATTTAACAAAAGACTATTTATAATATATCGTACTACAAAAAGATATGGATACTGTTACTGAACTTAATTACGAAAATATTAATAAGGTTAAAGTTAACTTGAACCTTAGAAAAAAAATATTTTTACTAGGATTGATGATAATAAAGATTAATATTAACCGTAGGATTTGTTATATTTCAAAATCCTTACTTCCTTCCTTTTTTACCTTTAAGATATAAAAACATCGACTTTCACGTTAATGTTTAGATTAATAAGCTAATATATATTTAAACCGGTAAAAGGTTTTTACTTAGTTTTAGATGAGGGTATTTTTGATTTTATGTTTAAGGATCAAAGGTAATAGTATTAAACCTAACGGAGGTAAAACTTCGTTAACTATAGCATATATTTAACTACCCGATAATTAATAAACTTTATAAAGTCCTAAGGATAACTCGTGCAAAAATATAGATTTATGAACGTTAAAAGTCATTAAACGCCTTTATTATTACTGTTAAACATATTTCAAGCCCTCTTAAAGTTTAAGTTTACATTCAAGAAAATTAAGATTTTAATTCGGAAATTTTCGTGAACGTATTTCATTTAAACGTTAAATTAATATTTCGCATCGTAAACTTTATTAACATTTTTTACGACATTAAATTCCTTAAAACCATTACAACGAATAAAATATAAGAAGTACTATATACTTCATAAATTAACACATACCTTAGCCTACTGAACGTGTTAATAAACGATATCAATATTAACGTTATTACTATGAAATTTTAAGTTAATATAAAGTTAATAGGAATTTAATATAAATAAGTTTTTGTAAAAGCTTATTAGGGTATTAACAAGGTTAAAAAGGTATACGCCCTTTTACAAAAGGTTTACGATATATTTATAGGGGAAATCAAAAGCTTTATAAGTTCAAAGTTACGACTTCAAATAACGGTAAAAGGTTTGAACGATACTATTAACCTTAATAGACTTATACTTACTTTATTGTTATTTAATGTTTACCTACGTATAATAACTAAATCGTCACCCTCGTTAAGTAACTAAAAGCGTACTATAAAATATAGCAAAGTATTAAAAGAATAAAAAAAGGAATCAGCACAACGTCAGATTAATTATGCCCTTAATATTAAAAACGAACATTCAACAATAAACGTGTTTTTACTCCCCTGTTAAAGTAAAGTTCTTACGTAACGTAAGTTAAACAAATGAGATAAGCCGTATAAGATCTTAAGTATTACTAACTTAAACGTGATAATGAAAACTATTAACGGCCCCGTAACTTTCTGAATTATATAAGTTAAACTATAGAAAAAACCCTTTAAATTTAGTAAATTTCTTAACGTCGATTACCTTCAAGTAAGACGACTTAACTAATATAACCTTTTCGAATGAATTATTTATAATCCGATAAAACGTTAACGGCATAGAAAACCACCTAAAAGTAAAATACATATTAAAGAGGAGGAAAATAGAAATTATAAGCTTGATAAGGTATATATAATGGCATGGGTGTTTTAATAAGAAAATTTTAACAAAAATATTACCTTTATGCTACATATCGAAGGTATTATTAATACGTTAGGTAAGCCTTTTGAGGAAAATAATAAAGTAGAAATTAACGGCTTTCTATTACCAAAAGTCATATAATTCGTACCGCTAACTTAATTTAAAAAGAAAAATATTACTATTTTTAAATCGAGGATGGTTTACGAAATTAAAGGCAAAACTACAGACCGGCCGTATAAAAAGTTACGACTAATCGCCCAAAAATATAGTAATAAAAGTAAGAACTAAATCCTTATTTAATCGCCTACAATCCAAAAAATTAAGTAATGTTTAATTGTTACTATTATTAAGTATTTGACTATCAACGTAAAAAACTAGTTTTTACTTAATAACCGGGATATTACGTAAACATATATGTAATTTGCCACCGATCTTTAACGGATTATACTACTGAGAACATTATAAACACTAAGGGATAAATTTCCGGCTAAAAAAATAATACATTGTATTAAGCCTTTATACGAATTAACAGAAATTAGGTTTTACTGGTTTTTAACGTATTTAGTATACTTTAAAAATAAGTTAGGTATAAAAACTTTAATATTTAACCCGTATTTTTAAATCACAAAGCATAAAAACTTTGGTATCGTAAGTATATAAATTAACGATACTCTTTTTTTCGATTATATTAGATTGATAACAGCAAAATCACGGGTAATCGAAAATTTAGCCTTTTAAAAGTATAAACTAGTTAAAACGTTGGCTAAAAGCATACAACTTAACTTTAACGGATCGTTACTCCGCATACATAATATTAAGGTTAAAAGCGATACCTATATTATCCCACGCTAAAAAGGGTAAGCCACGAGCCTAAAGATTATCGACAAGGCTAGTAAGGCAAATATATAAAATACCTAAAGTAAAAGGCCCGTACGACCTATATTGTTACACTATATTAACCGAAGGTTTCGTACAACCTTTCTATTGTGATATAAACATAAAACGCGTAAGATTGAAAAATTAAAAAGATAAATAAGCGGATTTAGTAATGAATGGATTATGTGGAAAAAGGAATTAATATAACCTTTGTAAATAATCTTTACAGATGAGTTATTTACCAATAATACTAGCTTTACATCGCAAATCGGTTTTTTAATGATACTAGTTAACGAGGATAAATTTAAAAGACAATTTACGCTTACCGAAAATATTATATACTATTTATTTGTCAAATATAAACGCGTAATCTGGAGTATATTCGGTCTAAAAGTTTACGTTATCATAATAAGCTTTGATATCGATATAGTAATTAATGGTACATTAAAGATTATTACTAAACAGTTAGATTTACTGCCGATACATATAATAGTATATACCGACTTCCGGAACTTATACGAATACTTATTAAAACTAGGTACAACTAACGAAAAACGCCAAATAATAAACTTAATAACGTTAAAAGAGACATATAAAGCTCGGAAAATCGATAGGTTCTAATAAATTAACGGCAAAAATAATCTTACCGATGTTATAACCAAGGTTACGCTTAATAGCGCCCTAAAATGGTTTGTGGACAGCAATACGCTAACTATACGAATCGAGGGATACGTGGATCACCCAGCATGTAATGTAAAGGATTTTCATAATAAACTGGAAGACCGCTAGGGCAATAGTGTCGATGGTAGTAACTTAAACTACTGGAAAAAGTTATGTAAGTAATAACGTACTTAATTTACACAGGTCTGTGGCGAAAGATCTATACACGAGATTTAAGGAACGAAGGTCTCAGAGGGGTAAAGTAAAAGGGCTATAAGGGGCCGTAATTAAGTTTGTTTTCAGTACAGATTAATTGAAATTGACAGGGGTCTGGCTTATGGATTAAGGAGGTATTTCAAAGGTTGCTACCAATTAATGGTAAACCACGCTAACATACAAGCATAAAACCAAAAAGCCGCCAGTGTTGGAACAGTATTACAATGGTATTGCATGTAGTGCAGTAGGTCAACTTTACTGTAAGTAAAGTTAACCGTACTGCAAGTGTATTGCTTTGTACGGACTTACCGTATTGGGTGTAAGTCGAGTGTAATACGTTGCACTTTACTCTAGAGTATGGGCCAAGCAATTGGCCATACAAATTACAGTGCAAACCGGATAGCGGTCTGCCAAACCTAAAACAATACATCCGCTATCTAACTACTGCTATACTACTGTTACTTCGACCACGATTCGAATCAACAACGTTGAAACATCTAAGGCCTACCAACATATAAGGTGTAAAATATTTAACTAGAGTAAAGTCGTAAAACCTTCCAACAACTCCAAAAAAAAAGAGTACTTATAAATACAAACGCTTTTAATATACTATTTGGAACGACTTAAGTTATTATATCCACCGCGTTTTTCTTTCTGTAAATCCAACTCGTTAACTTAATTTAGTGATATTAATACGACTTAAGTAAAGCTATAATATTGATCATAAAACGCTTTTCATTCGTAGTGCCAAACTTAACGAAGAATGTGTAAAAGGGGAAAAAAGTTGGTATAGATTACTAAAGGGAAGGGTTTTAAACTATTGTTCGAAATAATTATCCGAACCGTTATCTTTATGATAATTCTAAAGTCGAATCTTTTTACTATACCATAGATTTTCGAAACTAAAACGTTTCGAATAACCCACTTATACTTCATTCAATTCCAATAGATAATGTTTACATAAATGGTAAGTCTATTCCAAGTTGGTATTTCATTACCGATAACAATTATAAAACCAATTCATTCGTTATAATCGGTGTTATTCGCGAAGGATATACTAGTAAAAATAAAAAGCTTTGTTATACGTATATCTAGCGATATAAAACGCTGGCCGCGCTTCAGATTACTTATTTACCACGTACGGCGTTTGATAAGCGCTTCGTATACATTATTCGGTGAATCCGTCTAATATTATATAACAATGAAATGGTTAAACGAGGCTTTTAATCATGCAACCGATATAACCTAAACTTCACATATACGTTGTCATCTATAATCTTCATCTCTCTTAATACTAAGTAGGTCAATAAAGGTAACTTTGTCTAATTACTCCCTTTATACAAGGTTTTGAATGTCGTTTTCAATCATTATTATTACAAAGTTCAAATTAATTAGACGGTCCTCCGCCAGGTATACTTTGGGTTTCGCTTTTGAACCGACCTTTTGAAAAAGAAATTTCCAACGTAATATGCCATATTAAATAATATAAGTGTATCGTACGTTTATATTCCAATAAATACAAATCCGTCAAAACATATAATTGGGATTAGTAGACATAAATTGAAGGTTGAGTTAGTTATTCTAAGCCGCTTTTTGTAATGCCTCCAATATGTATACCAGTATACTCCAGCCTTAACGAATGATCAAAGTAATTTAAGGATACGAAAAAATCGTTCCGGGTAAATAATACTTTCGAAGTTTCACAGGTAAGTAGGTGTAAATATATCGTTTAAAGTGCTTTTCTAGTTGTATATAAGCTTATAGGATATTTCGAAATTTATAACAAAGTTTAAGTAAATTATGTAGAAAGGCAAAAAATTACAAAATTAAACGATAACTCGCTCGTTACAAGGTAGGCGACTAGGTTATAATATATTTCTTTCTAAAGTTATCGTATCTCTCAACTATAAGGCGGTTTTTTATAAAGCTTTTCGATCTTATCTTTTTCCTTGTGAATTAAACGGGCGGAAAAAATAGTAATTGCCGTAAATCGTTAGTTTAAGCCTCTCAAAGCAAAAAACGCCTTACTCTATTAAGGCGGAGATTTTTTTTATGGGTTAATTCCTTGAAATCATTACTCGGGGTTGTAATAACGCTCTTACGAAGAAAATTCATACTTAACTAACAGTTTGCTATTTCCTTTTGGGTAATAAATAAATCTGTAACCAAGGCTTTAAAAGTTTTTTTTGTTCTTAGAACCAAGCAAATGCCCTCAGTGACGTAGTTATGGTTCCTTTGATATAACGTGTTTAGTTTAACGAGGTAGCGAAAGTTATAAAAAATTATCCGGTGTTATAGGCTAGTGTCTGGCTAGTATTACCAGGGATCCAACCCTGGTAGTTCTACAAGTTCTTACGATTCTTTGGAGTAGGGAAGAAGGTGCATAAGAATACGCCTCCATACTTTATAAGACTGGGTTGTACTATCTTCTCAGCTTTACAACAGCTCCCTAGCAGGGAATTCTTTTTTACTTCTTTATCGAGGTTTATAAATAGAATACGACCACTTTAAGCGATAACTTAGGCTTTAATCCCTTTACATATAAACTTCGATTTCTTTTTGATAGTGTTTAAGTTATTTGTTAACGTTTATAGCATAAGGTTATGTTATTATCCTTCGACCATTAAATGTAGACTCTTAAGCCCCAAAGTAATTTCTCGACATACGCGTTAAAAAGTAATTTTGAAGCATTTTAACGGCTTAATATGATTTCTTTACGGCTTAATATAAACGTTTTACCGATGACTTACGTGTAGAATTTATCTAATGTGATTAAACCATTTCAGAGTATATTTTATACTGAAAATAACGAATTATAGACGTATTCATACGTGAACAAATATAATCCGACCACTCCAAGTTTCCGACATACTTACGTTTTTAAAATAGCACCACCTTTAAGGGGTAACCCCGATATACGTTACGAACGACGAAATTACTACGTTGCTCCCTATCTAGGATCACGTTAGCTTTTGAAACGATAAAAACTGGGATTTTTTTAATTTCGACTGAGATATCAGAGTTTTACGTCACGAGCGTTAACAAACTAAATGTAAGCCTTCTAATTATCCTGTTAAGCTTTTTATTATTAAGATACAATTTCCAATACAAAAAGCTACAATAATACGTAAATTATGATAAAACCGGAAATTTATCAATACTAAAAAAATATCTTCACTATATTTTTCATGATTTAAAAGCTTTGTAAAGACTGTTATAAAAGGTTATTTCGTTTATAGCAATAACAGTGGTATTAGCGACCCTACCCCTTTTATAATCATATTTCGCGTCTATTACCACGACTTTGATGCGGCTAAAGCTATTATCGTTCGGTTTACGAGTATAAAATAGGAAGTTTAAGAACGATTTTACGCTTTTTAATGTTTAGGAGGCCTTATTAGCGAAACCTGAGGGTATAGCTTGGAAATCCGCCGTTAAGTTCACTATTTTGGACAAAGCTATTAACGATATATTAGTTAATACGTTATTTCCCTTTAATATACCCGCGAACAATAACGAATAGGTCGTTTTTATTTAATTTATCGACGAACGCCTTCATAACCTCCGTACTCGTTATGCCGGTACTAATGCTGCTATTAGGAGTATCCCACGTAGTGAAAATAATAGTAGCGACGTATCCGCTCGGGATCACCAGAGTAACGTTATTATAACTAGCGTAAACGCTTTCTGAGCCGCTTGAGTTAACCACTTGGAACTTTTCCGTCGTAAGAACCTTAGTTTATACTTGCAGTGCGACGCGGATAGCTCTTGTATTCGTACTTACCCGTTGGATCCAGCGTAGCGCCCGAATGACTTTAACGTTAAAGCCGTTAAGGAAATCCATCTTATTTTAGCCGAATATTTTATCGACTTTTAGAAGGGAAAAGTGTAACTCCTATACAATGTCGCGTATAGAAGTTAGCAGGACTTCAATTCGACCTGGTAACTTCTTCCTAAATGTTGAATAATTATCTGTTTGTAGTAAATTTACTTTACAATTTTATCTATTTTATTTATTTTATTCAAGCTTTAATAAATATAGATTATACATTTTATAACGTCGCTAGTAAATGATTTATTAACATTTAAAGTTACTGCGTATTTTCATCTTATTACGAAAACTAGGTGAAATTACGTATCACGTACCCGGTTTCCCCTTAAAATATTTTTCTTTATAATATTTTTAAATATAAACCCTCATAAGTACCGCTACCGAATACAAACTTATCTAGTTCCTTCCTTATAATATAACATTATTTTGAGAAAACCTTAAATTAAGTATTAGCAAGTTATTTACAATGCTTCGAAATATATATTACTTTTGAAACGAGCTAGTGACTATCGCGTTTGGGAGCAGAGGTTCGTACCTGTATATTAAACGCTAAAAGTGGTTGGCGCTGTTATATTTTACGTTATTTAAGAAAAGGCTCGTAAGGACTGGGCCGCTCTTACGCGGCTCGTTGTCGTTTCTCTCAAGGATATTAATGAATTACTTGTCCTAAAACCGCTCGTTTACGTTAACTATAAACTTTCTAACGAATTTGAGGAATTCTCCCAATTATTAGATATAATATTTAACTATAAGCTATCCTTTTACCGTTTCGAAACAAATTACGTAATCGTTTTTTATATTGGTAATTAGGGCTAACCCATGGAAGTCCCATAGGGCCCGTTATATGGTATATTGTATAAGGAGTTTTTTATATTACGAAAAACGTTAATCGAGTTATTCAATTAGTGTTATATTTGACCAAGTATTCTTTTAACGGATACTCCTATATTCTTTGTTTAAAACCCTGGGTATTGGTAGAGCCTTAGATCGTTGCAACGTTTTCGATTCGAATAGTGGTCGAATTAACAGTAGTATTGCATTGGTCAACTGGTAGATGTCTTGTTCTAGGTTTGGCAGACCGCTAGCTGGTCTGCACAGTAATTTGTATAACTAATTGCTTGGCCCGTGCTCTAATATGAAGTGCAGCGTATTGCACTCAACTTACACCCAATACGGTAAGTCCACAAACAATACACTTAATTTGCAGTACAGTCAACGTTACTGTAAATAAGGTTAACCTACTGCACTATATGTAGAACTATTTCAACACTAGCAGCTTTTTAATTTATACGCGTATTCTAGTGTATTTAAATAATCTTTTACAGTTACCACTAAATTGCCTCCTCGTCAACGGGTTAGACTCCTATCAATTCCATTTACTTACATACTAAATTACACCCAATTACATGTAAATTTACCCTATTTAACCTTTGTTCCTCCTTTTCTCCGAAGTCCGAATTCATTAACTTCCACAAAAAGTTCTTTCGACACAGTCCTTTGCAAATCCCCTCTTCAGTCATATCAGTTAAACAGGTTGCTATCGCAAACTCTACTTCCCTGGCAGTCTTCCAGTTTTCCGATTTAACCCTGGTCACCAGTACGCTGCTTAGGTTTTCCAAGAAGCTTATTAATGTAGCCCTCAATATGTATAGTTAGCCTATTGCTATTCACAAACCTTTCCATGACTTTATTCAGCATTGCCTTCGTTATGGCATTTGTAAGATTGTCTTTTCCGTTAATCCATCGGAATTTCTTAATCTTCTTCCCTTCATAAGCTTTACTAAATGCCATTATGTTAATTATCAGAAGTTTTTGGCTAGTGGTTCCGAGTTTAAAAAGATATTCGAAAAGGCCTTTTAAGTTGATATAGATTACCACCAGGATAGGGGGAATTTTTAGTTGCTTAGTAATAAGATAAAGGATTTCCCAATGTGCTATACCTATGTTAAAACCCGTTATTATACCGTAGATCTCCGAGGCTAATACGCTTCGTGTAATCCTTTTATACTTGATGGAGTTCTAGTAGATTAGGCTGCCGATAATAATGAATTGATCTTTCTGTTGATCTTTGTTAACGAAGGTGATTAAAAAGCCGATTTATAAAGATAAGTCAGTGCTATTTACAAAAAACCTATCCGTAAAGATTATTAACTTAGCCCTCGACAAGTCGATGAAAACTATATTAATCCCTTAGTCTAAGTTTTAGATTCATTACTCGAGCCTTTTATTTACCGGGTCTTATACTTATACTGCGATAAAAAGGTCGTAAAAGGCTTTCGGTTGACATAAAGTAACAATAATGCTACTTCAAACACGCTGTTTCAAGTACTGTTAAGACCTAGTTACATCAATCTTATCAATTATAGCCAAAACAATGCCCTAGCCCTTTTAACGAAAGCTAAAGCCGGTATCAATACCAAGTATACGGATTAAAGATCTATTAAAGTTAATTTAACTGCCTTTAGTTAACGTCGTTACCAGTTTATAGTTCCAAAACTTAAATTATTTAATCGCTTATTATTCCAATGCCATAAAGCTAGCCGTTTGAACGAGAAAATATCGTCAATTTGTATGCCTACTACGTCAATGTCCTTTTCTTACATTACCAACAAATACGAGTTGTACGTTAAAACTTTTATCATTAACCGTAATTTAAAACGCGAGTGGTTGGTTAAAAACCTATAAACACCTATTTTAGATAATTCGTATAATAACTTGATACATCATATTACCGTATGTAAAGGGTAAATTATATGTAGTTTTTAAGGCGATTCTAATAGTACGATCCATTGTAAATCTATTATGAATTTCATGTGAACCAACGTGATATTCCGGTTATTAAGCGTGAATTTAACTTTGATTTTAGCTAATAAACTTGCTACGAAAATAACCACTAAATGCTGATTAATCTTCTAAGTTATGAGCTATTACATAAGGATTCCGTTCTTGTTTCCATCGTTGTATACTTAAACAATTAGGCCTAATATTTCGTATAGCCGCCCTGTAATCTTGTCTTTAACCTTGTAAATAATCCTCACTTAAAGATCGTAACGTTTGGGCTTTGAAGGTTAAAATCAGTTTTCGACACGAATTGTATAACCATTTAAATTAACATGATATTAATCTCGACTTTATCGTTTTCCTTAAAGGGTTTACCGAACGTTTTAATAATCCCTTATACTTGAAACTTTAATATTAAGTTTTCGTCATCCGTCTCTTTCCTATTAACCTAAACAATATTGTAAATACGGCCCGATATGTATTTCTCCTCTTAAACGTTTCTCTTCTTCAAGAGTCGTCCGCACCGGCAGCATTTTATCGGTTTATCGATAATGGGTGCAGGAGGTTCGTATTAACTCAGTCGTTTGGATTAAGGGTTTTTATTGTTTACAACCCCAATATAGGGCTTAACATAATTAATTCAAAAGGATATAAAACCGTTAATTGTTTTAACAACTACTTCGGAGTTCGCGATAATTAACATCCTTTATAGGCCTTTTTATTTGTCCGGCTCCCGCCACATAAAGACTTCACTTCATAAAGGCAAAACAAATACATCGATTATTAAAGGGTCTTTTCTGGTGTTAAGAGTATCATTGAACTGACGGCGTGCCGATTCTCTTCGCAGTTCCCTTATGGCTTTACCGTAAGCCGTAGTATGTTTCTAAACACTTATTGAGAGCAGAGATTCACTCGTTAGACATAGGTACGCTTCAAAACCCAATAGCGTTAACACTAAGCCATTAAAGTCCTCAATGTCGTTTAGACCTTCCACCACTATTTGTAGACGTGCCTCCGGATCCGTAAAGTTTTTAATTTCTAATGTAAGGATATTATACGTTCGGCAAAGTAAGTTGTGTATTATTTTAACCTTTTCATTACTTTAATAGGCTTTTAAAGATTCCTATTTGTACTAAATACCCATTATCTTAATATCTTTTTAAAATTTCGCCTCCGTAAAGTTGGTACTAGTATTTTGGACGACAAAGTTAGGTAGACCTAGGTACATATCAATCCATAATACTCTTAACATTTTCCATGTATCCTTTACTGAAAAGATCTTTAAAAACTTAGCCCCATAAAACAACGTTACGTAATTAACGACGTAAAAGACAAAGTTATTATTCACATGAAACATATCGACGAATATTTTATAATTAAAGACTTTATCGCCTTTAAGTATAAATTTAAATTTTCGAGAAGCATAGGTATACGTTTGGCAGTAGTGATAAAGTTTTTTTAATACCTTTTAAGGTAAAATATTCCATATATTTATACCTTAAAGACTTTAGGACTTTATAAATCCTTTTCATAGCTAACTAGTTAAAGCTCTAGTATAATTAACGTATTTCCGGCTCCATTAGATATAACATTATTATTTTCGGACTTTAAAAATAAAACTATAGGTACCCCTACTTAAAGGCAAGAGGAAACCTTTAGCCTTTTTTAACTAATTCGTCCTCATTAATATTGACGTTAACGTCAAGGGTTTTAATATCCTTTAAGTACAATGAAAAAGTGATAAGAGACTTAAGTATATAGAACGTAATTGCTCCTATAATAGTTTAAACTACTGTTATCCCTAGTAATGATAGTTGTTTGCCTAGGTTAAAGCCAACTTTAGCTTTATTATTATCTTAATAATCAATTTTAGTAGTTAAAGTCCTTTCTCTTCGTAGTGTTACGTATTTTGAATAGTTTCCTTTTAAGTACCATATAACCCCTATGTTTGGTATAATACCTTAAAATGTATGGTTCGCTTAACGATCGCAAAAGTTCAAGGTTTTTAAATGGTTAGACGTTTGGTTAAGGTAAAGGTAAGGTTTTTTACCACTTAAAAGGTATAAGAAAGCGTGTTCGGCTAGTTATTAGGCCGCTTTAAAAACAGTATATTTATGTCACTTAATTTACTTAGAGATACTATTGCCATTCATTGGCTCGCCGCCTTTAAAATTTACGATTTAATTGAAATAGTTCTACTTAAAAGTGATATGGTACTAGGTGAAGTACATTACTTTCTATTATTTTTCTTGGCGGAAAGATTTCAATTAACCAATAGCCAGACTTAATATAAATTTAATATCTTTTATCACCATTACAACTATAGTATTTACGGTTAATAAGTCCGCCTCAATCTTAGCCTTATTAACGTTACCATGGTTACTTCCTTTAATTTATAGCCTGTAGGCCAGATCTTAGGAGTTAGAAACGCCTGTAACTGTATTTGCGGTCGATATAATTAATTAACGTAAGGTTTTCTTCATTTACATTAAGGAAGTTGCCGGCTTAGGTGTATATTCCAAGCGAGTTTGGTATGCGTGTCATTACAATAGTAAACAAGTAATTAAATTAGTTAAAAAGGCCTTCTTAAGTGGTATTTGGGCATTGTAAAGCGTATTCGATTTTTTTAACACTCGTAACTATTACTCGTATCTGCTTGCGAAGTATGGCTTCGCCAACTTAGGATTCCCCTATTAATTTTTGGCATAATATTAACTTGTCGATCATTTGGTTAAGTATATCCGTCGGTATTTCTTTCTTCTTTTTCTTAACTATTATCGTTGTCTATTTCGTGATAACATAGTTCATGTGATATTACGTAAGGTGGACATTGTGTTCAAAGTAGCCTTTTATGTTCTTATAGATTTATCAAAACTTAGTAACTCAGATAAGGAAGCTTAGATAATAATCTCTGGCATGCCTTATAAGGATTCCGGGAAATAGTAAGTGAAAACCTGAAAGAGCAAACTCTATTTACTTGTAAATGTTTAAAAAGGGTATTATTTTGGTGTCAAGGAGGTTGTAAAGCTTCCTGTCATACTTTTTTACGTCGTTTCAGATCTTGGCAAAGTCTGTAAACAGCTAATAGTTAATATTGACCATTTTAACAGGTTTTAGGAAAATTTCGTAGTAATTATCCTAATCTTAATTGGTATTTCCTGGCAGTTTAAGTCTTAAAGTTTTAGAAGCACGGTATTAAGGGTAATTATCAGTCGTTCAACACGAGGGATAAAGTCTTGTCGTAGGATCTGTGGTGGGCTCTTACGTGTAGGTAAACCTGATATGGAAAGTTTTTTAAGGAGCCTGTCGATTTAATTGCTGGGGGGCGATAGGTACTAAAAGGTTTCAGGAAAACTAACGATTTTACTTAATTAACTGATGTAGAGCGCCGAAGTCAATACTTCTGGCCGCGTTAGCGGCCCTTGTTTTACGCGCTCTACTACTGTTAGGGGCGTACTCCGCGTTATTATGTGGAGGTGTTAAGCTGCCGAGCAGGTTAACTGGATCCTTATCACTAGCGCGTAAAGAGCTTTCACTTCGCTAAGGTTATAGGGGAGGTCCCTTAAATCGCGTATAAGGGTGGTAAGGTTTTTTAATACCTTTTTCTTTAGGGTGTGAATCTTCAAGGTGTTTCTAAATCTAGGTTAGATCGAAAAGTCTTTGTGTCAGTTTTGTATTATCTTGTAGCGGTATATAAACTCCTTTCTGCTTAAGCTCTGCCTTAATCCTTATTTCAAACACTTTTTGTATCAAAGTTTATATGGTAATGGTCAAGTCGTTAAAGAGATTACGGAAGTTATCAAAGTCGTAGTAAAAATCGTTAGTATTATAATATTTAATAATATAATAGCTGAAGAAATTGGTAAGGTGTTTTTTGGTTAAGTCCTCATTAACGTGCTGTCCCCATAGGTCGTAGTTATAATACTTGATAAAAAGGTGTCCGAAGGCTTTAATTGCTTCTTTGCTAGTAGGTTAGGTTATAACTTTAAAGTGGGCGCTTGCGGTAGCTATTTTGGTGTGTTTGTTTACGTAGGACGCGTAGGATGAGGGATTTGGTGATCATTGGGTGTGGAGACTTGGTGTTTTGACGTAAAGTTGCGTGGAAACTTCGCGACTTAGTAAGTTGGTGTAAGGTTGCGCAACGTGGCTTTTTTGGTGCGACTTGGCGATTCTTGGTGTTTTTCGCTTAGGATAGCGATCTTGATAATTAAATTGGCGTAGGGAAATGAAAAGAGTGAAGGAGGGATAAAGGTTTGGTGTGGAAGGTAAGGCCGAAGGTTGTTTGTTGTGGTTTAGCGTATAGACTTGGTCGTTTTTTCAATAATAGCACCCATAGTAGTAATGACTTAGATGTTTGCCAATTTGTCGAACATTAGGACTTCTAACAGTTAATTTTAACGTCTTTAAGAAAGGTTAATAAAGATTTATTGGTATTTTCAAATAGCGATACCGTTGTTACCTTTAAGCTGCCGTAAAAACCGCCGTAACCTAAAAGACTTTTCTACTTACTATCGTAAAAATAGACGCAGTAGTAGAGGCCCTTTGCAAAAATCTTTCCTTTACCCTGATGTTAATATAGAGCGTAAAAACCGGAAAGTAACTTTTTCTTTTACTTAGCTAATCTATACTTAACCTAATAAGCACTGATCAGTATTGGTAGGGCCTTAGATCGTTGCAACGTTGTCTATTCGAATAGTGGTCGAATTAACAGTAGTATTGTATTAGTCAAGTGGTATATGTCTTGTTCCAGGTTCAGCAGACCGCTAACCGATCTGCACTGTAATTTGTATAACCAATTGATTGGCTAGTGCCCTAGTATGAAGTGCAACATACTGCCCTCGACTTACATCTAGTGCGGTAAGTCCATAAACAATACATTCAACTTGCAGTACAGTCAACTTTACTGTAAGTAAAGTTGATCTACTACGCTGCATATAGTACTATTCCAACACCGAGGGTAGTTTAAGTTTTTATATCGATTACTACCAGTTTAATATTATTACGAAGGTAGATAGTTACCCGTTTCCTCTTATTAAAGAGACGTTTACGAAAATTTCTTGAGTCACATTATTTATTAAGTTAAATTTTAGAGATATTTTTCATAAGCTTTGTATTAAAAATGGAGATAGTTGAATAACTGGATTTAATATATGGTTCGGATTTTTGAAATAACTTATAATTCGTTTCGGTTTTTTTAATATATTAGTTACCTTCTATCGGTATATTGATAATTCGTTACGCTCATTCTTCGACATTTTCTATGTCGTTTACTTTGACGATATTTTCTTTTATCTCAATGGTATTTTCTAAAATTACACCGCTAAGGTTGAGTAAGTTCTTAGAAACATGAGAGTAGTAAGATTTAACTTTAATATATCTAAATAAGAGTTCGGCATTTGAAAAATTGAATATTTAGGGTTCGTTATTAAGGTTGGTATCGGCGTTCGTATAAACCCAGAAAAGTTACGCGTTCTGTTAGGGAATGTGCAGCTTTTACGTTAGTTTTAGGTATACGAGGTTTCCTTAGATTCGCGAACTTTCATCGGTATTTTATCTGCGACCATTCGACGATTATTATGCCGTTTACTTCGGCTAACCCTTAAGTGCATCTTTTTTTATTAGGGTTTCGAGGAAAATGTTATTTTCGAGCGGTTTCAGCTTAGCTTTCTTTTCGAATTTGTTTTCGTCTAATAAAATCCCGATCGTAATACTTTTTTAAAAGTCGACTATTTCAATTAGGGTTTCAGAAGTTGCTTTTTTTAACGCGACGACTGCGATAACCTACGCTTCATAATGCATTACTCTTATCATTTATCTTCCGCTGAATATAATTACTAAATCTATAATAAAGAACTACTCGGGATTATAAGTTATTTAGAAGTATGAAACGCGGAGCTTCGGGTACGGTACACCCGTTTACAATTTTAATAAATTATAAGAATTTGAAATACTTTATAATTATATGATGGTTATTTAAACGATAAATACATTAATTTAAGCGTTTTTCGCGATTCCTTTTTTGATTAGTTTATAATAAAGCGGTAAATTATATATGCACTAATGCGTTATTATGGCGAAATGAAGATATTCCAAAAGGCCTTTTCTATCCACGGCTTTTAGGCCGCAAATTTTAATTATTATGATACAAATAAACTATTTCTGAACCGCTTTCGCGCATATATATCTTCTGGTTCACCGTCGTTAATAAATCCATTTTGAAAGGTCCCGGACCATTTACTAATGTCGACCTTTAAAGTTATTAGGACGTTTTTATTACATGCGATTTTATTTACCACTGATTAATACATATAATGCGTATAAGCGATCGGTATTTCACTGTGGATATTCGTACGGATAACTATTAGGTAATTAAAGTTTTAATTTCGAAATACTTCATAGATAACGATATAGTTTTACAGTTTCGCGACTGTATATAGGTATTTATTTACAGGCCGTTTATTACTGCGTTAATTTAAGTTACCTACAATTTACTTTTTACCAGTTACTTAGGACGTAACCTTATTATTACTATTTTTTAAAACGTACTTTCAGCTTAATTTACATCACATAGTTCGTCGTTTTTACCGAAACTGCGATGTTTACAGGCGTATAACTTATTAAAAACACTGTGGAAAAGGTTTTTTCAAACTCCTTTCGATTTTCGAACGGCTTTAGAACGAGTTTTATGTTAACTTTATGGTTAACCTACCCTAAAAACGTACCGATGACCTATGTTACCTTATAGTTATTACGGATCGACTAATTAAGGCCGTTACCTTCGAGATTATAATTACTATGGACGTCGAAACTTATGCAAAGCCGTTTTTGAATTGTTATTAGTGTTGGTAGGCCTTAGACGTTGCAACGTTGTCGATTCGAATTGATCTTCAAAGTAATAGTAGTATTGCAGTATTCAAGTGGTTGATGTATTGTTCTAGGTTTGGCAGACCGCTAGCCGATCTACACTGTAATTTGTATGGCCAATTTCTTAGCTGGTGCCCTAGAGTAAAGTGTAACGTACTACACTCGACTTACACCCAATTCGGTAAGCCCGCACAAAGCAATATACTTGTAATACGGTCAAATTTACTTAATTAAAGTGGACCTACTGCAATATATGTAATACTATTTCAACACTAGCGGCTTTTTAGTATATACGCATACGCTAGTATAACGGACCAATCTTTTCCGGTTGCTACTGAATTACTTCCTCGTTAACTGGCCAGAACCCTATCAATTCTAGTTAACTCCTATATTGAATTGCACCCAATTGCATATCAATTAACCCCAATTAACCTCAATTACTCCGTTGCCCTGAAGTCCGAGTTTATCAACTCCTACAAAAAGTTCTTACGCCACAGGCCTTTACAAGCCTCCACTTTAGCCGTATCACTTAAACAGATCATCGTTATCAATCCCTTGTCAGTCTTTTAGTTTACCGCCCCCCCCCTATCCCCCATCACGTTATCCGGGTCTTCTGGGAGGTTTATCAACGTAGCCCTCGATTCGTATAGTCAGCTTGTTGCTATCTACAAACTTTTCCAAAGCTCTTTTCAGCAATACCTTAGTTTTGGTGTCAGAGGAGTTATCTTTGCTATCGATGTATTGGAACTCCTTAATCTCTCTCCTTTCATAGGCTTTACAAAAAAATTTTACGTTGATTATCAGACGTTCTTCGCTGATAATTCCGAGTTTCAAAAGGTATCCAAAAAAAACTCCTCGAATCGCTACAAATTACCACCGATATAGGTGGATTCTTCAGCTGCCTAATAATAATAATAAAGGTTTCCCAAATTAATATACCTACGTCGAAGTCCGCCATCATGCCGTAAACCTTTAAAGCCAACACTTCGTATTATCCTTTTACACTTAACGGAGGTCTAGTAAATCAAGTTGCTGATAATTCTAAACTGGTTTTCCTGCCTATCTTCATTAACTAGGGTTATCAGGAAGCCGATTTGTAAAGATAAGTCGGTGTTATTCGCAAAAGAACCGTCCGTAAAGATTATCAACTTGATTCTTAAAAGGTCGATTAAGACCATATTAATTCCGTGATCCAAGTTCCGTATTTTCTACTTAAGTCTTTTAGTTAACCGGTCGAAATTCTTATCCGTTAGCTTTTATATTTACGTGGTAGTGGAGAGGTCGTAAAAGGCTTTAAGTTAATATAATGTAATAATATAATTGCCTCGAAAACGCTATTTCAAGTATTGTTAAGCCCTAACCTCATTAGTCTTGTCAATTATAACTAAAACAACACCCTAGCCCTTTTAACGAAGGCTAAGGCCGATATCAACACCAAACATACGAATTAACGATTTATTAAAGTCTAATTAAGTGTTTTCCGTCAATATTGTTGCCAGCTTATAATTTCAGCCCTTAAAGTCCTCAATCGCTTACTGCTCCAGTGCTAAAAAACCAGCCATTCCGATAAAAAGGGCATCGTCAATTTATATATTCACTATAACGAAGTCTTTCACTTACTTTATTAGTAAAAAAGGGTTACATGTTAAGGATTTTATCGTTAATCGTAATTTAAAATGCAGTTAATAAATTAAAAACCAGTAAACATTTACTTTGGCTAATCCGTACACTGATTTAATATAATGCATTAAAGTATATAAAAGGTAAATAATGTGGAGTTCCTGTACCAATTCTAATAATACGATCCGCTGTAAATCCGTTGCTAATTACGTATAAGCTTACATTATATTATGGCCATTAGGTGTAAACTTACGTTTGGTTTTATCTAATAAATTTGCTACCAAAGCGATTACCAAACGTTAAATAATCTTTTAAATCGTTGGCGATCATGTAAGGATTTAATATTTGCCTTTATCACCGTATCCTTAAGCGATTAAACGTGATTTTCCGTATGGTCGCCCCGTGGTTTTGCCTTTAACTTCGTGGATAATCCTCGACTTGAAAATTATAACGTTTAGGTCTTAGAGGATAAAGTCGGTCTTCAGCACAGATTATACAACTCCTCAAATCAATAAGCCGTCAATTTAGACCCTATCACTTTCCTCAAATAACTTTCCGGAGGTTTTAATAATTACTTATACTAAGAGTTTTAGTGTTAGGTCTTTGTTATCCTTTTTTTTTTCCTATTTACCCAAGTAGTATTGTAGATCCTCTCCGGTGTATATTCCTTTTTTAACTTTTTTCTTATTAGGGGGTCGCTATCGCTGGCGGCGTTCCATCGACTTATCGATAATAGGTGAAGGAGGTTTGTGTTAGTACGGTCGTTTAACTTGAGGGTCTTAAGGGTCTTTATCATTAGTTCCCCTAATATAAGTCTTGACCTAAGTAATTCGAAATAATATAGAACCGTTAGCAGTTTTAATGGATACTTTAGAGTTTACGATACTTAATATCTTATATAGACCCTCCCATTTGCCCGGCTCCCTCTATACAAGAACTTTATTTTGCAATAGAAAAGTAAGCATATCTATTGTTAAAGGTCTATTTCTAATGTTAAAAGCGTTATTAACCATACAGCGTGCCGATTCTCCTGTTAATTCCCTTAAAGCTTTGTTATGGGCCGTAGCACTTTTCTAAATACTTGCCGAGAGCAGAGATTCACTCGTTAGGTGCGGGTACGTTCCAACGACTAGGAGCGTTGACACTAAGCCTTTAGGGCCCACAATATCGTTAAAGCCTTTTACTACCATCTGTAGGCGTGCCTTCGAATCCGTAAAGCTTTTAATTTTCAATGTAAGAATATTATACGCTTGGAAAAGTAAGGTGTATACCCTTTTAATCTTCCCAATACTCTAATAGGCTTTCATAGGTACCTATTTGTATTGGATACCTATTATCTTGTCATATTCCTGAAATTCCATCGCGGCAAAGTTTGTACCGGTATCGTAGACGACAACGTTAGGTGAACCTAAGTATATGTTAATCTACAACATCCTTAACGTTTCTCATGTATCCTTTGTTAAAAGAAACTTTAAAAACTTAATCTCGTAAAAAGAGGTTACAGAATTAACGACATAAAACACAGGTTTATTATCCAAAAAAAAAATATAAATAAAGATAACGTAGTTAAAATCCTCATCGTACTTTAATATAAACTTAAATTTCGGGGGGGCTTGGGTATACATTTAGCAGTAATAGTAAAGTTTTTTAATAGCTTTTAGGGAAAATTATTCCACATCATTATACTCTATGAAATTTAGGACTTTTATATGGCCTATTAACAATTAAATGGTGAAACCGCCAGTATAGTTAACGTATCTTCGTTTTTATCAGATATAATACCACTGCTTCCGAGAATTAAAGATAAAACTATAGGTGCCCTTACTTAAAGGCGAGTGAAAACCTCTAGCCATTTTTAACTAGTTCGTCTACATTGATGTTTACATTAATGCCGAAAGTCTTTATGTCTTTGAAATAAAAAAGAAACGAGGTAAGAGACTTAAAGATATGGAATGTAATTACTTTTACAATGGTTTAAACTACCGTTATCCCTAATAACGATAGTTGTTCGCCTGGTCCAAAGCCAACTTTAGCTTTACCAATATCATGACAATCAATTTTAATAGCTGTTATGTTTTCCCTCCACAATACTATATACTACGAATAACCTCCTATTAAATACCTTAATGCCCCTATATCTGACATAATACCTTAAAACTTATGGTCCGCGTAACAATCACAGAGATTAAAGGTATATAAGGGGTTAAAGGCTTAGTTAAAATAAAGTTAAGGATCTCTACCATCCAAATGGTATAAGAAAGTATAGTTGGCTTGTTACTAGGCCGTATCAGGAGCAGTATCTTCGTTTTACTTAATTTACTTAGGAGCGGTAACAACGTCAATTGGTTCATTACCCTCAATGTTTACGATTTAATTCAAGTAATCCTATTCCGAAGCCGTAAGATATTAGGCGTAGTATGTTACTTTCCTATAATTACTTTTGGTTACAGAGTACCGAGTAAACCAATAACTAAACTTACCATAGATTTAATATTTCTTACTACTATTACAACGATAGTACTTGCGGTTAATAGGTCCGCCTAAATCTTATTAGCGCTAGCGTGACTACTGCCTTCAGTTTAAAGCTGAGGTTGATAAGCCAAACTTTGGACGTTGTAGGCGCCCGTACTTACGGTCGACGTAGTTAACTACCGCAAAGTCTTTTTTATCCACGTTAATACAGTTATTAGTTTAGAAGTATATAAGCGAATTTGGTATACGTATTATCACTATGGTAAGCGAGGAGTGTAACTAGCTAAAGAAGCCCTTTTAAATGGCATCTAGGCGTTGTAGAGCGCATTTGAACTCGATTATACCCATAATTACTGCCTGTACCTGCTCGTGAAATATGGCTTCGTTAACGTGGGCTTTCTCCATTGCTTTCTGGTATAACATCAACTTGTCAATTATCTAATTAAGCACGTCTATTGATGTTTTCTCCTCTTTTTTTATCGCCATTATTATGGTTTATCATATTGTAACCCAGTTTGTATAGTATTACGCGAGGTAGACGTCGTATTAGAAGTAGCCCTTTATACTATCGTAGATTTTGCGAAACGTAGTTACTTAAGTTAGGAAATTCAGGTAATAGTCCTCAACGTGCCTTATAAGGATTTCGGAAAAAAATAAGTAGAAACCAGAAAAGAGAACCTTTATTTACTTACAAATATTTAAAAAAAATATCTTGGTATCGAGAAGTTTAAAATGATTCCCGTTATACTTTTCTATGTCATCACAGATTTTGTCGAAATCCATAAAGAGTTTATAATTAATGTTAATTATCTTAACAAGTTTTGAAAAAAAAGTCGCGATAGTTATCTCAACTCTAAATAGTATTTCCTGATAGTTTAAACCTTAGGGTTTCTGAGGTACGGTATTAAGGGTAATTGCCAGTCACTTAACCTGAGGGTTAAATTCTTATAGTATGACTTATAGTAGGCTTACGCGCATAGTCCAATTTAAAGGGAAAAGGTTTTTCAAGGGCTTGGCGAGTAAATTACTAAGGGGATATAAGTTCTTAAAGTTTTTAGGAGGCTTGAAAATCCTTCTTAATTTACTAGTGTAGAGCGCTAATATCATTACCTTTAGCCGCGTTGGTGACCGCTGCTTTACGTGCCCTACCGCTACTAAAGGTGTACTCCACGCTATTACGTAGGGGTACTAAACTTTCGATCAATTTAACAGGTTCCTTATCTCCAACACGTAAAAAGGCTTAACTTAGCTAAGGGTCAATTAGGGGTCCCCTAAAACGTATATATAGGCATTAAAATCTTTTAATAGTTTTTCCTTTTCCTTAAAGGTCTTAAGGATTAGGGTTTTAAGTGCAGTGTTTTTGCTGGGCTAATTTGAAAAAGATTTCTGTCAGTACTACTATGGTTTCATTATAAATGTAAATACCACAACGTATAACTTTTTTCCTTAGTTTAGCCTTGACCGTTTGTTAAATCATCTTCTATATGTTAAGAGTTTAGTGGTTAAAAAACTCGCGGAAATCTTTGAAAGTATAGGCGCCGCAACTGTATTCGTTACCGAGGTCCGAATCGATAATATACTAGCTAGTGTAATTGGTTAGGTAGGCTTTATTTAAGGTCTCGTTAACATTTATAATCCAGAGTAATAAATCGTAGTAATTAATAAAAACTAACCCGAAGGCTTTAACCTTTTTTATATATTCCTAATTTAGAGCTATCTTAACGGTTCGGTTTGTATAGGATATATAAGGCGAAAGACTTAGTAATATTGGGCGTAGAGACTTGGTGTTTTGGTGTAAAGTCTCGTAGGAACTTAGTAACTTGGTAACTTGGTATAAGGTTGCGTGACGTAGCTTTTTTAGCGCGACTTGACCATTTCTATTGTTTTAACTCAAAGCAGCAAACTTAACGATCAAGTTAATGTAAGGAGTAAAAAAATAAAGTAAGAGTAAAGGTTTAATGTAGAGGGTAGAGTCGAAGGTCATTAATTGCGGTAAAGGGCGAAGGTTATTTGTTATTATAGGTTGCTTTCCATAGGTACTTAGTCATTTTTCTTATAGTAGTAGTACCCGAAGTAGTATTGACTTGGCCGTTTGCTAACTTGCCGAACTTTGAGACTTCAAATAGTTAGTCTTAACGTCTTTAAGAAGGATCTTTGGTTAAGATTTCTTGGTATTTTCGATAGCGATACCGTTGCCACCTCTAAGATTCTGTGGAAACCGACGCAGCCAAGAAGTCTTCTCTACTTACTGCCGTAAAAACCGACGTAGTAATAGAAGCCCTTCGCAAGAATTTTTCCTTTACCCCAGCGGTCGTTTAACTTAAAGCGTAACCAGAAAATAGCTTCTTGTTTTACTTAGTTTATCTGTGCTTAACCTAATAATCACTGATTAGTATTGGTAGTCCTTAGAAATTGTAACGTTGTCGATTTGAATTGGTCTTCGAAGTAACAGTAGTATTATAGTAGTCAAGTGGTGGATATATTGTTTTAGGTTTGGCAGACTGCTAGCCAGTCTACACTGTAATTTGTATGGCTAATTGCTGGGCCCGTGCCCTAGAGTGAAAGGCAGCGTACTACACTCTACTTACAACCAATGCGGTAAGTCTGTAAAATGCAATATACTTGAAGTACAGTCAACTTTACTTAAGTAAAGTCAACCTACTGCACTGCATGTAATACCATTCCAAAAATTAGCGATTTTACGGATTTTCCCGTACTTTTGTTAACGACCGTAATTCAAATTGAATTAAATGATTTTAAAAGCGACTTTACGACGTAACTGGAGTAAAAAAACGTCTAAATACTATCTTTTATCTTGAGACCGACGGCGTAATCGAACATACTAATTGAAAAGTCTTAACAAATTTACGTTTTTTCGTCGTTTATATTTTACTTAATGAAAGCTGTTTATTCATTGGTTATCAATTGGTATCAAATAATAAATATACGATTATTATCGGTATTAATCCGTTTTTTATAACTTACTGTTATTATATCGACTGTTTGCAGGTCTTCAGATCATTGCAACGTTGTCGATTCGATTGGTTGAAGTAATAGTAGTATTGCATTAGTCAAGTAGTGGATGTCTTATTCTAGGTTTGGCAGACCGCTAGCCGGTTTACACTGCAATTTATATGGCCAATTACTTGGCCCGTACCCTAGAGTGAAGTACAGCGTACTACACTCGACTTACACCTAATACGTCAAGTCTCCATAAGGCAATACATTTAACTTTCAGTTTAGTATAATCAACTTTACTGTAAGTAAAGTTAATCTATTGCACTGCATGCAATACTATTTCAATACTGGCGGCTTTTTAGTTTGTGCGCGTACGCTAGTATAGCGGACTAATTTTTTTTAGTTACTACTGAATTGCCCCCTCGTCAACTAACCAAACCCCTATCAATTCCAGTTAACTTCCATACTGAGTTATACCAAATTACATATAAATTGACCCCATTTAACTTTAATCATTTTGCCGCTTCGAGACCTGAGTTTATTAACTTCTACAAAAAGTTCTTCCACCACATGCTTTTGTAAGCCTCCACTTTAGCCGTACCAGGCAAACAGATTACCATCATTAATTCCTCCACTTTCCTTGCAATCTTTTAGTTTGCCGTCACATTTATATCCTCCTTTACGTAATTTAGGCTTTTGGGGCGGTTTATTCATGTAGTCCTTAATACATATAGTTAGCTTATTACTGTTTATAAACCTTTCTAAAGCCTTATTTAACGTCGCCTTTATTATAACATTTACGTGATTATCTTTGCCGTCGATCCATCTAAATTCATTAATTTCCTTTTCTTTGTAGGCTTCGAGAAGTGTTATTACATTCATTATTTGACGTTTTTCGCTAGTGGGTCCAAGCTTTAAAGGGTATTCTAAAAATCCCTTTATATCGGTATAAATTACTACCGGGATAGGGGATATTTTTAGCTACCTGGTAATAAGTTTAAGGGTTTTACATAATACTATACCTACTTTAAAGCTTACTATTATACCGTAGACTTCCGAAGCTAATACTATTTGTATAATCTTTTTATACTTAACGGAGATCCAGTAAATTAGGTTGCCGATAATACTAAATTAGTCTTCCCTTCCGCTTTGATTAACGAAAGTTATTAGAAAGCTGATTTATAAAGAAAAATCGGTGTTATTTACAAAGGAATTGTTCGGAAAAAATATTAACTTGGCCTTCGATAGATAGATTAGGACTATATTAATTCTTTGGTCCAGGTTTTGTATCTGTTATTCGAGCCTTTTATTTAGCCGGTTAAAATATTTATTTGCTGGGTCTTATAACTGTACCATGATGAAAAGGTCGTGAAAGGCTTTCGGTTAGTATAAGGTAGTAATATGACTGACTCGAATACATTATTTCAAGTACCATTAAGCTGTAACCACGTCAATCCTGTTAATTTAAACCAGAATAAAACCCTAACCCTTTTCACAAAAACTTAAGCCGATATCAACACCAAATATACGGATTACCTATTTATCAAAGTTAAGTTAACGACCCTTTGTTAACGTTGTTACTAGTTTACCATTTCAAAACTAAAAGTCCGTAATTACCTACTATTCTAATTCTATAAAACTAGCCGTTATAACCAATAGGGTATCGTTCATTTACATACCTACTACGTTAAAGTATTTTTCCTTCGTCACTAATAGGTACGGATCGTACGTTAAAGATCTTATTGCTAGCTGTAATTTAAAATACAACTAATATGATAAAAACTAATAAACGCTTGACTTAACTAATCCTTCTAATGACTTAATGAATCGTATTATCGTATCTAAAAGGTAAATAACATGTAATTCCTGTAGCAGTTTTAATAATACGATCCTCTGTAAATTCGTTACTAACTATGTGTAGGCTTACGTTATATTACGTACATTAAGTGTAAACTTACCTTTAGTTTCAACTAGTAAGTTTACGGTTAAAAGGATTACCAAGAGGTAGTTAATCTTCTAAATTGCTAGAGATTGTATAAAAATCCAGTTTTTACCTTTATTACTGTATCCTTAGGAGATTGAACGTGATTTTTCATACGGCCGCCCCGTAGTTTTACCCCCAACCTCAAAAATAATCCTCGACTTAAAAATCGTAACGTTTAGGTGTTAAAGGTTAAAATCGGTTTTCAACACAAATTATATGACCCTTCGAATTAATAGACCGTTAATCTCGACCTTATCTCCTTCCTTAAAGAACTTTACGGAGGTTTTAATAATCCTATATGCTTGAAGCTTTAGTCCTAAGTTTTCGTTATTTTTCTCTTTCCTATTTACTTAAGTAGTATTGTAAATATAGCCTGGTATATATTCCTCTTTTTTAACGTTCCTTTTTTTCAGGGGTCGTTCGCGTCGGCGGCGTTTTATCAGCTTATGGATAATAAGTGAAAAAGGTTTGTATTAGTTTAGTTGCCTAACTTAAGGGTCTATATCATTAGTAACCCTATCGTAAGGCTTAACCTAAATAGTTCGAAAAGATATAGGATCGTTAGCTGTTTTAACAACTACTTCAGAGTTTATAATATTCAATATTTTATATAGGCCCTCCTATTTAACCGGCTCCTGCTACACGAGAACTTCACTTTACAACAGCAAGGTAAGTACATCGATTATTGTAAACCCGTTTCTGGTATTAAGGGCCTTATTAATCTGGCGGTGTGCCGATTCTCTTTGTAGCTCCCTTAAAGCTTTGCCATAGGCTACAACACGTTTCTAAGTACTTGCCGAAGGCGGAGATTCACTTGTCAAGCGTAAATACGCTCTAGAAACTAAAACCGTTGGCACCAAGCCGTCAAGACCCATAATGTTGTTTAGGCCTTTTACTTCCATTAATAGGCGTGTCTCCAGATTCGTAATGCTTTCGATTTCCAACATAAAAATATTATGCGTTCGTTAAAGTAAGGCGAATACCTTTTTAATTTTTCTAATAATTCAATAGTATTTTACAAGTACCTATTTACACTAGATACCTATTATTTTAACATTTTTTTAAAACTCCACTGCCGCAAAGTTGGTATCGGTATTGTAAACGACGACATTAAGTAGGCCTAGGTACGTATTATTTCATAACATCCTTACCATTTTCTACATATTTTTTGACAAGAGGGACTTCAAAAACTTAGCCACGTAAAAAGAGGTTACGAAATCAACGACGTAGAGGATAGGCTTGTTATTCAAGTAAAATACATTAACGAAGATCTCGTATTTAAAATCCTTATCGTTTTTTAATATAAATTTAGATATCCGTAGGGTTTAGGCATACGTTTGGCAAAAGTAAAAAAGTTCTTCAATAAATTCTAAAACAAAGTATTTCATATCGTTATGCCTTACAGACTTTAGGACTTCATACAGTATTTTAACAATTGAATAGTTAAAACGCCGGTATAGTTAACGTATTTCCGGCTTCACCAGGTTTAGCACCACTACTTCCGGACCTTAAAAATAAAACCATAGATACTTATACTTAACGGCGAGTGGAAAACTCTAGCTTTTTTTAACCAGCTCGTCTGCATTAACTCTACGTTGACGCGAAAAGTCTTTATATGCTCCAAATAAAGTAAAAAAGTGTTAGGGAACTAAACGATATAAAATTCAATTACATCTACAACAGTTTAAATTACCGTTATTCTTAATAACGATAGTTATTCTCCTAGTTTAAAGCCAACTTTAACCTTATTAGTATCGTAACAATTAATTTCAATAGCTATACTGCTTCCCCCCCGCAATATTACATATTACAAATAGCCTTCTAATAAGTACCTTACTTCCACTATATCTGACATAATACCCTTTAAAGTATTGTCCGTATAATAATAGCGAAAATTAAAGGTATACAAGGGGTCAAGAGCTTAATTAGGGGAAAGTTAAGGGTCTTTACCACCCAAACAGTATAGAAAGGCGTAGTTGGCTTATTACTAAGCTGGTCTAAAAGTAATATTTTCGTATTACTTAATTTAATTAGGGGTATTAGCGCCATTCATTAACTCGTCGCTCTTGAAATCTGTAATTAACTACCATAAGCTTTTCTTCCTTTACATTAGGGATGTTGCCATCTTAGGGGTATATACCAAGTAAATTAAGTATAGGCGCCATTTCAATAGCAATCGAGGAGCGTAACTGGCTAAAATAGTTTTTTTAGGTGGCATTTGGACGTTATGAAGCGTATTAGAATTCGTTACCGCCTGTAACTGTTACCCGTATCTACTCGCGAAGTGTGGTTTCGCTAACGTAAGCTTTCCCTATTGCTTTTTAACATAATATCAACTTGTCGAACATCTAATTAAGGATATCCATTAGTGTTTCCTTCTCTTTTTTCTTCTCTATTATTGTAATCCACCTTATAATAACACAATCTATATAGTATTACATAAAGTAAACGTCGTATTCGAAGTAGCCCTTTATGCTATCGTAAATCTCGCGGAATGTAATAGCTTTAGTAAGGAAAGTAAGGTAATAATGACTGGCGTATCCTGTAAGGATTCTGGGAAATAATAAATAAAAACCGAAAACGGAAACCTTTATTAATTTATATGTTTCTGGGTATTTAGCGATAGTAGAGACTTAGCTATTATATGTAAGTAGGCCTCAAATACCAGTAAAGTTAGTATAAGGTCGTTAGAGCCAATAATATCGTTAAAGCTTTTTACCGACATTTAACGCCGTGATTTTTAGGTAATAAAGTTTCCTATTTCTAGTGTAAGGATATTATAGGCTTTTTGTAAGAGGGAATAGACCCTTTTAACCTTGTTAATACCATAATAAATCTTAACAGGGACCTGTTTATATTAAATTTCCATAGACGTAATATTAGCTTAAATATTTATAGTAGTAAAGTTAATGCTGGTAATGTAAATTAACACGTTTAGTAGCTTGTGGTACGTGTCAATTTATAAAATACGTAGTGCTTTTTACGCTTCCTTCGTTGTCATGGTTTTAAGGAACTTGACACTGTAAAAAGCCGTAGAAGAGTTTGTAAAGTAAAGTACTGTCTTACCATTTAAGTAAAACACATTTACAGAAACCTTAAAGTTAAAGTTTTAATATTTTTAATGTGAACTTAAACCTTAGAGGGGGTTGGAAATGTGTTGAATAGTAGTGGTAAAGCCGTTTAATTGCTTTTAGTATTAGTAAGTCTATATTTTCGTAATTAGTTACCTTTAAAACTTCGTAAATCTTATTAGTCGCCGGTTAATTAAACATAAAATATATTTGATGAATTTGAGACTTCGTTAGATTTTACATCATTTCTTTTAGCCTTTAAAGGTAAAAACAAAGGTACCCTTATTTAAGGTTAAATAGAAACCTTTTACCGCCCTTTACCTAGACCAGTTTATTAGTTTATACTTTAGTGTTGAATCTGAGTGTTTTTATATATTTAAGGAAAAGGAGGAAGGAAGTAGAATATTTTAAAATTTGGAAAACAATAGGGCTAATAACAGTCTTGACCGTCGTCTATCCCAGTGAAAATAGCTTTTTTAGGGCTTAAACCAACTTTAGCTTTACCAGTATCCGTGTAGTTAAGTTCCGTAACAGTATTGGTATCCTTTCATAATGCGACGTATTACGAATATCCTCCTATTAATTGCCGTATTGTTCCTGTGTCCGGAATAATAACTTAAGAAACATACGCAGCGTAACGGTTTTAAATGATAAAAAGGTGTATAGAGCCAGAGTTCTTATCGTTATATCGGTGGTAAGGGTCTTTCTTTATTAGGCGGTATAGAAAGGTGTAGTTAGCGAGTTATTACATTACTTTAGAGCCTTCAATAGTATATTCGTATTAGTTGATAGCTTTAGGCTTATTTTACACTCTTTCAACTTTAATACATTTACGATTTTCGATGGTATTAAGGTAATTATTAGTAGGAATAAGGGGGAATTACATATAATACCTCGCCCGTTTATCTTCGTGTTTTGAGAAAGTGTAGCGTATTAACTAACAGCTTTATTTTACGTAAATTCAACATTTCTTAGCGTTTAAAGTAAACCTGCCTGGCCAACTCAAAGATTTTAAAAAAGAGGAATAGCCTTTTTTATTAGTGGTTTGGTTACGTCCTTAAGTCCTAGCCTTTCGTTAACCGTATTAGCCGGACCTTTTGTACTTAAGGTCGATGTAATACGTGTAGGAGGGTTTATTTTCGTCGTTACTAAGTTTAGGGGCTTAAGGGTGTAAACTAGTCGAGCTGAAAACTTGAGTTATTATAGTCGTTAACGGGGAACATAACTGGTTTAGAAACTCTTTACAAGTGGCTTCAAGGTACTTAAGGGCGTATTCTAATTCCGTATAGCCTATAACGGCTTGTCGAACCAATTGGCGTAAGATGCCTTCATTAATTCCCACGTTTCCCATTTTTCGTTGGCAGAATATTAGTCTGTTAAGTATCTGATTAAGAAGGTTTATCTTATTTTCTATCTTTTTTTACAATATAATATATAATACTACTTGATAATATTTCAATCGCTATGGTATTAGGTGAAATAAATATTGTATTCGAAGTAACTTTTTGAGTTATTGTAAATTTCGCGGAAAGAGGAATAACTAGTTATGTACCAGAGGTAATAGTTTTTGGTTCAGTTGATAAGGATATTAGGAAATAACGAGTGAAAATCTGGTAATTTAACCTTTATTTAGCGGTTAATATTAAAAAATGGGTGTAACTTAACGTCGAGGAGGTTATATAACTTATTGTTATAGTTCTCATTTCCTTCCTAAATTTTAACGAACGTAGTAATTACCGAGTAATTTGTATCCACTATAAAAATACGTTGAAAGGGAAGGGTAATATACTGGTCGTAAAAACCTTTCGGATTCTTCTATTGGTATTGGAGTTAGTATTGGTAGGCAAGATAGTTACCTTTAGCCGAGTTTAAAGGGGAAAAGCTAGTGGTCGTACTTATAATATGATCGCGTGTAAAGTTAGTCCATTATTAATTTGTCTGCTGAAATTAAACTTGTTGCGACGCTTAAAATAAAGGAATTTAAGGGTTTATGCCGCGGTGAACTTAATAATAATTTTATTGGTATTAAGGAGTATATGGAGGTTCCCATTTAATTAATTGGTGAATTTAAGGGCTTACGGCCCGTAGTTTAATTAATTCTATACATCTAGGGGTATTTGATTTCATATGAAAAGGATTAAAAAACTTATTTTGGTTTAAGTAGGTTTTTACGAACGCGTATAAGGGCGTTAAAGGATGTTATCGCTAACAATACCTTTACCCTTAGCTTTAAAGATCTATTAAGGGTTTTTATCGATGGCTTATTCGTAGATTATATTAGCTAGAATACCCTCTTTCCTTTTTCTAATAGGGAGGTTGAACCCTTATTTAGAGAATTCAGTTTTTCATCTAACCTTAACATATTCATTTGCTATGTTTCATATTTTTAGATTTCATTTCTTATAGTATTTTTTGAAGTCATTATACGCTTTTGGGCCACTAACGGTTTGAGTGGTTTTGAAATCGAGAATTTAAACGCCAATTACGTTAATAAAATAATCGACTAAAAGGTTTTCGTTGGGTATAATAAATCCGATGTTTTTATTATTTTGTTTTTCAAAGGTAATACCGAAGGCGATAATCGCTTTTTTCTTAACAGGGTTAGTAACAGTATTGATTTTAGCGATTTTTAAAGTTATCATAACGAATATTAACGTATATAGGGAAAAAGAGAGTGGTGTAAATTAATAGGTCAGGGGTTATTTGCTGTTAAGGTTAGTGTAGTTAAAGGTTATAAAACTTAATCTTTTTTGTAATTTGCAGTAGTAGTATCTTAAATAGTAGTAGATATAACAGTATTAACTTAGCATTTTAGCCAACTTGCCAGCTTGCTAATCTTTAAGACTTTTAGGCGGTTAATTTTAACGATTTTCTTTAAAAAGGAAGAATCAAGATTTATTGATGTTTCTAGTAACAATAACGTCGCTTCTTTATAGATTTCCACGAACAAATAATATGACTTATTAACCCACTCTATTTTCCATTGCGAATAACTGATATAATTTTTAGAGGCACTTTGCAAAACCCTTTCTTTTATCTTTAGCTGTCGTTTAACGTAAAACGTAACCAGAAAGCAGCCCTTTCTTTCGTTTGACCAATATTTGCTTAACCTAATAAGAATTGATCAGTGTTGGTAGGATTTTATCGTTTTAAAGTAGTCCATTCGAATTATTGTGGTCGAAGTAACTGGTGCTGTATTAAAGTTGATTGAAAAGTCTTAGTTGCAAGTTCTACGTTTGATAGACTGCTAGCCGGTTTGCTCTTTAATTTGTATAGTCAAATTCTTTAGCCTATGCCTCACTTTGAAATAGGAACCTACTGTACTACACTTGCAGTGCAGTATATTTAAGTTCCACAAACTACAGTCAATTTTAATTATGTGCAATCAACTTTACTGTAAGTAAAGTTGACTTGACTTTATTGCATTTGACTGCTATTTCAACACGTTCAATATGTCCGGAGCTTTACCAATAGGGTGATAAATACTTCTTATAGGGTTTTATTAGCGTTTTTATGCTAATTACTAATTTTTTTCTAATCAATGCCTGTCTAATATTCATTGTAAAGTTCGTAGTTTATTTTAATATCAAAATATATTTCCTAACAGTTATAGAATTCCGTAAATGTATTGATTTATTTAAAGTGATGTATATACTACTCATTGTCTTACCTATGAAATACATTATACAAAATTACGTCAAATGGAAAGAATTTAATATATAGTCTTTTATAAGTATCTAATATTATACGGATTTTATTATTGAAAACTTCTAAGGCTTCGCTATTGTAGTTTACGTCATTATTTTACAGCCTAACAAATTTAGTAAACTTCATAAGGTCGCTTTTATCAGTGGAAAACTAATATAACGGGAGGTTGCGGTAAGGATCGTAGTTTATAAGTATTAGGCTGTAAAACTAGTATTGTTATTTGGCACTACTCACGCTTCCACCTGGAACGCCGTTGTCATGATCCAGACAGCAGTTGGGTCAGGAAACGGGCCAGTATGCAACTGCGCTACTAAGAAGCCTGAAGTCTAACATATCAGGCGGGGAACATCTCTTATGTCAGCTACGATGCCTAAGCAAAGTCACATGATGGATCATGAAGGATCATAGCGATCCAAGATGATCCAGAGAACGGAGGATCATAGTGATCCAGTATGATCCAACCCAGAACAGTACTAAAGATGGTATGAAAGATAAAGGATATAAGGACACGGTCAGCACCACATAGATAGTATTTCCTTCATAGCTCTTCAGTTTTCAATCTAAGTATTCAGTCTCAGTATATTTTGAATAGCTTCACGGCTTTTGATCATTACTTGTACGGTTGCAATATTGTTCACTCAGCACTTCTACTACCTTGATAACACAAACCCTCTGATATCTTCTATATACTCACAGGTATTTAGTGTGATCATTACAGCCATCTTCCTTATTTTAGTCTCTTTTATTATAGCCGAAATAGGTGTCAGTTTTATCCAGGAGTAGTTTAGTTTATGTCTCTTTCTAAAAATGCGTTTTAACAAGGGTCTGTATTCAACTCGGGTGGTGAATAGCTTTTGTGGCCTTTCCTCCTTTTCCATGGATTTTTCAAACTCCGTCTGTTCTTTGTAGCGTGCGTTTGGCCTTGTTAAACGCCTTACACCTTATTTTTTCGGCGTTTTTCTTTGTTTCATTTCATTCTTTATTTTGGAAAGCCAGTTTTTACACTTTTCCAACTAATATCCTTTCACAAATTTTACATATATTACCTTATTATAGGTTTATTTTGATATTTGGGCCAGTTATATTCTTATGGTTAATAGTTTTATTATTTGGCTATTATTACCACTAGTTGTGTTAATTCCTCTACTTTGTAGTTACCTCCGTACTATTCTTAATATTATTCCATCCACTATACGCCATGTAACTGGCGTTCAGTTTGAAAAGTCCTTTCGAAAATCATCGAATAAATTGCACCCTTTAATACCTTCGTTATAATAGTTAAAATCATATTTATAACATATATATTTTCCATACAAGGGTCTCAATTCTTTACTAACTCTTCGATATTGTTATTCTATAAGTTAAGGTCTAAGTTTTTTTAAAAGCGCCTTTACGAAACGATGTGTTTTCAAATTAATAGTCTATGTATTCGCTAGTTTTTTCCAGATTTTCCGTTAGTAAAGGTATGGTTATAAGAGTGCGAAATGTATCGGAGCGTTTTAAAAGCTATTATAAGTGCTTTTTAGGATTTACAGAACGTTATAAAAGTTGTTATGGCGTAGTAGTCGAAATTTGGGTACGTTTAAAATAATTCATTTAAAATGTTTTCGGAATACAATGGTAAATACCAGTGTGAGAAATAGAATAGTATGAATAAAGAAGTATATTGTGTAAATACAAAGCAAACGAAATACAATAAAACGTTAAAGTGAAGTATTTAACATCTACTAGTGAAGAAAAAAAGTAGAAAAGACGTAATTATAAACTATTTACACGTTTTAAATTAGCTGTTGAATGTTGTGTAAACGCTGCACTGGTTAATTAATTAATAAACTTGAAACGCCGCATGTAACAACTTTTAAACAAACGGTGTAATATAGAGCAAACGAAGGAAAAAGAACGGGCTAATGTAAATGGATAAAAGACAAATGAGGTGGGAAGATATATGTGTAAAGATTAAAATAGTATATAAGCTGAAAATGTTATAGTAAACGCTTCGAAAGGAACTTTTTGTAACTTAGTATATATTTTGTAAGCTGTTCGGATATTGATTTTAGGGCGTACAGTAATTTTAGGACCGTCTCAAAAGTTTTTTTGGTTGCTTTCGAAGTATATTTAAGAGGTTTGGATACTAACTACATTCTGGTCGGATAAGTTCTAATAAAGGGCTCCGAAACTTTATTATCTATGTGGTGAATATATCATAAAACGCTTTCAAAAAAGTACCTGAATACTTTCAAAGCGGCAACTGAGTTAACAGATAGCTTGACAGAACTTTTAATAGTTAAAAATCACCAAGCGAGTAAATAATTTCGTACTAAAGTGATTATTTTTCAAGTTACTCCGAATCTTATAATCTTCCTACGTTTCAAGTTTCAAAGTCGCTTCCGCTTATTTTCACATTTCCGTATATTTCTTATAAGTCGTAATATCAAAACACAAAATAGTTGGAACCGATACAGCTTCTCGTTTTAAGTATTCATTCAACTTAGGCTCGTCTCATTTTTCCTAAGCTATCTATAGTTGACTAAGTCAATTACTAATTAATATCGATGAAGTCTATTATCTTCTCACATTAACGTAAAAAGTAGGAGAAAAGTAATTGCAAGATTAATAATACTAGCTATAAACAAATAAATGAATGGGAGAAAAGACATCTAGAAAATACACCCTCAAGTGAAAGCTTACAAACTTTTACCCGGAACGTAGCACTTTACCATATACTCTGCTAATATCCCTTCTAGGCAGTGGCATGCTATCATACACTCTGTAAAAATGCACCTTGCAGCGTGACACGTTACTGCGCACTCTGCAAGAGTGCATCTTACAGCATGGCATATTATCATACACTCTACAAGAGTGCACCCTGCAGTGTGACCGCTTACTAACTATAGGGATATATATTGGTAGGGATTTAGACGTTGCAGAGTTGTCGATTCGATTGGTTGAAGTAACAGTAGTATTGCAGTAGTCAAATGGTGGATGGATCGTTCTAGGTTTGGCAGACCGCTAGCCGGTCTACACTATAATTTATATGGCTAATTGCTTGGCTCATGCCTTAATGTGAAGTGTGGTATACTGTACTTGACTTACACCTAATACAGTAAGCTCATATAAAGTAATACATTCAACTTGCAGTCAGTATAGTTAACTTTACTGTAAGTAAAGTTAACCTACTGTACTGCTAATACTACTATTTCAATATTAGCGGCTTTTTAGATTGTACGCGCACATTAGTATGGTTAACTCATATTTTCCGGTATGCGCTAAACTGCGACCTCGTTAACTGGACAGACCCCTGTTAATTTTAATTCACCTCCGTATTAGAATGCACCTATTTATAAGCAAATTAACCCTAATTGCCATTAGTTATCCCAAGGCTCCGGGGTCTGACTTTATCGACTCCTATAAAAAGGTTTTTTGTTGTAAACCTTTATTAACCTTTATTTTAGCGTTACTAATTAAACAAGTCGTTATTATCAATTCCCTAGAAGTTTTTTAATTTGCTAAAGTATTCCTGACTATTGTTACGTAATCCGAGATTTCTAGACGACCTATTAACGTAGTTCTCGATATATATAGTTAGTCCATTGCTATCCACAAACCTTTTCAAGGCCTTATTTAGCGATACTTTCGTTATAATATTAATAAGGTTGTCTTGACCGTTATTTTATCGGAATTCCTTAATTTACCTCTTTTCGTAGGCTTTACAGAGTATTATTACATCGATTATTAAATGTTTTTCGCTGATAATTTCGAGCTTTGAAAGGCATTCTACCCGGCTTCTCGAATTGATATGAATTATTAACAGGATGTGAGAAATATTTAACTACTTAATAATAAGGTTAAGGGTATTTTATAATGTTATATCTATATTTCAGTCTACTATTATACCGTAAACCTATGAAACTAATATGTTTCGTATTATTTTTTTATATTTAATAAAGGTTTAGTTAATCGGGTCATTGATACTGTTAAATTAGTTTTCCTATCTATCTTAGTTTAGGAAGGTTATTGGAAAATCGATTTGTAAAAATAGGTTGCTATTTTTTACAAAAAATATATCTATGAAGATTATTAGTTTCGCTTTCAACAAGTCGATTAGAACTATATTTATCCTTCGATCCAGATTTCGTATTTACCCCTTAATCTTTCTATTAAGCCGGTAAAAGTCGTTATTCGTTGTCTTTTATATTTAAGCCGCGATAAAGACGTTGTAAAAGGCCTTTAGTTGACATAAGATAACAACATAGTTACTATAAGAATGCTATTTAAGGTAACGCTAAGCCTTAGCTCCATTATTTTTATCGATTATAACCAAAATTAGTGCCCTGACCCTTTTAACGAAAACTAAAGCTAGTATCAACATCAAGCATACGGATTAACAATCCATTCAAGTTAAGTTAATTACCCTCCGTTAAAGCTATTCCCAACTTATAGTTTTCAAGCTTAAAATCTTTAATCGCTTGCTATTTTAATTCTACAAAGCTAACTATTACGACGAAAAAGGTATTGTTAGTTTACATACCCACTAGGCTGAAGTCCTCCTTTTACGTTACTGGTAAATCTGAGTTATATATTAAAAATTTTATATCTAATCATAATTTAAAATACGACTCATAAGTTAAAAACCAATAAACACCTACTTTAACCAGTACGTATAACCACTTAACATATAGTATTACCGTTCCTATAGGATAGTTAATACGTAATTACTGTAGAAACTCCAATAATATATTCTGTTATAAATCCTTCACTAATTGTATATGGGCTTACATTATATTACGGCTATTAAACATAAACTGGCTGTTGAAGCAACTACCAAGCGCCAACTAATCTTTCAAGTTGTTGATAATTACGTAAGAATCCAGTCTTTACCTTCATAGCCATATTTTTAACTGATAAAATATGACTTTTTATACGGCTACCCTATGGTCTTACCTTTAATCTTGTAAATGATTATCGATTTGAAATTATAATATTTGGGTTTTAAAGATTAAAATCGTCTTTCAGCATTAATTGTATAACTTTTCGAATTAGTAAGCCATTAATCTTGAACTTATCGTTTTCTTCAAAAAGTTCACTAAAAAGTTTTATAATCCCTTGTACTCAAAGCTTCAATGCCAAGTTTTCGTAATCATTTTTTTCTTATTCACCTAAAAATTATTATAAATACGGCCCGGTATGTATTTCTCTTTTTTAATATTCTTCTTTTTTGGTAGTAGGTTGCGCTAGCGGCGTTTCATTAGCTTATCAATAACGGGTAAAGGAGGTTTGTATTAGCTTAGTCGCTTAAATTAAGGGTTTTTATTGTTGATAGCCCTAATATAAGGTTTAACATATATAATTCGGAAAGATATAAGACCGTTAGTAATTTTAATAACTATTTCAAAGTTTACGATATTTGAAATATTATACGGACCTTTTCTTTTATCCGGCTCCCGCTATACAATGAATTTACTTTTTAACAGTAAAACAAATACAACGATTGTTATAGGGCTGTTCCTGGTATGAAAGGTATTATTAACCTGATGACGTATCAATTCCCTTTGTAATTCCCTTAAAGATTTTCTGTAAGCCGCAATACGTTTTTAGGTATTTACTAATAATGGAGATTTATTTATCAGACGTAAGTACTTTTTAAAGATCAATAGCGTTAAGATTAGGCCGTTAAGGCCTACAATATCGTTTAGGTCTTTTGCTGCTATTTAAAGACGTGCCTCCGGATCCGTAAATCTTCCAATTTCCAACGTAAGGATATTATACGTTCGGCGAGGTAGGGCGTATACCTTTTAAACCTTTCTAATACTCCAATAAGCCTTCAAAAAATACTCATTTACACTAAATACCTATTATCTTAATATATTTCTGAAACTCCGCCGCCGTAAAGTTAGTGTCAGTATTATGGGTGATAACGTTAGGTAGGCTTAGATATGTATTAATTTACAGTATCCTTAATGTTTTCTACGTATCCTTTGCCGAAAGAGTCTTTAAAAACTTAACTCTGTAAAAATATATTACGAAGTTAATAACATAAAAAACAGGCTTATGATATAGGTAAAATATATTAATAAAAACGTCGTAATTTAAATCCTCATCGTTTTTTAATGTAGATTTTAATTTTCGGAGGGTTTAGGTATACATTTAGCAATGATAATAGAGCTTTTTAATAGTTCTTAATGAAAAATATTCCAAATTTTCATGCTCTATAGATTTTAGGGATTTGTATAACCTATTAACGGTTAGATAGTTAAAACGCCGGTATAATTAATGTATTTCCGGCTTTATCAGGTTTAATACCACTACTTGAGTTTTTGAAAAATGAAATTATAAATACCCTTACTTGAAGGCGAAGGGAAACATTTAGTTGTTTTTAACCAACTCGTTTACGTTAACGTCGATATTAATGCTGAAAGTCTTCACATCTTTTAAATTATAAGTGAAAAGGATAAATGACTTAAGGATATGGAACATATTTGTTTTTACAATAGTTTAAATCATCGTTATCTCTAATACAGATAGTTTCTCTCCTGATTTAAAGCCAATTTTATCCATACTAGTATCGTAACAATTAATCTTAATAGCTATAGTGCTTTCTCTACGTAATGTTATTTACTACAAATAACTTTCTGTTAAATACGTTATTACTTTTATGTCTAGCATAATACCTCAAAACGTATAATCCACATAGCGATCATGAAGATTAAAGGTATATACAGGATTAGGAGCTTAGTGAAGGCAAAAGTAAGGGTTTTCACTACCTAAGCGGTACAAGAAAGCATAGTCGACTAGTTACTAGGCCGCATTAAAATCTATATGTTTATATTACTTAACTTTTCGAGGGTATTATTACCGTTAATTAACTTATCGCCCTCGAAATTTGAGATTTGGTTTAAGTAATCTCATGAAAACATAGTGAGGTATTAGATATAATATATTATCATTTTATCATTTCGGTCGGCAGGGGGGTATCAAGTTAACTAACAGCTAAACTTGCTATGAATCCAACATATTTTACCACTATTATAATGATAATGCTTACGGTTGATAAATCCGCTTAAATATTAGCCTTATTAATACCAACGTAGGTTCTGCCTTTAGTTTGTGGTCGATAGGCTAGACCTTAGGCCTTAAGAACTCCTATAACCATATTTATGGTCGACTTAATTAACTATCGTAAGGTTTTTTTCATTTAAATTGAGGAAGTTACCATCTTAAGGGTATATATCAAGCGATTTTAGTAAATGTATCATTACGATAGTAAAGGAAAAAAGTAACTAGTTAAAAAAGCCTTCATAAGTGGTATTTAGGCGTTGTAAAACGTATTTAAACTCGTTAACGCCCGTAACTACTACCTATACATACTCTCGAAGTGTTATTTCGCTAACGTAGACCTTTTCCATTATTTTCTAGCATAAAATCAACTTATTAATCATCTAGTTAAATATATTCATTAGTATTTTCTACTCATTTTTCTTAACTATTATCCTCGCCTACCTTATAGTGGCTCAATTTGTATGGTATTATGTAAGGTGGATCTATTATTTGAAGTGGCCCTTTATATTATTATATATATTTTGAAACGTAGTTATTCGGGTTAGGAAGGTTAGATAATAATCCCTGATATATCTTATAAGGATTTCGAGAAATAATAAATAAAAACCTGAAGAGGAAACCTTTATCTACTTACAAATATTTAAAAATCGTATTATCTTCGTGTCGAAAAGATTATAAGGTTCCCGTTTATACTTTTTTTATATCATTCCAAATCTTAGCGAAGTCCGTAAAAAGCTTGTAATTAATATTAACTATGTTGACAGGTTTTAAGGGCAGGTCACAATAATTATCCCAATTTTCATTGGTATTTTCTAGTAGTTTCAGTTTTAAAGACTCCAAAATACGATATTAAGGGTAATTGCCAGTCGCTTGAGCCAAGTGATAAAGTCCTGTAATAAGATCTGTAATAGGCTTATATATATGTATAAACCTGTCATAAAAAGATTTTGAAAAGGTTTGGCGACTAAAGAGCTAAGAGGTAATGGAGATTTACAGGTTTTGAGAAACTTAATAATATTACTTAATTAACTAGTGTAAAGCACCGATGTCAATTCTTCTGGCCATATAGGTGGCCGCTGCTTTATGTAACCCTCCGCTGCTAAAAACGTACTTTATGCTATTACATAAAGGTATTAGACTGCCAAATAAGTTAATAGGTTCCTTATCGCCAACGCATAAAGAGGCTTAACGTAGCTAAAGGTAAAGGGAAGGTTCCCTAAATCGCGTGTAAAGGCGTTAAAGTTCTTCAACACTCTTTTCCTTATGTCATAGACCTTAAAGATATTTTTAAAATTAGGCTAAGTTGAAAAGAGTTTCTATTAATCTAATAGACTCTTTTTTCATCAAGTAAACCTTTTTTTGCTAAAGCTCTTCCTTTTACCTTAACTTAATACCCGTTTAGATTTTTTTATATGTTAATAATCTAGTCGTTAAAGAACTTACAATACTTACGAAAAACGCGTTCCCCGCGGTCAAATTTTTGGCCACCATCGCAGTCGATAATGTAAAATCTAACGAAGTTAACCAAGTGCCTTTCCATTAAGTTTTCGTCAACATTATAACCCCAAAGTTCTTTATTAAAATGCTTGGTAAATTAGAGGCTAAGGGTTTCAATTGCCCCCATTCAATTTTAACTAAATGTTATCTTAAGGTTCTGGCTTACGTAAAACTTAGTGGGCGTATAAGGTGAAGGACTTGGTGGTTTTAGAGTAAAGTAGCGTAGAAACTTGACAACTTAGCGTGAAGTTACGTAACGTGGGTTTTTTTGGCGCGACTTGACGGTTTTTAATGTTTTCGCTTAAAATAGCAATCTTAACGATTAAGTTAATATAGGGGGAGTGAAAAAGAATAAAGTAAAGGCAAAGGTTTGATATAAATGATAAGGTTGAAGGTCGTTCATTATTGTTGGTAAAAGGTGAAAGTTATTTGTTGTTTTGGCCATAGGACTTAGTCGTTTTTATAATAGTAGCACCCACAATAGTACTAATTTAGCCGTTTGCTAACTTACTAATTTGAGACTTTTAGTGGTTAATCTCAATGATCTATAAAAAACATCCGTAAATATTTTATAGTGTTTTTGAAAACAATACCATCAATTACTTTTAGATTGCCGTTATAGACTAGCGCAACCTAAAAGTCTTCTTTATTTTCCTACTATTGTGGACTAGTGCAATACTAATTAAGGCTCTTCGCTAAAATCTTTCCTTTACCCTAGCTGCTATTTGTTAACGTAGAGCGTAATCAGAAAGTATTTTCTTCTTCTATTTTACTTATCTGTACTTAACCTAATAAATACTAAATCAATATTAGTAGGACTTTAGACATTACAACGTTATCAATTCAATTAGTCGAAATAACAGTAGTATTACAGTAGTCAGATAGCACATGAATTATTCTAGGTTTGGCAGACCACTAGCCGGTCTGCACTATAATTTGTATGGCCAATTGCTTGGCTCGTGCCCTAGTGTGAAGTGTAGCATACTGTACTCGACTTATATCCAATACACTAAGCCTACACAAAGCAATACACTCAACTTGCAGTCAGTATAGTCAACTTTACTGTAAGTAAAGTTGACCTACTGCACTGTACATACTACTATTCCAACAATATATGATAATATCCACAACTTTGTATAGGCAATTGCTTAGCCTATAATCCTTATTAAATTAAGCGCTCCACTGCAATTAACTTGCAATCAATACAGTCGACTTTTATTATACTGCAATTGACCGCTATCTCAGCATTAATAGTATTAACTGTATAGTTACGTTTATAGCCTACGGTTTAACCCATTTATTAAAACGTTCGGCTTTTTGTTTTTGGAACTGGAAATCCTTTATAAGAGAGGTTTTTTAAGAACCATAACTTTTTTTCCCGTTGTTTCAGGACGAGAGGCGTTTTAGTGGCGAGGTACTATTACAGTCTTGATTTTTGCTAATTGACCCATTACTATACTAATACATCCCTCTCCACTATGCCCATTCATCTTACTTTTTCTTCCTTTATAGATAAACAAACATTATGCATCAAAACAGTACTAAGCCCGCGGTAAAACCTTAATCAAATATATAGGCTTCAACCTATCCAAAACGGGAAACTATTTATCTTTTCATATAGGCAGGTAACTAATTAGATCGACGTTGTAATATAATGCGTGGCGGCGCGGCCCTGCCATGTGCCGCTCGGGGCTTGCCACAGCTGTGTGCCGTTGTATTGTATTGCATGTATCCCTTTAGAAGAATACTTTGTACACAGCGGTATGTACGCAACTTACAGGGGGCAGCAGACAAGGGGCATCTACCCCCCACCCACGTAAAGGTTTGCTAATCAAATTGTTATGCGAGTCATAAGAACCTGTTAGATTATCATAGTTATATGGTTTGAACCCGCTTACCAAGTAGTCAAGTCCACCTTTCCTCCTCATTCATTTGAAATACTGATAGCTGTATCCCAGACTGTTACCTTCCTGTCGCAATGTATCCACAACTTCTCACTCTTTTCCTAGCGCTTGGTCTGGACTTCAACGTCAATGCCTTGTTTAGCCGAAATATTCAACCGCGACAAGTGTGGCTGAAACCTACTTTTGCGAACCACCCAGGTTACTCTGCGTACATATCAAACGACGTAAAAGATTTCTGGATTTTTCATATCTATGCAATGGGATACAAAGGGCTACCTCACAGTAAAACTCATGAACCACAGCCGATTTGCGCCACCTGTAAACCACATAAAAATCCGGACATATACCCTGGGGAAGTTGGCCCAGGCCCAGGGCACGAGATGCCTGGCGACAATGGCGACAATTCTCAGCCTGTGACCAGCATTACCGTCGACAAAGACAAGAAAAAATTGACTATCTCCAATGCCAAAAATGATGAAGACCACACTGAAGGGCGGCTCAGACTTCGACAAATTGCAGTAACGTGTTTGCGTCTTGCACACCTCGACCCATCAGAGATAAAGTTAATCACGGCGAGCGATATTATAAACAAAAATTTCCAAGACACCGCGCACTATTGTCGTACACAATTGGGGCTTCAGCGTCATGTTGACTTTGCAGTCAATTTTGATGATATAGAAAAACCTGAAAGAGACTGCTGGAATCGTTTACAGGAATCATTCTTCTTGAGATCGTTTTACGGTGCCAATGAAGAAATTAACTTGAAAAAAATCATTGTTAGGATTGAAGTGTATCTTCACCAGGGACATGGTGCGGTCGGAGAGCGTAATGAATTGAATGCTCCAAATATTCATTATGACCTTTGTTTTGTACTAGGCCCCAAATCCATTGAGAGTCAGGAGACTCTGCCAACAGGATCTGTACCAGTTGTGGTGGGTTTAAAACGACTGTGTGCTTTGGATCGAAATTCGGAGGCCGGAAACGCCGCAACTTGAAATTAAAAGGTGATGGCGCTTCAGTTGGTTCACGACAAAGGATTGTCACAACGGCCAGAGAATTGGTTGCTGGGTTTCTTGATGAGCTGAGAACTAGACTGAGACTAATGGCCCAGTTGATGAGCCTGATAGCAATGGATAGTGAACTGTAAGTGGGTGGGCCAGCCAACTGGATGAATTGATGTGAAGAAAAGAAAGATTCTGTGGACAGACGCGTCAAGAAACCGCTATTTGTACCCTGCCATACCGTATCGTTCCTTCCTGCCTACACGTGCTAATATACCTACATGCCTGTCGGTGCACACCATGCCATACATACCAGTACCAATACTAATACCAATGCCAATGCCAATACGGTGCCTGTTGGTAGGCCTTTTATCGTTGCAACGTAGTCGATTCGAATCACTGGTCGAAGTAACTGGTGCAGCATTGATATTATTGTTTTTTGATGTAAGTTCTAAGTTTGGCAGACCGCTAGCCGGTCTGCACACTAATTTGTATGGCCAAACGCTTTGGTCTGTGCCCCACTTTGAAGTGGGCACCTACTGCACTGCACTTGCAGTGCAGTGTATTCAAATCCCACCAACTGCAGTCAATTTGCAGTACGTATAATCAACTTTACTGTAAGTAAAGTTGACTTGACTGTACTGCATTTGACTGCTATTCCAACAGTGCCAATATTAATACCTACTTACAGATATCAAAATGCCAGTGTTTTACGTATACCGTACATCTCAATACCAATACCAATACCAGTACCAATACCAATACCGGTGCCAATGTTAATATCAGTGTGTTGCACCATTCTTGTGGCACTGCATGCAAAGCAATTTCAGTTGCTTTGCACTGTGATACCAATATGTGTTGCACTGCTATTTTGGGCTGGCAACCCCTAGTCAGCTAAGTACATCAATGCACTTCTCTAAATCTTTCACCTCCCAGTCCTTTTCTCTCTTACTACCATATAACAGCATATAATACGCACCTATTACCCCATCCAGCATATCTAGTAACCTAGTAAACAACTAACTTATTGCTTTTGGTCCCCATTATTCTATGGTATCGTATTGAAATAAAGGACCCCTGTCAAGTACCGACAGGGATAGATTACTTCCCTGTTGAGTTGGGCCACGGATCCTGTATACATGGTACAGTAGTGGGGGTTGAACAACCTGATTTGTCATGAAGGTCGCCGTATACAGTACAATGTAGACTATTGATCTTCCCCAAACATTTCAGAATCCTGATTTCCTTCCTCGACAAAGTACGTGATACCTTACGTCAGTTGGCACACAGTGTCATGCTGAGGTAGGTCAGCAGCCACTTGAGCAGCAGTATGACATGGCATGGTGTACCACCAGATGCACGGCAAAACACGGCAATACACGTCATGGCACTTTGCAGCTTCGAACGAACAGCAAGTACATGGCATGATAAGAATGGATGGGCCCCGATCAGATTCGCACTTGCCAATAACATCTGGATGAATATCAGACTGCCTGACTTGCAATTTAAGCCTTTTTTTTGTATGATGCACCACTACTGACTGTGCCATTGTCTCAACGTCAGTTAGCTTTGATTCTTGCATCACACATCCACCCAGCTCCACAACAAGAACAGTCCGTGCCGGATTCAGCTGCTAGGCCCCTGTCAGCTGCAAAAATGGAGACTATTAATTCAATAGCATCCACCGCGTCCAAGTTGGTTCGGGGAGAAAACAACACCAACACTACCACTGCTTCTGAAACTACCAACACTACCACTGCTTCTGAAACTGCCAACGCCACCAAGACTACAATCAGCAACGGAAACCAGAAGCCTCTTGCAGACAGAACTGCCAGTCCCGCGGCCAACTCAGTCTCTACAAAGATGAATGCCGAGACTCAAGGTCTGGAGCCAGTTTCTGGCAAGCTGGGTGATGTCAGCAAGGGTGAGCCGTTTGACGCAGGCAACATTGGTACGACTTCCCCTTCTACTGGGAGCCCTGGCCAATCATTTCTGTTTGAACAGTGCGGCTGACCATCGAATATTTGCTGACCGGCCATGGAATACAGAGCCGACGCAGATCCCAAGCCCCGGCCTGGAGACACCCAAGAATCCCATCACCAAGTCGTCTGGAGTGACTGACACACAAAACAAGGTTTCCTCCACCGAGACGCCAGAAGCGGCCACAGGAAGCAAGGGTCCCGCATCTGAGCACCCCTCCACGACTGGCGACCACCCCGACTTCAAGGCTGCCCAGGCCGACCTCCGGGATCCCAACACCAGCGCCACCACCGACCCTAAGGTCGAGTTAGAGCGCAACAACGTCGATGATAACGGTGCACTTGACGAGGGCAACAACCCCGCCAAGGCAGACGGGCCTGGGCCCAAGCCCATCGAGCAGGTCGCTCGCGAGCGTGGTGGCGATGCCGCCAACATTGGCGAAAAGAAGACCGCTGCAAAGAACGATGACCCGGAGGGTCCCATTGGTAGCAGCGACAAAAAGGGCACTGGCGAGCAGTGGGTGAAGACCTCGGGCCTGATGGCTGATGGGGGCGACTTCGACGCAACTAAGCCTGGTGCTGGTCGGGAAGCTGATCGTGAGTCCCGTTTACACTCAACAAAACATGTGGGTTTGGAGCTATTCTCACGGTTTTCTAGGTATCTTGGAGGAGAAGGGTATTCATAACCCAGCCGCTGCTTCATCTGAGAAGTCCAAGCCGGGAGATGACTCGCCATCTGGATCTCCCGACTCCAAGAAGGACAAGACGAGCCTGAAAGATAAGATCAAGGCCAAGCTCCACAAGAACTAAGAATGCCATTTCCTGGTACCGCTATGTCTTTCTTTGACAAATGATGTCTGATTGCGACTCGAATGTGTTGCAGGGGGGGTGAAAAGAGAAGAACACCGTAGTTGCTGGGATAACACTGTAATCAAGACAGTAATGAGCATTGAGATACCTTTCTATTAACAAGTCAGCAAATGAATCTGATTATGCTTTTTTCTCCGTGGCTCAATATTACGTCCCCTTGGTTGCCATTCCAAAGGTCGCAGTGGTCCTCGGTCGGCGAGTCTGGATGAATGCATCCCGGGTTGTGCCGGTGAGGTCCTGCAGGGACCCCACGGCGATCATCCCCGCAAATCGCCGCTCACCTCTCTGCACAGACGATCTTTGACGTTACACATCACTGACCTCGCCGTCTCTAGTGAAGTAGTTTCCAGATATAAACCCTTCATACCAATTCAACGGACTTCCCTGTTCTAACCCAGTCACCATCATTTTGCCTTCAGGCCACTCGCCACATCCCTTACCCAAGCTGCCCCTTCCCCGATCTCATCAACAATCATAACGTATCAAGATGTGTATGAGCGCCATCTGTTCTGACTGCTGTAAGTCCCGCGCCGCCCGCGCCCCAATCGCGAACATTTCTAAGCCCTCGGTCGAATACAGCGAAGAAGTCCTGGCGCGGCTGCGGGAAACACATCCCCAGCGCCATGGCGGGCGTGGACGAGGCAGACTGGTGTACGTGTGAGCCCAGGGTGGAGATCGATGGCAAGACGTATCCACGTGCTGCGCCAGCGGCATCGTTGTTCGGGGGCATGTTTGGGGGTGAGAGGCAGAAGCGTGGCGAGGGAAAGGATGGGCTATGAGGAGGGCGGTTTCCCCACGTGGACTCGAGGGCTGCAGGCAGAGGAATGGAAGAGACTGGTGGGATTGCCTATCACGAGACCCCGTCTCGTCGCTGCCCGTGTTAGAGTGATGCATTCTATCTTGTTACGAGTATGTTTGTGTTTATTGATAGTTGCATGCACGGCGTGCAGTTGCGGGCCGCACACGCTTTGTTTCACCACTCGCATGGAACCCGTGGGGCTATAGAGAGGTGGCTATTGAAAGCTACCTATTCTCCTTTTTCTTAAGCGACTGTTTGGTTGTAGACTCCGTGCCCTGTCCTACGTGTCAGCGTGATCAGTGTGTCGGGGCGGAAGGTGCGAGGTGCACGGCACAGGGTGCCCATTGCTGAAGCGCGTCTGGACCTGAGATAAGCCAGCCAAGCGCCATGCTGCCGAACCTCGACGTTCCCCGGCCGCCGGCACCGAACCGTGACAGCAAGCCTTTGGAACAAACACCGGCTCGGAGCGTCTTCGGCATCGAAAGAATAAGCCTTGACTCGAGTGGCCCGCGGTCGCGACGCGACGCCATGAATCACAACAACGAAGAGAGTCGTGAGAGCCTCGACCTGCTGGCCTCGGCAGCCGAGCAGAGCTCCCCTCAGAGCCGCATCAAGAGGAACACCGCCTGCGTGTCATGTCGCGATTCCAAGGTCAAGTGCAACGCGAGCGCCGTGCCCGGCCAGCCTTGCCAGCGCTGTGCCAAGCAGAATCTGAGCTGCGTCGTCGACAAGTCCCACAAGCGCGTGAGCAAGCGCAGCAAGTTTGAGGAGCTGGTTCAAGAGGTCCAGAACATCAAGCAAGCTGTCGGCCCGAGAACCCCCTCGGAACATCATCACCAACAACAGATGCCCTTGCCTCCCATCCCACCGCCGCAGCACATCCCGCCGCCCACCGCCGATGGAGCGCGACTCTACCCGTCCTCGCCCTTTGCAGCCGGCGCGGCGCCTCTGTCGAGCATCGAGTCGTTCAGTGCGCCAGTGCCATCGCGCACCCTCCAGGAGTCGTCATCAGTCCCAGGCTTGACACCTGGCCAGATGACGACGCCCTCCTCGGCAGGCCCCAGAGGGCCTGCCCAGCCACGCGCGCTGAAGTCGCGCGTCTTCGCCGGCCAGGACATCGACTACTACTTTGAGGAATACTTCAAGAACTTCCATCCGTACCTGCCCATTGTCCGCATTCAGAACCCGGACGCCATCTACAATGCGGGCCCTGTACTCTTCTGGGTCATCATGGTGACTGGGTGTCGGCGGACCTCCCATGCCGGCGACGTCTTTGACTTCCTCGTGGAAAGCGTCAAGTCGGAAGTCTGGGACGCGGTATCCGATCCACCCATGTCGCTGGCCACTATCAACGCCGTGCTCATCCTCAGCACATGGCCGCTGCCGACGATCCGCTTTATGAAGGACCCTTCGCCCATCTATTCCTCCATGCTCATGAACAGCTGTTACCTCTTGGGTATCCACACCGGACGCGGCGACTTTCCTGCCTTTACCTATCCCAACTACCGTCTTTCCGTTTCCAATGAGGAGGCTGTGTTTACCTGGGTCGCCTACAACATCGTCTCCCAACGCATCTCGACCTACAGCGGGACGCCGTCTACCGGCCAATTCTTCAACAGGACCATCGAGAGCATCATCGATCGCACCAGCCAAGTCCATATTCCGCTGTACTTCTACGTGCTGCTGGAGAGCGCGTCCTTCCTGCATCGGTTGAGTAGGATGATGGCTGCTACACTGGAAGAAGGGAGGGGTGTGTCGCACTATGTAGTTGACCATTTGGTGGAAGACTTCAGCAAAGTCCAGAGATTGGTGTCTGCCGATAGTATCTCAGGTGAGCCTTGTGTTTCCTCTTCATCCATTGCAAACGCTAAGAAGACGTAGACGTCGATCAGTTCAACATACTCTCCACCCTCCTTGAAGTTCAAGTTTACTACTTTGTCCCCACCCCCGGTTTCAACCAAGAGATCTTCAAGCGCAATGCCCTGAGCTGCTACACCACCGCCCAAGGGCTCGTGCGGCTAGCCCTCAAACTCACCAACGACATCGATTTCCTTCTGTTCGCGCCGCATTTTGTGTGCCGCTCGATGCTGACGGCCGCATGCATCATCATCTCGGCGCTTGTGTCGCCGACGCTCAAGGACATTGTCGAGGCGCACCTGCACTCGGAGGGCAACTCGCCGGAGCTGGTCGTCGCGGACGCGCTCGCCGCAGTGCGCACATGCTCGGTGCAGGACGGCGACCTGCCAGCGCGCGCGGCCAAGATGATGGAGAGCGCCTTTGCCGTGCGCAACGTGCTGCCGCCCACCGAGATCAGCCAGCTAGACTTGCCCGAGTACAGCCACCGCATGGGCATGGGCCTGCCGCTGGATTGCATCCGACGCTGGAAGCGTCAAATGGAGCAGATGCGCCAGGAGCAGCCGGCCGGCGACGTCGGTGCCGGGGCCGGCGCAGGCCTTGCTGGTGCAGACCCGGCGGCGATGGTGGATTGGGATGCGTTCATGAAGGATTTCGACTGGAACTTCGACCCGAGTCTGATTGAAACAGTGTCCATGGTTGCTCAGGCATAAGCAGCCCATGGCATCTGCAGACTGCAAGCTGGCTTTTCTTCAATCTTGGTGGCTATCGGTACGAAGAGCGATGACGGTCAGCCTGCGCAAATTGGCGCAGGCGGCACGCGAGAGTTGCTGGCTGAGACGAGACAATAAAGAAGTTTGCTAGCAAGTTTATGTTTTGGTTCTGCAGTGACTCAAACTCCAGGCATGCGTGGCCCGTCGAATGCATGAGGTTATGCAGATATCATCGCTCTTCGAAACAATGATACAACGACCTGCTGAATACGTTTAGCTAGTGAAAAATAAATGAATAAAAAAATTAAAAAATGGTGGAGTCCATGGCAGCTGGAGCAAGAGTACTCTTCCATCACCAGCCTCGGGTTTCTGTAGGCAGGGGGCCTCCTTCCAGTAAGTCACCAGCGTTTCTGTTGGCCACCGCCTTTTGCCAAGTGCCACTTTTTGTGCACCGAAAGCCTAATGCTATCATGCTAATGGCCTTGGTGGTAGACACAGGTTACCCTTTTAGTGTGTAACTGTCACTTTATCACAAATAGCTATCTGTATTTAGGTGGTTTGTGATAACCTACTTTGTATATAGGCAGTAGACGGGCCAATCAACTGCATTTCTCCCAACCCTAAAGCAGCCGATTTTAGCTCTAGCCCACCAGCACAGACAGCATGCCAAATTAGTGGCGCTCGGAGACGTTTCCTGGCTGTGTAGGAGGCTCTTAGAATTCGTCACAAGGACGTTGTGGAAAAGCAGGGAATTAATATTCTCGGTCAGATGAGTCCAGTCCTGTGTGTTCCTGTGTGTCCTGTGTTCCCTCGGAGCTGGCCAATACGTCGCTCGAGCCTAGCAGTCAGCACATGTGAACAGCGTTCGTACCTGCCGTTACTGGCCTAGGGAACACATGCGGGGGGCATGGCGAAGACAGGGGTCCCACGTAGACGTAGCTGACGAGGTGGCGAGAAGCGCAGTGATTTGTGCAAGTGCGAGCCAATGGGGGAAAACAAAGAAGGTACGGTACGGGTACGAGGCATAAGTCCGGTGGGGATTTCCTTATTGGAGAAAGGGCCGAGATAAGAAGACGCGTCGTGGTAGCGCGCCCGCCCTAGCTCCCCCTAAGTGAATAAGCGAGGGAAGCCAGCTGACCGAGGCAGGGGGTTGTGGGAGGATCATGTGCCGACCCCACAGTGGAAGGGACCAACATTGGCTTTCTTGTGTCAGCCCACAGCAGAAACATATCGAATATGAAGACGTTGGACGAGGAGCAGTCATCGTACGTAATCTGGGAAATAATATCGGTCGACAGCGAGTCATGTTCCGTTCTTGATGCTGTCGATCCTGGCAGTGCGTAGTCTGGACCTCTGCTACTGTGGACTAGGCTGTTGAAGGGCTCGGTGGGCAATGATAGTACATAGTACGGTGCCAGCCTTGGGCACCCAGAGCGGTGGAAGAGGAAGAGGAATAGAGGCATGACCTTCCAAGGTCAAAGCACGTGGCAAAGGTGGACGGACACATGCGAAATCAAAGCTACATTCATACCTTGTGAGGTGAGGTTTCATTGAGAATCTGTCAGGTCATCTACAAATCGATCGGGTGCTGATGATAAGGTTGACGGGGGGACCTGGCCTTCCTTATCTCTTATCTAAGCATGGACAGGGATGACTCTTCTGTGCCGGGGTGCTCGCTTCTCACCACTTTGGCAGACGCCCACGACCACTCGGTAATTTGTCGCAGCTGTCACGCTACACACGTGGAAATATATTTTCAATTTGGCGCACGAACGCTGGCAACCTGGTATGTACCGGTAGTCAAGACATGGAGGCTGATGTAGATGTGGTTGTGGATGTGAATGTGAACGTGAATGTGAATAATGTCCCGAATAATGCTCCCGAGTCGTTGGAACTTGCGGGTCGCAAAACTCAAATCGAATGAAGCTTCGACCAGTGGCAGGCCAGGGTTCGCATGCGGCTCCAGGGTCTTTGTCTTGTCTTGGCGCGCCTCAGTGGGCCTTGGCCCCCTGCCAATACTGTATTCTTATGGTATTGCCTTCGCATCTCATCTTTTATCCGTCAAGAGAAGAGACAAAAACAAGGGTCTTCTACAAAAGATTCTCGGGTCTCCTGCAAAGCTTCCAAGCTCCAAAGCTCCTTCGCCTCTTCGCCTTTTCGCCTCTTCCCCCCTTTCCCCCTTCGCAGGCGGCTCTATTGCTTCCCAATGCCAGACCTGCCTTCGAGATCCACCATGGACCCCGAAAAGAACGCCGCAAACAAGGACGTCACCAATGATGTATATGGTTCATCAGACATCGTCGACGAGGAAGTCGGCGTTGTCGCCAAGCCTGGCACCTTGAGCCGTGACTTGAAGAATAGGCATATGCAGAGTATGTAATTCCTACTGCACTGCCACGTCATCTTGTTCGCAGCGAGGCTAGCTTGAGCTCGAGGGCGACGCGACGTCTTTGCGTGTAGGTTGCATCAGTTTTGCTAACAAGTGATTCTAGTGATTGCCATCGGTACGACATCGCCGTCTATCTGTCTCAAGTGACAATACTAACAAGCACTCCAGGTGGTGCCATTGGCGCTGGTCTATTTGTTGGATCTGGATCTGCCCTTCAAGCAGGAGGTCCGGGGTCACTTCTCATCTGCTACCTAATCATCGGATTCATGTTGCTGTTTACTTGCCAAGCCCTCGCTGAACTGGCCATTCTCTACCCGGTCAACGGTGCTTTTTTCACCTACATCGTCCGCTTCATCGACCCATCCTGGGGCTTCGCCATGGGCTGGGACTATGCTATCTCTTGGCTTACCATTTTGCCCTTCGAGCTCGTCGCTGCGTCCATCACAATCGAGTACTGGAGGGACGACCTGAACATGGGTTAGTGCTGGAAGCCACTAGGTTAGATCATGGTGTGAATGCTGATACTGCTTAGGCATCTGGGTGGCCGTTTTCCTGGTCGTGCTCATCAGTATACAGTTTTTCGGCGTACGCGGCTATGGCGAAGTGGAATTCGTGCTGTCCATGATCAAGATCTTGGCCTGCGTGGGCTTCATCATCTTGGGAGTCATCATCAACTGCGGCGGCGTGGGAAACCAAGGCTACCTCGGAGTTAGATTCTGGCACGAGCCGGGCGCTTTCCGCAACGGCTTCAGCGGCTTCTGCTCCGTCTTTGTCACCGCCGCCTTCGCCTTCGGCGGCACCGAGCTGGTCGGCCTGGCGGCCGCCGAGAGCGACAACCCCCGTAAGGCGATCCCGAGAGCTACCAAGCAGACCTTCTGGCGCATATTCTTCTTCTACGTCTTCAATCTATTCATCCTCGGCCTCATCGTCCGCTCCGATGACCCGCGGCTGGTGGGCGCTTCGGGCGCCAACACCAAGGCCTCGCCCTTCGTGCTCGCTATCCAGGACGCAGGCATCAAGGTGCTGCCCTCCATCTTCAACGCCGTCATCACCCTCGCCGTCATTTCGGTTGCCAACTCGTGCACCTTCGGCTCGACGCGCACGATCCAGGCCATGGCACAGCGCGGCATGGCGCCGAAAGTCTTCGAGTACGTCGATGGCAAGGGGCGCCCGATCTGGTGCATTGTTCTGCAGATTGCCTTCGGCCTGCTGGCCTTCATCGGCCTGGCGTCGGACCACAGCACCATCTTCACCTGGTTGCTCTCGCTGTCCGGTCTTTCGTACCTCTTCGTCTGGGGCACCATCTGCGCCACGCATATTCGCTTCCGCTACGCCTGGAAGGCCCACGGGTACTCCCTCGACCAGATCCCTTACAAGCCCACCCTCGGCATCTACGGTAGCTGGATTGGTCTGAGTCTTAGTATTCTGTGCTTGATTGCTACCTTCTATAGCGCTCTATACGTGAGTCAAACTCGCCTCCCGCCCTGCCCATGGTGACATATGTACTTTACTTGTCGCTAACAAAAATCCGCAATTCCCAGCCCACCGCCGATGCTACACCCGACCTAGCCTACTTCTTCGAAGTGTACCTTGCTGCGCCGGTCGTGTTCATTCTGTACCTGGGCTGGAAGGCCTACACACGCGACTGGCGGTTGCTTGTCCCGATATCCGAAATGGACATGACCACCGGCCTTCGCATAATCAATCCCGCCGCCGAGGTACAGGAGCTCAAGCAGGGCTGGGTTTCACGTATTTTTCATGCTTTATTCTAAACTTATTGTAAAGAGAATAGAATGGGCGGCTTACATGTGTATTTGGCTTGCCATGTCTTGCATGTCACTCGTGGGTTGGGCTTGATGCTTGGCGTTCTGAATACCACTTGCTGTTATATAATGCCGGGCCTTTTGCCGCTCATAGGTTCTAGGTAATCCAATAGTATGCGAGTCATCGTCTGCAATCTTTCATCCAGCGCCAAAGCCTGGTTCGAATCACTCAAGAGTACCGTAGGTTGCCCCAACCCCCCTCTTCCCCCCAAATCGACACGATATCTGCAAGCGCGGCAATACTGGCCAAGATGGCCACGTTTTGTAAGTCTTTTTTTTCGTTTTCTTCACCTGCTTGGAACCAGTAGGGTTATGGCAAGGTGGCCTTTTTTGTTTCATGACTCACATTGAAGCCCGTAAATTTATGGCGATGGCTAGTTTATATAGCGACTAGCCTAACTAAGCGGCTCGTTGACGGGTTTGCTTACACACCCGATTAGTCAGCAAGGTCACCCTATAAATTGTTTGTTTGTTTGTTTGAGTTTCCTTTGCTAGGCACCACATAATGATGCAACTCCCTATAATAGTCTGTAAACGCTAGCATGAACGATCGTAACTCAAGCGGTCATGCATATATTAGGCAGGAAGGACCCCCTCAACAATAACGGCGTACCAGAAAGAACCGTCCCTTTAGGTCTTTATCGCGGGTGGAAAAGTCACGATTTATAATACGATTTTTATTTTAACTTCGTTTCGATGTCGCCGATTATAACGATGAAGCCATGGTATTTGAATTTTAATAATTTCCCATACTTCTTGCTGATCTTAACCCAAAACTGTTGGAACAGCAGTCAATTGCAGTGCAGTCAAGTCAACTGTAATGACTGCAAGTTGATTGTACTGACTGCAATTTGACTGTATTGACAGCACGTCAGGTACCCAATTCAATGTTGGCCACGGGCCAAGCAATTGCCCATATAAATTAGGGTGTAGATTAGCTAGCGGTCTGCCAAACTTAGACGTAACGCATCACCACTTTCAATGCAATATCAGTTACTTAGACCAGAGATTCGAATCGGCTACGTTGCAAAGATGAAATATCAGTTACTTAGACCAGAGATTCGAATCGGCTACGTTGCAAAGATGAAGGCCTACCAACAAAAATATCATATTTGTTGGAATAGTACTACATGCAGTGCAGTAGGTCAACTTTACTGTAAGTAAAGTTGACTGTACTGCAAGTTGAGTGTATTGGTTTTTGCGGACTTACCGCATTGGGTGTAAATCGAGTGCAGTACGCTGCACTTCACTCTAGGGCACGGGCCAAGCAATTGGCCATACAAATTACAGTGCAGACCAGCTAGCGGTCTGCAAAACCTAGAACAATACATCCACCATCTGACCAATGCAATACACCTGTTACTTCGACCAATCCGAATCGACAACGTTGCAACGTCTAAGGCCTACCAACACTAATCAGTGCTTGCCTGCCTATTAGGTTAAGCACAGATAAGCTAAAAGAAGAAGCTATTTTCCGGTTGTTACGCTTTGTGGCTACGGCTGCTAGGGTAGAGGAAAGATTCTTACGAAAGACCTCTATTAGTACTACGCCAGTCTCCAACGGCAGGAAAACAAAGAAGACTTTTTAGGTTGCGTTAGTCCCCAACGGCAATCTGGAAGTAGGTGATGGTATCGCTACTTAAAAACACCAAGAAATCTTCATTAATCTTTCTTGAAGAAAAACGTTGAGATTAACTATCAAAAGTTTCAAACGATAAGTTAGCAAACGGCTAAGCTAATATTACTACAGGTATTACTACTACAAGAAAAACGATTAAGTCCTACGGCTAAACAACAAATAACCTTCGCTCTTTACCACCGATTACGACCTTCGACTTTGCCCTTTATACTAAACATATACCTTACTTTACTCTTTTTACTCCTTACATCACATCAATCGTCAAGTTCACTACTTTGATAAAAACATCAAGTCGCGTTAAAAAAACCACGTCGCGCGATCTCACGCCAAACCACTGAGTTACTAAATCACTAAGTTTACATACAATTTCATACCAAGTCCTTCGCCCTATACGTCAAAATATCTACCGCTAACGCTTACTTTAAAGCTATTACCAACCTAGACAATAAAAAAACAATTAAAGCCCTCGGAACTCTCTTTATTAAGTTTTACGACGATAACCTTTAAATGATAAATATTGATAAAGAATCAAACGAAAACCACTTTACTAACTTTATCGAAAGCTTTATCATTAAGTATAATACTAGCTATGACCTTAATCGCATTTTTAATAAATATCACAACTTTTTGAAAGATTAGATGATAAATAGGTGAAAAGCAGTTTAAAAAGCGGTTAAATTAAAATTTAGGTTCGAATTGGAGGAGCGAGGGATTTTCGTTTAGATATAAGGTGCCACAACGTTAGCTTAGGCCCTTTTCGATTTCTTCTAGCCTGAAAAATGCCTTTACAACTTACGGCCTAAAGGAAAAGTTATCAAAGAACTTTACTAGTCTTATACGTGATGTAGGAGACTTTTAACTTACTTTTACTTAAATGAAACCTTTTTACATGTTAATGATAAAAAACTTATTAACTCGTTTAGTAATTTAATACTTCTATATGATAATATGGAGTACGCCCTTAATAGCGGTAGGATATATAAAGTAATGGTCTCCAACGCAGCTAAAGACATGAATATTAATTTTTTACACTATTTAATTAAATATAATCGTTAAGCTTCCTAAAATATTTTGATAATTATTATCCCTTAATGATTGAATCGTTAAACTCTTTAACACCATTTCCCTTTTAAATTTACTTGTACGTGGGAGCTCACCATAGGTTCCACTATAAAACTTTATCCTTCGAGTCAAGCGATTAGCAATTACCCCTAATACCATATCTTGGAAGCTTTAAGGCTTAAATTACTAGGAAACACTACATACGATTGGCACAATTATTGCGACCTTTTTTAAGACCTGTTGAAATATTTAATATTAATTACAAGTTTTGAACGGTTTTTGATAAGATTTGGGATAATAAAAAAGTATAATAAAAAGCTTTATAATCTTTTCGATACTAAGATAATGCCCCCTTTAAATATTTATAAGTAAATAAAGGTTTCTTCTTTTGGTTGTTACTTACTTTTTACCGAAATCATTATAAAATACGTTGAGGATTATTACCTAACTTTCTTAACTAAAATAACTAAGTTTCGCGAGATTTACGATAGTATAAAAAGGCACTTCAAATACGACGTCCACTTAACGCAATACCACATAGACTGGGTTATAATACAGTAGATTATGATAATAGCGAAAAATAAAGAGGAGTAAATACTAATAAACTTGTTTAATTAGATGCTTAACAAGTTAATACAGTGTTAGAAAATAATAGGGAAAGCTTATGTTAGCGAAGCTACATTTTACGAATAGGTATGAGCAGCAGTTACAAGCATTAGCGAGTTCGAATACGTTTTATAACAACTAAATGCCATCTACAAAAGCTTTTTTAACCAATTACAGTCTTCGCTTACTATAGTAATAACATATACACCAAACTCGCTTGATATATACTTTTAAGTTGACAACTTTATTAACGTAAATAAAAAAAAATCTTATGGTAATTAACTACGTTAATCGTAAATACGGGCGCCTATAACGTCTAAGGTTTAGTTTATCGGCTTTAATTTTAAACCAAAGGTAATAATTACGTTAACATTAATAGGATTTAGGCGGACCTATTAACCGTAAGTATTATTGTTGTAATAATAGTAAGAAATATTGGATTTATGATAAGTTTGACTGCTAATTAACTCGGCACCACCCCGCCAAACGTAATAACCGCAAAGTAGTATATTATGCCTAATACTTTACTGTTTTGAAATAAGATTATTTGCATTAAGTCGTAAATGTTAAAGGCGATAGGCCAGTTAATGTCGTCGTTAACGTTTCTAAGTAGATAAAGTGATATGAAGATATTACTTTCGGTACGGCTTAGTAATTAGCCGACCACACCTTTTTGTACCGTTTAGGTGGTGAAAACCTTTACTTTTATCCTGATTAAGTCTCTAACCCCTTACATACTTTTAACCTCCACGATTATTACGCGAACCATACGTTTTAAGGTATTATACCAAATATATGGGTAATAAAGTACTTAATCGGAGGTTATTCGTAATATGTAGTATTTCGGGAGGAAAGAATTATAGTTATTAAGATTGATTATTACGATGCCAGTAAGGTCAAAATTGGCTTTAGTCTAAGAAAAAATTTATCGTTATTAGGGATAACAGTAATTGAAACTATTGTAGGAGAAATTATGTTTTATATTCTTAAATCCCCTAACCCTTTCCTTTTTTACTTAGAGGATATAGAAACTTTGAGCGTTAATGTCGACATTAACGTAAATAAACTAGTTAAAAACGGTTAAAGGTTTTCATTCGCCTTTAAATAGGGGTATTTATAGTTCTATTTTTAAGGTCCGGAAATATTGGTATTATACCTAATGAAGCTTGAGGTACGTTAATTATACCACCGTTTTAATTATCTAGTTGTTAATAAGCTGTATAAAATTCTAAAGTCTATAAGGTATAACGATATATGATATTTCACTCTAAAAGCTATTATAAAGTTGTGTTTCCACTATTAAACGTATACATAAATTCCCCAGATATTTAAATTTATACTAAGAAACGACAATGATTTCAATTACGAGATTTTTATTAATGTATTTTACTTAAATAATGAGCCTATTTTTTATATCGTTAATTTTATAATTTTTTTTACGGGGCTAAGTTATGAAAGATCTTTCGATTGAAGGATATATAGAAAACATTAAGGATATTATAAATTAACACGTATCTAGATTCACCTAACATCGTTGTTTACGATACTGTTATAAATTTCACCGTGATGGAATTTTAAAAAGATATTAAAATAATAGGTATTTAGTGTAAATAGGTATTTTTAAAAGTTGATTAAAGTATTAGGAAAGTTAAAAAGATATACCCCTTACTTTAACGAACTTATAATATTCTTAAATTAGAAATTAAAAGCTTTACGGATCTGGAAGCAAGTTTATAAATGGCAATAAAAGGTCTTAATGGCTTAGTATTAATATTCCTAGTCTTTAGAGTATACCTACACCTAACGAGTAAATCTCCATCCTCGGTAAATACTTAAAAACATGTTACAGCTTAATGAAAAGCATTAAAAGAATTACGAAGAGAATCGGCATGCCGCCAAGTTAATAACGCTATTAATACTAAAACCGTTCTTTTAGTAATCGATGTATTTATTTTACTATTATAAGGTAAAGTACTTTTATAACGGGAACCAAGTAAATAGGAGAGCTTATATAAGATATTAAGTATCGTAAACTATAAAGTAGTTGTTAAAATTATTAACGGTTTTATATCCTTTAAAATCACTTATGTTAAGCCTTATATTAGGGGTATTAAAGATAAAGACCTTTAAGCACATTAAACTAAACGACTGAGTTAATACGAACCCCCTTTACCTGTTATCGATAAACCGATAAAAAGTCGCTGGTGCGCACGACCCTCGAAAAAGAAAAACATTAAAGAGGAGGAATATATACCGGAGCGTATTTATAATAATGTTTAGGTAGGTAAAAAAAAGAAGGATAACGAAAACCTGGTATTAAATTTTCGAGTATAAGGGATTATTAAAATCTTCGACAGGCCTTTAAAAAACGTGATAGGATCGAGATTAATGGCCTATTAACTCGAAAAGCTGTATAATTTGTATCGAAACCCGATTTTAACTTTTAAAACCTAAACGTTATAATTTTTATGTCGAATAATATTTACGAAGTGAAAGGTAAAATCACGGGACAACCGTACGAAAAATTACGTTTCATCATTTAAGGATACTGTTGGTAGGCCTTAGACGTTGCAATGTTGTCGATTCTATTGGTTGAATTAACAGAAGTATTGCAGTAGTCAGATAGTGGATGTATTGTTCTAGGTTTGGTAGATTGCTAGCCGGTTTGCACTGTAATTTGTATGGCCAAGTGCTTGACCGGTGCTCTAGAGTGAAGTGCAGCATACTACATTCGACTTACACCCAATACGGTAAGTTTACACAAATTAATACACTTAACTTATAGTATAGTCAACTTTACTGTAAGTAAAGTTGACCTACTGCATTACATGTAATACTATTCTAACACTAGCGGCTTTTTAATTTGTACGCGTACGTTAGTATAGCTAACTCATTTTTTCCGGTTACTACTAAATTGCCTCATGGTTAACTGTCCAGACCTCTGTTAATTCCAGTTGATTCTTATACTAAATTGTACCCAATTACATACAAATTGACCTCATCAACCTTAATTACTCCGTTGCTCTAAGGTCCGAGTTTATCAATTTCCACAAAAAGTTCTTTCGCTATAACTTTTTGCAATTTTAACTGTGCCATTTAAATAGGTCGCCATTATTAATCCCTTGGCAGTTTTCTAATCTGATAGTATATCTTTGTTTGCCTTTACGTGATTTAGGCTTTCCGGGCGGTTTATACATATAATCCTTAATGCATATAATTAGTTTATTACTATTTACAAGCCTTTTTAGGGCTTTATTTGGAATAGCTTTTGTCATGGAATTTGTAGGATTATTTTTGCCATCTATTTATTAGAACTCTTTAATCTCTCCCCTTTCGTAGGTTTTGCGGAGTACTATTACCTCGATCATTAGGCGTTTTCCACTGGTGGTTCCGAGCTTTTAAAGGTAGTCGAAAAGGCTTCTTAAGTCGATACAAAATCTCTGGAGGGTTTAGGTATATATTTGGCAATAATAACAAAGACTTTTAATGGCTTTTAGGGTAGAATATTATATATCGTTATGCCCTACGGATTTTAGGACTTTGTATAATCTATCAACAGCTGGGTAATTAAAACGCCGATATAGTTAACGTATCTCCAGCTTTACTAGGTTTAATATTACTGCTTCCGGACCTTAAAAATAAAACTATAAATTCCTTTACTTAAAAGCAAGTAAAAAACTTTAGCTGTTTTTAACTAGCTCGTTTATGTTAACGTCTACGTCAATGCCAAGGGTTTTTATATCTTTTAAGTAAAGTAAAAAAAGAGTAAAAGACGTAAGAATATAAAACGTAATTATTTTCACAATAGTTTAAACTACCGTTATCCCTAATAACAATAGTCATTCGTCTAGTCCAAAGCCAACTTTAACCTTATCCATATCGTAATAATTAATCTTAGTAGTTATAATACTTTCCCTCCGTAATACCATATACTACAAATAGCTCTCTGTTAAGTATCTTATTGCCCTTATATCTGGTATAATACCCTAAAACGTATAATTCTTATAAAGATTATAGAGTTCAAAGGTATATAAAAAATTAAGAGCATAATTAGGACAAAGGTAAGGGTCTTTAATACCTAAACGGTATAAAAAGATATAGTTAGTTAGTTATTGGGTTACCGTATTAAAAGTAGTATTTTTGTATTACTTAATTTTCTTAGGGGTGTTAATAGTGTTAATTAGCTTATCACCTTTAATATCTGCCACCTGGTTTAAGTAATTTTATTCTGAAGTAGTAGGGTACTGGATGTGATACATAATTTTCCTATTATTACGTTCGGCGGAGGGGTAGCGAGTTTACTAACAGCCGGCTTTACCACAAATCCAACATCTCTTTCCATTATTACGACAATAATGTTTACGATTAATAAGTCCGCCTAAATCTTATTAAAGCTAACATGGGTGTAATCTCTAGTCTAAGGCTGAAGTTGATGGACTTGATCTTAGGATTTATAGACGCCCGTACTTATAGTTGACGTAATTAACTACCGTAATTGTAATGATTACACTAAATACCCGTGAGTAAATAGAAGGTGTCAGGGGGTTTATATTAGTAGTAAGGTAGTAGAGGTAACAAAGGTGCAATATCAAGAAGATGTTTGTTCGTACTATAGAATGATTACTAGCCGTTAGACTATTCAGGTGTGTAGACTGAATACTTAGATTGACAACTGAAGAGCTATGAATGAAATACTATCTTTGTAGTGCTAACCGTGTCCTTATATCCTATAGCCTTTATACTATCTTCAGTACTGAGGCTTACCAGTGCTCACTAAGGCTCAGTGAGCACTTGTAATCTAGATAACCCTAACCCTGGAGGATTGCCTAGTCTGGTGCTGATAAAGAGATGTTCCCCGCCTAATATGTTGGACTTCAGGCTCTCGGTAGCTCAGCTGCATGCTGGCCTATTTCCTGACCCGCCAACGTGCTTGGGTCATAACAGTAAGGTCTTTGTTATCTACGTTAAAGAAGTTGCCGGTTTTGGAATACATACCGAACGAGTTTGATGTACGTGCTATTATGGTAGTAAGCGAGGAGCGTAATTAGCTAAAGAAGCTTTTACAGGTAGTATCTAGGCGTTATAGAGCGTATTCGAGCTTACCAACACCCGTAACAGTTGACCGTACCTGTTCGCTAAGTGTAGCTTCGCTAGTGTAGGCCTTTCCTATTACCTTTTAATACATTATTAATTTAATAAACATTTGATTGAGAATATTCATTGGTAATTCCTCCTTTTTCTTTTTTGTTATTATTGTAGTCCACCGTATGGTAGCCTAGTTTATATAGTATTACGTAAGGTGGACGTCGTGTTCGAAATGACCTTTTATGCTATTGTAAATCTTGCGAAACGTGGTGGCACTCGTTAAAAAGGTTGAATAATATCTTTTGGCGTAACTTATAAGGATTTCGGGGAATAGTAAGTAAAAACCAAAAGGTAAAACTTTTATTTACTTACAGATATTTAGAAAATGAATTATCTTAGTATCGAAAAGGTTATAAGATTTTCCGTTATACTTTTCTATATTATCCCAAATTTTTATAAGATCCGTTATTAAATTATAATTAATGTTAACTATCTTGATAGGTTTTAAAGAAAGGTTACGATAATTATCACAAGCTTAATTGGTATTTCCTGGCGGTTTAAACCTTAGAGGTTTTGAAGTATGATACTAAGGGTAATTACCAGTCGCCTGGCCCGAGGGGTATAATCCTGTAATAGAACCTATAGTCGGTTTTTATACGTAGGTAGGACGGAAAGAAAAAGGGTTTTAAGGTGTTTAGCGATTGTATTAAGGCTTAATAGATACTTGGGGGTTTTAAGAGACTTGACGATCTTGCTTAATTAACTGGTATAGGGCGCCGACATTAATACTTTTGGCTGCGTTAGTAGCCCTCTCTTCGCGTACTCTTCCGCCACTAAGAGCGTACTCCGTACTATCACGTGGAGCTACTAAGCTACCGAGCAGGTTAACAAGTTCCTTATTGTCAACGCGTAAAAAGGCTTGACTTAACTAAAACTAAAGGGGAGGTCTTTTAAATCGCGTATGGGGGCGGTAAGATTCCTCAGCGCTCTTTTCTTTAGGTCGTGGGTTTTAAGGGCATTCTTTAAGTTAGGCTAGGTTAAATAAAGTTTTTACCAGCCTTGTAAAGCTTTTTTCCAGCATTTAGATCCCTTGAAATTTGAATTCTTCCCTTAATTTAAACTTAACAGTCTTTTAAACCCTCCTTCAAATGTTTATAGTTCAGTCTTCAAAGAACTTACAGTATTTGCGAAAGGCACAGTCACTGCGGTTAAGTTTTTCGCCACTGTATTACTTAATAATATAACATCTGACGAAGTTGGTTAAGTGCTTTTTAATTAAATCCTTATTAACATCGTATTCCCAAAGGTTATAGTTATAGTATTTGGTAAAAAGTTAACCAAGGCCCTTAATTATTTTTTTTCTGACAAGGTCGGTAATATCTTAAAAGTAAGAGTTTGCGGTAGCGATCTTAGCGTTTTAACTAATGTATAATGTATAGGGCAAGTGACTTGGTGATTTTAGGCGTAAAGACTTAGTGTTTTGGCGTAAAGTCGCGTGAGAATTTGGCGACTTAATAACTTGGCGTAAGGTCATGCGACATGGCTTTTTCGGTGTAACTTGGTGTTTTCGCTGGAAGTAGCGAATTTAATGATTAAAGTGGTGGAGAAAATAAAAAGAGTAAAGTAGTGTAAAGGTTTGGTATAAAGTGTAAGGTCGGAGATTGTTAGTGGTAATAGAGGTCAAAGGTTGTTGTTTTTAGCGTAGAGACTTAGTCGTTTTCGTACTAGTAGTACCCATGGTAGTACTGACTTAGTCGTTTGCCAACTTTCTGTACTTTAAGACTTCTCACAGTTAATCTCAACATCTTTAAAAAAGATGAATAAAGATTTCTTAGTGTTTTCGATAACGATACCATCGTTACTCCTAAGCTGCTGTAAAAACCGCCGCAACTTAGAAGTTTTCTCTACTTATTATCGTAAAAACCGATATAGCAGTAAAGACATTTTATAAAAATCTTTCCTTTACTCTAGCCGCCATTGTTAACGTAGAGTGTAATTGGAAAGTAGCTTCTTCTTTTACTTAGCTTATCTGTGTTTAATCTATAGATAGGCAAACAGTAATCAATGTTAGTAGGCTTTAGACGTTACAATGTTATCGATTCAATTGGTTGAAGTAATAGTAGTATTGCAGTAGTTAGATAGTAGATGTATTATTCTAGGTTTGGCAGACTGCTAGCCGGTCTACACTGTAATTTATATGGCCAAGTGCTTGGTCCGTACCCTAGAGTGAAGTGCAGCGTACTGCACTCGACTTACACCCAATGCGGTAAGTCCGCACAAAGTAATACACTCAACTTGCAGTACAGTCAACTTTACTGTAAGTAAAGTTGACCTACTGCACTGTATATAATACTATTCCAACAGATACAGTAATAAAGGTAAAGACTAAATCATTATATGATCGCTAACGATTTTAAAAAAAAATGTAATGTTTGGTAGTCGTTTTAATAATAAGTTTACTAGTTGAATTTAAAGGTATATTTATATTTAGTAGCCGTAATATAACATAAATTTATACGTAATTAATAACCAATTCATAACGGATCGTATTATTAAAGCTATTGTTGAAATTCCGTGTTATTTACCCTGTAAGTTCAGTAATACGTTGTATTAAGCTACTATATGGATTAGTTAAAGTAATTGTTTATTGGTTTTTAATTTACCAATCGTACTTTAAATTAAAATTGGCTATGAAAAATTCAATGTACAATCCGTACTTATTAGTAACGTAAAAAAAGGACTTCGATATATTAGGTATATAAATGAACGATATGTTTTTCGTTGGAACGGCTAGCTTTATGACACTGGAATAGTAAGCGATTAATGATTCCAAGTTTTGAAATTATAAACCGGTAACAACGTTAAAGGAAAACATTTAACCAAACTTTAATAAATCGTCAATCCGTATACTTGGTGTTAATGCCGGCTTTGGATTTTGTTAAAAGGGTTAGGGCGTTATTTTGGTTATAATTAATAAAAATAACAAGGTTAAGGCTTAATGGTACCTAAAATAGCGTATTCGGGGCAGTTTTATTATTATCTTATATTAACGGAAGCCTTTTACGATGTTTTCATTGCGAAATAAGCGTAAACGCTAACAGATAAGAATTTTGACCGGCTAAATAAGAGGTTTAAATGATAAATACGAAATTTGGACCGCGGGATCAATATGTTTTTAATCGACTTTTCAAAAACTAAGTTCATAATATTTACAGACGGATCCTTTATAAATAACATTTACTTATCTTTATAAATCGGATTTATAATAACTTTTATTAATAAAAAGAAGTAAGAAAATTAGTCTAATATTATCATTAATTTGATTTACTAAACTTTTGTTAAATGTAAAAAGATTATGTGAAACATATTGACTTCAAAGGTTTACAGTATAATAGTAGGCTTCGATATAGATATAATATTATAGGAAAATTTTAATATTATTACTAAGTAGTTGAAGATTCCTCTTATTACGGTGGTAATTTATATCGACTAGAGAAATCTTTTCGAATACCTATCAAAACTCGGGATTACCAGCAAAAAACGCCTAATAATCAATGTAATGGCACTTCGTAAAGCTTATAAAGGGAGGGGAATCGATGAATTCCAATAAATCGTTAGTAAAAATAATCCCGCTAACTTTATGACAAAGGTATCATCGAATAAAGCCTTGAAAAGGTTTGTAGATAGCAATAAGCTAACTATACGAATCAAGAGTTACGTTAATGGACTGCCTGGAAGGCCCTGATCACGTGATGGTGAACAGGGGTATGCCGGTAAATTGAAAGACTGCCAGAAGATTAATGACAGCAATTTATTTCAATAGTACGGTTAAAGTGAAGGCTTGTAAAGGTTTATAGCGAAGGAACTTTTTATGAAAGTTGATAAACTTGGACCTCAGGGCAACGGAGTAATTGAGGTTAATTGGGGTTAATCTATATATGATTAGGTGTAATTTAATATAGAAGTTAATCGAAATTGATAGGGGTCTTGCTAGTTAACGAGAAAGTAATTTAATAGTAACCGAAAAAGATTGGTTAGTCATACTAGCGTACGCGTATAAACTAAAAAGCCGTCAGTGTTGGAATAGTATTACATGCAATGTATTAAGTCAACTTTACTATAAGTAAAGTTAACTGTACTGCAAGTTAAGTGTATTGGTTTGTACGGACTTACCGTGTTGAGTGTAAGTCGAGTGTAGTACGTTGCACTTTACTTTAGGGTATGGGCCAAGTAATTCGCCATACAAATTACAGTGCAGACCAGCTAGCGGTCTGCCAAACCAAGAACAGTACCATCTACCACCTGACCAATGCAATACACCTGTTACTTCGACCAATCGAATCGACAACGTTGCAACGTCTAAGGCCTACCAATAATATTGTCAAAACGTGAAATTATTGTAACGATATATTTCCGATATTTATTAACAGACGACGAAAGAGAAAACACGATATTTACGAAATGAATTGAAATTATACTTACAAACATCATTGAAAATATAATTGATTAAATATTACTGTTGGAATTACATTCAAGTGCAGTGCAGTCAAGTCAATTGCAGTACAGCCAAGTTGACTGTACTGACTGCAAGTCAGTTGACTGTGGAGTGCCCAATTCAGACGAGGGGCACGGGCCAAGCAATTGGCCATACAAATTAGTGTGCAGACCGGCTAGCGGTCTGCCAAACTTAGAACAATGCATGCACCATTTGACCACGCAATGCCACTATTACTTCGACCACGATTCGAACCGACAACGTCACAAAGTCTAAAGGCCTATCAACACTAATCAGTGTTTATTAGGTTAAGCACAGATGAGCTAGGTAGAAGATGTTGGTACGCGTGTAGAGCGGCAACGTAATGTTGAAACAGTGGAGTATTCTGACGATAGAAGAGGAAGAAATTAGCTAGAACCAGAAGCTCAGCCGAAAGCTAAGCATGGAAGGCACGGGCACGTGCCTTCCCACTTTCCTTCCTTATGTATGTATCCCCCCATATAAGTACAACAAGTCCCCGGGACCAAAAGAAAAGGCAATATCCTCATTGCATAATATACATGATACCGACGAGACGCGAGATGTGAGACGCAAGAAGCAAGACGCGAGAAGCGAGACGCGAGACGCGAGAAGCGAGACGCGAGAAGCGAAACACGAGATGTGAGACGCGAGAAGATTTGCATAACACGTAATTCTCGTGAGACAGCCTTCTCATGAGACAGCTTTCTCATAAGATAGCCTTCTCATAAAATAATCTTTTTGCGGACAGATTTTTCGTATACTTTAATAAGTTCCTTACAATATTTCAAGCCTTCCATAGTCTTTTACTCGTAATCTTTTGGTAAATATCCTTTTTCAAGAATTGAATATTAAATTTGACAATATATAGGACAACGATAATTTAAACGGTTATTTAAAATGTTTTCGACTATTTATTCGTTTTCCTTTAAAGTGTTTTTTGTACGAATTAGTTTAGGCGACAGTGTTACGCGTGCGAAAAAAAATTTTTTTTTAAACTTATCGTAAAACTTTAAAAACAAATCGCTAACAACAAAATAAACTCGTAAACTAACTAGAAAATTATATATATATACTAAATTTCACACGCGGTTTACCACCTTATAAAAATAAGTTTAAATGGTATTAACTTTTCTTATCAACAAAAAAGTTTAAGTTTTTTCTATATATAGCTACATACAATCTTTAACATTAAATTTCATCCGATAGTGATTCTTATTATAATAACTTTTAACTTCAACAACTAAAACATCTATGGTAAATTACACATCATTGCGTAAATACGCCCCTATAAATTAAATCTTAGTTTATGATTGGAGTAAGGCAATATTTAAGTAATCTACCAATACGCATAACTTAAAACCAAATAGAAATTTACAGAAACTAACATCAATAACCTAAAAATAGATGTTATTGATATTTCATTAAAAACAATTATATATTTTATTTATAATTACTTTGAATATTGAACAATATAGTATTAAAAAGTAAACTTAACTACCAGATTTTATCTCTCGAGATATCTATCTACCTAAAGTAATATACAATTATCAATTTTAATTTTATATTATAACCTTTCAACAAAATATACCAAAATAAAGGCAGAAACTTAACGTTATGATTTAAGATAATCCCTTTCGAATATGACCGATTTGAAAATGACAAATAGTGTTGGAATAGCATTCAAATGCAGTAAAATCAAGTCAACTAAGCTATTAGTTTAGTTGATTATACTGACTGCAAATTGGCTGCAATTTGTGGGACTGTACTGCAAGTGCAGTACAGTAGGTGCCCACTTCAAAGTGGGGCACAGCCCAAATCATTTAGCTATACAAATTAGCGTGCAAACCAGCTAGCGGTCTACCAAACTTAGAACTTACAACTCAAAACCAATTTCAATACAGCACCAGTTACTTCGACTACATTGATTCGAATCAACTACGTTTCAACAATAAAAGCCTACCAATACTAATCAGTACTTATTGGGTTAAGTACAGATTGGCAAAGTAAAATAAGAAGCTGTTCTTCGGTTATTACGTTTTGTTTAGGTAAGGTAAAGGAAAGGTTTTTGCAAAGTGACTCTATACGTTGTGTAGTTGTTTGCAGTAATAATTAAGAAAGATTCATAGGTTGTAAAGCTATTCGAGACAGTTTACAAGTAAGCGACGGTATTGTTATTAAAAATACCAAGAAAGTTTTATTGACGTTTCTTAAAAACGTCAAGATTAATTACCTCAAAGTCTCAAAAATCATTAAGTTAGTAAGTTGGTAAACGGTTAAGTTAGTACTATTGCAGCTACTATTATTGCAGGTAATACTATTATGAAATTTAAATAGTAAAAACGATTAAGTTCTACGACCTTGAACTTATACCAATTTTGATGGAAAACTTACGATCTTTTACTTTACATCAATCTTTTTCTTCTACACTGCTCAATTTTCGTTATGATGGCTTTAAAACGCGCTGAAATTTATACCGTTGACGATCCTGACCCAAAATGGTAATTAAAGAACTCGGTGTTATATTCGTTAGGTATTACGACGAAAACCTCTAGTTTATAGCCGCTGATAAAGACTTTACCGCCGAGTACCTGACGAATTTTATTGGTTATTTTATCCTTGATTTAAATTTTACCGGATGTAATACGAGATCAGTTTCCCTCAAAGAATTTTATGAATGGCTTAACGAATGGATTTTAGATATGTAAAAGGTGATAGATAGGTAGGTTAAACTTAGGCTAAAGAGTGAACTGGCTTATAGAGGAGTTGAACTCCATATGAGTAAAGAGAAGGACAGTAATCTTGCTAACATATTGCACGAATACGTAATAGATAAAGACCCTTGATAGATTTAAAGAAAAGATAAAGGTATTGAAAGTAATATTATTTTTAACACCTTTATACGCGTTTGTAAAAACCTATCAAATCTTGGATAAAGTTGTTTTAAATACTTCTATATAAGGTTTTCAACGTGTTAGTATTATTAGCCGTAAAGAATTAATTAACCCACGTACCGTACGTCTTTAGGTCTACTAGTTAATCAAGCAGGATTCTTGACATACCTCTTAACACTAAGAAAACAATTACTAAGCCCATTGCGGTGGAAACCTTTAAACCAATTTCCCCTAATATTTTCAATATATTGAGTTTTAATAAAATAATTAAAAAAGGATTGGTTTTATGCGTAAGCTTATTATAATTAAAAACACTGAATTTTTCCCTTTAAATTTAGCTGAAAGTAACTATTTTACCCCCTAATATTAGATTTTCCAGCATTACTTGGGGGATGTAAAGGGTTTTTACAACTAGTGTATTATCTTTTCCTTTCGATACATTGTTATGGTGGATACAGATTATGTAGCAATTACCAAAGATTTTAGATGAAAAGGAGAAGTATAACGGCAAGTTGTACAACCCCCTCGACATTAATTTGCGCTCGTTCTTTAATATTTTCCGCCAGATACGATTTAAATTTCCAGGCTTTTATCCGTTGTTTCCCAGTATCTTTACCAGCTAATTCAAGAATTACTACTTTTTGTACCTAATGAATTTCTTTTCCTTTCGCGAAAGCTACTATAGTTTCAAAGGCTAATTCAAATGTTATTTCAATTTTACCTAGTATTACACCGATTGGAACATTATTTAACGTTTTTATATGATGGATATAGAAAAAAAGATAAAAAGTAAGATAAACCTTTTTAATCATATACTTAATAGGCTAATGCTTTATTAATAATTAATGAAAAACGTAGAAGCTGGAGAAGGCACTTTTTTCTAACAGGTTCGATAAGTTGTTTTGGGTTATAAAAAGTTTGAATACGCATTACAGTACTTCGATACCACCTGTAAAGAGTTTTTTGACCAGTTATGTTCCTCGTTGGCGACTGTAATAACTCGAGTTTCAGGTTCGACTAGTATGTATTTTTAAGCTTTAGAGTTTAGAGACGATGAAATAAAATCCTTTTTATATGTATTATATCGACCGTAAGTACAAATGGCCCCGTTAATACGGTTAAAGGAAAGCCTAGACCTAGGAACGTAACTAAGCTACCCACGGAGGAGGTTGTTTCTTTTTTTAAGGTTTTGAAACCAGATGAGTAAGTTTACTTTCAACGTTAAAACATGATATATTTGCGGTTAGTAGAGCTATTAGTTAATACTTTATACTGTTACTAAGCGCAAACCAAAGTAGGTAATGTATAATATATACTCTCCATCAATATTGAACTGGAATTATATATTACACGTTATAAAATTCAAATTTAATAAAGTTAAAAAGAAGGAAAATAAGCCTAAAGTTATCGACTCGTATAAAGATACTGGTACCGGCATAGAAGTAATGTAATAACTCGTCGACTATGTTTTCCTGAACCGCTTAATAGGTAAAGAACTTTATTTCCAATATAATGATAAAGACCTTGGTTCTATATACCTCTTTATTATGTATATTCGTTATGAAAAGCAGGTGTTTTAAGGAATCATGCCGGAAATAGAGGCGGTAAAGTATTTAATAACATGGTATTCGTAATATGTCATGTTATGAAGGAATAGTAATATTGTTACAGAACTTAACTATACGGATACTAGCAAAGCTGAGGTTGGTTTTAGCCCTAAAAATCGTTATTTTTACTGCAATAGATAATGGTTTAGACTATTATTAGCCTTATTATTAATTACATTTTGGAATCCTCTACTCCTTTTTTCGTTTACCTTGAAGGTAGAAAAAACATTGGTGTTAACATTAACATTTAAACTAATAAATCAGTTTAGGTAAAGGGCGGTAAAATATTTCTACCTAACCTTAAATAGGGGTATCTTTGGGTTTATCTTCAAGGGCTAAAAGTAGTAGTATTAAACCTGATAGAAGCGGAACTTCATTAATTACACTGTAGGTTTAGCTACTTGGGAACTGATAGGCTTTACATAGTCTTAAAGGTAATTAGTTATGAAGATATGAATTTGTGGGAGTTGAAAGAAATTAAACGGTTTTGCCATTATTGTTGAACAAATTCACAAACTCCTTCAAGATTTAAGTTTACATTAAATGAAACCTAAGACTTTAGCTTTAAGGTTTTCTTAAACACATTTACTTTGACAGTAAGCTAGTACTTTACGTTGTAAACTCCACTACAGTTTTTTATGGCTCCAAGTAACTTAAAACTATTACAGCGAAGAAAACATAGGAGTTACTACATATTTTATGGGTTAACACGTACCTTGAGCTATCAGATATATTAGTTTACCCTACAGATACTAACTTTATACAATAAAGTTTTAAGTTAATATTAAGTCGATGGGAACTTATTGTAAATAGGTTTTCGTTAAGGCTTATTGGAATATTAGTCAGGTTGAAAAGGCTTACGCTCTTTTAAGAAGGGTTTATAAATTTTTCACATTGGAAATCAAAAGCTTTATATGTTAAAAAACATAGCTTGAAATAGCGGTAAAAGGTTTTAATGATACTGTTGTCTCTAACAGCCCTATGTCGATTTTACTGACATTTTCAGCTTACTTACATATAACGAATAAGTCACTATAATTGTCAAATACCTAAAAGCGCGATGAAATATACAGCAAAGCTCTAAAAGAACTAAGTAATGAATCGGTACGCCGCTAAGTTAACAATGCCCTTAATATTAGTAATGAACCGTTAATAATAAATGTGTTATATATCCATTTTGAAAGCGAAGTCCTTACGTAACGAAAGCCAGGTGAATGGGATGGGCTGTATAAGATTTTAAGTATTAATGAACTAAACGAGGTATTAAAACAAGTTAACAACTCCATTACTTTCCAAATTAAACTGGTTAAGCCATATAAAGAAACCTTTAAGTTTAATGAAGACCCTAACGTTCATAATACGTGAACCGAGCGTATTAGCTAATATAACCCTTTCTATTATATTGTTAATAAGCTAATGAAACGTCGACGGCGAAGAAAACCACCTATAATAAGAATATACACTGAAAACGAGGATGGTGATAAGGAATACAGGCCTAATAAGGTATATATAACAGCTTAAGTGTTATAGAAGGAGAAGTTTGAAGGAAAATTTGGCCTTAAATTACGTGTTAAAAAGATTATTAATATTCTAGATAGGTTATTTAAGGAAAACGATCAGGAAAAAATTTATTGCTTTTTTATACGAGGAGTTGTTTAAATTGTACTGTTAATATAATTTGGCGGCAAAGACGTTATTATATTTAGGTTAGGATAGTTTAAGAGGTTAAGGGTGAGACTACGGACCGGCCGTGCGAAAAATCACTGCTAATTGCTTAAGGATACAGTGATAAATATAAGGGCTAGATCCTTACTTAATCGTTTATAATTTAGAACATTAGCTAGCGTTCAATCGTTACAATTATTTTCAGCTTGACTATTGGCGTAAAAGTTTAGTTTATATCTTATAGCCGGGATATAACGTAATTGTACATGTAGTCTGCCATCGATTTTTAGCGAATTTCACTATTAAAACTGCCGAAGGAATAAAAGCATAGGTTTTCGGCCAGTGTGGTAATACGTTATATTAAACATTTATACGAAGTAGCCAAAGTAGGGATCTATTAGGTTTTAATATACCAGTCGCATTTTAAAAATAGGCTAAATATTAAGAATTTAACGTTTAACCTATATCTATTAATTAAGAAGGGTAAAGACTTTAATATCATAAGTTTATAAACGAACAATACTTTTTTCCTTGGAAATATTAAATTTATAGCGGTGATGTTGGAATAATAATACCTGTAGTGTAGTAGGTTAACTTTACTTATTGTAAAGTTAACTATACTGACTGTAAGTTGAGTGTATTATTGGCGAGCCTACTATATTGGCTGCAAAGCAAGTACAGTATGTGCCTAATTCACACTAGGTAATAGGCTAAGCCATTAGCCATACAAATTACTACGTAGACTGGCTAGCAGTTTGCCAAACCCAGAACAATACATCCAACACTTGACCACGCAATACTACTGTTACTTCGACCAATCAAATCGATAACGTTACAACGTCTAAAGGCCTATTGATAGGCAAGGCTTACCAATATTGATTAGTGCTTATTAGGTTAAGTACAGATAAGCTAAGTAGAAGAAGACGTTACTTTACAGTTACGCTTTATGTTAATAACTGCGGATAGGGTAGAGGAAAGATTTTTGCGAAGGGTTTTACTACCGTATCAATCTCTATAGCGTACGTAAATAAGACCTTTGTACTGCACTAGTCTCTATATTAGACTCGAGGTAGATACGGTATCGCTAATGAAAACACTAAGAAATATTCATTAAATATTCTTTTTGAAAAGTGTTGAGATTAACTGCTAAAAGTCTTAAATCGTTAAGTTGGCAAACGGCTAAGAAAGTAATACTGCGGGCGTTACTACTGTAAAAAAGACTAAGTCTCATGACCAAAAACAAGAAATAACCTTCATCTTCTACCTATAACAATAATTTTCAACCTTACTCTTTACACTAGGTCCTTACCTCTATTTTACTCTTTAATATATCCCTTACAACAATTCAATAGCCAAGTTCGCTATCCTAAGCAGAAATACCAAGAATCGCCAAGTCATGCTAAAAAAGTTACGTCACGCGACTTTATGCTAAAACACTAAGTTCTCACGCTCTAAGATCACCAAGTCCCCCACCTACTAAGTCCTACATCACCTAGAACCTAAAGATGCCACTTCCTTAAGAACTTCAAAAAATATTTGAAGCCCTCAGATCCCTTTTTTGAAAACAATACGATGAAGATCTTTGGAGGCAAGATGTCGACGAAGATTTAACAGAAAAGTACCTAGTCAACTTCATCAGCTTTTATATTGTTTAGTAAAACGGCGGCAAAGAAATTAACTGCGGCGACCGCATTTTCCGAAACTTCCACTACGTTTTGAAAGACTAGATTATTGATATGTGGAAAAAGGTTTTGAAAAAGTGTTAAGTTAAAGTTAAAGGCAGAACTTAAACGATAAAATATTTACGTATTAGAAAACAGCTTTACCGAATTCGCAAAAACCTTTTTTAAACTAAATTAATTTAGGGAATACTCTTAAAATTCATGCCCTAATGAAAATTGTATTGAAAAATGTTAACGCATTAACACGCGGTTTAAAAGATCTCCTCTTCACCCTTAGTTAAATTAAGCTTTTTTACGCGTTATCAATAAGAAACTTATTGAATTTCTCAGTAGTTCAGCCCCTTTATATAATAATGCTGAGTATGGCTTTAGTGGAGGTAAAGCGCGCGGAGCAACAGCTACTAATATGGCAAGAGATATTAACGTTGGCGCTTTACACTAGTTAATTAGGTAAAATTGTTAAATACTTTAAAATCTTAAAGCTTTTACTGCTCTTTAGCTTTTTAACTAAAATTATCAAGTCTCTTAAAAGCTTTCTTACGGCAAATTTTCCTATACATACGATCCTACCATAGGTCCTATTACAAGACTTTATCCCTTGGGCTAAGCGACTAGTAATTACCCTTAATACCATGTTTCGGAGGTTTTAAGACCTAAGTTACCAGGAAAAACTAATAAAGACTGGAATAACGACCGCAAATTGCTTCCAAAACCTATTAAGATGGGTAATATTGATTACAAACTTTTCACGGACTTCACCAGGATTCTAAAAGATATGGAAAAATATAATGTGAAGCTTTATAATGTCTTTAACACAAATATAATGCCCTTTTTAAACATCCTTAAGTGAACAGAGGTTTTTACTTTTAGTTTTCATTCACTTTTCCCTAGAATCCTCACAACGCACGATAGGGATTATCACCTAACTTCTACAACTTAAATAACCACCTTTCACAAAGTTTACGATAACATGAAAAGCTACTTTGAACACGACGTCTACCTTACGCAATACTACATCAATTGAACTACTACGAGGTAGGCGATGATAATAATTAAGAAAAAAAAAAGGAAATACCAATGGATATATTAAATCAAATACTTCATAAGCTGATGCTATACCAGTAAAAAATGGGAAAAGCTTACGTTAGCGAAGACACACTCCGAGAACAAGTACAGGTAACAGTTACGGGCGTAAACGACTTCAAATATACCTTAAAACGCCTAGATAACACCTATAAAGTCTTCTTTAGCCAGTTAAAGTCCTTGCCTGCAATTTTCATACTATATACGTTAAACACGCTTAGTATGTACCCTAAAGATAATAACTTCCATGATGTAAATAAATAAGACTGTGCGATGGTCAATTATATTAATCATAAGTACAGCTATGGTCACTATTAACGCTCAAAACCAGGTTCAATAACTCCGGACTGAAAACTATACTGGCGCTAAAAATGTGGGGAAGCCTGAAACAAACCTGTTAACCATAAAAACTAACGCTATAATAGTGGGAAAAGATATTGAATTTAAAGTAAGTCCGGCTACTAGTAAACTTGTTACCCTCCAAATAAGTGTTATAACAGACAGATAATATATCACAACAAGTACCCCACCGCTTCTAGGTAAGACTACTTAAACTATATCATAAACTTTGAAGGTGAAGAAAATCTTAACGATAACAACGATACGCATAAGTGAGTTACGTGGTATAATGATATTGCCTCTAGCTCGGTATAGCCAAGTTACGTGCCAGCGGTTAGAAATGTGCTGGAGAATTAGAAGACTGCCAGAGGACTAACGATGGCGATTTATTTGATTGTCACAGTTAAAGTGGAGGTTTATATAGGCCTGTGGCGGAAAAACTTTTTATAGGAGTTAATTAAACTCGAACCTCGAATCCATGAGGCAATTGAGGGTAAATAGGGTTGATTCAAGTGTAAATGGGTACAATTTGATATAGAAGTCAACTGAAATTAACAGGGGTCTGGCCAGTTGATAAGGAAGTAATTCAGCAGTAACTGGAAGAGATTAGTTAGCCATACTAACGTGGATTCACAAACTAAAAATTTGCCAGTATTGGAATAATAATACCTATAATACAATATATCAACTTTAATTATAGTAAATTTAACTATACTGACTGCAAATTGAGTGTATTGTTGGCGAGCCTACTATATTGGTTGCAAAGCAAGTATAGTATACGCTCACTTCACATTAGGATACAAGCCAAGCAATTAGCTATACAAATTAATACGCAAACTAGCTAGCAGTCTACCAAACCTAAAACAATACATCCACCACTTGACCACGTGATACTACTGTTACTTCAACCAATTGAATCGACAACTTTATAACGTTTAAAGGCCTATTGATATGAAAGGCCTACCAATAGGCGAAATAACATATTATCAAAAGGTTAGGCTTCTAGAAGTATAAGCTAATCGAAACGTTAGCTAAAGACATATAACTTAACTTTAATAAATCGTCAATCCGTATTTATAATATTAAGACTTAAAATGATACTCATATTAGCCTACGCCAAAAAGAGCAAGTTACGAGTTTAACAACTATCGATAAGACTGAAAAGGTAAATTTACAGAGATATCTAAAGTTAAGGACTCGTACGGCTTATATAGCTATGCTATATTAACTGAAGATATCGTACGATATTTTTTTCACAGTATTAATATAATATTTATAGAACAATAAGTTTGATAGGTTAAATAAGAAAATTACGTGATAAATTGACCACTTGGAAAGATTAATTAATATGGTTTCGGTAAATTTGACAAACACGAAACTAATAATTTTTACGAACGCATTATTTACTAATAATACTAACCTTATATCGTAAATTGGCTTCCTGATAATATTTGTTACCGAGGAAAAATATAAAGGGTAGTTTATAACTATCGGAAACCTTATATACTAGATATTTGTCGAGTGTAAGTATATAATACGAAACGTATTAACCTCAAAAGTTCACGGTATAATAACAAGCTTTAATATCAGTGTAGTAATTAAAGGCACGTTCAAGATTATTGCTAAATAACCAGTACTACCTCTAATACTCATGGTAGTGTATACAAATTCCCGAAGCCTTTACGAATACCTATTCAAGTTAGGTACGATTAATGAAAAACGTTTCATAATAAAAGTAATAGCTTTAAGGAAGGTATACGAAACCCGGGAAATAGATAAGTTCCGGTAAATTAATGGTAAAAATAATCCAACTAACTTTATCACTAATACTATGTCTAATAATGCCTTTAAAAGGTTTGTAAACAGTAATATGTTAACTGTACGAATCAAGGGATATGTAGACCACCCAACACGTGACGTAAAAGAATAAGGTTGCTCTGATAAACTTAAAAATGTTAGGTTGAGTATATTAAATATAATAAGAGCAGTACTAATGCTAGTAGGTTCACTTACTAGTAAAAGGTACGTAAGTGGTAAAATACATAATATATATAGGTTTGTTGGGAAAAACTTGTGTACGGGAGTTGAAAAACGGAGGCCTTGGAGGGATAGAATAAAAGGGCTATGAAGGGCCGTAATTAATATTAATTTTAGTACAGATTGATCGAAATTCAGGGGTTTGACTTGTTGTCTTATTGATCAAGGGAGGATTTCCAAGGTTGTCACCAATTAATAGCAGGCTACATTGATGTATACACAAAAAACCAAAAGCCGCTAGTATTCAAATAGCAGTCAAATGTAATAGAATCAAGTCAACTAAACTATCAGTTTAGTTGATTGTATTGATTGAACATTAGCTACAGTTTATAAGACTGCACTACAAGTGCAGTGCAGTAGGTGCCCACTTCAAAGTATGGCACAAACCAAAGCATTTGGCCATAAAAGTTAGCATGTAGACCGGCTAGCGGTCTGCTAAACTTAGAACTTACAACACAATACCAATTTCAATGCAGCACCAGTTACTTCGACCACAGTAATTCGAATCGACTACATTGCAACGATAAAGTCCTACCAACAAATAGCGATATAAAATAACAGTCTAATATAAAACAATATATGTAATTTCACCTAAAAGTAGGAAATTACATTTAAACGTTTTGTAGGTAACAGGTATAATTATATTAAACTTATTATAACCGGTTAATACTTATGAAATGACGGCCGACAATATATTTAAAGACGTAATGACAAAATACATATATGAATCATAAATAGGCATTTTGAAAATTTAAATTGGGCAAAAATTATCTGTTTGCTTTCAATTGTAGTTTTATAATGAAATAAAACAAAAACAACAATAATAATATTTTTCTATTTTTATTTTAAGATAAAAATACAATTCTTTTAAAGCGTTTATTATACGTTTTAATATAACATTGTTGGAATAGTAGTAATTGAAGTGCAGTAAGTCAAATTTACTTACAGTAAAGTTGAATATATTGACTGCAAATTGAGTGTATTGTTTTGTAAGTCTACTGTATGAACTGAAAGTTAAGTAAAAAATACGTACACAACAAACTAGAGCACAAGCCAAGCAATTGACCATATAAATTAATGTGTCGACCGGTTAGCAGTCTTCCAAACCTAGAACATTACATAAACGACTTTTAATGCAACACCAGTTACTTCAACCAATTTCGAATCTACTACGTTACAATAATAAAGCTCTCGTTATATTAATCAGTATTTATTGAATTAAACAAATAATCTAAGCAGAAGAAGCTACTTTCCGGCTATGCTTTACGTTAAACAGAGGCTAGGTTAGAGGAAATATTCTTGCGAAGAGCCTTTATCAGTATTACTTCAATCCATAACAGAAAGAAAAAGAAGAAGAAATTTGGGTTGCATTAGTCCACAACAGCAATCTGGAAGTAAGCAAGGGTATTGCTATTGTAAACACTAAAATATATTTATCAGATCCTCTTTAAAATCGTTAAAATTAACCAATAAAATTCTTAAATCGAAAAGTTGGCAAACGACATCTTTGACCTTACATCAACTTTTTTGGCATTAGTGCACGGACCAGCTTGTCAAGGAAGTTAGGCGGCTTACACTATAAACTCTAACAGTGCCCACTTCCAAGAAAAATTTTCAGGTCCAGCCGCTCTCAACACTATTACTTCACATGTATCCTTTCCACTACAACATCTTTAATCGGCTTTACCACAACTTGAATATTTTCAGGCAACCTCTTCTTGGCAATGAAGATCGTTGTTAGCCCAGCACACCACCCGCGCAGCGGTGTATCCAGAGAACATCCCTCATAACTAGCGACTTCGTCCCTCTCTCCTTATACCAACGTGGTTCTTTAGACTTAAACTTGCACTGAAATTGAAATGCAAGTTTGATTTCTTTTGTGTTTTAAGCTCTTGAACAGAGACATTATAAGTGCTCGCACTTGACGGTTTTATTTATTTATTTATTCATCTTTGAGACGTCGCCACCCATACCGGCGTTCCGCCTGCTTAGAGGAGCCTTCGATTATATTTTGGATGCCTTTGGATGCCCACAAAAGGCTTTTCCTGGGACACCACCCGCTTAATGGTGTACTCTTTTTACGATTCTTTTACAATTTTTGGGCTTGCGGTCCGTAGCAAAAAGGTGGCTCAAGTTGTGACTTTCGAAGCATATCCATCACTGAGTTGTAAAGTGTATCTTCCCCACCGCCATGGGATTTCAACCAAGATATATATGTTTTACAGGTCCTTCACTCTTTTAGAACCGCCGTCAGATCCTCAATACAAGTAGGCATCGAGCGAAAACTAAGATAACTGTATAATATGGCCCGGATAAGGCTACAAATTTTATGCCTGTATAATTTTACGGGTCTCTAAGCTATAGGGTTACCTTGAGGCCTTGATTAGAAGGCTGGTTTAAGGTTCGATTCCTATAAGGTTTCCTTTTTGTTTTTGTGTTTTTTCGTTTTTTGAATGAAGGTTAGAGAATTAGATTTTTCTTTACAAGTATATTTGGCTAAAATCCTTTTCCGAAACACCTTATAATGTTTACCCTCTTTTTCTTAGCACGTGGACAAACTTATTCAAATACGGTTCATATTTGTAGCCTCTATAAGTTTACATCATATAATTAGGACTAACATATTATCCGAAAATTAGCTACAGGTGTATAGTATTAGGGTTTTAAATTTATGTATTTGTTTAGTTAGGGATATAGCTTTCAATTGTTTATTCAATAGATTGTATGGTACAGTTTAGAAAAAACAGGAATTTTTGAATAGGGTGGTTGTTGTGGATAAGAATATTTGAGTTGCGAGCCTTCCTGCAGGTATATGTATGTATTTCATATTAGCGAGGGTCACACTATAATAGCTATATAGTAGGCACTGCTCGGCGAAAGTAAATCACAAAAAAAAAGTTGGCAGATGACTAAGTTAGTACTACTTCAAATGTTACCACTAAAAAAAGAATAAGTCACATTAAACAACAACAACAAACGACTTCTAAACAACGAGTTTTTCCTTCTACACCAGTATTTTCCCTTTCTGTACGCCTTAAAATCGCTGTCCTGAACAAAAAATACCAAAAATCGCTAAGTCGCATCAAGAAAACCACGTCGTACGACTTCAAGCTAAAATCGCCAAGTTTCCACGTTACTAATCCAAGTTTACTTCATACCAAATCAACGAGTCTTATATTAATAGAGACATTCAGATGTCATACAGTCAGAAGAAAATAAAAGCAATTAAAACCCTCGGAACCCTTTTTCTAAAGCACTATAATAAAAAGCATTACAGATCCGATAACAACGAAAATACAACGTAGAAACACCTAATTAACTTCGTTAGCTAATATATCTTTGACTAAAGCGGCGGTAAAAATCTCAACCACGACGATCATGCTTTTTGCATGCATCGTAACTTCTTTAACAATTGAACTATTAATATGTTGAAGACAATTCAAAAATCAGTTAAATCTAGTTCAAAGTTAAAACTTAAACGAAAAGAAATTTACATACCAAATAAAAGCTTTTCTAAATTGATACAACTCTCTTTGACCTAACACAACTTGAAAAATACACTTAAAACCTACGCCCTGAAGAAAAAGGTGTTGAAGACCTTTAAGAGTCTTACATGCATTCTAGTAGACCTTCCTTCAATCCATGATTAAGTTCAAAAAATCACGCGTTGATAATAAAAAACCTATTAATTTTCTTGGCATCTAAATACCTCTACATAACAACGCGGAGTACCCTTTCAACGGCAGTAAAATACGTAAAGAAGCGGCTACCAATACAAAAAAAGGTATTAATATAAATTCTATCTAGTTAATTAAGCAAAATCTTCGATTCTTTCAAAATCTTTCCTATAGCCAAATCCCTTTTACACTTTAATCCTTTTCTTCATAATCGATAAATTACTAAAAGCGAAATTCTACCCAGAAGGTATGCCTTCACGCGTGAACCCACCACACATCCTGCCATAGAACTTTACCTCTAGAGCTAGGCGATTGGAAACTACCCTTATTATTACGATTCAAAGATTCTGAAGTTTAGTTAACGTCAGGAAATTTTATCGATGATTAGGACATTTATTGCAACCTTTCCACTAAACTTATCAAAATGGTTAATATTAATTACAAACTGCTTATAGATTTCGCGAAAATTTGAAATAATGCAGAAAAGTATGACAGGAAGCTATAAAACCTCCTTAACACGATGATAATACCCCCTTTTAAACATTCGTAAGTAAATAAAGGTCCCTCTTTCTGATTTTCACTCACTCTTCCCAAAATACTTAAAAATTACACAAAAAATACTAATTAACCTTTTTAACAAAAGTAAAAAAATCCAGCGAAATTTATAACGGTAAAATGAGTTACTTCAAATACAATGTTCACTTTATATAATACTATACAAACTAAGCTACGACGAGGTGAATGATAATAATGATGAAGAAGAAAAAATAGGAAACACTAATAGATATTTTAACTAAATATTTAATAAGTTTATATTGTATTAATAAGTAAAGGCGAAAGCTCAAGTTAGTAAAGTCACGTTTTTGAAATAGTTATGGATAGTAGTTATGGGAGAAAGTGAGTTTGAATACGCTTTACAATGCTCAAATACCACATGTAAAGGCTTTTTTAATTAATTGTAGTTCTCTTTTACGACCGTAATAATACGTATACTAAATTCGCTTAGTATTTACCCCTAAGCTGATAACTTTTACACTATAAATAAAGAAAATCACATAATAGTATATTACGTCAATAGCAAATACGGATGACTCCAACGTTCAAAATCAGGTCTAAACCCTTCGAATAAAAATCAATAATTACATTAGTGCTAACGAGGGTAAAATTAAATGGGATGTACTAACTACAAAAACGATTGTCATAATAGTAACAAAAGGTGTTGGATTTATGGTAAATCCAGCTATTAGTTAACCCGTTAAAATTCGGCTAAAAGTAATAGAAAATAGGTAATGTATGACATTTAATACTCTATTACTATCAGATAGAATTAATTTAATCATATTGCAGATTTTAAGGGTACAAAAACTGTTAATAGCTATGATACTTCTCAGAAAATTACATAGTATAAAGACGTTATTTCTGGTGCGACCTAATAATTAGCTGACTATGCCTTTGAATACCGTTTAAATGGCTAAAATCCTTACTCTTGCCTTAATTAAGCCCTTAACCCATTATATATATTTGAATTCCGCGATTATTTTGCGAATCATTCGTTTTAAGGTATTATATCAGATATAAGTAAAGCAAAATACTTTATAAGAGTTTATTTGCAGTATGTAGTATTACGAAAAGAAATTACTGTTTCTATGGAGATTTATTGAAATACGGATCAAGCTAAAGTTATTTTAACCCATGCGCATAATTATTGTTATTAAGAATAACGATTATTTAAATGTCTATTTAGTTGATTACGTTTTTATATTCTAGTCTTTTACTTATTTCCTTTTTTTTTTAGAAAACATAAATACTTTCGGCATTCACGTCGATGTTAACGCTAATGAACTAGTTAAAAACTGCCAAAGTTTCTCTTTCATCTTTAACCAAATGAATTTGTAATTTCATTTTTAAAGTTTGAAGGTAACGGTATTAAACTTGACAGAGTAAGAACTTGATGATTATATCAGAATTTCAAATATCTTACCTTCGATAAATTATAGGAAATCCTTAAATTTGGAAGGTATAACCAGGTAAAATACTTCATGTTAAAAGTTATTAAAAAGCTTTGTTACTATTGCCAAATATATACCTAACTCCCCCGAAGATTAAATTTTCTATTAAAAAACAACGATTTTAATTACAAGATGTTTATTAATTCATTTCAATTGAATAATAAGCTTATTTTTCACATTATTAATTCCGTTACCTTTCTCACGGGGTTAAGTTTTTAAAATTCTTGTTAGCAAAAAATACGTATGAAACGTTAAGGATGTTATAAATTGATACATATTTGGGTCCACTTGACATAGTTATCCATGATACCGGTATTAACTTTACAGCGGTATGGTTTTAGGTAAAGGTTAAGATAATGGGAATTAAGTGTAAATAAATGCCTATTGAAACTTATTGAAGTATTAGGAAAGTTGAAAGAGTATATGTACTACTTTACAGAGCGTACGATATCCTTACATTGAAGATTGGAAGTTTTACGTATTGGGAGGCACGCTTTTCAATAGCAGAAAAAAGCCTAAATGATATTATGGGCCCGGATAACTTGGTATTAACATTACTGGTTTTTAAAGATTATTCATGCCTGACGAGTGAATCTTCGCTATTAGCAAGTATCCATACAGAAACTATGGCCTACGGCAAAGCAATAAAGGAACTGCGAAAGGAATCAGCATGGCGTTAAGAAAGTAATTCCCTTAATACTAGAAACGACCCCAAGATAATCTATGTGCTTGTTTTGCTATTACGTAGTAAAGGTTTCGTGTAATGGAAGCCAGGAAAATAGGATGGCATATATAACATCTTAAATATCGCTAACCCTAAATTAATTATTGAAATTGTCAACATCTCTATAATGTTTTGTATAAACTATGTTAAGCTTTAAATTGAAGCGACTAATGACAGCGATAGAAACTTATAAGTTAAACAAATAAGTTTATACGACCCTTTTCATCAAATTATCTACAATTCAGTGAAACGACACCAAAACAAACAACAATTGAAAAGTAAAAGCATTAAGGATGAGGAATATACATCGAGCCAGATTTATAATATTACTTAGGTTGGTAGGGAAAAAAAAAACGACTGAGACTTGGTTATGAAGCTTCAGGTATAAGGTATTATTAAAATCTTCGATAAAACATGTAAGAAGAGCGATAGGATCAAGATTAACGGATTCAAAATTTTAGGAGTCGTATAATTCGCGTCAAAAAACAACTTTAACCTTCAAAATACAAATGTTACAATTTTCAAATCGAGGATTATATACGAGGTTAAAGATAAGACTACCAAGCAGCTATAAGAAAATTTACATCTAATTGATTAAGGATACGGTATTAAAGGCAGAAACTGAATCCTTACATAGTCGCCGACAATTCAAAATATTAGCTGACGTTTAGTACTTGTTTTGGTAATAAGTTCATAAGTTAAACCTTAAAGGGAGTTTACATTGCAAAGCTGCGATGTAATGTAAACGTATAAGTAATTAGCGACCTATTTACAACGGATTATATCGTTGGGCTAACTATAGGAATTACGTAGTAAATACCTTTCGAGGATGGTAATATGATATATTAACTCATTATAAAAATTATTCCAAGTAGGTGTTTATTGATTTCTGATTTATTAATTATATTTTGAGTTTAGGTTAGGTATAAATTCTTCAAATTATGACCAATTTTCATTGGTAATATAAGAGAAAGATTTCGGCCCAATGGGTATGTAAATCAACAATACTATTTTTTAAAATTGTTAAATTTATGGTATCGGAATAGCAAGCGATTAAGGATTTAAAGTTTTTGAATTGTAAGCTAGTCGTAACTTTAATGGAAGGCAATAAACATTACTTTAACGAATATTTAATCTGTATTATTTATATTAATACTTACCTTAGTTTTCGCCAAAAGAGCCAAGGTACTAATTTGACTACAATTGATAATAATGACGTGGCTAGGGCTTAACATTACTTGGAATAACGTGCTCGTAGCAGCTACATCGCCACTTTATACTAAATAAAGGCATTTTACGACCTATCGATTGAGGCACAATATAAGACCTACCTAACGAAAACTTTAACCGGTTCAATAAAAGGCTGGAGTAATATATGCAGAATTTGAAACGAGGGATTAATATCGTACTGATGAACCTGTCGAGTGCCAAATTAATAATGTTTATAGACGGCTTTCTTTGCGAATAATATAGACTTGTTGTTATAAATCAGCCTTTTAATAACACTCGTTAATAAAAACAGATAGGAAAACCAGCTTAGTATATTTAGAAGTTTGATCAATTATATCTTCATTAAATAAAAATGTTGGAATAGTAGTAATTGCAGAACAGTAAGTCAAGTTTACTATAAGTAAAGTTGACTACACTGACTGCAAGTTTAGTATATTATTTTATGGTTCTACTATATTGGCTGAAAATCAAATACAGTATGCGCTCACTTTATATTAAGGAATGAACTAAGTAATTAGCTATATAAATTACTGTGTAGATTAGCTAGCGATCTGTTAAACCTAGAACAAGATATTCACTACTTGATCATTATAATACTACTATTACGTTGACCAATCAAATTGATAACGTTGCAACGTTCAAAGACCTATCATATGCAAGGTCTACTAATACTAATTAGTGTTTATTAGGTTAAACACAGATATTCTAAGTGAAATAAAAGACTATTTTTCGATTAGCTTTACATTAAACGGTGGTTAGGGTAGAGGAAATATTATTGCAAGGGATTCTATTATTATGCTAGTCTTGACAGCATTAATTAAAGAAAATATTGAGGCTATGTTAGTTTCAACGGCAACCTGAAGTTAGTGACAGCATATTTATTAAAAATATTAAGAGATTTTTACGGATTTGGTTTAAAGAAAAGCGTTCAGATTGACCGTTAAAAGTATCACAGTTCTTTAACTTGGCAAAAAGCTAAGTTAATACTACTGCGGGTGCTACTACTGTAAAAACAAATAAGTCCCACACTGTTTAACCACTAATAACAAACAACTTTAGACCTTATCTTTTATATTTAACCTTTGCCTTAAACACTAAAATTTCCTTTGAGTTTGCTCTTTTTCCACTCTTCTACGATAATTTAATTGTTAAGATCGTTATCCTAAGCGAAAAAAATCAGAATTTCCAAAGTGCGTCAAGAAAGCTACGTTATATGACTATATTATAAATCTTCATGTCTCTATGACCCCAATATTCTAAGGCCCAAGTCACATGTCTTACGCCAGCTAAAACGTCAAGATATCTACTATAAATACTCAATTTAAAACTATTACCGACCTTACTAGAAATGAGGCAATCAAAGTCCTTAGACCCCTCTTTTCCAGGAACTACGATGAAGATCTTTAGGGACTGGATATCAATGAAAGCTTAACGGGGAGGCACCTGGTCAACTTCTTCGGCCACTATATTCTCTGCTAACATAGCGGCAACGACTTTAAACATAACGATCATACATTTCGAAATTATCGTGAGTTTTTGGACGATTGGTTTATTGATATGTAGAAGAAGATTGAAAAAAATGTTAAATCTAAATTGAAGACAGAATTTAAAGAACGAGGGGTATACGTACCAGATAAAAAGTATACTAAACTGATAAGAACCCTTTTTGTGCACCAATGACAAAAAGCTTGATAATATTTTCGGAAGTATAACACAACTACATAAAAGTTCGGAGTACGCTCTTAACGGCGGTAAAACGCGTAAATTAGCGGCTGCTAATGCGGKAAAAGGKATCGACATCGGCTTCATCCATCGGTTAATTAAGAAAGATTGTCAAGTCCCTTAGAATCTTCTGTATAGCTAAGTTCTATCTACCTTTTAATCCTTTACTTAAAATCGTCAAATATTTTAAAATCGTTAAGCATTTTAGGACAAAAGTTTACACGATAGGTACGCCTATACGTACGAATCCACCATAGGTATTACCACAGGACTTTACCTTTTTGAGTAGGCAACTAGCAATTACTTTATTATCGCGATTTGTAGGCTTCACATCTTAATTTAACAGTAAAAAATATTATCGAAAATTAGGAAGACTATTGCGGCCTTCCTCTTAAACTTGTAAAAATGGGTAATATCAATTATAAGCTTTTAACCGATTTCTCCCAAATTTGGAATAATATAGAAAAATATAATGTGAAGTCTTACAATCTTTTCGACACGAAGATAGTATCATTTTTAAATATTTGAAAGTAAATGGAGGTTCTGTTGGTAGGGTTTTAGACATTACAATGTTGTCGATTTGATTGGTCGAAGTAACAGTAGTATTGCGTAGTCAAGTGGTAGATGTATTATTTTAGGTTTGGCAAACCACTAGCCGGTCTACACAGTAATTTGTATGGTTAATTGCTTGGTTCAAGCTATAGTGTGAAGTGGGAATATACTGTACTTGGATTATAGTTAATATAGTAGGCCTATACATAATACACTCAACTTGAAATCAGTATAGTCAATTTTAGTGCAACTAAAGTTAATATATTGCATTGAAATCACTACTATTTCAATACTAGCGGCTTTTTTTTTGTCAACTCGCATACTAGTATGGTCGACTACACTTTTCCGGTTGCTGCAAAAATACGTCCTCGTCAATTGGCCAGATCTCTGTTAATTTCAGTTGAATTTTACACCTAAATTGACCCCAATTACCTTTAATTGCCCTATCGCTTCAAGTCTTGGCTTTATCAATTCCCGTACACAAGTCTTTCGCTATAAACTTACATGTACTACTCACCGTCACCATTGACCTTTTTAACCTTCATAAGTTAAATCGTCTATCATTTTAGTTAAGTCACGTAGGTTAACTAGGTTACCAATATCTCTGCTAAATCTTTACTACTACCACCACTACCCCTACTGCTATTAGTTATCTTAAATAAAATAGTTTAAGGTATATTTTAATTTTCTTAACTTATATAGGTTAATTAACCTATTATTGTCTTCAATTTTACTGTACCACTTATAAAAGCCGCAATCATTATTCTTTTAATAGTTTTTCCGTTCATTAGAATAATATTATCCGTTGGAACCTGACCTATCCTTGTCAAGTATCCTATTAATGTAGCCTTCGATATGTATAGTTAATTTATTGCTATCTACAAACTTTTTAAGTGTTTCATTCGATGATATTTTCGTTATGATGTTAACAAGATTGTTTTTCCTATCGATATATGGGAACTATTTGATTCCCTTGCATTTGTAGGTTTCGCAAAGTGTTATTACGTTGATTATCAAACGTTTTTCGCTAGTAGTTCTGAGCTCTAAAGGGTATTCGAATAGGTTTTTTGAGTTGGTATAAATTACCACCGGGATAAAGTAATTCCTTAGCTATTTGGTGACAATGTTAAGTGTTTTTTAAAAGGCTGTATTTATGGTAAAAGTAGATATTATACTCTAAATATTCAAAGTTAACATGTTTTATGTGATTCTTTTGTATTTGATAGAGGTTAAGTAGATTAGTTTGCCGATAATATTAAATTGATTTTTTGTTCATCTTTATTAATAAAGCTAATTAAAAAACCGATTTGTAACGACAAGTCGGTATTTTTATAGAGGAATCATCTATAAAGATTATTAATTTAGCTTTCAACAGTTAATCGTAATTATATTAATTCCTTAGTTCAAGTTTTGCATCTATTTCTTCAACCCTTTATTTAGCCGATTAAAGTTTTTATCTTTTAGGTTTTGTGTTTGAGCCGCAATCATTAGGTCATAGAAAGCTTTCAGTTAACATAAGGTAGGAATGTAATTGACACGGGCGCGTTATTTCAAGTATCGTTAAAACTTAGTTACGTTAATTTTGTTAATTGTAGCTAAATTATCGTATTAGCCCTTTTAGCAAAAACTAAGGCTGGTTTTAATACTAAGTATACGGATTAACGATCCGTTAAAGTTAAGTTGGTTGTTTTTCGCTAAAGTTGTAACCGGCTTGTTATTCCGAAACTTAGAGTCCTTAATTCGTTTATTGTTCTGATACCACAAATCTAGTGGTTCCGACTAAAAGGGTATCGTCGGTTAATATACCCATGAAACCGAAGTCTTTTTTTAAGTTACCAGTAAATACGAGTCGTATATTTAAGACTTTATATATAATCGTAACTTCAATTACGATTAATAGGTTAAAAATCAATAAACGCCTGTTTTATCCAGTTCGTATAGTAGCTTGATACACCTTATTATCGTAATCGAAGGGTAGGTAGCACGTAGTTCTTATGGTAACTCTAGTAAGGCGATCCGCTAGAAATCGGTCGCTGATTACATATATTTTTTCGGTATACTTCAGCTATTCAGTGTCAGTATACTTTTAGTTTCAACTATTAAACTTGTTATTAAGACGAACACTAAATGTTTGTCAAATTTTCAAATTGCTGACAGTTATGTAAGAATTTCATTTTTGACTTAACCACTTTATCCTCAAACGATTAAACGTTACTTTTTGTACGGCCGCCCCATGGTTTTTCCGTTAACCTTTTGTATAATATTCCATTTGAAGATTGTAATATTCGAGTTTTAGAGGTTAAAGTCGGTTTTAGGTACAAATTATACAACTCTTTGAGTCAGAAGGCTGTGAATTTCAACTTTGTTAATTTTTTTTAAGTGGGTTGCCCGAGGTTTTTAGAATACCCTGTGCCCGGAAATCTAAAAACAATTCTTTTTCGTTCTTCTCTTTTTCACTTACTTAAGTAGTATTATAAATGAAAATTGGTGTGTATTCCACCTCTTTAGCGTTCTTATTTTTGGGTGGTCATTCATGTTGGCGGCGTTTTATCAGCTTATTGATAATAATTGGGTGAGGATCGTATTGAATTAGTTGCTTAGCTTAAAAGTTTTTATCATTGGTCTCTATAATGTAATGCTTGACTTGGGTAATGCGAAACGTTGTGGAGTTGTTAACAGTTCTAACTACTTTAAATTTAACTATATTGAAGGTTTTTTATGAGCTATCCAATTTGCCTAGCTTTCGCTATACAAGAAGTTTATATTGTAACATTAGAATAAATACGTCGATTATTGTGGGGCCGTCTTTGGTATTAAAGGCGTTATTATCCTGACGCTGTATCAATTTTTCTTTATTCTTTTAGTATTCTATTGTAGGCTATAGATTTTTTTTGGGGCGGGGGGGGGGGGKWTTTATTGATAGCGATAATTCTTTCATTAGGTGTTAGTACGCTTTAAAGACCAGTAGCGTTAGAACTAAGCCGTCAGGGCCTACAGTATTGTTGAGGCCTGTTACCACCATTTGAAGACGTGTTGTTTAGTATATAAAGCCTTCAATCTCTAGCGTAAATATACTATACTTTTGGCGAAATAAAGAGTATGACTTTTCAACCTTTTTAATGCTTTAATGGGCCTTTATAGGCACCTGTTTGCATTGGATCCCTATTATCTTATCGTTTGACTGGAACTCCACCGCCGTAAAGTTGGTACAAGTGTTATAAACAATAACGTTAGGTGGGCCCAAGCATGTATTAATCTACAGCATTCTTAGCGTTTCCCACGTATTTTTTGTTAACAGGGACTTTATAAAATTTGCTCCATAAAAGAAAGTTGCAAATTTAACAACGTAAAAAACAGGGCTATTATTCAAGGAAAATACATTGATAAAAACCTTGTAATTAGAGTCCTTGTATTTTTCAGTGTTAACTCAAATTTTCGGAGGGTTTAGGTATATGTTGAGCAATGATAATAAAGCTTTTGGATAGTTTTTGAAACCGAGTATTCTATATTTTCATACCCTGCGGATTTTAGGACTTCATATAACCTGTTAACAGCTCGTCATTAAAACATCAATATAGTTAACGTATCACTAACTTCATTAAGTTTAACACCTTTAACTCTGGACCTTAAGGATAAAGCAACAGGTGCCTTTACCTAAAGGTAAGTTAAGTAAAAGAAAAAAAAGGTAGAAAACTTAAGGAAACAAAATATAATAAACCCAATGATAGTTTAAATTACCGTTATTATTAATAATGATAGTTGTTCGTTTGAGTTAAAGTCAACTTTATCTTTGTGAATATCTTGACGATTAATATTGGTATTAGTAGTAGTGTTTTCTCTCCAAAATGCCATGTACTGCGAATAGCCTTCTGTTGAGTATCGCATTGACCCTATATTTGACATAATACCTTGAAATGTATGGTCCGCGTAACTATCGCGAAGGTTAAAGGTATGTAAGGGGTGAGTAGCTTTGTTAGAGCTAAGGTCAAGGTTTTTACCACTTGAGCAATATAGAAACGCGTGGTCAGCTAATTATTGGGTCGTGTGAGGAGTAACATTGTTATGTCACGTGACACGTTTAGATGTATCTTTATCATTAAAGTCCTCTTTACCTTTATAGTTTTCGATACGGTTAAAGTAGTATTATTTAAAAATAATAGGGTACTGGATGTAATATATCGCTTGTTTCCTGTAACGTTTAGCCAAAAGATTGCTTATTAATTAACAACCGGGTTTTCTATAAATCCAATACCTTTCACAAATATTATGACGATAGTTTTTACGGTCAATAGGTCCGTTTAAGTTTTGCATTCGTTAGTTCCAATGTCTTTATACCTTTCAATTTGAAGGCATTGAACTAGATTTTAAATGTTAGGGTTACTTGAATTTATGATCGATGTAATATATTATGGCGCAGTTTTCTTTATTTATGTTACGGAAGCTATGCACTTAGGGGTATATATTAAATGAGTCTGGTGTTCGCATACTTATCTTCGTAAACACGGTGTGTAATTGGCTAAAAAAATCCTTTATATGTGTTATCTGAGCGATGTAAAGCGTATTCGAATTCATTAACGCTCGTAATGACTATCCATACCTACTCTCAAAGTGTGGTTTCGCTAACGTAGGCTTTTACTATTACTTATTATCACAACATAAGCTTATCAAGCATTTAGTTTGGTATATTTATCGGTGTTTCTTTTCCTTTCTTTTTCGCTATTATCGTAGTTTACCTTATAGTTGCCTAATCTGTATAGTATTTCATAAGGTAGATATTGTATTCGAAGTAATCTTTTATGTTATCGTAGATTTCACAGAATTTTATTATCCGTATTAGGAAGGTTAAGTAATAGTCTTTGGCGTACTCTATATAGATTTCAAGAAATAGTGAATAACTAGAAAAAGAGACCTCTATTTACTTGCAGATATTTAAAAAGGCTATTATCTTCGTATCAAAAAGGTGATAGGGCTTTTAATCATATTTTTTTACGTTATTACAAAATTTGGCGAAGTCCATGAAAAGCTTGTAGTTAATCTTGACCATTTTAATAGGTTTTGGAGGAAGGTTGCGATAATCGTCCTAGTCTTCATTAGTATTTCCTAACAGTTTAATCTTTGAAGCCTCCGAGTCGTAGTGTTAAGGGTAATTTCCAATCTTCTATCTTGAGAGGTGAAGTTGTGTAATAGAACCTGTGGTAGGCTCGCGCGTGTAGGCGTACCTGCTGTGGGAAGGTTTTGAAGGGATTTAGCGATTTCAAGTAAAGGTTTGAGGGGTAATATGAACTTGTTCATAGGAAATATTTTGAGGAATTTAACGATTTTGCTTAATTAACTATTAGAGAGCGTAAACGTTGATTATTTTTGCTGCGTTGGCAGATATTGCGCCGTTGAAAGCGTACTCAGCATTGTTACGTTAGAGTGCTAGATTGCTGAGTAGGTTAACGAGTTTCTTATTATTAGCGCGTTAAAAAGCTTAATTAAGCTTTGGGTTAAAGGGGGGTACTTTGGAATACGTGTGAGGTTGTTGAATGTTTTTAATACCCTTTATTTTGGGTTGTGTGTCCTAAGGATATTTTTCAAGTTGAGTCAGGTCAAAGAAGGGTTTGTACCAGTTTAGTTAAATCATTTTCTAGCATATAAACTCCTCTTTATTTAAGTTTTAAATTTTACTTGGACTTGACTGTTTTCTCAATTGCATTTCATATGTTAATTGTCCAATCATTAAATAACTTACGATACTTCGAAGATCACGGTCACTGTGATTAAGTTTCTCATTATTATCTTACCTGAGGACATAAATTTCGACAAAGTTAGTTACATGTTTCTTAGTTGATTTTTCGTTAATAATTTACCCTTGAAGGTTGTTGTTACATGTTATAGACTCAGGACATTAGCCATTGAGTCTATAGGTTATGTGACTGTGAATGTAACGGAATATACAGTACTAGGACCGGGTGCGGTACGTGCACAGCACGTGTAATGGCATGTAATGGGCTGGGCATTAGCCATACATATAGGTCTTATATGAAAGGCTACGATAACCTCATTTAGTTTGCCATTATACCTTAATAGTAAACCTCATTTGACACCTACTTAACTAATTATCATAGGTTGGATTATAATATTGTACTAAGGTTTTCTTTCATTCTTTCAAAAAAATATTATTTATAATGAGTGAATCGATGTCAAATATCAATGATTTTATGTTACAACTTAACGTTATCGAAAAGGATTAGCCATCGGCGAATACTTAATCCTCCATTTTTATAAATTTACCTTTTACTTTTTCGAGGCCGGCTTAAACCGATATTTCTCGTTTACAAAATACTATGTGTTGGTAGACCTTAGAAGTTGCAACGTTGTCTATTCGATTGGTCTTCGAAGTAACAAGTGTATTGCATTAGTCAGATAGTGGATGTATTATTTTAGGTTTGGTAGACCACTAGCCGGTCTGCACTGTAATTTGTATGGCTAATTACTTGGCCTATACCCTAGAGTAAAGTGCAGCGTATTGCACTCGACTTACACCCAATACTGTAAGTTTCCACAAAGCAATACACTCAACTTACAGTTTAGTATAATCAACTTTACTGTAAGTAAAGTTGACCTACTGCACTGCATTTAATACTATTCCAATGTATAAGCTATATTGTATCTGTTATAAAGTAATTATAATTACCGGGTTAATCGATTGTTATTATTGACTTTATATCCAATTTCGTTTAGGTTATGGTTAAAATTCAGCAATTCGAGACCGATTTAACGGCTATTCGTATTACCTTTTTACCGGTTTGGAGTAGGCGAAAATGACACGACCAATCGTAATTCAACGGATTTGCTTTTATATAAGCGACGACGCGCAAAACGATTAAATTCATATAAAACCCGGATAAAATATAAATTGGAAAGGGTTGGTATGTATTTCTTTATGTATAGGATTATGATATAGCGGAGATAAAAAAAGCCATTACGGTATATAATAAATTTGGCGGAGATGAAGGTATATATAATATAGGCAAGTTATTAGATTATATTGAAGTTATTTTTATAATCCTCATCATATGGATTAGGCATTAATTGAGTAAATGGGATTGTTTAAAAACGAAAAATGCTTATAAATACTATTCGCTATTAAGTTCGAAATATAACTGATATAGGTGGGAAAATTAAATTGACTTTTAACCGTAAAATGTAATTACTTACGTTTTCGCGTATTCTTACGTATTCGCGACAAATATATTATGGTAAGCTTTAGTTGGGTGAATCATTTTGTAGATTTAACGAAGTACTATCAACTCTAAAATGAATTAAAGTTGTTAAACTTAAAACAACGTTTTGATCGTTACCTAACGGGACTCGTGTAGGTATAACGACTGGATAGAAATACAATTATAATGGGAGTTTACAACTTTTAGGTATTTTCGTTAAAGGATCGTAATAATCGCAGCTGATCATTTTAATAAACCCGTTTAATACGAGTTTAGAACGAAAAACTTAAGACGCCGTAGTTGATAGTGAAGGAATGCCAAATTAAATTCGTTACGTGGCGTTATTGACGTTGTGGTTCGACGGACCATTATTAAAGTAATTACGAATTTCGCCAAATATAACTTTTGATATAGGTATATACGATTTAAGTTGAAAAAGTAGATAAAGGTTTCCTATTAAGGGCGATAGAGGGAATTTAACTCCTAGATACAGTTTTGTTTAGAAGTTATATTAACTTAATATCGTAGTAATAAAATCGAGTAAAAAGAAGTTGAATTTCATTAAAATACGTTTTAAAGAGGATTTATTCCTTATTTTTATACTTTTTAATAATATCGACTTTTTTAAATACTGAAGTTGATTTTAGCTGTAATTGTTATTATAATATAAGTAAAACTTTGATATAACGGTTAAAATTAAAGTAAATTAGGCTATTATGTCCTCGAAATCTAGGGATAATATTAGGGCTACAGCAAAATACGCGTATTACGTAAATATTCAAGTTTCGTATAAATATTAATGAATAGTTGAACCTGTTCTTAATATATATTACTTTCAAAATAAAGAAGGCTATAATTTTTCAATTACCCTTGATATGATACTATTAAGTTATATTAAACGTTAATAATGGTTATGTGGTAGTTCATAGTCAAGGAAAATTAATTATCGATGCGGTAAAGATCAATTTTAAGTTGAGAGATATACGAGCAATTAATAAATCAGTTTTTATCGGTTTCACAAACCGTTCGTAACTAACAGTATAACGTACGGAGGATTAATCGTAACTAAACTTTGTTATGAATCTTTATCAAGTAACGCGGATCTCATAGGTGACGGCGCCCAGTATTATTAAAGAGAAAGAAAATTAATTACGTTTTTTAACAAGATTGGTAAAATTTTACGATCTATTCGATAAGGATAAAATTATAGCTTTATCCTTACACCGGGGAAAACTCGTTTATTATATTTATATTAAATTAAATGATAATAGATCTTAATGAAAACGACTGTAGTGTTTTGTATATTTAATATTACGAAATTAACTTTTTGAAATTTGACGTTACGTTATGGAATTAATAAATAAAGGTTAAGTTCAGATAAGTTTTTTGTTGGCCGCGACGCCAGTATTATTTATTTTTAAGTTGGGAGGGAGGCATAATGGTTTTATATCAATTACTAGGTATTAAATACGATGACCGAATAAAATTGGTTTTCACCTTGAATTAAGAAAACCATATACGTGTTGTTAAAGTCAATATAACTTATGATATTGGATATTCGAACGGCCTTTTATCCTATACGGATTATATACTAGGATAGGAAGAATTAACGGCGTTTCGTATACAGTTTGGATTATTTGAATAATTAATTACCCTTTTAGTTTCTTAAAAATTCCGGCAACGTTTTAACTATATATTAATTATATAATAACGTACATTTCGAATCATTTCATAACAACCAAGATGAATAGCCTCGTAGTCTTTTTATCTAGTATTAGTCAAAAATATGTGAAGAAAGTTGACGTAGTTTTAAAACGCTTTCGTAAAGCTAGGCTAAACCTAAATTTAAATAAATGAGACTTCATGATTAAATGTGCACATTATCTGGGTTTTCTAGAAACGGTTGGCGTATATATCTGGGCTAACTCTGAGAAAATCCGGGTAGTATGCGAGTAAAGGTTACCACGTATTATTTAGGAGGTTCGAAGTTTTTTTGGGTTTTGTTAACTTTTATGGGAATTTTATTAGTATTTTTTTGAAATTAGCTCATTATTTTATCTGTTTATTGAAATAAGGAATTTATTGGGTTGAGATTAAATAGAAAAGAATACGTGTTTTAAACTTTGAAAAATACTTTTACTACGGCCCTAATTTTTATATATTAGAATATAAATGGGTTAACGGTAGTGGAAACCGATTATTTAGGAATAGAGTTAAAAGGGTATTTGTAGTAACAGAATAAAAATGGTCTTTTAAAGCTAATAGTTTATTATTCCGCGCGATTAACAAACGCGAAACGTAACTACACTATTTAAGACAAAACAATTCTTGGTAATATCTTACTTAAAGGCGTAGTCTTTAGAATTACGTAATGTCCATACCCCGTTTACGATTTTGAAGGATTATAAGAAATTGGAATATTTCTACTCGTTACGTTTGATTTCGAAGCGCCAAGATGAATGGTTCGAAGTTCTTTCGCTTTTATAATATCACTTACGATATAGGCCTGTGACTTAAAGCGTTTATCCGAATATATTAACCCGTAGAATATAAAATAAGCCCGAAATTAAAAAGCGCTATACGTGAATCTTTCAGCCTATTTTTGTTACTATATCAGATGTGGTAATAATAAACTTATATATTATGGAAATACATATTACGGCGGCTTATATAGATAAATTGATGATGATGGATGTTTAGCTATTAGATCGCGATAATATATACCCTTAAAGCGAGTCGGAGGCTTTCAAAGGGTCGAAATGTGCGGAATCGCCTCGGGCCCGGCCTACGCCTAGGTCGCTATTAGACATAACGTTGGGAGATCTCAGGACGTTGGTGTTATTAATATCGTTATAAGCTCCACCTATATTAAACCCGTTAATTTAGTTAACGTTGAATGGTTACCATATTTTCAGGCCAGGTACCCTTGCGTAATTATAGGATTAAGGAGTAATAAATGACACGTTATACGAAATTAGCTTATTAGCGGTTCTTGAAGACGTTAAGCTTTTTTCGGCTAAGGTGGGATAATCAATATAAATTACGAATTGTAAGATTAATTCGAGAAATACGTTATGTTACCATAACTCATTATAACTACCGAATTGGAAATTATCAAAGATGAAAATATTATAATAAATTTTCAATTCGCCTATTATATGTTATCTGGATAAAAAAGTCTTATTTCGAATATTTTAATGAGATCACTATTAAAAAAGAATAATCGCAGATATCCGACATTTATGTCGAGAATATACATAATATAATAATAAGAAACCTCATCATACTTTACGAAAAGGTCGTTTTTAACCTCTCACTATTTCAAATTAGTATTAGATTTATATTTCCTGTTCGAATAACAGTCAAGTGCAGTACAGCTAAGTCAACTTCACTGCAGGTAAAGTTGATTGTTCGTACTGCAAATTGATTGTAGTTTGTGGAAATACACTGCAAATGTAGTGCAGTAGGTGCCTACTTCAAAGTGGGGTACCAGCCAAAGCGTTTGGCCATACAAATTAGTGTGTAGACCGGCTAGAGGTCTGCCAAACTTAGAACTTACACACATTCAATCAATAATATCAACACAACACCAGTTACTTCAACCACAGTGATTCGAATCGACTACGTTGCAACAATAAAGGTTTACCAAAATTTCCGTCGATTTTATAATCGACCTATTAATTACCGATAACGGCCCTCAATATTTGTTAGTAATTATAAACCGCTTTTTTGAATTTTTTTAGCTCGAAGTAATGTGGTTTATAATTGCCGATAAGTATACGGAGTGCTTTCGGAACATATAGTAAAGATTTTATAGATTCTCAACTTTTATCATTGACGACTGCGGTTCGAATTAGGTAAACATATTTTGAATGACTTCATATTTTTTGGTAAAAGTTAAACAATCTTTATTCACAATATATTACTTATAAATAAACAACAGCACCGAATATATAAATTAAAAAGTTCAAAAGTATTTACATATTATTTCTTCCTTTTCGTAATATAATTAAAGATTATATTTACCCGTTTATCAAGTTATATTAAATGAACGAAAGTTGACGATGATCAAATTTAACGTAGATTCTTCAATGAATAGATTATAATATCCCTTATTTCAATGGTAAATAGGGATATAAAGTCGTTAATCAATCTAATGGGGCGAGTTATTACTTTTTTCGGTATATTTGCGCGAGGGTACACAGTTAGTTCAAATAAAGATAGCATATATTTAGTAGTCAATAAAAACGGCAGCAAACTGTTAACGTTATCCTGCGAAGCGGTATAAAGTAGACGACTAGATTTAGTTTAACTTACGTAATATTAAAATTCACCGCCCGAGAAAAAAGCTTAATTAGTTGAACAATTAATATTAGATCGTTAATATTTCGAACTCATTTAATATTGTTTTAAATATTTCCAACAAATACCTTATTTTTTCGTGGATTGAGTAAAATAAGCGGTTACTGATATTTTCCCCTCGTCAAGTTTATTTAATATTCGCCCGAAAACAGTTTTCGTCATTAATAATATATGAAAAGATATATATATAAATTTAAATTTTTAGAAATTCTCGTGGAAAAAATAGGTTGGGGTGAAATCCAATTTATATTAATTAATCAAAATGATTATAACAATTCGGAATAGGAATTCCTGGATAATCGTTCATATATTGAAGTTTTTAATTAATTCGAAGAGAAATAAGGGGGTACTCGAATTTATAATAACTCGGCATTTCGACATCGGCATCGGATATATATTAAATAACCTCTGTGGAGAAAACCATTTTTACCTCGAATATAACGCAATACTTGTAAAAATTAGTCGAAAATCCATTATTACTAAATATAACACAACAAGTAGGGCCGGATATGTAATATCCAACTTTCTCGAATAAATATTCGACTGCGAAAACACTTTTATTACGATTTATCGAAAATTTACCTACTCGATATTATTATTTTTATCCGGATTTAATAAATAATAATGTTGTTAACTTTAAGTCCCCTATTATAATTAACTTCGAATACTAGAAGAAGCTAGTAGGAGTAAGCGGCGAAAAGCTTGATAGGCATTAATAGGTGCCAACGAAGGCGATTGGTAAAAGGCGGGGCGGGTGCGAAACGATACCAAAGATAACGGATAACGTTAGGTGGGACAAACTTTATGGGAAGCCAACGATAGTAGTTAATAAAGGGCGGAGCAAGAAAAATGATCTTCGAAACGAGTTATTAAGGATTATAATGTATTAGTTTAGGCTTAGGCAACGCGATCGGCCTGAATACGATTTTTCGACCGTTTTCTGTTAACCCGATTCATTTTCTTTTAACTAACATCAACAAATGACACACGGGTAAAAACGGCGCTCGTACGGTTAGGCTTCAAACATTATTCATCACATTTTATAAGCTGTAATTTATATTAGATATAAAAGATATAGTTTACGTAGCTATATTATTTAAGCTATTTAAGCCAAACCTAGGGAAATTTATACAACGGTTATTACAAGGATACGGCGTAAAAATATTACGTGTTAACGCGCGGTGAGCCGAAAAAGTCTTATCGCAGTAAATAGGCGAAACTAGAAAAAGTAACGGAGAAGTTTTAAAAAAGGGCGGACCCGGAAGAAAGGGCCGACAGGGATATATAACAAAAAGGGTAATAGCTTATACTAACGAAACGGTAGGAATTTCTTAGATTCGATTAACATTTCGAAGTTGAGTAAACTAGTTAACCAATTCGAAAAAAGCGGGAGTGAAAATGGGCCGGTAACTCGAGATATCTTTTTATTTCTCATAGGTAAAGGATAAAGCATAGCCTTCGTTTTTAATAGCTATATTTAATTGACGTAATAGGACGTGTAAATTAAACGAATCCATAAATGAACTTTTTATTGAATACATTACAAAAAGGGGTTTATTTATGGTTACGTTTCTTATAAAGTTGCTCAATTCAATTTACATTATTATAAACGTTTCGACACGTACAACACCCTTACGTACTATAAACTTGAATTTAAATGAAGAGAACGCCAGAATTCAAAAGGAAATTAATATACAATATATAAACGTCCTTCGCTTATAAGGGGGAAAATTCACTTTTATTTTCGTTAGTACTAAAAATGAATAAGCCGATTATAATGTGAGGAGGCTATAAAATGTAGTTAATAATAAAATATTTATGTATAATAAGGCAATATACTTTATAAGTTGTCTGAGTATCTTTACCAGATACGCTTACAGCAATATAACCTAAGCTAAGCTTATCATAAACGTTAATTATAAAAACGAAAAAAAGGCGAAAAGTTAATAGGATATTAATAGGTAATTAACGGTTAAAATACTAGGGGAGAGGGGGAGGATAATAAGAAGGCTATTATAAAAAGTTACAGTAGAGCGAGAAATGGTAAAGAGAGGTCGCTAATATAAAAAGAAAAGGAAGAAAGTTTTGAAAACTACATTAAAATCCGTATTTATAGGTACGGGCGGACTGGACTCGGCAAAGGTTACGTGTTACAAGGTACGGTAAAGGAATACGTTATAAGATACTGGCGGCAAAAGCGATATATTATATAGTATGTTAAAGGGTGTATTATGCAATACCAGCGATAAAAGGGATATGTTATAAAGTACGCTAAAGGGGCTTATTATACGGCGTCGGCGGTATAAAGTTAAACTAGCCGATACGTTATACGGCGCGTTAAACACCACGTCGTTAATTTATGCCTAGCTCGTTTATTAGGCAAGCGATGCCCGTATCCTATATTTAACTAACAGGACTCCGCGGCTTTTATTAAATTCGAAAAAAAGGAGGAATATCATGGATTCAGTGTATTAGCCATGAAGTATATAAGTTACGTAACTGTACATATAACGGAATATGTAGTACCCAGTCTAGACCCGGTCCAGGCGCGAACCGGACGCGGTCCGTACATGATACATGTGAAGGTACGTAACGGGCTGAGCATTGTCCATTCCCATAGGTCTTGCACAATGGGCTACGATAGCCTCTTTAGTCTTCCGCTGTACTTCAATAGTAAACTCCATTTGGCACCTACTTAGCTTACCATTGTAGGTCTGACTATAACATTATAATGTTTGGCGAAAAGGTGTTCAAAGGCTTTTATTACCTCATTTTCGACGGTGTAGGCGATATATTTCAAGTGAGCGTTTGTGATAGCTATCTTAGTATTTTGATGTAAAGGGGGTGTAGAGACTTGGTGGTGTAATATAAAGTTCCGCGACATGGATTTCTTAGCGCTATTTGATATTTTCGTTCAAAGTAGCAATCTTAACAATTGAATTGGCGTAAAGGAAGAGAATAGAGTAGAGTAAGAGCAAAGGTTTAGTATAGGAGGTAAAGGCAAAGGTTGCTTGTTGTGGTCGTTTGGCGTGATACTCAGTTGTTTTTACAGTAGTGGTATATGTTGTAGTCCTGAATTAGCCGTTAACCAACTTGTTAATATAAGACTTCTAGCGGTTAATTTCAACGTTTTTTAAGAAGAATCTGTGTAGATTTCTTGTTCTTTTCAATAAAAATACCATCTTTACCTTTAAGCCATCATGAAAAACAACATAACTTAGAAGTTTTTTCTACTTATCGCAGTTAAAACGGACGAAGTAGTAAAAGTCCTTCGTAAGATTTTCCCCTTCACTTTGGTTTTTTACAAAGCTTAACCAGGAAGAAGCTTCTTTCTTTACTTAGATTATCTATTCTTAATCCAATAAGCACTGATCAGTGTTGGTAGGGCTTTAGATGTTGCAATGTTGTCGATTTGATTGGTCGAAGTAACAGTAGTATTGCGCGGTCAAATGGTGGATATATTGTTCTAGGTTTGGCAGACTGCTAGTCAGTCTGCACAGTAATTTGTATGACCAGTTGCTTGGCTCGTGCGCTAGTTTGAAGTGAGCGCATACTGTACTTGACTTGTAGTTAATACAGTAGGCCCACAAATAATACACTAAATTTGCTATCAAGATAGTCAACTTTACTGCAAGTAAAGTTAACCTACTGAATTGCAATTACTACTTTTCTAACAGGTTCCTATTTTTTATTTCTACTTACTATTCTCTAGAATTTTTAAAAGTCACGCCAAAGATCACTACCTAACCTTTCTAATACGTATAATTGTTTTATTTGATTGATAAAAATATAAAGAGTAATTTCAAATATGATATCTACTTAGCATAATACTACTCGGACTGGGCTATAACGAGGTGAACAACAATAATAGTTAGGAAAAACGAGGATGAAATATTAATGAATATACTTAATGAGATGTTTGACAAGTTTATATTGTGTTAATAGGTAGTAAAAAAGGCTCAAATTGGCGAGGCTACACTTTGCGAGCTAGTGTGAGTAGTAGTTAGGGCGTAAAAGAGTTTAAATACGCCTTACAACGCTAATATACTACTTATGAAAGCTTTTTTGGCCAATTACAGTTTTCTTTTACGACTTTCATACCATGTACGCTCAATTTGTTTGATATATATCCCTAAATCGATTAATTTCGCGATATAGATAAATAAAACCGCGTAATTATATATTATGTAGATCTTCGATACCAATGGTCTTAATATTTAAAATGCGGTCTAAACCCTTCGAGTTAGAAGCCATAACGATATTGGCGCTAATAATACGGGCAAGAGTGAAGTAAATTTGTGAACTGTAAAAATTATCGTTGTGATAATGGCCAAAAAACGGATTCGTAATAAGTCCAGTTATTTTTCAACTCTTTACAATCTGGCCAATCGTAATAATGAATGAGTGATATATTACATTTAGTACTTGCCTACTTCTAGGTAACATTACTTGGATTACATCATAGATTTTGAGTGTAAAAAACCTGTTAACGGCAACGATGCTTCTAAGTAAATTACCTGGTTTAAGGACTCTACTTTTAACATAACTTAGTAAGTAGCCGACCACACCTTTTTATGTGAATTAAAAAGTAAAAACCCACATCTTTACTTTGATGAAGCTCTTAACTCATCACATATCTTTAATTTTCGCGACTATTACGCGGACTATAAGAATTAAAGTGTTATACTCGATATAGGGGCAACAAGGTACCTAACAAGAAGTTATTCATAGTATGTGATATTACAGAGGGAAAATATTTATGCCACGGATATTAATTATTGAGATGCCTGTAAACTTAAAGTTTTCTTCGGAATAAGCAAACAACTATAGTCACTAGAGATAATAGTTGTTTAAATTGTTATTAGGTCAATTACGTTCTAAATTTTCAAGTACTCTACCTCTTTCCTCGTTAATTTGGAAACTTAAAGACCTTCAGTATTAACTTCAATTTTAAAGATCATAAACTGATTAAATTCAGCCCAAAATTTCCCCAAGTTACTAAGTGGAGGCATTTATAATTTAATTTCCAAGGCTTCAAGTGAACCGTCTTAAAACTTATGATGTTATAAATGTATTAACTATACAGGCATTTTAACTACCTAACTGTCGACAGGTTATACAAATTCCTTAAGTCCATAAGGCATAGAAACGTGGAATACTTTACTTTAAAAGAAATTAAAAAGCTTTATTACCATTATTAAACATATACCTAACCTTCCCGAAAATTCAAGTTTATATTAAAAAACAACAAAGATTTCAATCATGAAATTTATATTAACTTGTTCTATCAAACAACTGGCCTCTTTTTTACGTTATTAACTCTACAAACTCTTTTCATGTAGTCAAATTTCCAAAGTTCTTGTCAGCGAAAGATATGTGGGAAACGCTAAGAATGTTGTGAATTAATATGTATTTGGGCTTATTTAACATTGTTGTTTACAATACTAGTACCAATTTTACGGTGGTAGAATTTCAGGCGGATGTTAAGATAATGGAAATCTAGTATAAATAGGTGCTTATTAAGACCCATTATATTATTAGGAAGATTGTAAGAGTATACGCGCTATTTTATAAAGCATACGATATTTTTATGTTAGGGATTAAAAGTTTTACAGATTAGGAGGCACGCCTTCAAATAGCGGTAAAAGGCCTAAATAATCCTGTAGGCCATGGTGGTCTAGTACTAACGTCATTGGTTTTTGTAGCGGACCCAAGTTTAACAAGTAAATTTCCGCTTGTAGTGAATACCTCAAACAAATTCGTAACCTACAGTAAAACATTCAAGTAATTGCAGAAGAAATCGGTAAAAACATTAAGTTAATATTACCTGTAATACCAAAAACCATCCTACGATATTCCATATACTTGCTTTGCCATTACAAAATGAAGTTTTTGTGTAACGAGAGCTGGTCAAATAAGATACCCTATATAAGATCATAGATATCGTCAATTTTGAAGCAATTATTAAAATTATTAACGGCTACACAACGTTACATATAACTCAAATTAAGCTCTATAATAGAACGATTAACGATAGCAACGAAAACCTCTCAGTTAAATAAATAAATTAATACGATATTTTCCTTTCCATTTTTGAAAAACTAATAAAATACTGCCGGCGCGGATGAAGGCTAAGGAGAAGGAATGTTAAAAACGAGAAATATATATTAAGCTAGGTTTTTAATACTATTTAGTTTAGTAAAAAATAGAAAACGATTCAAACTTTATTGTAGAATTTCTGGTATAAAGCGTTATTAAAACTTTCAACAAATATTTTAAGGAAAGTGATAAGGTTGAAATGTGTAAACTCTTAATTTAAAAATTTGTATGATTCGTATCTAAAGACGACTTTAATCCTTTACACCTAAATATCACTATTTTTAAGTCAAAGATTATATATGAGGTGAAAGGTAAGACCATGAGGCAATCGTATAGAAAGTTACGTCTTATCGTTAAAGGATACACGAATCACGAAAAAGATTAGATTCTTACGTAGACGCTAACAATTTAGAAAATTAACTAGTATTTAGTGGTTGATTTAAGAACAAGTTATTTAGTTAAAACTAACAGGAAATCCAAGTTTATAATCCGCCGTATAATATAAATGTACATGTAATAAACGATCTATTTATAATGGATCGTGTTATTATAATTACTACATGAATTACGTGGTAAGTACCCTGTGGGGACGGTGATATAATATATCAAGCTACTATATGGATTGATTAAAGTAGTTGTCTATTAATTCCTAATCTATTAATCGTACTTTAAGTTGAAACTAGGCATCAGTCTTTGACCAATAACTGTCTTTTACTAGTAATATGAAAGAAAGATTTTGATTTGATAAGTATATAAACTGACGATACCTTTTTAGTTGAAATTATTAGCTTTATAGCATCGAAATAACAAACAATGAAGGATTTAAAGTTCTATAATCACAAGCTGGTTCTTACTTTGGCAAAGAGAAATCAACTTAACTTTAACGAATCGTTAATCTGTATATTTAGTATTAATATTTGTCTAAGTTTTCTCTAGAAGAGATAGGGCGTTCATTTGGCTATAATTGATTTAACCAACGTAATCAGAGCTTCAAAATACTTAGAATAACGCGCCTATAACAACTATACCACCACTTCATACCAACTGGAAGCCTCTTACAACCTATCAATTTCGGCATAAGTATAAACCCTAATAGACGAAGACTTTGACCGGCTAAACAAGAAGTTGGAGTGGTAAATGCAAAATTTAGAACGAGGGATTAATATAGTTCCGATTAATCTATCAAAGACTAAGTAAATTTTTTTACAGACGGTTGTTTTACAAAAAAAGATAGATCTATCATTGAAAATCAGTTTTCTGATAACCCTTGTCGATAAGCATTAATAAGATAATTTGTTTAGTATCATCAGAAGTTTAATTTATTAGACTCTTGTTAAATTCAAAACGATTATATAAAACGTATTGATTTTAAAGGTACATGGTATAATGACAGAATTCGATATAAGTATGATATTATGGGAAATACTTAACGTTGTTACCAAGTAGTTAGGGATTCCTTTCATTATGGTGGTGATTTATACCGATTCGAAAAGGTTATATAAGTGCTTTTTAAAGTTCAAAAGCATTAGCGAAAAACGTCTAATAACCTATGTAATAATACTCTCTAAAGCCTGTAAAGGGAGGAAAATCAAGGAATTCTGATGAATCAATGGCAAAAATAATCACACCTATGTTATAACAAAGAACTTACAGAATAGGACCATTAGGAGGTTTGTGGACAGTAATGAACTAACCATACATACTGAGAGTTACATTAATAGGCTACCAAATAAAGTTAAGTAACGTATTAAAGAACAAGGATGCCTTAATAAATTAAAAGATTGCTAAGAGATTAAGGCTAGCGAATTATTGAATTAGTATGGTTAAATTTGAGGTTTGTACAGGTTTTTGGTGAAAAATCCATTTATGGAAATTAATAAAGTCGAAACTAGAACCCGTGAAATAATTAGAGTTAATTTGGCTGTAGAACTGGCAGAAGTCTAGCTAATTAACAATGGCGTAATTTAGTGGTAACCGGAAATATTAGTTGACTATATTAGCGTTTACGTACAAAATAAAAAGCTGCTAATATTAGAATGATATAATTAAAATATAGCAAATCAACTTTACTATAAGTAAAGTCAATTATACTAATTGCAAGTAAAGTATATTTTTTGTAGGACTACTTTATTGCCTGTAAATTGAATATAATATACGCCTATTTTATACTAGGGTACGAGTCAAGCAATGAGTTATATAAATTACTATACAAAGCGGTTAGTAGTCTGCTAAATCCGAAACAAAACATCCACTACTTTACTACTGCAATACTGCTGTTACTTTGACTAATCGAATCGATAATTTTGTAACGTTTAAAGGCTTATCATTGGCAAAGCTTACCAACTATAGAAGGATTATATGAAATGTACTAACTTTAAATATTTACGGTATAATGGCCGGCTTTAATATAGTTATGGTATGGTAGGAAACATTTAACGTCGTTACTAGGCAGCTAGGGATTCCCTTTATTCCGGTAATAAATTATACCAATTCTAGGAGCCTGTTATAGTACTTTTTAAAACTTGGAACCACCAGCGAAAAACGTCTAATAATCGATGTAATAGCACTTCGTAAAGCCTATAAAGACAAGGAGATTAAGAATTTTCAATGGATTGACGGCAAAGATAATCCCGCTGATGCTATGATGAAGACGTCGCTAAATAAGACCCTTGAAAAGTTTGTAGATAGCAATAGGCTAACCATACGCATCGAGGAATACGTTGACAGGCCACCTAGCAAGGTCAAGCTTCGTGCTGGCGAACAGGGATGCCCTGGTAAACTAGAAGACTGCCAGGGAATTAAGGCCAGCGACTTGTTTGATTGGCACGGTTAAGTTAGAAGCATGTAGGCCGGCGATTTATTTGATTGGCACGGTTGAGTTGGAAGTTTTCATAAGTCTGTGGCAGAAGACTTGTTTGTTGGGATCGATAAAGTCGGAACGTGCGGAAAATGAAGGTAATTGGGGTTAATTTGGCTGTGGAACTGGCAGGGGTCTGGCTAGTTGACTAGGGCGTAATTCAGTGGTAACCGGAAAATATTAGTCGACCATACTGGCGTGCGCACACAAAACAAAAAGCCGCCAGTATTGGAATAGTAGTAATTGCAGTCCAGTAAGTCAACTTCACTTACAGTGAAGTTGACTATACTGACTGCAAGTTGAGTATATTGTTTTGTGGGTCTACTGTATTGACTGCAAGTCAAGTACAGTATGCGCCCACTTCACACTAGGGCACGCGCCAAGCAATTGGGCATAAAAATTACTGTGCAGATCGGCTAGCTGTCTGCCAAACCTAGAACAATACATAAACCACTTTCAATGCAGCACCAATTACTTCGACCAGTTTCGAATCGACCACGTTGCAACGATAAAGCCCTACCAACAAAAATGATATTTATTATTATAGGCATTGTAAAAAATGATCAACGAGGTGGCTAGAAATAATATATCATTTGCGTTTTACCTTATTTTTGTTATAAAGAAAACAATCTACTAAATGAAAAAAAGGCCAATTTAGGCGCCATTTACTACCTTCTCGTTTTTTCATTCTATTTTTTATAAAATTAACTATAATGATTCGCCAAGTTATCTTTTCCTTATATACCGACTAAAATCCAAAACGCATCTTATCAGGTAATATAACCTTAATAATTGATAAAATAGGATTGATTTTGTTAGGTACAATAGGAAGATTATCGAGAATTCAATTTATTATTGGTACCTTATTCAAAGCTATAATTTTCTTATAAACTGGTATTGAAAACCGCTAAAATATATTTAAAACTATATTTGACTCTTTTTTAAAGAAGCATAATATGCAAATTATATATGTTGAGTCATATTACAAAATTAAGAAAGCACTTATCTACAATATCCGTAAAAGTGATATTGGGAATTTTGTTTAATAATCTCCATAATAAACTCGTGATTAGTACAAATTATAACGGGATACGAGGCATCTATTAAAATGATCTTAGAATACTTATATATTCAGATAGAGCATGTTACCTTATAATTTAATAGTTCATAATTTAATTCTACCTTCATGAAACATCTACCAAGAAATGTAATAGGCTGAATAACAATAACGGGAATAGTATCCTCTCGTTTCTATATATAATTCGGCTTTGCTTAAAACAATATAACTCTAAAATCTGTCTTGAAACATCCATCAACTTATAAAAACAATAACCGAATAGGACTAACCTAATATAAACATAATTAGTTATATGAGTACTTTTTTAAGGTAACGAATAACAATTTTTTATTTTACGGAAGAAATTTTGTAGTTTGAGTTTAATGTATTCTTTTCCTACTAATATTATGCTCTACTTAATTAGTTGTACGACTTACAACCAGCAAATAAGTTTTTAGTTGCTATGATAACTCTAATGATTAGGCGAAATAGGGTATTATAAAACATAGAAACCCCGTTACACCCAGGTAAATCTCTAAACCTTCAAGGGTTATGAGAAAGGAGATTTTCTGAAAAGCCTAAATACATTTTATAATAGTAGGAAAACCGAAACTATTTCCGAAAAAATCTAATACTTCAACTAAGTAAAATTTGATATACGATTTGTTAAGGAATAATAAAACTCCGACTTTAGTAAATAAAGTCAGGATTCATGCGAGGTATTTTTCGTATTTTTATAAACTATTCGAGAAAAAGATAATTTTATCGATAAATACTTAAAAAAATACTCAGCAAAACTGAAGAATACAATTTACAAATCTTAGGTTACAGGTTGGTAAATTTATAGATACAATAGGAGTCCATATAAATCAAGGGTGTTTTAACCACATTCAAAACTTAGATAACTTATAAAGAGAAAATAATCGTAAATTTTTGTTAATATACAAGACCAGAAAAGAATGAAATAATGTTCACCATAAAATATATTTTTATGGTTTCAAAACTAGATAACGTTTTACTTTTAATACAAAGGGTAACTATTAGATATTGTAAAGTTATTAAAGGGTTTAAAGTTAATTATAACACGTCTTTTCTCAATACTATGCAAGTTTTTACATAAAACAAAAATTAGCAAGTGCTGGTAGTCCTTCATCGTTGTAACATAGTCAATTCGAATCTCTGTAATCGAAGTAACTGGTGTTGCATTGAAAGTAGTGATGTGTTACTTCTAATTATGGCAGAGCGCTAACCGGTTTGTACACTAATTTGTATGGTTAATTGCTTTGGCACATGCCCCAAATTAAAGTAAGCACATACTACACTTAACTTACAGTTAATATAGTCAATCTAACATACCATAGATAATTTACAGTTAGTAAAATTCATTATTAGTAAGTATAATTAACTTGATTATACTATAATTAACTGTTATTCTAATACTAACAGCTTTTTATTTTGTGCCTGTAATTTAGTGTGATTAACCACTAATAAGTTATAACTCTTGAAATCTCTCCTTAATCCATATATCAAACCTCTATTAATTCTAGACAATTTTTACTGAAATTGATACCAATTACAGCCCTTTACCCCATATCTCCGAGTCTTTCGTTCCTTAATTTCTGTACACAGGTTTTTCGCCCCAAATTTATACGTTTTACGCATTTCACCAATTATACACTTTTTACCTGTAATTCAACTTATTGATATTGCTACCGTTACCCTAGTAATCTTTAAGTTTGTTAGGGTATCACTATTTTTTTACATTTCGTATCGTGCGGTTTATTTAACACTTGATTCGTACAGTTAATATATTACTTGATACAAACCTTCACAAAACGACATAAAATGTAATCTTCATTATAATGTTAAAGGTGTTATTTTGACCGTTAATTTATCGGAACTTATAGATTTTCCATGTTTTGTTTTCCTCCCCTAAAGCTATTACATTTTTTTGAACGGTTTTAATTAGTAGTATCTAACTTCAACAAACACTTATTCAGGCTTTATAAGTATATATATACAACTATAAGTATAAAAATCAGTTCTAATTGTTTGGTGAAAACCTTTAATATATCGTTAGTCACAATACATTTATTGAAGTTTACTATTATATCGTAAATCTTTAAAGCTAATACACTTCGTATTATACGCTTATACTTAATAGATGTTGAGTATATGAGGTTTCCGGTAACCAAAAATTTCTCATCAAAGCTTTCCTTATTAACAAACACTATAATGAACTCAATTTATAATGTGAGGTTAATATTATTCGAAAAGAATCCATCTGCAAAGATTATTAAATTCGTCGCAATCAAATCCACTGGAACCATATTAATACCACTTTTTGAATTGTTAGTTTGCTACTGAATCGTCTTGTTAAACTTATTAAAATCCTCATCTTGTAAGTCCTGTATTTACGCCGTAATCGACAGGTTATACGATGTTTTAGGTTAGCACAACGAAGCAATATAGGCCGTATGAGACGTCTGCTCCAAATATTATTGTAATCTTGATTCATCGGCCTTATTAATCGTCGTCAAACTCATATCTTGCCTTTTCGAGCGTAATATAATATACGTGCCACGGGTATCGTTATTAGCTCCAATATTATAAATATAAATTAACGATTCACTAAGTCAAATCATATATTTTTATCCAAAGTTTCAATCGATATACACTTTCAAAAGCCCAACTTTTTGATCGCCAGTTATTCCGCCATTATAGACTTAGTGTTTTCGAGGAAATCCTTATCGTGAGTTTATATACTAACGATACCGAGATATTTCCCATAAATAATTCATGAATATATTTCTAAAATTAACGTTTTTATGTTGAGCTTATGTCTAAAGTACGTTTGGTATATGAAAAACTAATGAATATTTACTTCGACCAATTCGTAAAAAAGTTTAATATAATGTATTAACGTTTCGGTCAAAAATTTGTTCTTTGGTTCTTTTGGCAATTTCAATGGTATAATCCGTTAAAGATCTGGAGTAAATTACGAATATTCTTATGGTTCATTACAGCTATTGACGTGAAATCACCGCTTGTACCAATATTCAAACTGTCAATAATTAAAATAATCAAATGTTTCTTAATTTTATATATTGTAAGCGACCTAGTAAAGATTTCGTTTTTATTTTTATTTTTATATCCTTAAGTGATCAGCCGTAACTTTTAGTATATCTTGTCTGTGGAATTTCTTTCCACCTTGTAAACCATACTCAATTTTAAAATTGTAACATTTTAGCCGTTAAATTACATCAACGGTACATGTTAAATAATCACTTGTATAAAAAGACCGTCGATTTCCACTCGGTTGCTTTCCTTAAAATATTTTCCCGATATATTGATAACGCCTTTAGTACGTAATTCAGAGTTAGGTTTTCCGTATGAAACTTCTTTTTAAAGAATATATACCGTTAGATATATTCTGCTGGGTCTATCATCCTTGTTATCGTTTCTCGTTTTAATATATATTCTTATTCTTCGTCGTTTCTTATGTTATAGAAGTTTCATTAGCTTATTAACGATTGGTTTGGAAGGATTTTATTTGCTTATCCGCTAGATCAGAAAGTTTTCGACGTAAGAATCATCATTAGATTTGAGGTTTTTTTGTAAGGCTTAGTTTTTGTAGTACAGAAAGTGAAAGGACTGTTAACGGTTTTAACCATCACATTTGAGTTAGAGATACTTAATATCTTATAAGGTTTATCTCATTTTTCTGGTTCTTGTTAGGTAATAAACTTATTTTCAAATGGTAAAAATAATATATCCATTGTCAATAATCTATTCATGGTTTTAAGGGTATCGTTGATTTGGCGGCGTTCCGATTCCTTCCTGAATTATTTGAAGTCTTTATTGTATATTACAGTACTTTTCTGGGCATTTTGTGATAGTGGATATTTAGTCGTTGTACATGGGTACGTTTCAAATACCAGAAAAATTGATACGAAACCGTTAATGCTAATAGTATGGTTACGATTTTTACAGCTATTTAAAGTCATAACTCTTAATTTGTTAAACGTTATATCTTTGGGGTAAGAATATTGTAGGCTCTCTTTAAAAGTATATAAGTTTTTTTAACCTTACCATTACCCTAAATTTGAAAATTGAAACCATAAATAAGGAATAGATTAAATGAAAAATAGCTAATTTGCAGTAAGTACAATCAACCAAACTGAAAGTTTAGTTAACTTAACTTTACTGCATTTGACTGCTATTCCAACAGTGTTCCTTTTATTTTAAGACTTAATGCACGGGTCACCCTACGTGTAAAGGTCCTCCTATAACGCGTTTCAATAATAATACGCTACGATCTACATATATATACGTTTTTATGCGTTCAACTTTCGCCTATGACACAAGCTTTTCTTTCGTTACCAAAAATTTACAGAGACTTATTTCTAAAACCTATATAGTTATATTCCTAGCGTAAGTAGACGCTAGGCGGGAACTAAGACGATAGCGTCGCGTTACCAAACTACGGCTTTATTCCACACGCATACAGGTCTCTGGATTACGGAGCACCCTTAAGTATTAATTGGAGGGGTGGCATAGGGTCCTACAGGCCCGTTCGGGCCCCAATAGAGCCTGCGTTACGATCCCTCCCACTGGTGTCTCCAGAACTATTTCGTAGCAGTTAGTGTAACTCTTGTAGTTGGCATAGCTTGGTGGTAGTAAAACTAAAGAAGAAATACATTTACCCACCCCATTAATAAAATATTGAATAAAGTTTTTATTTACTTGAATGTACATTGCTTAAAATTCATTTATCTTCCAAGTCGTCTTAACTTCATTTCAATTACTTCATTAAAATTCCTGACACTAAACAATAAAGTTATACAAAAAACGTCCTTTTTCAATTATTTTTTTATACTCATCACGTTATTACAGATAAGCCGAATCTTGTTATACATATAAAAAAACTGAAATATGAGATAGATTGAAGATACTATATTATGCGGGTTATTGATTAAGTATAATATAGAAACAAATATTGTACGAATTGAAGAGGAATAACAGCGAAGACGAAGTTTTAGCTTTTAAACCCGAGTACCATTTTCGCTTTGTCGATGCCATTTGGTATAACATAGATGTAACTGGTTGAGAATGTTGAGTGTTATGAACTATTATAATATAGAAATTCCTCATCAATGATTACAATAAACGTTACCATTTCGATTCTCAAACTAAAATAATTATTTGGAACGAATTTCATCTTCGTTTTAAACTCAAATTGTTTGGAAAAAATTATAGGGATTACCTGCGATACGCTCAAATTAAAAAAAACCCATTTAAACCACATAGAGAAGTTGTAATAAATATAAATTTCTAAAAAGCTTATATTAACCATTTATGTGTATTTTATTGTGGTTTTATTATAAGTTTCTTATTTTGGTATTTTACTGTATTTATGCATAAGAGATAAATTCGATGTCATTAGAAAGGTTACATGAATGATATTAAAACGAATCCTTATTTTGATAGTGCATATAACCTATATTGTTGGTAAATAAATTATTTCATTTGGAAGATATTTGTTATCATCCAATTATCTTTATCCCCAAAGGATAATCTTGAATATCAATTCCAAATTCTTGTTTATATTTTATTAAGGATAATAACAGGGTTTCAAAACGAAATTAATAATAATGATAGCTTATTATCCTCAAATCAATTTTCAATTTAAGAGGTAAAATTAGTTTATCTAGTTGGAATTACGTTATCATATGGCCAAACATCTTGAATAATCTTAGATCGAGCGTATTACAGAATTATAATGGAATTTGGATTACTTTTATTTTTGCATTCTCTATGTTAATCTTTGGGAATTTATTTTCGTTTTAAATAAAGATTATAAGTAAACCATATCTATACATTCATATATCGTTAACTCATTAATGAACTTTCTTTACGTGAATACTTCAACCAAGATTATTAATTAATCATAAATATCGTGGCTTTCATAGTTAAGAAACGATACGATAAGAATCACCAATGGTATGATCTTAAAGTCAATAATCGAATTTAACTTAAAATCTGTGGAGTTTATAAACCTCTTCATTGTTAAAATAAACTTGGTCCTCTTTGTTTGAGAACTTTTATTGTTGTTAATAAGGTTAGAAAAATGGTTGTCACTTTAGGTTTCCTTCCAATTCATAAATTTATCTTACCATCAGCATTTTATACCTACTACCTACCCGGTATGATAAAACTTTAAGCAAGTTGTTCTGACTTTAACTACTATTAAATACGAAGGCGATAAAGTTATATAGGATGTTGAGATAATATTAGACAAAAGGTTTAACTATTGCGACTGTATAAGTTAGCAAGTTAAATACCTCGAAAAATGAAAGAAATTTATAACAAAGAACGACGAATATGTGAGTTTTGAAAACTTGAAACATTGGAAAGAATTAATTGAGGAGTTTGAAAAGAATTTGAGATAAAAAAGAATAAGTATTGATAAGTTTCTCGCGAGTGCTGGTTCTTTTTTTTAAAAAAATTTACTATCACCGGCCAGTACCTACTATATAGCTAGTGTATTGTGACCCTCGCTAATATAAAAGGTACATATGCCGGATGGAAAGCTCTCAACTTGAATATTACTACCTTACAAAAACCACCCTACTTAAAAATTCTTGTTTCCAAGTTATACTGTATAATCCGTTAAAAAAACTATTACCAATGAAAAAACTCATTTTAAACTAAACCTGTATATAAAGTGGAAAACCTAATCCTTAATACCTGTAGCCAATTTTTGATCAGTATGTTATACATATGTGTTAAATACTAGTAGGGTTTTATAATTAACCGTATTAGTACTTACTACGTACCATAAACTTATAGGAGACCACAAATATGAATCACATTTGTTTAATTTTATCCACGTTTCACGTAAAAGAGGATATACATCACTAGGTGTTTCGGAAAAGAAATTCGACCTAATATACTTATAAAGGAAACTCTACTGCTCAAAATTAATAACCTTCACCTATAAAATGGAAACACAAAATAAAAACCTTTATTAGAAATAGAACCTTAAGCTAGCCTTTTAATTAGGGCCTCAAGGTACCCTATAGTTTAGAGACCCGTAAGGGCGTGAAAACTGTAGTCTTGTCTAGGATGTGTTATACGGTTATCTTAGTCACCTCTCGACACCTACTCGTATTAAGCATTTAATAGCCTTGGAAAAGTAAATGGCGTAGAAACCAAATATATCTTGGTTAAAAGCCTATGGCGATAAGGAAGGTATGCTCTATAAAGTGGGAGAAAAATATACTTTACAACCCAAGCTACTTTTTTTGCCACAGACTATAAGCTGAAAAAGTGTAAAAAAATTGTAAAATTAGGTATACCACTAAGCGGGTGGTGTGCCGTAAAGAGTCTTTTATAACCAGCCAAAGATATTTAAAGTAAAGTCGAAGGCCCCGTTAAGTTGATGTGGCGTTAATGTAGTTGGTAGCGACTCAAAAATAAATAAAGAAATAAATAAAGCCGTTAAGTACGAACGCTTATAATAAAGGTCTTTCGTTAAAACCTTGAAGCGTAAAAAATAACCAAACTTGTATTGTATTACAAGTACAAATCTAAAGGGCTACGTTGATATAAGTAACGAGGGACGGAATCGTTGGTTGTAAGGGCTATTTTCTGAATACACTACTACGCGAGCGGTATGCCGTGCCAACGATAATCTTCATAACTAAAAAGGGGTCGCCGGAAAAGATTCAAGTAGTTATAGAGCTGATTAGTGATGTTGTGGAGGAATTGGATACATATGAAGTGATAGTGTTAAGAGCAGCTGAACCTGAATATTTTTCTTGGAAGTAGGTACTGTTAGGGTTTACAATGTAGGCCCCCTACCCTCCTTAACAGGGTAGTCCGTGCACCCATACCAAGAAAGTTGATGTAAGGTCTAAAATGAGTGTTGGTTCTTACAAGTATTGGTTCTTATAAGTTTTGATTCTCGTAAGTATCCCTTCTTATGAGAAGCTATTCTAACGAGATATAATGGAATTCTCAAACTCACTTATAATAATGGGGATATAATGCTTTCTTTATTCCCCAGAATTTATTGGACCTGGGTAAGGTATTATACCCCTCCTACCCTTTCCTTTCTTCATTATTATATTTACATATTTTTGCTGCAAACTCTACAGTTTAGACTTGGAGTTAGTTTCTTCATCTTCCAATACTACCGCAAACCACACCACCACCACATAGTACCAACAGTAAGGTATCAATATAGGTCGTGACGGCATAAAAATGAAGAAATTAATAGAGCTATCATATTTGAACGTTTATAATAAAGGTCTTTAAGGCTTTTAAATGCAAAAAAATAGACTTTATCTTTTCTGTAATACAAGTATAGAAGGCTACTTAGCATAAGTAACGAGGGACGAAATCGTTATTTGTAAGGGCGGTTTTTTGGATGCACCGTTACGTAGGAAGTACGTTGGGCTAACGATGATCTTTATAGCCAAAAAATGGTTATCTGTTATAGTCCAAACTATGATGGTAAGCCAAGTAAGTGCTAAATGTAGATAACTATTGAGGTATAAGCGAGGGACTAGAAGAAGCTATAGTGGTTCTTTATGTAGGGCTTACGGGTATGGTTAGTATACATCCCGTCACGTGTCCTCGCATGTGCTGTATACGGACTGCGCCTAGACTAGGTTCTAGCCAAGTATTTTATATCCCGTTATATGTATAGTTACATAACTTATAGACTCAATGGCTATTGACTAAAGTTTATAATATACCCTCATTTTTATTAAAAGCTATAAAGGCCGGGATATTACGCCCGCTAAAGGTAAAAAGCGGGCTGTATTCATTTGATATGCGGATCGGATACGACCTAGACGCGGGTTTATACCGCGTTTTTTAACGTACCGTATAACATATAAGCTATTTTAACTCTAAGCTGCCGACATCGTATCACATACCCCTTAACGCATCATATAACACATAAGTCAGTTTAACTTTAAGTCTCCAGTGTCGTACAACGTGTCTTTTAACGTGCCATATAACGTATAAGCCGTTTTGGCCTTAAGCCGCTTACGCCGTATAACGCGCCCCCTCTTAATACGCTATATAATGCATACGTTGTTTTAACTTTAAGCCGGCAACGCTGTATAATGTACCCCTCAACATTCTGTATAACGCGTAACCCTTACCGATTCCTGTCTGCTTATATTTATAAATACGGCCTCTACCGTAACGTATCAATCCTTCTTCCACCTTTTTCCCACTTCGTCAATCACCCTCAAATTTTCTATTCTCTTCGCGCCTTTTATAATAATCTTATTTATCACTATCTTTTTTCGATTCCTATTATAATATTCATTTGCACGTTGCCGTTTTTTATCCTATTAGCTTCCCTTTATTAATATAGTTAACTGTTGGTAGGCCTTTATCGTTGCAACATAGTCAATTAGAATCAATGTGGTTGAAGTAACTGGTGCTGCGTTGATATTGTTGATTGATGTGTGTCAGTTCTAAGTTTGGCAGACTACTAACCAATCTGCACACTAATTTGTATGGCCAAACGCTTTGGCCTATACCTCACTTTGAAGTGGGCACCTACTGCACTGCACTTGCAATGTAATCCCACAAACTGCAGTCAATTTGCAGTACGTACAATCAACCTTACTGCAAGTAAAGTTGACTTGATTGTACTACACTTGACTGCTATCCCAATACTGGCAGCTTTTTATTTTGTGCTTATACGCTAGTGTGGCCTGCTATCAATTGGTGGCAACCTTTAAAATCCCTCCTCAATCTATAAGCTAGACCCCTGTCAATTCTAATTGCTCTGTACTGAAAATAACCTCAATTACGGCCCCTTATAGCCCTTTTACTCCACCCTTCCGAGGCCTTCGTTCCTCAAATCCCGTGTGCAGATCTTTCGCCACAAACCTACATAGATTAGGTACACTACCACTTACATACCTTTTGCTAGTAGTTCAAATTACTATTATCGCCACCATTACCATTACCACTATTACTTTGGCGGTCTTTTAATTTGCTAGGGTAACCTTGTTTCCTCACATTATGTGCCGAGCAATTTACGTATCTCTCGATTCTTATAGTTAATGTATTACTATCTACAAACCTTTCCAAGGCGCCATTTAGCGTAGCCTTGGTTATAACATCGATAGGATTATTTTTGCCGTTGATTTACCGGAACTTATAGATTTCCCGGGCTTCGTATACCTCCCTTAACGCTATTATATCTATTATTAAGCGTTTTTCGTTAATCGTGCCTAATTTTAATAGGTATTCGTAAAGGCTTCGGGAGTCGGTATACACCACTATAAGTATCGGTGGCAAACCTAGTTATTTAATAATGATTCTTAATGTGCCGTTAATTACTATACTGATATCAAAACTTGCCATCATGCCGTAAACTTTTGAAACTAATACACCTTGGGTTACATACTTATACTTAATAGATATCCAGTATATAAAGTTTCCGGTAATTGTAAATTACTATTTAAACCTATCCTCGTTAAAGAATATCATTGAAAAGCCGATTTGCGATAAAAGGTTAGTATCATTAGCAAATAACTCGTTTGTAAAAATTATTAGCTTCGCCTTCGTCAGATTTACAAAGACTATGTTGATTCCTTTTTCCACATAATCTATTTGTTACTCAATCCGTTTGTTTAACTTGTCAAATTCCTCGTTTTACGGGTCTTATACCTATGCCGTAATGGAAAGATCGTACGATACCTTTGGTTGGTATAACGTGGCGATGTAAGCTGCACGAGCCCTTTGTTCCAGGTATCTCCATACCCTTACCTCGCCAGCTTTATTAATAATTATCAGGCTCGTAGCTTACTCCTTTTGTCATACGATAATATAAGTGCCGCTTTTAGCCTTAACATCATGAATATGGAGTAACGATCCGTTAAAATCAAGTTATATACCTTTAGCCAACGTTTTAACTAATTTACACTTTCGAAGGCTTGACTTTTCGATAACACGCTATTCCGCCGCCACAAACCAAAAATTACCGAAAAAAAGGATATCATCAGTTTATATACCTAAGATGCCAAAGTTTTTACCCTTTATAAATTATAAACACGAATCGAATATTGAAGTTTTTATATCTAACCTACTTTTAAAGTATACCTAATACGTTAAAAACCAATAAATTCTAACATCAACTAATATGTATAAAGGCTTAATACAGAATATTATCGTACCCGCCGGACACTTATCCCTTGATTCTTATAGTAGTTTTAATAATATAATCCGCTCAAAATCGGTGGCAAATTATGTATACGTTTACGTAATATCCCAGTCATTAAGTGTAAACTAATCTTTTTTGCCAACAATCAAACTGGTAACAATTAAAATGATTAAACATTAACTAATCTTCTAGATTATAAGCGATTGGGTAATGATTTAGTTCTTACCTTTATTACCGTATCCTTAGGAGATTAGCCGTTACTTTTCGTATAACTAGTTTGTAATCTTACTTTTCATCTCGTATATCATTCTTGATTTAAAAATAATAACGTCTCGTCCTTCAAATTACATTAACAGCATAAACTGTATAACCCCCCGTAACAAAAAGCCGTTAATTTCCACTTAATTACTTTTCTTAAAAGGTTTACTCGGTATATTAATAATACCTTCGATACGTAACTTAAAGGCAAATTCTCCATTAAACTTCTCCTTCCAAGACATTCATTCCGTTTTATATACCTTACCAGGCCTGTAATCCCCATTTTCCTCCTCTTTAATGTGTATTCTCCTTTTAGGTAATCTTTTACGCCGTCGACATTTTATTAGATTATTAATATTCGGCTCGGAAGGATTATATTGGCTAATTCGTTTGGCTTGGAGGTTATTAACGTTAGGATCTTTATAAAATTTAAAGGATTTTTCATACGGCTTAACTTATATGACTCGAAAAGTTACAGGTCCGTTAACAATTTTAACTATTATGTTTAAATTGGTAATACTTAATAATTTATACGTCCTATTAGATTTACCTGACTCGCGTTACGTAAAGACTTTACTTTAAAAAGGAAGTCAAAACACGTTTATTATTCAAGGTACGTTTCTGATATTAAAGGTATTATTAAGCTGGCGGTATATCGATTCTTTCCTCAATTTCTTCAGGGCTTCATTATATACTATAACACGCTTTTAGGTAGTTAACAAGTATGGCGACTTATCTATTATATGTAGGTAAGTTTTAAATACCAATAGAGTTGGTACAAGTCCGTTAAAGCTAATAATATAGTTAAGGACTTTTGACGACTTTTAAAATCATATCTTTGAACTTATAAAACTTCTGATTTTCATTATAAAAATATTATAAACCCTTCGCAAAAGGGCGTATGTTCTTTCGTCTTTACCAATACCCTAGTAAACTTTTATGGAGACTTATTTACACTAAATTCTCATTAACTTTATATTAACTTCAAACTCCATCATGAAAAAATTAATACTGATATCGTAAACTAGTACGTTTGGTGGGCCAAGATACGTATCGATCTACAAGGTATGTAGTACCTCCTAAGTTTCCTTTGCTGTAATAGTTTTAAGAAACTTAGCGCCATGAAAAGCCATGACGACATCCATAACATAAAATATTAGTTTACTGTCCAAGTAAAATACGTTTACGAGAACTTTTGAGTTAAAGTCTTAATTTTCTTTTAACGTAAACTTAAACTTTAAAGTGGCTTAAAAGTGTATTTGGTAATAGTGGTAAAGACGTTTGACTACCTCTAGTACTAACAGATTTATATTTTCGTAACTAACTGCCTTTTAAACCTTGTAAAGCTTATTAGTTACCGGGTGATTAAATCTACAATATAATGAATAAAGTTCTGCCTCCATCAAATTCAATACTATTACCTTCGATCCTTGAAGATGAAACCGGAGATATCAATATTTAAAGCTAAATAAAAACCTTTTACCGGCTTTAATTTTTATTAGTTTATTAGTTTGAACGTTAATGTTAACACAGAGGGTTTTTCCTATATCTTGAAGGCAAAAATGAAAAGGGTTAGGGGATTTCAAAATATGGAAAATAATAGGGCTGAAAACAGTCTTTACTATCATCGATCCTAATAAGGATAACTATTTTCCAAAGCCGAAACCAACCTTAGCTTTACCAGCATTCGTGTAGTCAAGTTTCATAACAGTATCAGTATTCCTTCGTAATACGACGTATTACGAATAGCCTCCGGTTAAATACTGTGCTACCCTTGTATCTGATATAATTCCTTAAAAAACTTATTCTGTATACCGGTCTTAAATAGTAAAGAGATATATAAGGCTAGGTTTTCCATCGTTATAATAATGGTAAGAGTCTTTACCTATAAAACGAAACAAAAAGACGGAGTCGACTAGTCATTACATAGCTTTCGGGCTAGTACTAGTACTAGTATCTTTGTTCCAGCCGACGGCCTTAAGTTTATTTTCCTTTCTTTTAATCTTTACTTCCTATAAACTATGTAACTTACTATATGTAATCCTAGTTAAACGTAAAGGGAAACTAAGTGTAATACATTACCTGTTTTGCTTTATATTCGGCGACAATATAACGTATTAACTAGTAGCCTCATTTTCCGTAAATCTAACATCTTTTAACACTTTGTGTAAACTTACTAAGCCTGCTTAAAGACCTTGAGGAAAAGGAATACCCTTTTTCATAGGTAGAGGTTCGTACCTTTCGTTAGCCATATTAGCTAAGCCGTCTGTACCGTCGATTAATATAATACGAACTAAAAGGGTCTTTTTCGTCACTGAATTCCGAAGCTTGTAGGTACATACCAGTCGAGCCGGAAACTCGAATAGTCACGGTCGTCAACGAAAAACGCAATTGGCCAAAAAACCCTTCGCAAGTGGCATCAGAGTATTAGAAAGTGTATTCGAACTCTTTATAGCTCATAACTGCTTGCCGAACCTATTGGCGTAAGGTACCTTCGCCAGGTTCCACATTCCCCATTACTTATTGGCAAAACATCAGCCTATCAAGCATCTAATTTAAAAGTTCTATCTTACTTTCCGACTCTTTCTTATAATTTAATATATAAGTCCACTTAATGATATTCCAATCCGTATAATACTAGATAAAGTTGATATCGTATTTGAAGTAGCCCTTTATACCATTGTAAATTTCGCGGAAGAAGGTACAATTCGTTAGGTATCGAAGGTAATAGTCCTTAACTTGGCCGGTAAAGATACTAGGGAACAGCGAGTGAAATCCTGGCAACTTAACTCTCATTTGGCGACAAATGTTAGAAAATGAACGTAACTTAACGTCGAAAAGGTTATAAGGCTTACCTTCATACTTTTCTTTTCCTCCTTAAACCTTAACGAATATGGTAATTGCCGTACAGTCTATATCTTCCATAAAGATATGTCGAGGAAAAAAAGTAATATAATGGTTTTAAAGACCCTTTTCACTTACCCGGAGAAAAGGTTAAGGTTACTACTAAGGTTATTACTGGTACTAGTAGATAAGATAGTTTCCTTTAGCCGAGTTTAAAAGGAAAAAACCAGTAGTTGTACCCATAATAGGCTCGCGTGTAAAGTCGGTCCTTTCTTAATTTGACTACTGAAATTAAACGTACTAAGGACCTTAGGAGAAATAGGCCTAAAGTTTTCCGTTGGAGTAGGTTGGCGATAATACTTTTAGTGTTAAGGGGTTCGGTGAGGTTCCTACTTAATTAACTGGTGGATCTAAAGGTGTAAAGGGTGTAAATCCATTAATTTCTCACATTTATTTAATTAAACTTCAGTAAGTTCCCACGAACGTATATATGTGCGTTACAGGTCATTTCGCTAGTAATCTCCTTACCCTTAACTAATATCTATTAAGTATCTTTATCCATAACGCATTCGTAAAATAGGGTAACGAGATTCCCGTCCTTCTCTCTCTTGGTATTGAGTTCGATGTTTCGGGCAAATAAATTAACCCTTGGATTTATCTTTACTTACCTATTTGCCTTCTTCCACATATCCAAACTCTAGTCGTGAAACCAATCTTAAAAGATATCAAGGGCCATAGGTTTATAGTCGACTCTATCAAAGTCTACGTCGAGAATAAAGCAGCCGATTACGTTAGTTCAATGCTCTGTGGTAAAGTTTTCAGTAGGGCTAGTTAACCAAAGCTCTTCGTTATAGTTTTTCGCAAAGACGATGCCAAAATCCTTAATTGCCTTCTTTCGTTCGAGGTCGTTAACGGTGTTAATTCCGGCGTATTGTAAAGCCATCATAACAATCTAGCTGATGTAAGGATTAGTGGTAGACTTAGCGACTTAGGGCGTGTGGACTTGACGATTCGGGGCGTGTAAACTTGGCGATTCGGGGCGTGTGAATTTGGCGATTCGGGGCGTGTAGACTTGAAGATTCAACGTGGAGTCGCGTAATGTAGCTTTCTTGGCGCGACTTGATGTTTTCGCTCGGATCAGCGAACTTAACGATTAAATTAAAGTGAAAGTAGTGAAAAAGAGTAAAGTAAATATAAAGATTTGGTATAGGTGATACGCTCGGAGGTTGTTATTGGTAGTAAAGGTTATTTGGCATAAGGACTTAGTCGTTTTTCTTACGATTTACAGTAATAGTACCTACAGTAGCATTTAACTTAGCCGTTTGCTAACTTGCCGGCTTGGTAATCTTTGAGACTTTTAGCAGTCAATCTCAACGCTCTTCAAAAAAGATCAATAAAAATTTCCTGGTGTTTTTGAATAGCGATACCGTCGCATACTTCTAGACTGCTGCAAACAACTGTATAGCCTATAAGTCTTCCCTACTTGCTACCGCAAATAACTACACAGCGTATAGGGGCCCTTCGCAAAAGCATTTCCTCTACCTTACCTAAAAAGAACAAAGCGTAACCAGAAAGTAGCTTTTTTCTTTTACTTAGCCAATCTGTGTTTAATCTAATAAGCACTGATTTGTATTGATAGGCCTTTATCGTTGCAACGTAGTCGATTCGAATCACTTTGGTAGAAGTAACTGGTGCTGCGTTGATATTGTTAATTAATGTGTGTCAGTTCTAAGTTTGGCAGACCACTAGCCAGTCTACACACTAATTTGTATCGCCAAACGCTTTGGTCTGTGCCCCACTTTGAAGTGGGCACCTATTGCACTGCACTTGCAGTGCAATCGCACAAACTGCAGTCAAGTTGTAGTACGTATAATCAACCTTACTGCAAGTAAAGTTGACTTGACTGGACTAAATTTGACTGCTATTCCAACATTAAATTTATAATGGTTTTGGCTTTAACTATACTATTACTAACGCCTTCAATAACAATAATTAACCTCTTCGTAAGGTATACCGTCCCTTTATACCTAAACACTTTATCGGTAATTATATTTTGTAGTTCCTTCTCATTATAAAAGACATTTTAATACTCAATGGTAACGAAGACGAAAGTAAATTTTTATCATTATAGGTTAATAGAAACTTATATATTTTATATGAACCGTATTTTTAATTTTCAAACGCCTTTCATTTATATTCGTATTTTTCGTACCTTTGGATATCGCATATACCAAAAGGTGTATAATAAGGTAAATTTCAAAAAATCATTTTTTGAAAACAAAATGATAAATGAACCATTTTTTATAATATATTTCAAAGATAAAGTTATTTATAACTTCGTTTCATTTACGTGTCTTTTTTTCGGAAATTAATTGCAACCTTCGAAAACTGTAATTATATTTCACTCCTTACCCATAAACGTTACGTTCTTTTTCCGCGCTATTAATTCGTTTTTATTTATATTTTTTCCGAGTTAATCAATTATTTTACCCTGTTTCGCGATATAGCCCAAATCAAAGGCGTCTTAAAAGTTCCGGTAATATAAGTTGCTATACTTTTAGTTATACGCTCTTATTGTTAATTCTTTTTGAGCCCATTATCTTTTAAAACTTTTTATCACCTTCGAACGTTAAGTTGATTTACCGCATTAAAACGTGTTTAACTAACGATATTTTAATACGAAACGTCTTTACTCGAGTCCCCTTTAATACCTATTGTATATTTTTTTTCAAGTTCAGTACAAATAGCCAAAGTCATATAACTATGTAAATTATATAGGGTATAATTAATATAAGCTACGCCTTACAAAATGTAATCAACTATATTTAAAACCTAATCGTGAAATCCTTTTATTTACCTGCGTTCTATTTATTAACCTGAATTAAACACGAGTTAATTAAACAAATTGTAAATGGGTAAATGATTGTACCTGTGCTGATTATATTATTACGGTATAAACCAATATATTACTGTGTTTTATATTTCGCCTCAAAAGCCGCCTTTACCGCTTCGTCCCGCATTATCTCTTGTCGTCGATCTTAATTAATGCTCGTCATGTTTAAAGTTACCCGTTATTATTTACTTCGCTTAGTATATGCCTCATCCTTCGTTAACTACTATCGTTAACGTTACGTAATAACCTCACTGCTTTATGTTATCCGCTCTTGCCCTCTTTTTTTAGTATTCAAGATCAATAGTAATAAGGGTTTTAACGTTAACCACACTATTATTCGAAGAACCTAAATTAAGATAATAAGAACTAATAAATAAAATCAAATAGTTTATGGTAGAAGTTGCTTTAAGGTCGGATACTTATCCAAAAGAATCTGGGTAACGTATATCTGGCCTTATATATTATATTATTATAATATTTAAATTTATCCTTTCCTTATTGATATTATATTATAGACAAGAAAAAAGGATTTGTTTAAAATAAATTACTTAAGACATATTCGATGCCGGCGTAGAAATATCGAGTTATTATAAAATTAAGCGTCTTTTTATTTATTTTCGAAATTATTTAATGTCGTCTAATATTAAGAGATATTTAATAAATTTTACGTCGACTTAGTTTATATTTTTACTTGACCAATATATAAAGTATATTACCCTATCCAGTATTCATAACGAAAATATCCTCAATTTTCATTTTTTTATATATCCCATATCCCGTATCGTTAATAACGAAAGGTAGTTTCGAGTGAATATCGGATAAAACCTGCGAAAGGAAGGTGCCAGTTACCGAAAGTTTAGCTAAATATATAATAAATGTTAGGAGTTTTTTTTTAAAAAAAAACATTGAAAAAAATATTTAGCGAATTTGAAAAGTCAACGACCCGGTATTCATTATATAATTTGTCGAGTTTTTTACTTAAACAGCTAATCCTAATATTGCGTAGGTTAAGTCAAATTTAGTCTTTTACTTTATACCATTTCGCCTGAAGTAGATAACGGTTGACCATTGTTTAGATTTATTGAGAAATATATAATATTATCGCCTGAATTAACTTTGTACCCTTACGTAAGTATATTTAAAACTAAAAAGTTTATTTCGCCAGATTTATCGATAACTTTATATCTCCGTTTACTGTGAAGATAAGGGATATTTAATACTTATTAACTAGTGAATTTTTATTACATATGGTAACGGTTGACATTCGTTTATTTGATATAAATTAATACGCGGGAAGATATAATATCCAATCATATTTCGAAAAAGTGATGATTTCAAAGTATTTTGTTAATATTTTAATCTATTGGTTCCATGTAGCCGTTTGTTTTTGGGTAATACGTCGTCGAGGAAATTTATTCAACTTCTATTCAAACATATAAGTTCGTTTAAAATACCTTCACCTAATTTAAGTTACAATTGTTAATAATACAAGTCGAAAATCCATAAAACCTCTATTATATGTTCCGAAAGCTTTTTGTATACACTTTGGCGGTTATAAACTATATAACATCGAATTAAATAAGTTTAAAAAGTCGGTTTATAACAATTGATAAATATAGAAAGCCGTTATCTAAAGTGGATAAGTTTATTACAAAGTCAAAGAAAACATAAAAGTAATACTTATATAAAAAAGTGTTAAAGGAGGTCTAATCGTAAAGTAAGACGAGGATTTATACCGTTAAACTACGTGTTTATTTGTTTCAAATGTCGAATATTTACTATTATTTCATTTTAATATTAATCCTATTCAAAAACTTGAAATAACACGTCTTAACTTAAATAATTCATAAAAAACGAATTGTAGGTTAGTTATAAAAATTTTCGTCGTTGATAATTCGCAATTTGGTAGTCATAATCAGTTACTTTAACGTAAAATACATTTCGAATCGATATCATTATGCGTAATTTATACTGAGTAGCCTATTTTAGCCGGAAAAAGTTTAATGCTTTCGGTAACCATTAATAGGCGAGTTATGTATTACGGGTCATTTGTTTTTCCTTTTTTTTATAATTTAGAAAAAACGCCTAGCCCGAAAATAAAATTACCGTTTGATATTAACGAAGTCGTCGAGTTTAACGCGGGCCGAACTCGAAATGTTATTATTACCGCTGACGTCCCGGTGTCTCCTAGCATTGTTAAAGTTGGCGGCGCGAACGCGGGCCGGACCCAAGGCGATTCAGTTACAGTTAACACCCCGAGATCCTTCGGCTTTCCCTTAGAGTATATGTTATTACGATTCAATAACTAGGTTTCCGTCTTAATAAATTTATCTATACATCTATTCGCAATTTACATCATCATAATATAAAAGTTTATCATTATTTAATTTAATATAGTAATATAAAGAAGTTAAAAGACTTACGTATGGCGTTATTCAACCTCAGGTTTATTTTATAATCTACTTGTGAGTATATTTGGCGGGTTTTTTTTAGTTGCGGGCTGGTAATGTAAGTGGTATTTGAAAAGCGAAAAAATTTCGGCTTATCGAACCTAACGTTTAGAAATTAAGCGTAACGAAAAAAAAATCATTTCTTATAATCCATTAAATTGAAAAAAAGTTGCGAACGTTGCGTTATTCCGAAAACTTCGTTTTCAAGTAAAATACCACCGCAAAAACCACCATATTGTAAATAGTATAATTGAGATTTACGTCCGTTAATCGTACGGAATGAGATGTTAACGACTTGAAAATATTATTTTTATCGCATTACGACAGGTACCCTTTCAACGTTATTTCTAAGCAATCGATTTCTATTATCGACAACCCATTTTAATCTTAATATACCAGAATTAGAGCACTAACTAATGTATTTTTTAACGCTCAAAATATATATTCCTCCCAATTTACCCAGGCCCAGCGAATTCCTTACTTAGTAAGTCAAATGAGGTAATTAGTTAAATCGGAAAATTTATTCATAATCTTTTTTAAAATTTGATAAAACCTAAAAATCCTCGAACCTTTCGAATAATACATAAGGACTCTTATTCGTGTATTATCTAGACTTTATCGAAGTCGGTTTAAATACTTATGTTAATCGTTATAATAAAACCAAGGTATTTGAATTTTTCAATAACAAAGTCAGACTTGTTTGAATTTAAATTTAACCTGATATTACGAACGTTTCCTTTAACTACGCAAACTTTCGTAATATAATTCTATTCAATACCAGAAGAAAACAAAATTTTATTTAATTAAGTTAAACTAAAACTTTTCATGATATCTGTTGAAATACTATTACATGTGGTGCAGTAGGTCAACTTTACTGTAAGTAAAGTTGACCGTACTGCAAGTGTATCGCTTTTTGAGGACTTATCTAATTGGTTGTAAGTCGAGTACAGTACGCTGCACTTCACTCTAGGGTACGGGTTAAAAAATTAGCCATAAAAATTACAGTGCAGACTAGATAGTAGTCTGCTTAACCTAAAATAAAACATCCACCATTTGACCAATACAATACTACTGTTACTTCGAAGACAAATAGAATCGTCAACGTTGCAACGATCTAAGGCCTACTAGCACTAATAAGTGCTTATTGAGTTAAGCACAGATTAGCTAAGTAAAAGAAAAAGCTACTTCCCGGTTATTACGATTTATATTATCATTAGAGCAGAAGAAAAATTCTTGCAAAAGGCTTCTATTAGTACTATTCCAATCTCCAACGGCAGGAAAACAGAAAAAACTTTTGGGTTACATTAGTCTCCAACGGAAATTGAGAAGTAAACGACGGTATCGTTATTAAAAAATACTAAGAAATCTTCATTAACCTTTCTTAAAGACGTTAAAATTGACTGTCAAAAGTCTTGAAGTTCGGCAAGTTAGAAAACGGCTAAGTTAGTAATATTTTGGTTGCTACTACTACAAAAACAACTAAGTCCCTACGCCAAATAACTTTTAACCTTATCCCTCAACTTTTAACAACAAACGACTTTCGACCTTACCCTTTATACCAAACCTTTGCCCCTACTTTACTCTTTCTACCCCCCCTACGCTAATTTAATCGTGAAGTTTGCTGTTTTAAGCGAAAAACACCAAGAATCACTAAGTTGAGCGGAAAAAACCACGTCATGCAACTCTATGATAAATCGCCAAGTCCCCACGTGACTTCATGCCAAAACACTAAGTTCCTCGCCATACGCATTCTATACCTCCTACACAAGCCAAAACGTCAAGACGTCTACCGCTAACGTTCATTCAAAAGCCATCACCAACCCCACCAGAAAAAAAGCAATTAAGGTGTTCGGAACTACTTTCACTTAGTTCTACGACGACCTTTAGACGCTAGATATTCATGGAAAATTAACGGAAAAACACTTTACTAATTTCGTTGGATACTTTATCGTTCAACACAATAAAATCCACGAACTTAACCGTACTTTTAACAAATATAGCGACTTTTTCAAAGACTGGATAATTGATATGTGAACAGCAATTTAAAAAGGAGTTAAGTTAAAATTTAGGTTCGAACTGGAGGAACGAGGGATCTTCGTTCAAGTATAGGGCGCTATAACGCTAGCACAAGCCTCTTTTACTTTGGATTAGCTTAAAAAATTCCCTTAAAACCCTCAGCCTAGGGGAAAGGGCGTTAAGAAACCTTATCAACCCCCTACGCGATCCAAGAGACCTTTAACTTACCCTCAGCTAAGTTAAGCCTTTTTACACGCTAGTGATAATGAATCTATTAACCTATTTAGCAACTTAGTACCCCTACATAACAGCGCGAAGTACGCCCTTAGCGGCAGCAGAACACATAAAGTAACGGCTGCCAACGAGGTCAAAGGTATTAACATTAACTTTTTACAACAATTAATTAAGCAAAATCGTCAGGCCTACCAAAACCTTCAAGTATTCATCGCTCCTTAGCAATTAAACCGCTAAGTTCCTTAAAAACCTTCTCCCTTCAGATTTTCTTACGCGCGAAAGCCCACTACAGGTCCTACCACAAGACTTTACCCCTAGAGCTAGGAGACTGATAATTACCCTTAACAATGTGCTTCGAAAACTTCAAAACTTAAACTACTAGGAAACACTATTTAAGGTTAAAATAACTATCGCGACCTTTTTTTAAGACCTATCAAAATGATTAATATCAATTATAAGTTGCTTACAGACTTCGTTAAAATCTGGAAAGACTTCTAGAAGTATGACGGGAAGCTCTATAACCTCCTTGAATCTAAATGATACTCTTTTTAAACATTTATAAATAAATAGGGGTTCCTCCTTCAGGTTTTCACTTATTGTTTCCCGAAATCATTATAGGGCACACCAAGGACTATTATCTGACCTTCCTAACTAAAGCCACCACGTTTCACGAAATTTACGATAATATAAATAGCCACTTCAAATACAACGTCCACCTTACACAATATTATACAAATTGTGCTATTACGAAATAAACTACAATAATAGCAAAAAAAAACCAAAAAACAAGGAAATACCAATAAACGTCTTTAATCAGATGCTTAATAAGTTGATTTTATGTTGAAAAGTAATAGGAGATGCCTATGTTAGCGAAGCTACACTTCGCAAACAGATACGTGTAACAATTACGGGTATTAACGAGTTCGAATACGCTTTACAACGCCCAGATACTACTTACGAAGACCTTTTTAGCTAATTACGTTCTTCGCTTACCACCATAATGGCGCGTACATCAAACTCGCTTGGTATGTACCCCTAATCCGGCAATTTCCTTAACGTAGATAAGAAAAACCTTACGGTGGTCAACTATGTCGACCGCAAGTACGGGTGCCCACAATGCCTAAGGTTTAGCCTATTGACCTCGGCTGTAAACTAAAGGCAATAACTATGTTGGCGCCAATAAGGACAAGCCTTAGACGAACCTATTAACCGCCAATACTATCGTCGTAATAGCGGCAAAAGATATTAAATCTGTAACAAGTTGAACTACTAGTAAACTTGGAATCCCCCCACTGAGCATAACAATGGGAAAACAGTATATCACGCCTAATACCTTATTACTTGTAAATAGAATTACTTAGATTAAATCGCAGACTTTGAAGGTAACAAGTTGATTAACGACGCTAACACCCCTAAGAAAATTAAATAACATAAAGATACTACTCCTAATACGGCCTAGTAACTAACCGATCATATCTTCCTATACCGTCTGGGTGGTAAAGACCCATACCCTTACCTTAACTAAGCTTATAACCCCTTACACATCTTTAACCGTCACGATCGTTACGTGGATCATACGTTTTAAGGTATTATACTAAATACAGGGACAGCAAGAAACTTAATAGGAGGTTATTCATAATATATGGCGTTGCGAAGGGAAAACACTACAATCACTGAGATTAATCATTATGATACTGAAAAGGCCAAAGTTGGTTTTGAACCAGGCGAACGATTATCGTTATTAGGGACAACGGTAATTTAAACTATTATAAAAGCAATTACTTTCCAAATCCTTAAGTCCTCTACTTCTTTTCTTTTTAGCCTAAAGGATATAAAGACTTTAGGCATCAAAGTCGACGTTAACGTAGAAAAACTGGTTAAAACGACTAAAGGTTTCTATTTTTCTTTAAGTAGAGGCACCTTTAATTTTATATTTAAGGCTCGGAAGTAATAGTGTTTAACCTAACGAAGTCGGAAATACGTTAATTATTCCGGCGTTTTAACTATTTAGTTGTAAATAGGCTATAAAGAGTTTTAAAATCTGTAAGGCATAACGATGTTGAATATTTTGCATTAAAGACTATTAAAAATTACCACTACTGGTAAAAGTATACCTCAGCCCCTTAGAGATTTAAGTTTACGTTAAAAGACGATGATGATTTTAACTGTGAGATTCTATCAATGTATTTTACTTACATAATAAGCCTATTTTTACGTCGTTAATTCCACAACTTCTTTTTACAGAGATAAGTTTCTAAAGTCGGTTTTAGGAAAGGATATGTGGGAAACGTTGAAGATATTATAAATTAATACGTACCTGGGCCCATTGAATGTTGTTATCTACGATTCTCGTACAAATCTTGCCGTGGTAAAGTTTTTTTTTTAAAAAAAAATAATACGTATCTAATATAAACTTGTATCTGTAAAAGCCTACTAAAGTATTAGAAAGGTTAAAAGGGAATACTTCCTACTTCACCGAACGTATATTATCTTTACGTTGGAAATTAAAAGCTTTACGTATCCAAAGGCCCGCCTAAAAATAATAGTAAAAGACCTCACTGATATTGTAAGCCCTAACGGCTTAATGCTAACGCTTTTAGTCTTTGGAGTGTACCTACGCCTGACAAGTGAATCTATGACTTCAGCAAATACTTAGAAACGTATTACGGCTTACAACAAAGCTTTGAGGGAACTACGAAGAGAATCGACACGCTGCTAGAGTAATAACGCCATTAACATCAGGAACGGCCTTTCAACAATCTACGTACTTATTTTACCATTATTAAGTGAAATTCTCGTATGGCGGGAGATGGGAAAATGGAAGATCCCGTATAAGATATTAAGTATCGTGAACTTCGAAGTAGTTATTAAAACTACTAACGGCCCCTAACCATTCCGAACTGCCTAGGTTAAACCCTACATTAGAGCTATTAACGACAAAGATCCTTAAGTTAAGCAAACTAGTTAACAAAAACCTCCTCCACCTATTATCGACAAGCCGATAAAACGCCGCCAACGCGGACGACCTCTAAAGAAGAAAAACGTTAAAAGGGAGAAATACATACCAAGACTCATCTACAATATTTTTAAGTATATAGGAAAAAAAAAGGAGAATGAAAACTTGGTACTAAAACTCCTAACGTAAGGGATTATTAAAACTTCCGGCAAAAGTTTTAAGGAAAGTGATAAGATCGATATTAACGGCCTATTAATTCGAGGGGTTATATAATTCGTGTCGAAAACCGATTTCAACCTCCAAAACGTAAACTTTATGATCTTTAAGTCGATAATGATTTATGACGTTAAAGGTAAGACTACGAGGCGACTATATGAAAAATTACATTTAATTGTTTAAATATAAGGTAATGAAGGTAAAAATTGGATCCTGACGTAATTACCAACGATTTAAAAGATTAACTAACGCCTGGTATTTGCTTTAGCAACAGGATTATTAACTAAGGCTAAAGGCAAGTTTATGCTTAAATAGCTGTAATATAACGTAAACCTATATGAAGTCAACAACGGATCTATAGCGAATCGTATTGCTAAAATTACCACAGGAACTTCGTGTCATTTATCCTTTAGATATGTTAATTCGTTATATCAAGCCACTATAAGGATTGGCTAAAGCAGGCGTTTATTAGTTCCTAACCTACCAGTTGCACTTTAAATTACGGTTAACGATAAAATCTTTAACGTATAACCCGTACCTATTGGTAACGTAAAAAAAAGGATTTCAGCCTAATAGTTATATAAATTAACGATATCTTCTTCGTCGGTACGGCTAGCTTTATAATTCTAAAATAGCAAGTAATGAAAGATTCCAAGTTCTGGAATTACAAGCTAGTAACATCGTTAATGAAAAGCAATGAACTTAACTTTAACGGATCGTTAATCCGTATATTTGGTGTTAATAACGGTTTAAACTTTCGTTAAAAGTTCTAGGGCGCTGTTCTAACTATAATTGATAAAATTGATATGATTGGGGCTTAAGGGTATTTGTAATAATGTATTCGAGGCCGCTATATTGTTACCTTATGCCAACTGGAAGCCTCTTACGACCTGTATATCACGGCATAAGCACAAAAGCTAACGAATTCAAACTTGGACCGGTTAAAAAGAAAGTTCAAGTAACAGATGCGAAACCTTGACTAGGGAATTAATATATTCCTAATCGACTAATCAAGGATTAAATTCATAATCTTTACGAACAAGTTCGTTATAAATTATAACGACTTATATTTATAGTTTGACTTTCTAATCATCTTCGTTGAAAAAGACAAACGAGAAACCTAGTTTAATATTATCAGAAATTTAGTTTATTAAACCTCCGTTTAATACAAAAGGATTACACGAAACGTGCTGTTCTCGGAGTTCTAAGGTATAATAGTAGGCTTCGACGTAGGCATAGCACTTTTGGAAACTCTCAACCTTATTACCAGGAAACTAGAGATTCTTCCTATCCCGGTAGTGATTTGTACCAACTTAAGAAGTCTTTTTGAATGCCTTTCGAAACTCGGAACTACCAGCGAAAAACATCTAATAATCGACGTAATTACACTTCGTAAAGCCTACGAAGAGAGGGAAATTAAGGAGTTCCTATAAATCGATAGCAAAGATAACTCCGCCGATTCCATAATGAAAGATTTACCAAATAAGGCCCTAAAAAGGTTTGTAGATAGCAATGAGCTGGCTATACGAATTGAGGGTTACATTAATAGGCCGCCCGAAAAGCTTGGTTTACATAACAAAGGATATGTTAGTAGATTGGAATACTTCCAGGGGATTGTTAATGATTATCTGTTCAAGTGGCACAATTAAAGTGGTATGGTTAAAGTAGAGGCTTGTAGAGGTCTGTGTCGAAAAAAGTTTTTGTGGGAATTTATGAATTCGGACCTCGGAGCGACGGAGAAATAGAGGTCAAATGGGGTCAATTTTTATTCAATAGGGTGCAATTTAATATGGAAGTCAACTGGAATTGACAGTAATCTGACCAGTTGACAAGAAGGAAATTTAGTAGTAACCGAAAAAGATTTGTCAGCCACACTAGCGTACGCGTACAAACTAAAAAGCCGCTAGTGTTGGAATAGTATTACATGTAGTACAGTAGGTCAACTTTACTGTAAGTAAAGTTGACTATACTGCAAGTGTATTGCTCTGTATGAACTTACTGTATTAGGTATAAATTGAATATAGTACGCTATACTTCACTCTAGGGCACGGACCAAGCAATTGGCCATACAAATTACAGTGCAGACCGGCTAGTGGTCTTCCAAATCTAAAACAAGACATACACCACTTGACTAATGCAATACTACTGTTACTTCGAAGACCAATCGAATTGACAACGATGCAATAATCGAAAGCCTAGCAACAATATCCTATATTATATAATCAATATACTATTGAAATATCGTTAGCGTTTTTATTAATTCAAAAAGGGTAATTCATTACTAAAATAAGTCGAAACTTATACGAAAAGCCGTTAACTTCTCTTTTCCGGGTGTAATCCGGATACGGTAAAAAGCTATTCAAACATTCAGTCTTATAAGTTACGTCGACTTCGATAATAAGCGTAAGGTCTGTGAATAAAGAACTTTTATTTATCTTTTCGACTTGAACCGTATATACCTATGTCAGAGGAAGAACCATGTAAAGTTCGTTATTATGTTAATAGTGGTTCGTCGAGCTATAACGTAGGTAACGTCCCGTAACTTACTGAACCCATTTTTTCCCCGCTATTATCCATGTATCTTGACGTCTTTAGTCCTAAATATATACCGAACGGGTTTGTTAGGATAATTATCCGTAATTATCGCGACCTCTGAACGAGGGTATCTGAAAGGTATAAAATCCCGTTATAATTATATTTTTATTCACCCGTTATATTTATTTGTATCCTGATAATTATCGATCAAATCGTTTCTATAAGTTTCAGGATTATAACTCGGTCATGAATTCGTGGTAATCCACTACAGTCATAATATAATCGATATAATTAACACTTACTGTAATGAATTTTTCTTAAATACGTAAAAATATTTGAAAATGTATGTAATTACAATTAATAGCTAAAAGCTGATCTAATCCACCTGTTCAAGCTAATAGCATTACAAATTTAATAACAAATAATATTTTTAGGTTTTCATTACTCATAAATAACCCTTTCAACGTAATCAAGTTCTTATCCGCAAGAAGAGAGTCGTTGAAAATACCCTTAATATAGTCGAAAACTTTAGTCGCATCGTATATATTGTCGTATCCATCGGATTTATAATATATCTAAATAGCTTACTTTACCGCCGGCGTATCATAATACTCAATATAAAAAAATATACCGACTTTTGCCAACTTATGTCTTATCCATCTTTAATGTGAATTCTATGGTTCAATACGTGGTTCTTTATGTAAAGGAAAATTCGTTGAATTACAATTAGTTATATCGTTTTCGACTACTCGTAAACGTTAGGAAATTGATATAACTTATTACCAAGTCTAATTTGAATTATCAAATTTTAACAATAATTTAGCTGAAGTTGTATATAAGGTTGAAAAAGAAAATTGATTATTCGGGTTATTATATTCACTTCATAATAAACGCGATATCACTTATAATATTTTATGAATGAAATATATTGGCTTTCGTTAACCCCGAAAAGGTAGGTGATGTGTTTGAAAAGGTAAACGATTAGGTATTCTCCAATGGCTCATAATCCTTGATAACCCTAAAATATAACGTAAAATTATCAATATTTATCATCAATTGGTTTATTATGAGTAATACTCCTTCAGAAACAAAACTTTAATAATATATCATAATTCGACCTACGATAGTTAGTCAAGTAGGCGCTAAGTAGAGTTTATTATTAAGGTTTGGGTAAAAGACCAAAAAAAATTATAATGATCTTTTATATAGTGCTTATGGGTATAGTCAGTGTATAGCCTATTACGTGCCCTTGTACGTGCTATATGCGGACCGCGTCTGAACCAGGCCTAGGCCAGGTGCTGCATATCCTGTTACGTGGATAGTCACGTAACTTATAGACTCAATGGCTAGTGGCCTGAATCTATAACATCGTTGAAAAAGATTCAAGTGGTAGTAAGACCCATTAATAATGTTGTAGTGAGATGTGATGCATTTCAAGTAATAATATTAAGAACGATTAAAATTGATTTTTTTTTTTGAAAATGGGCACTATTAAAATTTCAAGTGAAAGCCCCTAACCTTCTCTAACAAAGTGTTTCATACACTCATGACAAGAAATTTGATTTCATATCGAATATATTTGCGTGACTATAGCCTTATTACTTAAATTAATAAAGAATTCATTCAATATTCGACTTGAAAAATGAAAAATAAATGTAATATCCGGTCACAATCCATTTAACCTTAGAAGTCGTATGGAAAACATTGTTGAATCAATATTTGTATTCAAATAAAAAATGATGAACTTATTAAGAACGATATTAAAAAGTTGTTAAAACAATATTAACTGCTATTTTTAGCAGTTCAATTGTAGTATAGTTAGTCAACTTTACTAACAGTAAAGTTGACTATACTGATTACAAGTCAGTTGATTGTGGAGTGCCCGATTCAGTCTAAGGCACGGACCAAGCAGTTGGCCATACAAATTACAGTGTAGACCGGCTAGCGGTCTGCCAAACTTAGAATAATACATTCGCCATCTGACTATGTAATACTACTGTTACTTCGACCAATTGAATCAATAACGTTGCAACGTCTAACGCCTACCAACAAAGGTTATATTTTTGTTACTTCATCATATTATTCGCATTATCGCGATTTAAATGATATAATTTGTAAGAATGGTTACTCAATTCTCTTCACTTGCCAAATAATACAAATTTTTATTTAACATCAAGGTATTGATTATATTTAATACTATTTATACATTGAATAACCTTTTCATTACGGACGAAAACTTATAAAACACTCTTTGTATCACATGTGAAGTATTTTTCGTGTTACTTGCAATATTATTGAGTCTTTATAACGTTTCAATTTAGTGGAAATTGTTGATAGGTTTTTAGATTTTGCAACGTCAATTCGAATCGTGATTGAAGTAACAGTAGTATTACGTGGTTAAATGACGCATGTATTGTTTTAAGTTGGGAAGACTGCTAGCCGATCTGCACACTAATTATTATGGCCAATTTCTTTTCCCATACCCTAGTCTAAGTTGGGTACCTTATAGTCAACTGACTTAAAGTTAGTACAGTTGATTTGGTTATACTGCAATTAATTTGACTGCATTTCACTTAAATTCAATTCCAACGCTGACGGTTTTTCGTTTTGTAGTGTTAGTACTGGTATTAATATGTCTTACTAGAAAAAAAAATCGGTTATGTAAGTCTTTCCTTATATCAACTCCATTAACAATTGTATAGTAGGGTTACTCTATACCACTTGTATTTCCGACATCAAGCGCTGTACATACTTTGTATTTCAACCCCTCGATATACATCATTACATGCTCAACTTTACCGTACTATTTAATTAAGTTCTTTTTAACGACAGCCTCGACCCCCTGACAGTTTTTTAGTTTAACAGAGTTCTCTTATCTTACTTATTGTACACCGTTATATAATACTTTGATATGTGGTCTCTCAATGTAGCCTTCGATTAATATGATCAGTCTATTACTGTCCACAAACCTTTTCAGAGCCTTATTTGGTATAAACTTCATTATAACATTAGCTGGGTTATTTTTATCATTGATTTATCGAAATCCATCGATTCTTTTGTTTTCGTAAGCTTTGTAAAGGGTTATTATGTCAATTATGAAGCGTCTCTAAATAATAATTCTTGACTTTAAAAGGCATTCAAATAAGTTTTTCTAGTTAGTACAAGTAACGATTAAAATATATGGAATCTTTAACTATCTGGTAACGATGTTGAATGATAGCTATATATACATTAAATTTGGTTATTATATTTTAAACTTCTCAAATGTATATATTTCACGTAATTTTTCTACATTTAATAAATGTCCAATGAATCAATTCAAATTTAATAAGGAACTAGTTGTTTTGTAATTTACCTTAGTTAACCATTGGCATAGAAAATCCGATCTATGACGACAAATCAGTGTTATTGATAAAAGACTGATCTGTAAAAATAACCAACTGAGCGTTCAATAGGTTAAGAAAAACCATATAAATCCTTTAGTTCAACTTCTTAATCTAACAATGACCATTCAATTTAATTGATTGTAATTTTTACCATTTAGGCTTTAGTTTTATACTGTAACCAATGAATTATACGCTATCTTCGCCTGGTATAAAGTTGTAATATAAATATTACAAGTATATTACACTAAGTAAATTGAAATTCTATTTAGTTAGGTTTGTTAATTCTGGATCAGTCAACGTCTTGGACCTTTAAATGGAAATTAATGTATGTTATTAACATTATATATACAAGTCAACGATCTGTTAATGTTTATGTGTTTAACTTTAGTTAAAATTACTTTTGATCCATAATTTCATAATTTTGAGATTTCAATTGCATGTTATTCCAATGTTATAAAGCCAGCAATTCCAATGTAAAAAGTATCGTTAGTTTGTTTACGTACTTTACCAAAGTTCTAATTTTCCACGATCAATAAACATAGGTCAGAAGTTAAAGATTTTATGCTTAATTTAAACTCGAAGTGCGTTTGATAGGTTACTAACCAATAAACACCAGATTGAGCCAGTTTTTACAGTGGTTCAATGTATCTTATACTAGTTACTAGTAGGTATTTTTAATAGAATTATAAAAGTAACTCTCGCAAAACAATCCTTCGTAAATCAGTTATTACTCTAATTAAAGGTTTGACTTGAGTTATACTAAACTTTATAGGATGGTTAGTTTTTGAATTACTATTTATAAATTAAAAATATTTAAAATCTCAAAATGCTATTACATTTGTTTGGTTTTCGTTATACAAGTAGTTTGTTATATAATAACAAAGTTAAAACATCGATCTTCGTAAGGCATTCCTTGGTATTAAAGGCATTATTGACTTAAGATCTAGGAAATTCCCTCCCAAATTACTTTAAAGCCTTGTTATATATTGTGATTCTCTTCTAAGTATTTTCTGGTGATATAGATTTACTTATCAGACAATGATATTCTCCAATGACTAACAACATTCATACCAGGCCGTTAGGGCTTATGGTATCATTTAAACCCTTTACCTATATTTAAAGACATGCTTTTTTAATCCATAAAGTTTTCATTTTCCAACATCAAAATTTTATACGCTTCTTAAAGTAATACATATGTTGTTTAAACCTTTCTTATACTCTAATAAGCCTTAATAAATACTTTTTTACATTGAACCCCTGTTACTTATTTATTAATTGATAACTTCGATGTAGTAAAGTTAATACCAAAGTTATGGACAATGATGTTTTGTAGCCATAGGTTTATGTGAATCTATAATATTTTTGATGTTTTGTAGGTTGTTTTTGCCGATAACAAGCTACCGAATTTAATACCGCTAAAAGCCATTACCAAATTTACGACTTAAAGAAATAGTTTATTATTCAAATAAAGAACGTTCGCTAAAATATTTCAATTAAAATCCTTATTGTTGTTTGGTGTAAATTTAGATCTCCTAAGTATTTTAGAGTGAGTTTGGAAACAGTGGCAGAGATTTTTCAATAATATTTAATGTAAAATACTCCATATTCTTATACCTCGCGGACTTAATGAATTTATATAACCTGGCAACATTAAGGTGATCAAAACCTCGGTATAATTAACGTATCTCCAATTTAGTTAAGTTTACTGCTAATACCCCTGGCCATAAAAGGTAAAAGTACAGGTATTCTTATTTTAAACCGAAAGTAAACCTTTAGTTATCATTCACTAGCTTAATAGTGTTGGCGTCGACGTTAACTTCGAAGATTTTGATATATTTCAAGTCGAAGTAAAATAGGGTAAAGAACTTGAGAAACTGAAAATTAATCGATCTAACCACTATTTGTATAGTTGTTAATCTCAATAATAATAATTTCTCATCCAAGCCGAAACCAACTTTAACTTTTTCGGCATCCTAACGATTATTTTCTATCGAGGTAGTGTTTTCTTATCGTAAGACGATATACTAAGGATAACCTCCTATTATGTCCTCTGCTAACCCCTATATTTTTCCTGATTTCTTGGAACCAGTAGTTTACGTAATGATTGCGAAAATTGAAATTGTATAACAGGAATATTTGATCTTCACGGTAAATTTAGGGGTCTGTTGCATTTAATCAATATAATAAGGTATAGTAGATTAGTTATTAAGTTGTTTTCAAATTAATATTTTCGTTTCCTATAATCAGCTTCGACGTGTTTTTTTATCATTAAAAGCGTCTTTACTATTAAAATCTGCTACATGATCCAATTAATTGTTTTTAAAAGCAGTAGGGTGTCAAGTGTGATGTATTATTTAATATTTGAAACATTTAATATTAGGGTAACAGCTTAACTAGCAACCGGATTTGCAATAGATTCAACATCTTCTATTTCTATTACGAAAATAATATTTACGGTCGAAATTATTATATCCGTTTAAGTTTTACCTACTTTATCATCGTTGATATAGTTTTCACTTTATGCGATTTAAACTATATCTTGAGCGTAGGGGCCTTTCATACTTATAGTCAATATAGTATGCAATTAGAAGGTCTTCGTTTTCCTCATCGCGGGAATTGTTAGCTTGCAGGTATATACTAATTGAGTTTGAAGAACATTCAATCATAACTGTAGGAAAGAACTGTAAATAAATAAATAAAACCTTTACAAGTGGTATTTGGGCGTTATGAGGCGTATTTAAACTCTTCAATTCCGATGAACCGCCTATATTTATTAGCTAAATGAGGTTTCATTAACGAGTATTTTATCCATTGCTTGCTGGTATAACATCGGCTTGTTAATCATCGAAAACTTGAAAGTTATCCTTTCCGACACATTCATGGGCAGCCCAGATATTTGTCAGTACTGCAACCAAACCTATTTACGATTCCTTAACATTGCCAGCGAAAATAAATTAATGGATCCTTTCATATCTAACGCCAAAGGGTCTAGACCGATCACGCGCGCCCTTAATGCGACTATAAAAACCGTTCGAGATTTGCAAAATGTTTAAGGGTGTTAATATAAACGTTGAACAACTAAACCGCTCTCGGCTGAAAAAACGTTACTATTGACTAAACCTAAAATTCCAATGCCAAATCCCTTGATAAAGTTTTTGACGCATAAAAACGCAATTTTGAAATTCGCGTATTTTTTCATCAAGTTCACTAATAGGTTATTAATTCCTTCGTTATCACTTTTAATGAACCCAGCTATATAGAGTACCGCACGTTAATATTATATATGACGATGTACGTTATCAACCTCCTAGCAAACGGTGGCCTAGGGATATAGACAAAAGATCCGAAACCTATACCAAAACTTACGCTTTTCCCTGCCGCCTATACGATGGTATCTAAATTACTCGCCGTTCTAGAGAATAAAGACAGAAAACTATTTAATTTTCCGAATTTAAATATCATATAGGCCACGGTAATAGGATCTGATAATACTCTGGTTTTTTAATACTATAAACAACCTTTACTCATATAACCGTTTGTTAAATCTTCAATTGTAACCGTTTAAAATATTACTATATATAATGTATTACACTTTCAAAAACGGCAGAAGAAAAATATAATGGTTTTCGTTAGGTTTGCCAAAAGTTTAAAATATAATATCGAAGGTTTTCCCCTTTAGTACACTTTTTCGAAGCGGGTGTAACTAAACCTATTTACTATGAAATTGGTGACTAAAACATTTATAAGATATGTTATATCTTTTATCGATATCCTAGTCAAAAAGAAACTGCTTTTTCAAGAAACGATACCAGTATTATTTTCTATGTTGAAAATAACTTTTGTTATATTTGATTAATCCTAATATACATATATAGTAAAAGGGATCCTTTGCGATATGAACTACCATTTTCAAAAGTTTCCGATCAAGGTTCTAGAGGTAATAATAGAGGAAATTAAGATTGAGGCTAAAACCAAACCAAATAAAATTTTCCTATCTGTTTATAATTAAGACATTTATACGAGTTTGACTACTTAAATCGGCTTGTTTCTTGAGTCCATAAAATATTTTCTATTTTTTCATTGGAAAGGGGTAGAAGGTAATAAATATACGTTATAGTTTGTAAATTGACAGAAATGAGTATTTATAATGCAATATTCATAGTCGTTACGTTCTTCTGGCCCAGTAATTTAATTGTACGATTCCGGTAGATAATTTAACTTTGAAACTATATTCAACAACTCTTTAGTGTCATAAATATTGCGAACTGTTCCCTTTTACCTGCCGTGATTGCCTGGCAACTTTTGAAGGAAATTATAAATAATAGATTTGCGTTTTAAAGCATGGGTTCAAGAAGATTAAACTTTTAGGTATTTTTGAAGTTAAAAAATCATTTTGTTCATTTATCCGTTTGTATGGAGTTGAAGAACCAAAAATGAAACCATAAAGTTTGTAATATAAGCTATGAAAAACGTAATTAAAACTTAACTGGTACAAATCAATAATATAATAGACATGGGTTTTCGAGATCAATAAGGGCGTTTCATACTACAAGTATCCAAAGCCATTCAAAGAGCCGGATTACAACCATGATAAAATAAATTGTTCGCTTATTTACTAATGTGTTTATAATAATTTGTAATCCGGTTTTCGGTATTTTTATACTCAACGCCTCCTAGATATATTGTATGAAGGGGTACGCGACTTCAAGGGTTTTTAAATAATAAGCGAAACGAAGCCGTTGTTAATCTACGATGACTTTGCTAAAGGGCGGGCTGGAGTTCCTAAAGGCGATGACTTTAGGCGAAGTTTGGTCAAACAGGGAAACCGCATTTATCGTAATGATTAATAAAATTGTAATTTTATATGCGAAGGCTTTTCATTCGTACCAGGAGTACTAATTTTTAACGTAATAGATAAATATGAAAACGACTTTCTCAGTAATAATTGTATGTAAGAGGTGTGGCAAGAGACCATAACTTGTATATTAAAGTCTCTCACAATTCCGTTTAACCTTTAATACTCTCTTTATATACTTTTCAACGTATGTCGTACTAATAGATCTGAGATGGAACAAAAAATATATATCGTATTCTGGGAAACTTAATGTTAAGAAAAGGGTTTATAATCAGATGAATCGGTTTCTTCACGGTAAAAATAATGGGATTTTAACGTTTTGTAAGGTTAGTAGGGCCCTGGAGTCCAATGATATAAAAATGGTGAGACTTTTTTTTTGAGCAAAAACCAGCCGATTATTAGTCATTTATAAACCCGCTTTTTATAAGTTAAATTCAAGTTCCGAAATATTTAACTTTCGTAAATTTAAGGTTTGCAAAAAAAAGATAACATTACCTTAGATGACACGCCGTTAAAGTAATGTTTAGAGACATTTGTTATAAACATATATGAAAAAATAGGGTAAGAGGAAAATTTGTATGCTGTGTTATAATAAAATTTGAAAAATCTCATAATTGTTATTTAAATTTGAACCTTGATTAACCTATTAGTTAAAAAACCTTTCATAAGGGTCAGTTAACTTCGATAAAACCCTAAATGTTTTTTTTAATAAGGCGGTTATGAAATAGGGTGATAAATGATTTTAATACGTTATGTGAAAAAATCGATACAACTTTGCCCTCAGTAAATGTGGATTCGATATCATAGGTAAAGAATGTAACCAAGTTCAAGGCGAATTTTTTAAGTAATTTCCATTCGTATTATACTTTAATAGGTTATTTACTAATAAACAACTAGGATATCATCTACGTAATAATATTTTGCAAACCTTTAAAATAAATGGAAATTAAAACAATCAAAATTGAAAAACGGGGTTATCATTAAGTCCGATGATTTGATTTTGGTATTATAAATACCTTTGATCACTGTATTATTCGTAATACAGACCCTTAATAGCAAATATTGAATGAAAAAGACCTAAAAGAACCCTACAATAAAGTTTCAATATACCTTTAATAGGCATATTATTATATTATTAAAGTCGGTAAATATATTACAAAGTTTAATAGTAATACGGCGAACCTTTTCGCCGGAAATATCGAACCTTTACGAAACCATATACTTGAATCCGTCTCGTGTGTTCAAGGAGTCGTTATCGATATTATTAATAGCTGAAAAGCTGCTAATGATATCGTTTCGAAATATTAAGGCTTGTAGAAGAACGTTGAAAATGAAGTGATAGCCTACATCGAGGAGAAGAGTTCGAAACGGTAACGGAAACTTATACTAGCTGATATACCATGTATATTTACGAGTTCAACGACTTGGTCAAACTTATTTCTTAATAAATTAGCACGTACCCGTTATACGTCGGAGAAACAGTTTTTACATTTTATAAACCCTTTACCATATAGCCGTGTTTCGCTAACTTTCCTTATATAGTTGTGAAACCAATCCAATTTAAGGGTTTGATATTTTATAACTTCAACCCTTATTATGACGGCTTTTCTAACCGTATGAAAGGATTCAAAATATAGTTGGGAAAAAACTTAAACCTATTTGTATATTATCCTTTCGTTTTTAATATCGGAGGCGTACAATAAAGAGGTTATTTTTACAATAATTGGCTTAATAAACCTTGAAAAATTGTCTTCCGGAACTCCAATATGCGGGACTAGTAATATATAGGATACTCGTATTAAAGAAAATCGTTAAAAGAACCCTATAATTAAAGTCATTAATAAACTTAGTCGAATATTTATAGTAACGCCGGCAATATTGGTGAAAGTAAAATCGAAAACGAATCCTAAATGGTACGGAGGGACTTCTACGATATTATTAAAATTTATATCGGTTATGAGAACCTAAGTGTTATGTAATGATCACACTAAATACCCGTGAGTATATTGAAGGTGTCAGAGGGTTTATATTAGCAGTAAGGTAGCAGAGGTAACAAAAGGTGCAATATCAAGACTGTGTTTGTGCGAGTGATGATCAGAAGCCGTGAGGCTATTCAGGGTAGACTGAATACTTAGATTGACAACTGAAGAGCTATGAAGGAAATACTATCTATGTGGTGCTGACCGTGTCCTTATATTCTTAATCCTTCATACACCTTCAATGCTGGATCATATTGGATCGAAACATGATCTCAATGATCCTTAGTGCGTAACCCTAACCCCAAGGTTGCTGACATAAGTGATATCCCCACCTGATGTGTTAGACATCAGGTTCTTAGTAGCTTAGCCTCATACTAGCCTGTTTTCTGACCCTCCGATGTTCTTCGGTCATAATATGTTAAAAGTATATTTTCCGCGCATATAACTTAAAGTCTACTTTATTCAGTTACATACGAAGTTAATGTCCTTTTAAATAATACCTTTCAATTCGGTTTACTAATTGTAAGTTTCTGTTGATATTTAATTAATAAATTGGTTGTAGTATACATTAATTATATCGATTTTATTCACGTGTTATTATAAAAAAACCTTGTAGAACTTGGAGTTAATTGTGTAACGGTAAGGGAAAACCGTTTTTGGACGTACGTAAAAACTGACAGCCGAGTTGTGAAAACAAATTCACATCAACCCTCCCATACAAAAGTGCAAACCCCTAATTTTTAATTATAAAAAATGATAAACCGGGTAACATTTTGTAAAACCTTGGCCGTCATCTTTCCTACCGTACTAAAGTTTATGCAAGTTAGTAATATTAACGCCATCATTACTAGGGACTATAAGTAAAGCCTAGTAAATGGTTACAAATTTACCTACGTATACCAATACAATCGTAAATCCTGTACTTGTTTTCGGCGCTCGGTAGTGCCTAATAGCCCTAAGTATATTCGAAGTAGACCTATTTAGCATTTCGAAACGTTAATATTAGTTAAACCCAAAAAATCGTTAAAGCCTTTATGCGTTATGCCATTATAATTCGTAAGGCCTGTTAATTTCTATTAAACGAAAGGGGCGTTAAAAAGTAATGAAAACTCGGAGTCGAATAATAACAAATCTAATGGAATAGTAGTTATTGCATTGTAGTAGATCAACTTTACTTACAGTAAATTTAACTATATTGACTGCAAGTTGAGTGTATTTTTTTGTGTGAGCCCACTGCATTAGCTGTAAGTCAAATACAGTATGCGCCTACTTCACACTAGGAAACGAGCTAAGCAATTGGCCATACAAATTACTGTGTAGACCGGCTAGCGGTCTACCAAACCTGGAACAATACATACATTACTTTACTACGTAATACTACTGTTACTTCGACCAATCGAATCGATAACGTTACAACATCTAAAGCTCTATTAATTCTGACCAGTGCGTATTAGGTTAATTACAGATAAGCTAAGTAAAAGAAAAGACTATTTTTCGATTATACTTTATAACAATAAACAACCGCTAGAGTGAATGAAAAATTCTTACGAAGAGCCTCTATTAGTACTACGCCAGTCCATAACAGCAGAAAAACAGAGAAAACTTTTGGGTTACGTTAGTCCATAACAGCAACATGGAAGCAAGCGACGGTATCGCTACTTGAAAACACTAAGAAATTTTCACGGATCCTTCTTAAAAAGCATTGAAATTAACTGCCAAAAGTCTCAAATCGATAATTTAACAAATATCTAAGTCAGTATTACTACAAGTGCTACTACTGTGCAAACAACTAAGTTCTACAGCTTACAACTGTTAACCTTCACCTTTTACCAACAATAACAAACGACTGTTGACCCTACCTTTAACACCAAACTTTTCCTCTACTTTAATTTTTTCACTTTTCATATTCAAATTCAATTGTCAAATTAGCTGCTCCAAACGAAAAACCCCAAGATTCGCCAAGTCGTGCCGAAAAAGCTTCATCACGCGATCTAATACCAAATCGCCAAGTTCTTATACAACTTCACACCAAAACATAAAGTCCTACACCACCCAAAACCTTAAGATGACACCTCTCCAAGAAATGATAAAGGTAATTAAAGCCTTTGAAACTGAGTTTACCAAGTATTACAATGAAAATCTTGAGGCGTAAGATATTGACGAAACCTTAATGGAAACGCATTTACCAAATTTCGTCAGTAATTATATCGTTAAATATAATGACTATGAAAATCCTAACCGTTCTTTTTGTAGATACCGTGTTTTTTAGCTTTATGTATTTGATAAAACTTCAACATAAATGCGATAGATTTTAAAAGTTAGATACTTCTATTTTTAACGCCGTTATCCCGTCCTTTTTTATACCGGTTCTTAACACCAAAACACGGATATGTGAATTTTACATAATATTTCCGAAATTTTTGACTTGCTAAGGCTAATGGCTATGGCTGTTGATACGAAAATAAATAAAACGTCGCTCAATTAATACATTACTCAGTTTCGGTAAAAGTTTGAAAACTTTAATTAAAATCTTTTAAGAAACCTCTAGATGGAAGAATATACGATATTGACATAATAGGGTCCTTTCGGATCTTGCAAATTTCCATGATTTTATCTACGTTGTGAAGTATTTTTCTAAAAAAACCGAAATTAAATGATATCTTTTTATGTCTAAGTATTTAGCCTGATAATAATAAAACAATTTCATACCTGCTAACGTTTACGTATAACGTCCGATAGCCCTTATACAAATATGATATTTGGGTGTTATAAGACGTATTCGAACTCGCTAACGCCCATAACGACTACCCATACCTACTCGCGAAATGTAGCTTCGCTAAAGTGGGCTTTTCCTATTACTTACTATCATAACATTAATTTGTTAAATATTAAATTTAGCATATTTATTAGTATTTACTCCTCTTTCTTTTTCGCTATAATCTTAGTCCACCTCGTAATATCTCAGTTTATATAATATTAGGCAAGGTGGACGTCGTGCTCGAAGAAGCTTTTCATGCTATCTTAAACTTTGCGAAAGTTAGTTACTAAGGTCAAGAAGGTTAGATAGTAGTCCCTAAGGTGCTCTATAATAATTTCGGGGAATAATAAGTGAAATCCAAAAAAGGAAACTTCCTTTCACTTACAAATATTTAAAATAGGCATTATCTTTATATTGAAGAAGTCATAGGACTTTCTGTCATACTTCTTTATATAGTTTTAGATTTTGACGAAGTTAGCAAAAAAGCTTATGCTTAATATTAACTATTTTATTATGTTTTGGAAAACGGTTGCGATAGTTATCCCAATCATTATTAGTAGTGTTTTCTAATAGTTTAAGCCTTAAAGCTTCTAAAGCATGGTATTAAAGATAATTAACAACTGCCTGATCTAAGAAGTGAAGTCCTATAGTAAGACTTTTGGTGCGTTGTTTCTATAGGAAAAATTGCCGTAGAAAGGCTTTTAAGGGGCTTAGAGATTTTATTTGAAGGACTAGGGGGCAATAGATGCTTCAAGGTTTTAAGGTATTTAACGATCTTGTTTAATGAATTGGTGAAGAGCGCTAACGTCAATACCTCTTACCGCATTGACAGCCGCTGCTTCGCGCGTTTCTATGCTATTAAAGGCGTACTTCGCGTTGTCATGTAACGGGGATAAACTTCCGAAAAAATTAATATGTTCCTTATCATTAGCGAGTAAAAAGGCTCAATATAATTAAGGGTAAAGAGGAGGTTTCTTAAATCGAGTATAAAGGTGTTAAAGTTGCATAACGCCTTTGCTTTTGACTTGGAGGTCTTAAAGATTAGAATTTTGAAAGGTATTTTCTTGTTAAATCAATTTTAAAAAGATTTTAACTAATCCTTACTGTGTCATTTTCAAGATATAAATGTTACGGCAGGGAACCTTCGTCTTTAGCTTAACCTTAATTGTAAATTAAAATATATTCTATATATTAAGGATTTAGTAATTAAAAGATTTACGGAAATCTTAAAAGGTGCGAGCGTTGCAGGCGTCCTTATTACCGAGATCCTCGTCGATGTTGTATTAGCCAACATAATTGATCAAATAGGCCTTAGACAAGGTTTTGTTAACATTCTTAATTTAAAGTTATTTGTTATAGTAATTCACAAAAACGGTTCCTAGAGCTTTAACTTTCTTCATGTATTTTTAACTTAGTAATCGTAAAGTGCTAACTTATGAAGGACGTGTAGAGCGAAGGACTTGGTTCTTTTAGGAGTAGGAATTTGTTGTTTTGGAGTAAAGTTGCATGGAAACTTAGTGACTTAGTATTGGGTTACGAGACTTGGGTTTTTTTTTTGCGCGTTTTAGCGATTCTTAGTATTTATGCTTAAATGAACGATCTTGACGATTAAATTGGGGTAGGGAAAAGTAAAAAAAGTTAAGTAAAAGGAAACTTATTGTTTTAGGCAAAGGTTTGGTGTAGAGAGTAAGGTCAAAGATCGTTATTATAGGTGAAAATTAAAGGTTATTTGTTGTTTTAGCTATTAAACTTAGTTATTTTTGAGGTATTTGCACCCATAGTAATACTTAATTAGCCCTTTATCAATTTGCCGAACTATGAGACTTATAACAATTAATCTTAACGTCTTTAAAAAAGATCTTTATTAAAGTTTTTTAGTGTTTTCGATAGCGATACCATTACTACCTCTAAGCTGCCGTGAAAACTAACGCAGCCTGAAAGTCTTATCTACTTACTGCCGTAGCAACAGATGCAGCAGTAAAAGCCTTTCGCAAAAATCTTTCCTCAACTTTAATTTTTCACAAAACGTAATCCGAAAATAGATTCTTCCTTTACTTAGCTTATCTATGCTTAACCTAATAAACACTGATCAGTATTAGTAGGGCTTTAGAGATTATAACGTTGTCGATTCGATTGGTTAAATTAACCATAGTATTACATTAGGCAAGTGATAGATATATTGTTCTAGTTTTGGCAGATCGCTTGCTGGTCTGTATAGTAATTTTTTTAGCTAATTGCTTGCTCCGTACCCTAGTATGAAGTATGTGCATACTGTACCTACTTTGCAGCCAATATAGTAGCTCTACACAAAACAATACACTCAACTTACAGTCAATATAGTCAACTTTACTGTAAGTAAAGTTGACATACTATACTGCAAATACTAATATTCCAACGAAAATCTCTTTTCTTTTCCCCTTTAATGACGCGCGCCTTTTATGAACTTAAGTTTTGATTAATTCATTAACGTATATAAATCCAATCTATTGTACTAATTATCCCTTTTAAACCGCTTTTATAAATAGGTTGTTCAACCAACCCTATATACTAACCTCGCTCGTAAATAGATATTGTGTAAAAACAGGTGTTTTAGATGTTGTTTGACGCGAGAACATAAATACGAGTAAGCCGCCGCCGCCGTTGCTTGCCGCGCTGCCGCCATCACTCGCTGCACTGCCGCCACCCCTAGCCCTAACCCTACCTTATCGGATAGCACGTTATTAATCCCAGCCTTCTTCTTCGCTGCATCCTCCGCTGCCACCGTCGACTATATCGCCGCTCTCTGTCTCATTTTCTTCCCCTTTCTTCCTTCCTCTAACCCTTAAGGAAAGAAATGGAGTGCTTTTAACGTTATAAACCTTACCCTTTTCCTATGGGTGAAAACCCTATTACTTGTAAGAGCTATCCCCCCCTCCCCTCCACACGCTATAAACATAACTTAATGGAGTTGTAACGCGATCTGTATTACTAATCCTACCCGTACCCTATATTGTACTAATATCTTATAAACTAGGTGATAAAAGACAACTCGATACATCGCCTCAAATTAAGGTTTACTTGTATATACCATGAAGCTTTTTTAACACGTGAAGAGTTAAAACGATATACCTGGATTCGTAGCTCTAGGTTGTTAATAAACACACCTTACGTGTTATATATTGCATTTGTAACCGCGGGTAAGTTTATTAACAATTGTTATCAAAACAGGGGTTATTCGGCCTGTTATCATCGTTACAAACAGACTAATAGCTGATACGCTCCTATTTCGATAATTTTCAAATTGTAGGCTAGGGCCTTATTACGTGCCAACTGTTTCCACGGTAAGTTTACTTTAAACTTATAATCACAACAGCGAATATAAACCCCCTACTTATATAAATATACCATTTGGTACATTCTTAAAACAACTAATTTCGTAAATAACTAAAATAAGCCGATGTTAATTAGTAGTAGGTACTAACCGGCAAACCAAAAAGATGGTATTTATTATCTCTACTTAAAAGCAGGGCCTATATATATATTATACAGGCGAATTTGACAACGTTATGGCGCATTGCTATAAAAAGGGTAAAGACTCCCTGTGCCTTTGCCTTAGGGTATACGACCCAAGGCGCAGGGCTACCCCTTTAGCGATACTAATAACGGCATCGATAGCAGCGATAATAATAGCGTTAGTAATGAGGGAGAAGGTGGTAAAAAGAATAATAAAGATGCAACGCCACGTTTTCCCTTTTCTATTCGGCAACGATTAGCGGCTTATTTTTTCCTGGGCTGGCGCGCCTGGTTATAGTATAGTTTGCTGTATAATAATATCATTTCTTTTCAAAAATCGTAACTTCAGGAATAAATAAACAGTGAAAATATACTTCATAAAGTCGTATATCATAAAACGAAAAGTAACAATATAATGAAAGTGGTAAAGATAACAAATCACAATAAAGAAAAATTTGTAAAAGCGGTATAAATAAAAGATTTATGCCGCAATAAACCGTGAAAAGCGGTGTAAATAGAAAATTTAAACCGCGATAAAATGTTAAAACGGTATAAACATATAAAACAAAAGGAAAGAATTAGATGTAAGGCATAAAATATTTAATCTAAATAGGGTTGTAAAACCTGTTTAGCAATATTAATAAAGAGTTTACAGTATAATAGCCGGTTTTAATATAGGTATGTTTATGTGAAAACCCCTTAATATCGTTACCAAATAGTTCGGAATTTCACTCATTCCAATCGTTATTTATACCAATTCTTGAAGCTTATTCGAGTACCTTTTTAAATTCGGAATTACCAATAAAAGACGCTTAATAATCGACGTAATAACTCTTCTTCAAACCTACAAAAATGAAGAAATTAAAGAGTTCTAATAGATCAATAGTAAGGATAATCCGGGTAATGTTATAATGAAGGCTATACCAAATAGGGCCCTGAAAAGGTTTATGTATAGCAATTTGGCTGACTATATGGATTAAGGGTAACGTTGAAAGGCTACTTAGTAAGGTATTATATAATAGCTGATAAGGTGAGAAGCAAGAATATCCTGGAAAACTAGAAGACTGTTAATTTGTTAACGATACGAACTCAATTAACTAGCATAATTAAGTTGGGTGCATAATTGTGTGTATATTAAAGGAATGGAACGTAAGAGTAATAAAACACTTGTTTTTGGGACTGCAAGTTGTAGGAAAATAAACTGCCTTACAAATGACAGTGGGCAAAACACAGGGAAACACTTGCGTTACCGAATGATTTTCCTACAAGACACACTGACACCACAAAACAAAAAGCCGTTAATGTTGAAATAGCGTTTGAGTGCAGTGCAGTCACAGTTAACTGCACTAACTGCAAGTTAATTGTAATAGAGTGCCCAATTCAATGTGAGGCACGGGCTAAGCAATTGCCCATATAGAGAAAGTAGTGTGTAGACCGGCTAGTGGTCTGCCAAACTTAGAAGAAACAACAATCCACCACCTGACTATTACAATACTACTGTTACTTCGACCACACTTCGAATCGACAACGTCGCAACGTCTAAAGTCCTATCAACAAGCAGCTTATATATCATGCAACATTACAATTTACGTTCCTATTGCTGTTGGAAAGCTCACTTTAAATGATGAAAAGGAAACCTTTCGACTCAGAATCCGCGGCTCTGAAAGCTAAAGTTCAACCTACCTACGACACCCGCACCAAAACCCAAATTTAAAAGCTGGCCCATCATATGATTTCAATTGCTTCAGAAGATCAACATCAATCTTGTTTCAATTTTATTATAGCTATAGTGGTTGTTTAGTTCTGGTGGGTGAAACTAGTGCTGTTTTGGTATGGCAATCTTAGTTTTGCTGTTTCGCCGACAGGAGTGTTCAACTAATAGGCTCTTTACTCTAGGGTAGATTTTCCCAGACTGGTTGACCAACGAGCTAGCCAGACCACCTTATCGCTGGTAACTAATCACTGAAAGTTGCTTGACGTCGAAATAGGTTGTCGTCTTCGGCCCATCTTTCCCACTGCTTCCCAGCATCTGATAGTCAATGATTAAATTGAATGGCTCACCCACCATATCATTGCCGTACTGCGTCGTGATAAGTTTCCCATCTATAAAGAAGTCCACCTTCACTGTGGATTTGTCATTCTCAGCCCTCAGCTCGACCTTAATGGTGTGCCACATGGTGGGATTCGGGTAGTCGAAGTCCTCCGCCATCACCGTCGTTGCGTTGAAAGTGTTGAACGAGATTTTGCCGGTGCCCTTCCACTCCCCAAGGTCGATCTCCGGCGGCCATTTTTTGGCGCCGGTGAACCAAAGTGCTGGCCAGGTTCCTTCTCTTACTGGCGCGACAACATCGGCCTGAAAATCCAGTCCACCGTTGGGTTCCACGGTAAAGGTCTTCTTGGCGTAGATCGTGCCCGATTTGTACGAGAGTATGGTGCCCATTCCGTACGAGTGTTGGTGCTTGGGATCGCGAGGCTGGGGCCCGACGTAGTCGGATTGCAGCTGAAGGTAGTAGTTGTCTTGGATAGTGACTTGTGACTTATCCATGAATGCCGCGCCGTTGTGGTCGTCGCCCCATGGGTAGTTATATTTGAAATGGTCTTCGAGATGATCTTGGGAGTCAAAGCATGAACTCGGGATGATAGTCTTTTTGTGGGCTTGTTGTAGGCTAGCCTCTTCATTGGGGTCAGTGTAGCGGGCGATAGCAAGGCTGGCCCTGAATAGAATGACGAGGAGTATACTGCAAGAAGGCATCGTGAATCCTTGAACGCCTGCAAGTGTTGAAAATGAAATGAAGCAGGAGGGGGGCTATCTAAGTAGCTAGCAGACTGAGACTGACAAATGCGATGCTTGGGGTAGAGGATACCCTGGGTAACAACCATCACAAACGAGAGTGAAAACTTAATAGTAGCATGCATTGGTCTGTCTGATACACAAGTCACAACCTTATTTTTTCTTGGAGCCTGTCAACTCGTATAACCCATGCAGCCAAGGATCGAGGCCCTCTTTCATTACCGAGCGCGCTTCATTACCGCTGGTCTGTACAACGCCCTCCTGGGAGGTGGGCGTATCACGGAATATCGAGATCATCATTCCCAGAGGCGACTCTCCCAAAGGCTTTTCTGAGAGGTCCTTGAGTGGGTGATCCGGCAAGCGTGTATCACAGGAGGTAATCTCACAACTCAGTCCGTTTTTCTATCGTCAGGCTGAGGTGGTCACCTGGTGGCTTTGTCCGATGTGGTAGGTTTTAAAATTTGCCCGGCCCCGGTTTACTTCAGTGTCACGAGTGTACATGTGATTGCTGGAACTTACACTTAACCTCCATTTGGATTTCAATCTTGACCAACAACCCTATTGAGATTAGTCTACATGGCGACCTTGCTGATGATTCCAGAATGGCAAGTAATCCCTTTAACGAAAGTCTTTTGTTGTTCTTAATCTCATGACTCTCGTGTGTGTGTGTGTTTGTTCAATTTTACGTGTATCCTAACTTTTAAAAGGTCGTGTAGCATCGGCATAGACCTGCACAGTGATCCTGTCCAAAGATGGATATTCTTGTGGCAGTCCCATCCCCGTTTTCGACAGCCTTGCTGTCGAGGTGGCCAGTCCAAGTGCATTAACATGTTTCAGTAAAAGTTAACCAAACATCGCCACTGACATCCGAGGATCCGAATCCTTGCAGACGGGTACCATCCCAGTAAAAGCTATAATGTAACATCTTCAACGGACTTTTACTTATCTTCGTAGCGTTGTGCATCCTGAAAACCCCATTTTTGTATACCGGCACCCGCAGTACTTTGTAACGCCAACACTTATTATACAAGTACTTGATTTTTTTTTTAAGAAAAAAGATAGTTGGGCGCGAATTACGATTCGATTGAACTTGAACAGCGCAGATTGTAACATATTATTATAATTCCCTCATACAATATATCATTCGATGCATTATGCAATTTATTATGCAATACATTATACTACATATCTTACTATGCAATATATTAGACATTATACTGTACAACATACAATACAACGTACAATAAAGCATAAAATACAACATACAACACAGCATATAATGCTCTATTATATACTATCTCACATATTGTATTATATGTTGTATTACGTACTCGATTCTGTATGCTATATGAGTAGCACGGCGTTAACGCTATTTACACCGCCAAACAAAGTTAGTTTATGAACGTTGTTTAATGTATACAAGTGACAACTCATAGTATCATTTAAAAAGCATATTTTAATATCGTATTCAAAAGTTCTACACAATGGCATATTTATTTTTCCAGTTTAAGTGTTTATAAAAGGTTTAATATGAAGTGGTAGAAATACTGCACCTATTGAAATAATGTTCAACTGCAGTGCAGTCAAAGTTGACTGCACTGGTTGCAAGTCAATTGCAGTAGGGTGCCCAATTCAGTGTGGGGCACGGGCCAAGCAATTGCCCATACAAAGTAGTGTGCAGACTAGCTAGCGGTCTGTCAAACTTGAAAGGAACAACAATCCACTATTTGACCTTTGCAATACTACTGTTACTTCAACCACACTTCGAATCGATAACGTTATAACGTTTAAAAAACACATCAACAATGATTAGTACTTATTAAGTTAAGCACATATAGACTAGGTAGAAGAAAAGGCTATTTTATAGTAACCTTTTGTATAATTACAAGGTAAAGGAAATATTTTTACGAATTGCTTTTAGTAATTACATTCGTTGTTATAGCAGTCAGTACAGAAAAACTTCGGAATTACGTTAGTTTTTACGGTAGTTTAGAAGTAGCGATAGTGTCGGCGTTGACAACACCAAAAAATATTCATTTAAACCCTTTTCGAAGAAAAGTCTTGACCAAAACGTAAAAATAGTAAACAACAAGGAACAAATAAGGGAAATTAAAGCTCTCTGGCCTCTTTTCGTCAAATATTACAACAAAAATTTCGAGTATAGAAATGTTAACAAAACATTTACTAAAGAATACTTAACTAACTTCATTAGCTAATATATCTTCGATTCGAATATTAGCAAAGAGTTTAGTCGCGGCGCCCAAACCTTTCAAAATTTTGCTAAATTATTCAATGACTAGATTATTCACATATAAAAGACGATCCAAAACAAGTTAAAAACAAAATAAAAACAAAATTTTATAAATGAAGAATCTTCATCTTAAGGAAAACTACAAACTGATCAGTACGAACCCTTTTCAAGTGAACATAATGAAAGGATTACACTTTAAATTATGAATTTGAGATTTTTTAACATTAAAATCTGTAAATTCAGAATCTACAAAGAAAAAGAAAGTGTATTACCAAGGATTACCAATGCCCTTATATATGTCTCAAATAACTGCCCCCTAAATCTACAAATAAGTGAAACCTTGAACTCCCCCAGCGATAACTCTTTATACACCAACTGTTGGTAGGCCTTTAGACGTTGCAACGTTGTCGATTCGAATCGTGGTCGGAGTAACAGTAGTATTGCAGTAGTCAGATGGTGGATGAATTGTTCTAGGTTTAGCAGACCGCTAGCCGGTCTGCACTGTAAATTATATGGCCAAGTGCTTGGCTCGTGCCCTAGAGTGAAGTGCAGCGTACTGCACTCGACTTACACCCAATGCGGTAAGTCCGCACAAAGCAATACACTTGCAGTACGGTCAATTTTACTGTAAGTAAAGTTGACCTACTGCACTGCATGCAATACCATTGCAATACTGTTCCAACACTAGCGGCTTTTTTTTTTGTGCCTGTATGCCAGCGTGGTTTGCCATCAATTGGTGGCAACCTCTGAAATCCCTCCTCAATCCACAAGCCAGACCCCTGTCAATTTCAATTAATCTGTACAGAAAACAACCTTAATTACGGCCCCTTGTGGCCCTTTTGCTCCACCCCTCCGAGACCTTCGTTCCTTAAATCCCGTGCACAGATCCTTCGCCACAAACCTACATGAAATCAAGTACGCCACCACTTACATACCTTTTGCTAGTAGTTTAAACTACTCCCATCGCTACCGCCCTGGCGGTCTTCCAATTTACCAGGGCAACCTTATTCCTTCGTGTCACGTGCTGGGCATCCACGTATCCCTCGATTCGTATAGTTAGCGTATTGCTATCCACAAACCTTTTTAAGGCGCCATTAGGCGTGGCCTTGGTTATGGCATCGATAAGCTTATCTTTGCCGTTAATTTACCGGAACTTATCGATTTTCCGGGCTTTTTATGCCTCCTTCAACGCTATTACGTTTATTATTAGGCATTTTTCATTGGTCGTGCCTAGTTTTGATAGGTATTTATAAAGGCTCCGGGAATCGGTATACACCATAACAGGTATCGGTAGCAAACCCAGCTATTTGGTGATAATTCTTCATATGTCGTTAGTCACTATGCCGATATCAAAGCCTGCCATTATGCTATAAACTTCGAAAATTAGTATATTCCAGGTTATACGTTTACACTAAATAAACAATCAGTGTATAAGGTTTCCAGTAATCGTAAATTACCCTTTAAACCTATCCTCGTTTACGAGCATTATTAGGAAGCCTATTAATAATATAAAGTTAGTATTGTTAGCAAATAACCCATCTGTAAAGATTATTAACTTTGCCTTCATTAAATCCATAAAAACCATGTTAATTCCTCTTTCTACGTAATTCATTTGCCACTTAATCCGCTTATTTAACTTGTTAAAGTTTTCATCTTACAGGTCTTATATTTATGCCGTAATGGAAAGGTCGTACCATACCTCTGGTTAATACAGCGTGGCAATATAGGCCGCATGGGCCCTCTGTTTCAGGTATCTCTTTGCCTTTACCTCGTCAGCCATATTGATAATTTTTAAGCTCGTGGCTTACCCCTTTTAATGTAGGCTAATATAAGTGCCGTTTTCAACCTTAATACTATGGATACGGAATGGCGATCTGTTAAAATCAAGTTGTGTGCCCTTAGCTAACGTTTTAACTAGCTTACACTTTTAAAAGCCTAACTTTTCGATAATATGTTATTCTGCCGCTATTAATCTAACATCATCAAGGAAAAGGGTATCGTTAATCCGTATACCTACGATGCCAAAGTTTTTGCCCTTTGTAATTAACTGGTACGGGTTAAATATTAAAGTATTTATACCCAGCTTGTTTTTAAAATATACTTGGTATGTTAAAAACCAGTAAATACTAGCTTCAGCTAATCTGTATAAAGGCTTGATATAGTATATTATCGTACTAATCAGAAACTTGTCCTTTAATTCTTATAGTAGTTTAGCAGTAAAATCCGCTAAAAATTAGTAGCAGATTACGTATGCGCTTACGTAATATCCCAGCCATTAAGTGTAAACTAACACTTTACGATAACAGTTAAACTAGCAGTAATAACGGCAATTAAACGTTAGCTAATCTTCTGTATTATAAGCGATTAAATAAAGATCTAGTCCTTACTTTTATTACCGTACCCTTAGGTGATTAAGCGTAACTTTTCGTACGGCCGGTTCGTAATTTTGCCCTTAAACTCGTAAATTATCTTCGACTTAAAGATAATAATATCTTAGCCTTCGAATTACATTAACGGTACAAATTATATAACCTCCTATAATAGAAGGCCGTTAATTTCCACTTAGTTACTTTCTTTAAAAGGATTATTCGACGTGTTAATAATGTCTTAAACATATAGTTTAAGAGTAGGTTCTCTATTGGACTATTCCTTTTAAAATACCTACGTCGTTATAAATACCTTACTAGGCCTATAATCTTTATCTTTCTCCTCTTCCGTATATATTCTTCTTTTAGGTAGTCTTTCACGCTATCGACGTTCCATTGGTTTGTTAATAGTTGGTTCGGAAGGCTTATGTTAACTAATTCGTTCGGCTCAAAGGTTATCGATATTAGGATCTTTATTAGGCTTAAAGGGTTTTTTATATGACTTCACTTATATGACTCGAAAAGTTACGGGGCTGTTAACAATTTTAACCGTTACGTTTAAATTGGTAATACTTAAGATCTTATACGGCCCATCCCATTTACTCGGCTTACGTTACGTAAAGACTTTATTTTAAAGAGGAAGTAAAAGCACGTTCATTATTAAAGGTACGTTTTTAGTATTAAGGGTATCATTAACCTAATAGTGTGCCAATTCCTTCCTCAATTCCTTTAATTGTTTATTATATACTATAACACGCCTTTAAGTATTTAACGAAGGTGGCGACTTAGCTATTATACGTGGGTAAGCTTCAAATATGAATAAGGTTGGTATAAGTCCGTTGGGGCTAATGATATCGTTAAGGCCTTTTACAGCTATTTAAAGGCATGCCTCTTAACTTATAAAGTTTCCGATTTCTAGTGTAAGAATATTGTAAGCCATTCGTAAAAGGGCGTATACCCTTTTAACCTTGCCAATACCTCAGTAAGCTTTTATATGGATATATTTACACTAAATCCCCATCAACTTTATATTAATTTAAAACTTTATCGTAGAAAAATTGATGCTGGCATTGTAAACTAACACGTTTAGTAGGCCGAGGTACGTATCGATCTATAAAGTAGCCAATACTTCCTATATTTCCTTCACTATAATGGTCTTAAAGAACTTGGCGTTATAAAAAACCGTGGCGGAGTCTAAAATGTGTAGTACTAGCTTGCTGTCCAAATAAAATATGTCTACGAATATTTCCGAGTTAAAATCTTAATCGTTCTTTAACGTAAACTTAAACTTTAAAGGGACTTAAAAGTTTATTTAGCAGTGGTAGCAAAAGAGTTTAACTGCCTTTAGTACTAATAAGTTTATATTTTCTTTACTAACTGTTTTTAAAACCTTTTAAAGCCTATTAGTTACCGGGTGGTTAAACCTATAATGTAAATAAAGAAGTTTTACCTTTATTAAGTTGAATGTTATTACCTCTGGTCCTTGAAAATAAAACCCAAAATGCTCGAATTTAGGGCTAAATGGAAACCTGTTGCCGGCCTTAATATATATTAGCTTATTTGTTTAAACATCAACGTTAACGCTGAGATTCTTCATGTTTTTAAGGCAAAAGAGAAAAATGGTAAGGGATTTTAAGATGTAGAAAACAATAGAGCTAACAAAAGTCTTTAGTATCTTCGATCTCAGTAACGGTATCTCTTTCCAAAAGCGAAAGCTAACTTTAACTTTATCAGTATCCGCGTAGTCAAATTCCGTAGCCGTATTTGTATCCCTTCATAACACGATATATTACAAATAACCTCCTATTAAGTACTATGCTACCCCCATATCCGGCATAATCCCTTAAAATACTTACTCTTAGTACCGATATTAAATAGTAAAAAGGTGTATAGGGCCAAGGTCTTTATCTTTATAACGGCGGTAAGAGTTTTTACTTATAAGGTGGTATAGGAATACGTGGTAATTTAGTTATTACGTAGCTTTCGAATCAGTATCGATATCAGTATTAGTATCTTTGTATTAGCCGATAGCCTTCGGCTTATTTTCCTCCTCCTGAACTTCAATTCCTTTAAATTAGGTAATGCGTTCCATATAATTCTATTTTAAAGTAAAGGGGTATTACGTATAATATATCACCTGTTTTATATTACGTTCGGCGTTAATATAGCGTATTAACCAATAGCCTTGTTTACCGCAAATTCAATATCGTTTAACGTTTAAGTTAAACTTACTTGGCCGATTTAAAAACCTTAAAAAAGTTAAATACCCTTTTTCGTAGGTAGATGTCCATACCCTTTGTTAATAGTACTTGTCGGGTTATCCTTACCGTCGATTGATATAGTACGGATTAAAAGTATCTTTTTCGTTACTAAATTCTGGAGCTTAAAGGTATATACTGGTTGAGCCGGAAACTCGAGCAATTACGCTTGCTAACAAGAAACATGATTAGCTAAAAAAAACCCTTTACAAGTAGCATTAGGGTATTACAAGGTGTATTCAAACTTTTTATAGCCCGTAACTACTTACCGGACCTATTGGCGTAAGGTGTTTTCACCAGCTACTACGTTCTTTATTACCTATTGGCAAAGAATTAGCTTATTAAGCATTTGATTTAAAAAGTCTATTTTACTTTCCGACTCTTTTTAATAATCTAATATATAAAACTATTTGATAATATTTTAATCTGTAAAATACTGGATAAGGTTAACATCATATTCGAAATAGACTTTTATGCTATCATAGATTTCGGGAAAGGAGGTATAATTCGTTAGGTATCGAAAGTAATAATCCCTAACTTAGTCAGTAAGGATACTAAAAAACAGCGAGTGAAAACCTGGCAACTTAACTCTTATCTGGAGGCAAATGTTAAAGAATAGGCGTAACTTAACATCGAGGAGGTTATACGGCTTACCGTTGTACTTTTTTTTACCTCCCTACATCTTAACGAACGTAGTAATTGCCGTATATTCCGTATCTTTTATATAGATGCGCCGAAGGGGAAAGGTAATGTACTGGTCGTAAAGGCCTTATTTACCTAGCCTGGAAAAATACTAAAGTTTCTATTTGTACTAATAGGTAAAATAGTTACCTTTAGCCGAATTTAAAGGGAAAAAGTTAATGGTCGTGCCCCCAATAGTCTCGCATGTAAAGCTAGCCTTTTCTTAATTTGGCTATTGGAATTAAACTTGTTAAAAATCTTAAGGGAAATGAGTTTAAGGGTTTCCATTTCGGGAGACTTAACGATAATCTTTTTAGTATTAAGGGGTTCGGTGAAGGTCCTATTTAATTAATTGGTGTAAAATGCCAACATTAATACCTTTAGTCGCGTTATCAGCCTTTACTTTACGCGCTCGACCGCCGCTTAAAGCGAATTTTGCGCCATGATGTAGGGGTACTAAACCGCCGAACAGGTTAACGTATTATTTATCGCTAACACGCGAAAAAGCTTGACTTAGTTAAAGTTAAAAAGGAGGTCCCCTAAAGCGTATATATAGGTGTTGTGATTCCTCGATCCCTTTTTCTTTCGGCTGTGGATCCTTTAGGTATTTTTTAAGCTAAATCAACTCTAAAAGGGTTTCCGCTAGCCCAATAACGGTTCCCTTTAACACGTAAATACTCCGGTGTTTGAGTTTTATCTTTAGTTTGGACTTGATAATCTTTTAGGTTACCATTTACATATCAAATATCCAGTCTTCGAAGAATTTATGGACTTTGTAAAATACGTCGTCAAGATCTTCGTCGGTAATTTATTTCAGGATAAAACAGCCGACGAAATTAGTCAAGTGTTTTTCGGTTAATTCTTCATTAAAGTCGTATCCCTAAAGATTGTAATTGTAATACTCAAAGTGAAAACTAATCTAAAGGCCTTAACTTTCTTCATAAATACCTAACTTGAAGCCATTTTAATGATTTGGCCGGTAGGGGGCGTGATAAAGCGTATATGGCGTGATTTGGTAATCTTAAGTGTGGAGAACTTAGTGTTTTGACATGAAGTTGCGTGGGAATTTAGCGACTTGGCGACTTGACGACTTGTCGAGAGGTTACGAAACGTGGCTTTCTTGGCGTAACTTAGCGTTTTCGCTGAAGACAGCAAACTTAACGATCGAGGTGATAAAAGAAGGAAAAAGAATGATGTAAGGCAAAAGTTTGGTGTAAAGGGTAAAGTTGAAGGTTGTTATTAATGGTAAAAGTCAAAGGTTGTTATTTTAACGTAGTGAATTAGTTATTTTTGTAATAATAATAATCGTAATGGTATTAATTAAGCCATTTACTAACTTGCCATACGTTAAGACTTCTGACAGTTAATCTCAACGTTTTTGAGAAAAATTAATAAATATTTCTTAGTGTTTTCGATAGCGATACTGTCGCTTTCTTTAAGCTGCCGTTGAAACCGACGCAACCTAGAAGTCTTCCCTATTAATTGCCATTAAAACCGACGTAACAGTAAATGCCTTTTACAAAAATATTTCCTCTACCTCAGCTGCAATATAAAGCGTAACAACCGGAAAATAGCTTTTTCTTTTACTTAGCCAACCTGTACTTAACCAAATAAGAATTGATCAATGTTGGTAGGCCTTTAGACGTTGTAACGTTATCGATTCGAATCGTGGTCGAAGTAACAGTAGTATTGCAGTAGTAAGATGGTGAATGAATTGTTTTAGGTTTAGCAGACCGCTAGCCGGTCTGCACTGTAAATTGTATGGTCAAGTGCTTGGCTTGTACTCTAGAGTGAAGTACATCATACTGCACTCGACTTACACCCAATGTGGTAAGTCCACACAAAGCAATACATTTGCAGTACAGTTAACTTTACTGTAATTAAAGTGGACCTACTACACTATATGCAATACTATTTCAATACTGTTCCAACACCGACGATAAAAAACCTATTAATTTCATAGGAAGTCTAACTTTTACTTGTAATAATACGAAATACGCACTAGGTAAAAGAAAACTACGTGAAATAACTGTGAACAATAAGATAGAAGAAATGAACATCGACGTTATTCAACACTCAATTAAAAAAATCGTCAAAACCGCTAAGATAATCCTAAAAATACAGCTTTGCACAACGCCGTAACGTAAAACCCAAAAGGGTACGTTCATATACGTAAACTCATTACGGATCTTATTATGAAACTTTATCCGTTAACTCAAGCCACAAACAATTACCCTCACTACTAAAACTTTAAAAGCCTAAAAGTTAGGTTAACTTCAACAAACATTATCCACAAGTGGAACAACTATCGTGACCTAATTTAAAAGCCATTCGAAATAATTCATATCAATTACAAGTTTTTGACAAACTAAGCAAAAATTTAAAATGATACAAAAAAGTATGAACAGAAACCTTGCATTCTTTTTAATATGAAAACAATTTTATTCCTTAATATTTCCAAGTAAATAAAGATTCAACCTTTAGGTTTTCCCTTACTATTCCCAATAATCACTATAGAACAAGCCAAAAACTACTATTTGACCTTCCTAAGTAAAGCATATACCTTTCGTGAATTTATAAGAAAATAGAAAGCTATTTCAAACACAATATCCACCTTATTTAATGCTACATAGACTGGACTAAAACACATTAAACAACGATCATGGCCAAAAAAGGAAAAACTTATAGATATTCTGTACCAAATTCTGAATAAGTTGATAAACTATTAACAAGCTATATAAAAGGCACATACTCGAAAAGCTATATTTTGCAATAAATTCGGACAGCTATTACAAACATTAACAAGTTTCACTACACGTTTCAATGTTCAAATACTACATTTAAAAGCTTTTTGAACTATTTATAATATTCTGTTGCAACTATAAAAACACACATCGAGAAAATAACTGGTATATTCCCTTAAGATCATATTTTTTCGTAATCAAAACAATTAAAACCTTCTAATCGCATACTATATCAATCGAAAATACGGTTGGTTTAAGTACTTCAAATATAATCAAAAGCTATTAAACTAAAAGCTCCACTATTAAAAATCCTATGTTCAAAACCAAAGTGAATATAGTAAATATAGAAACCATTGTCGTAATAAGATCTGAAAGTATTAAATATGTAATAATTGGACTGTTAGTCAATTAATAACCCTGCTACTAAACGTCACAAACAATAGTTGATGTATTTTCCCTAGTACTCAACTATTTTTGTAAAAGAACTTCATAGACCGCATTATAATCTACCAAAAAAAAAAAAAAACGCGTTATGTCATAAAAAAAAAAGAATTAAAGAAAATTGCGTTGCATAAAGAAACTTCTAATAAAATAACACATTTACTAACTACTTATGCCTTATACCTTTTGAGAAACGAAAACACCAACAATTATTATAAAAATTAAGTATTTAAGCCCGGATACACATTTGATCTTTATAATAATAATATGAAGTAAATGTTTCACGATATTATTCCAAATGGAAAACCAGAAAAATAATGAAAAAAATGATATTCTCAATACATCCAGCTACGAAGATAAAATACTACCGCTACGAAATTTAATAATGAAAATGCCGGTAAAACCAAAAATATCTTGAATCTATATAACCAATTATCATCATTCGGATTAACTGTTAGACAAATAATTGTTAAACTGGTAACCTTTTAAATCACAAAAAAACCTTTTATTCCTCTTTTATTTAAAAAAAACATAAAAAATTCCACCGTTACCAATAATATTAACACTAATACGCTAGTTAGAAAGAGCTAGAGCTTTCCTTTTTCCTTTAAATAAAAACAATTATAGTTTTACCTTTCATAACCAAAAGTAATAATGATAAATTTAATAAAGTCGGATATTCTTTGAATGGATAGACACTTGAATTGCAGAATTATCTGCAAAATATACAAAGTTCTCAAGTCCGCAGCGCAAAAAAAAATTACATTAAACGTTATCGAAAAACTTTACCATTCTTTCCAAACCCCCACTTAAGCACCCAAAAGGTTCCTATTTACTTGAAAAAACTATGAAAAGTTTAATTAAGATCTTGGTCAATGTCCTTTATATAGATAATAAACTTATTCAAGTAATAAATTCGGGAACCTGTTTCGACAACACCAAGTTCTTCAAATCGCTGTTAATGAGGAACAACTAAAATTTATTAAATATATCAAGGATTAACACGTACCTAGGATTATCAAATGTCATTATCCATGACGTTAACATCAACTTTAAGATGGTATAATTCCATGCTAATACTAAAATGATGGATATTGAATACAAATAAATACTTATTAAAGCTTATTGAAGTTTTGGAAATGTAAAAGAAAACATACGCGTTACTTCTAAAAGCGTATAAAACTTTTATTTGGGAGATTTGCAGCTTTATAGACCAGGAAACACGCCTTTAAATAGTAGTAAAAAGTCTAAATAACACCATAAACACTAACAAACAAATAACAACTTTACTGGTTATTGAAATATATTATTTTCAACTAGTTAATCTCCTGAATTGGAGAAAATTTTTCAAATGACTATGGTGTACAGTAAGAACTTAAATGAACTACGGAAGAAAATCCGTGAAATATCAATTCAATGATACTCTCAAAACTAAGAACAGTTTATCCATAATTTACTTATTAATTTTATTATTACAAAACGAAACTCTCGTATAACTTAGGCCAAAAGAAATTTGATAATCTATACAAAATGTTGGGTATTAATAACCCAAAAGTAATCATTGAATCTACCAACAGTTCTATAATATTCCATATAACCTAATTAAAACCCTACATGAGGGTAACTGTTAATAAAAATGATTAAGCCCAACAAATAAGCCCCTACAACTAGCCTTCGCTAGTAATTAACAATCTGATTAAGACACAACGATGGCACCAACCACGAAGAAAAAGAAAGAACAAATGCAAAGATAAAAAATATAAAGGCGAATATACATATAAAACCTCTTAAGTTAACATAAAATGAAAGAATAATCAAAACTTGTAAATTGAACTACATACCTAACGAATCATTAAAAGTACAAGACAATCTTTTAAGGAAAATGAAAAGGTTGAAATTAATAGACTCTCTATAGAAAAAGTTATACAATTTGTATTCAAACTCGAATTTAACCTTAATGACTCCAATATTATGATTTTCAAATTAAGGATTGATCATAAAATCAAAAGAAGAACCTAGTACATTCTATAGGAAAAATTAAAAATAATCATATAAAAATACGGTAATGGAAAATAAATCCCAAATCCATACGTGATCGGTAACTTTTGATAAAATCAACCAACTTTTAATAGTTGTATCAACGATAAGTATAATAACAAGCACTGATGTGACATTCACAATTGATATCCATAAATCTATTGAAAAGTATACTAAATATACCACTCAATCACAAAATTTCGTCTTATCAAAATTACCTTAAAACCTCCGCAACAAATACTTATGAGAAATAATTATACGATACATTAAATGACTATAAGAACTGGAAAAAAAAATAGGTATCTATTGATTCCTAACCAATCGATCGCACATGAAATTTAAAATAAATATTAAACCCTCAACTAGCAACCTATACCGATTAATTATATAAACAGGTAATAATTTCGATATAATAGGCATGCATTGGTAAGATCTTTGTCTATTCACGTAAATGTAAAAAGTAGAAAAGTAATTATAAAGATTGTGTATATTGAAGTAGATAGATAGTAAGATTCGAAAGAGAAGAGGCATCCAGAAAATGCACGATATAGGTGAGAGTTTATAAATTATTACTAGAGCAGTGACACTTTACCATATACTTTTCTAATCTCTCTTCTGGGTAATATCATATTACCGTACATTCTGCTAATGCTACTTATAGGCAATGGCAAGCCATTATACACTTTGTAAAAATTCTCTTTGCAAAGTAGCACGTTATCATGCACTTTGTAAAGGTATAACTTGCAGCGGAGCCGTTTATTAATTATGATGATATTTAATAATATCCATATTAACAATCCTTATTTCTCTTAATATGAGCCGTATCCGTAATTTAGCAATAATATTTAGGTTGTAATATAGTCAGCATCCGTGGCTTGGTAAAAAAGTTTCGTTTATAATATAGTCTGTATCTGTAACTTAAGAATGTCAGTTTGGTTTATAATATAGTCCGTATCCATAGCTTAGTAATAACAGTAGTTGCGGTACATATTGTAAAGGTTTGAACTAGAAGTTCTGACTAAGGTAGTAATTATAGTAAGGCCCTAGTTAGTTTAGGAAATTGATAGTATAGTTATCAATCACTGTAAGAGTATGATTGTAAAAGTGTAAGGTAATTGTTGGTATTACGTATTTTGAGGTTAGTATAAAAAGGATATATCGTTATTGGTCCCGGTAAAACCTCC
>JASMMZ010000003.1:20512046-20591529 GCA_038502455.1 Anisogramma anomala
TAATGATGCGCCCCCTTTTACAACATAAGTTTTCAACCAAATAATTGGCATATATACACCTAAACCACTGTTTCTATTAATTATTCGTACTGATTTTATATACAGGTCATTTGATAAACCCTATGTTTTAATCGCTCTCGAAAATAGATACCTTATAAAAACAGAAACGTAAAGCGCTGTTTGACGCGTTTGTGTAAAAAGGAAGAGACGGCTATTATCATCATCTGCTGCGCCGTTACCACCCCTACTGCTAGCACTATCTCTTTAGGTAGTATGTTATTAATTTTGGCCTTTCTTTTCGCTTCCTCTCCCATTACCTCCACCCATAATACCTTCACCTTTTTTTTCTTCTTTTCCTCTTCCCCTCCTCGCTTTTCCCTCTAACGGAAGGAGCGGGTGGCTTTTAAGATTATTGAGCTTACCTTTTCATTACGGGTAAAAAACCCCTAACCTGTAGCGGCTACCCCCTCTCTCCTCTACCGCCTAAAGCATAATTTAGCGAAACTTTAATACGGTCTATATTACTAGTTTATCCTTTAATTTCTGCTATTTTAATATGTTTATAAATGAAGCCGAGGCGGTCGACTTTGCTCGCCGACTCGAGTTGCAGCTCGTTAGGGTGCGTCGCGCGGCCTTTTTGGCGTATAAAGCATTAAAACGGCGCACCATGGCTCGTAGCCCTGGGCCGCTAATAAATACGACTTATGTGTTATATATTGCGTCCGCGGCCGCAGATAAGTCTTTTAGCGATTATTACCAAAGCGGGGGTCGGTTGGCCCGTTACCACCGCTATAAACGGACCGATAACGGATACACTCTTGTTATAGTAGTTTTAAGGCCATAGACTAATGCCTTATTATGCGTCCACCGTCTCTATGATAATTTCACTTTAAACTTATGATTTCAGTCCCGAATAATAATTTCCTACTATATTAATATATCGTTCAAGACGTTTCTAAAACGTAACTACTTTTGTAAACAACTATGATAAGCTGATATTATTTAATAATAGGTGTTAACCGGAGGTCTAAAGAAATGGTAGCCGTTATTTCCGCTTGAAAACAGGGCTTACGTATGTATTATATAGGTGAATTCAACGACGTTATCGCGTGTCGTCACAAGGAGGGTAAAGACCTTCTTGCGCCTTTACTTAGAGTATACAGCTTCTAGCGCGGAACATCTTTTCTAGCGGCGCTAATAGCGGCGTCGATGGCGCCGATAGTAGTAGCGTTAACGATGAGGATGAGGGTGGCGAAAATAAAGATAATGAGGATGTGGCGCTACCCTCCTCCTTCCTCTTTAATAATGATTAGTTACCTGTTTTTATATTTCTGTCGGTATGCCCAACCATAATGCAGTTAATTACATAATGATATAATTGTTTTGAAAAATAAAATTGTAATATATATAATCAATGTTAAGGTTATAGAGGGAAAATGTGTTTAGTAACGTCGTAGATAATAATAATGATGATAATAATAATAATAATATGTTTAAAGCGGCGCGATGAGTAAATTCGAATGACGATAAAATTGTGCAAAGTCGGTGTATATAGTAAATCCTAATAGTAATAAAATACTAATAGCGGTGTAAATGGCGTATTAGAATAGTAATAAAATATTAATAGTGATATTGATAAGTAAAATGAAGGGAAACTGATAAATATAGAATATAAAAATATCTAGTTAAAACGAGGTCGTAATTTTTTTAATAATGTTAACGAAAAGAATACTCGTTAATACGAGTATTTTTAATGTTCTATTCGGGTCTCCCTTAATTATTATACTCGTTAAGTTTAAAGTTTTACCAATTTATCTCATCTACTTAATTTCGCGGCGCTCATATGATTTACGTAAGGATATAATGTCTATTATAACGCTTTTTGGTTCGTAATACCAAACTTACAATGTATTCGTAATGGGGAAAACAATTAATATGAATTATGAGAAAAAGGGGTTAAAATTGAAGGTTGCCAATGATTATCCAAACTATTATCGTTACAATAATTTCGGAGTATAATCTTTTAACTATACCATTGATTGCAGAGGCTAAAATGCTTCCTACAACCTGTAAACACTTAATTGAATTTCAATATATAATATTTTTATAAAAGGTAAATCCGTTTGAAGCTGGTATTTTTTTTACCAAAAATTAAAACGAATTCTGTTTACTAGTTATAATCGGTGTCATGAACCAAAAACCCGTTAGTAAATAAAAGGTTTTGTAATATGTATATATAACAGTATAAATTGTAAATAGCGTTTTGAATTGCATATTTGCTATGTAAGTCGCTTATTAAGTGCTTTATATACGTTGTTCGAAAGGTTGGTTTAATATTAAGAAACGACCGAAAGGTTAAATGCTGCCTCCGTTTATGTTATCGATACGATTTAAGCGTCACGTATATACTGGAATTTGTATTCCTTGGTCTTATTTATGCTATCCAAGTCAATAAGGGAAACTTTATTCAATTACTCCTTTTACATAAAGTTTAGAATGCCGTTGCGGAACGTAATTATCGCGCCGTTAAAATATATTATACAGTCTATAGATAGTTACACTTTGGGTTTATACATTTTCTTTTTTTATGGAGTTAAGCTGTAAGGTAGAAAATTTCCCAAAAAACCGACTTTACTATAAATCTAATATCTTTTACCATTATTACGACTACAGTTTTTACGGTTAACAGAAACATTTGTGTTTTATCTACGTCAATTTCATTAAGATTTGTTTAAAATTAGAGGTTTTGGACTCAATCCTGAGCCTTAAGATTTTCGTACTTACTTTTGATATAATATGCTATTGGAAGATCTTTATTACTCCAATTCCGGAAATTATTATCTTAGGGGTATATATCAATTTAGTTTGGCATACATACTATAACAATCGCAATCAAAGAACGCAATTTTCTAAAAAAAGCCTTTAAAAGTGTTATTTAGGTATTATAGCGTGTATTCAAACTCGCTCACACCTGTAATAGCTACCCATACCTACTTTCAAAACATAGCGTCGCCAATACATAGTTTCTTCATTACTTACTAGCACAATATAAACTTATTAAGTATCACATTAATGATATCTATTAGTATTCAATCTTTTTTATTTTATTGTCATAGACCTCTCCATATCCTAATTCGTATAATATCGCATAAACTAGACATTGTAATTGAAGTAACTCTTCATATTGTTATAAATATCACAGAAAGCCTTTGACTGATTCAATAAATTTAGGTAATAATCCCTGGCATAAAATATAAACATTTTTGAAAATAGTGAGTATAAACCTAAAGATTAAACCTTTGTCCATTTACAAATATTAAAAATTGTATTATTTTTACATCAAGCAGATTATAAAGTTTGGTTTCATACCACTCTATGTTATTCCAAATATTAGCGAAATATAAGGAACTTGTAATTGACATTGCCAATTTTTACTAGTTTAAGGGAAGTTTACAATGATTGTCTCAATTGTCGATAGTATTTATTTTTAACTCAAGTTTTAACCCTTCAAATTTGCGATAATAGTGGTAGTTGATAATATTATAGCTCGAGGGGTAAAGGTTTATGATAAGAATGATAATGAGTTTATATATATAGGTGCACCTGTCATAAAAATATTTATTAGAAACTTAGCGATTTTAAGTAAATCTTTAAAGGGTTCAAGGAACTTAACGGTTTTGATTAATTGATCGCGAGATATCGTTGATATCAATTCCTCTTATTACGTTGGTAGCTGTTGAATTATGCGGTCTGCCTCTGCTGAGCGTGTATTCCGCGCTATCGTAAGATAACGTTAGACTACCAAGTAGATTAACAGGTTCCTTATCGTCGGGGTATGAAAATTGGATCAATCTGGGTTAAAGGCTTGACTTGATTGAATATTTGGCGGTAGTTATCCTCTGAAACGTGTATAAAAGAGCTAATAGTCATTGATTCCTTCATTTTTTCATTGTGGGTTTGAAACTTAAGGATCTTGGAGTCTATGGTATTAGAGGAAAAGTTTAAATTATGTTAATTCGAAAAGACATTTATCAAATAAACAAGATCTTATCTTTGATATTAATCTCTGGAAGGTAAAATTTTATTTTTAATTTAAAAATTACCACTCTTTGAATCGCTATCTATACATTAATAAACTAATTATCAAAAAACTTACAACAGATTTCAAAATCAAGAACATTGCGTTCAAAGTTTTCGCCACCATCTTAGTCAAGTATATAATAGATCATGGAGTTGCTTAGGTACTTTTAGGTTACTTTATGATTAATATCTATTCCATAGAGATCCTCATTGTGTCATTTAGTTAAAACGGGTCGGAAAGCTTTAATAACCCTTATTTTATCCTAATTAGGTGACATTTTAACTTGGTGTTTTAGGATGAGAATATTGGTCATTTGAGTACGTAGGAATTTAAAGATTTATATAAAGTAACTTAATTTTGGTGTGGCTTCTCATAAAGTGGCTTTTTTTTCTTTGCGTGACTTGGCGATTCTTGGTATTTTCGCTTGGAGTAGAAACCTTGACGTGTTTATTAACGTGTCTCATCAACGGTCTTGTGATATAAGTGAGGGAAAAGGTTTATATAGAAAGTGAAATTTAGTGAAAGAAGTAGAGTTAAAGGTTGTTTGTTATTATTATCTATAGTTAAAGTTCGTAAAATTTAGTCTTTTTTACTATTTGAAATTTGTAGTAGTAATATCCGAAATGATATTGACTTCAGCATTTGCTTACTTTGGTAAATTCACGATTTTTCATACTTTTAAGCGGTTAATCCTAACATTTTTCAAAAAAAGTCCAATGAATATGTCTTAGTGTTTTCAAGTAAATATACCATCGCTACCTTCTGATTGCGGTTGTGGACTAAGTTATTCCAGAAGTCTTCTCTACTTAATTCTATTGTAGATTAATGTGGTAATAAATACCTTTCGCGAAACTTTTTCCTTTACCTTAGTATTTTACAAAACGTAGCTAGAAAATAGCTTTTGTTTTTACCTAGCAAATCTGTACTTACTCCTATAAATACTGATCAGTGTCAATAGGCTTTGACAATGATAGGTCTTTAGACGGTACAATATTGTCAATTCGAATAGTGGTTGAAGTAGTAGTAGTATTGCGTGGCTAATTGATAGATGTATTATTCTAGGTTTGACTGACCGCTAGCCAGTCTACACACTAATTTGGAGAGCCAATTGCTTAGCCCGTGCTCTAGTTAGAAGTAGGCATATTTTGTACTTGACTTAAATTCAATACATTCAACCAATAAATAATACAGTCTACTTTTGTCAGTACAGTCCACTTCGTTGACAGTACAGTTGATTGACTGTATTGCAATTAACTACTGTTCCAATAATAGTAATATTTTTTTCTAGAGCAATGAAATACCGATATACGATATTATTTTTATGTCATTAACATAACCGGTGGACGCTCAGGTTATTTATATACCATTTGGGATTTGATTTCGGATATAAACAAGATTATAAAGGAATTATTCGAAAAGTATCGCGTTTAAAGCCTGGAACTAGAGTAAACGACTCGGTATCCAAATAACTTCCTCTTTACTAATAAGAAGTTGAATGAAGTGTAAATTTAAATTATCACCATGTAAAAAGTAATAATGATGCGGAACTTTATTTTACGTAAAATCATCATACGGGGCGAGGTTTTTGAAGTTCCATTTACACTTATTCCTTTTAGCAATTTTCGTATTGTATGACTTATATATGAAAAACATGAAAATTGAGTAAATAAGTTATTTTAATCCAAAAAAAAATATCACATCCAAGAATTAGTAGGTAAACCAATTTAAAGATTATGAAAAGGTTATTAACATCGTTCAAAGTATTCATGGAAAATTATATAAGTTAATAAGGATAACAAAGAAAATACCAATTAACAAGGAGTTGAACCTGAAATGCAACGATGATATTAGCGAGTATTAGAATATGACCACATAATTTTGAATTGATATAAGCTATAAAAAAACGAAAATATATACATTCCTTATATTTGTTATCTTTCAAATAATCGTGTTAAGATGAATCGGTAAATAAATAACGATTTGAATGAAATCCGTTTATAGTTCGAACGAAACTATTCATGATTTTTTTCAGAAAAGCTATAGAATAATTGAAAAGTATCGAAGATTACGGTGTTTAAAAAAGGTGAAAACCGATTTTGGAATCGAAAAAAACGTAATTTACATCTTTACTTAACATTTGTTGTTCCAGAGGATTCTTAACCCAAAGATAACTTATTTGGGATTTCATTCGAATTTTAACAATACGCTCGATATAATGTTTGAGCTCGGTTTTATTGTACTCGCCTATAATTTTGAAGGTGGGTAGTTAATAAGTACGATCTTATTGGTTCGGAAGCGGACTATTAATTATTCGAATAAACTAATTAACGTGAAAATAAAAATATTTTTCAGACGTAATATCGAATGAGATACCATAGAAATCGATAATACATGTCATTTGGTAATCATTGTAAAATTAAACTAAATATACTTTTTAATAAACTAGTCTGACTTATAGCTTTTTGAATAAAGTTGAAGATTATCCCCGATTTTGAATTGTTAGAACGAAAAATTTATATTAGTAAACAATTTTCTTCATACGTCATTTTGTAACCGTCATTACGTAGCCGTTTTCGCGGATTGTACGACTGTTATTGCATTGCAATTACGCTAAATAAATTCTTTAACCCTTACGTAAAACTTCATAACCAGTGTTATTAAATACTGAATTATTTATTTAAAATGGACTAAATACTCATATTTTATGAAAAAATAGGCTAATATCGATAATAATAATATTACCATTTTTATGCTGATTTGTAAATAAGTAATAAACGATTTTCATTTAGTTTTCTGTATATAGTAAAGAATATAAATACGTTGAAACTTCTTAATTAGCTCGCTTGTTGGCGCTATCTATCTCGTGGTAAAATACAGTACTCAAAATTTATTCCAAACCTTTCAAATCGTAAATAAGTTTTTAAAAATTATCCGTCTAATTTGAGTTGTCATCGTTAACAATAATATAGGAAAAACCGTCAAACTGTAAGTAACAATTCTAAAACCCCTTTATAATCGGTTAGGACTTTTTTTTAACGTATGAAGAAGACATTATAGTATTCAAAGATAGTAGTAGAAAGATGCAATGAGGAGAAGAAGCATCTGGAGATTACAACCTTCATATGAGAGTTGAGATACCCCAATCTATGCCATAACCTCCTATCATATACTCCACTAACGTGCCCCCTTACGTTTGCTAAATATAGTAATATCTATTATAAATATTCTATATATATTGTTAATCTTTATCCTTCTACGAAAAGTACCGTATTCTTCATCCAGTAGTAAAAGTAAGTCCTTTAGTATTGATAATGTAATATAGGTTGTGATTCGTTTTGAAATATTGACGAACCTTGTAAAAATATGACTTTCGATCTTAAGTGTTATAAATTCAATATAAAGTGATGTATTGACATTCTTTATATATATAACATTTTTCCTAACTCCTTTCATAACAAGCTATCACTTCCAAGTAAATTCCCAATTAATTATACCACGTTTTCGCGTTTAATCAACAATTTCTAATCACCTTCTACAGTTTACCATTTTTTAAATTACATAATAAGCGGCGCCGCATGGCGCGGCAGTGCGTTAGTATTGTTAAGGTTACTGCCGTCGCCGTCGCCTCCGTATGAACTACCATTAACAGCCTCTCTTTTAATTCCTTTTCTATAACCTCTCTTACCTTCTCTTTCCACTCCACCTTTTTCACCCTTACGAAAGTGGAGCTACAATTATATTATAAATAATAGCAGTGGCATTAGTAGTAGGAGTAGCAATAGTAATAAAAATAGTAAAAGCAGTAGGAAATTATAGACCTTACCCTTTCGCTATGAGTAAAGACCTTATATTTACTTGTCATACATTAAGCGTCGAAAACGCATCATCGGCGATTCATAACGGGGTATGTAACATTTTCTTTTCTAATTGTAACATATATTAACTATTAATCAAACGAGGCTAAGATATTAAAGTGGTTCCGTCGCTTGGAGGTGCGCCTTGTTCAAGTGTACCAAGAAAATGGTTTGGTGCAGAAGGCATTGGAGCGCCGGATTGAGGTAAACTCCCTTAAACTTCCTATAACTAAGCCCTACGTCATTTGTATCAAGTTCGCCACTACCTATATATATTTTGGCGACTACTATAAAATAATGGAGTTATCCGTGCGTTGTTACTGTTACGAGTGAAGCGATAATAAATATACGTTCGTTATAGTAATATTGATGCCGTTTGCGGATGCTCTTTTATACGCCCGCGGTATTTACGGTAAGTTTTACTTTTTGAACATGTAATTTGAGGAATAGACTTAATATTTGCTAGGTATTAACCGGAGGCCTATAAAAACCTTTCATGCTATTACAGCATGATGCGTGAGCTCACGTTTATATTATGTAAAAAAGGTAAACAATGTTTTTACCCAACTTTGTAAGAATGAAAACCTGGTTCATCGCCTTTTACTTAAGGGCATGTGGCCTAAAACGCGAGGGACACCTAGCTTTTTTTAGGGCAGCGACATCAGCGGCGACGATAATGATAATAGAAATAACGCTAATAGTGACGACAACGATAACAATGACGACAATTATAACAACATTGTTTCTTTCCCCTTTCCTTTCCACTTCGAAAGAAATTAGCTGCCTCGTTCACATTGTTTATTAGTTATTAACCGGCTTATGTATATATAGTTGTATAATAAAGTTTTATTTCAAAAAACATCGCAACGTAATCAACAAATAGTAAATTTTAAAAAGTGAAATGCGTAAAGTAAACGACAAAGGATTCATTTGAAATGTGAAATTTAAAACGAAATTAGTTGGTGATAAATTCAAGGCGTGAAATACAAAGAAAATATTTTCGAAACAGAAAAAAATCGTAGAAAAGTACAAGGATACGTTGCCCATTAACAACTAAATCATACGACCTTCTTAGTAACATTATCGAACAGAGTTCTTATAGATACGAACAATTTTAATACGCTATTCGGATCGTTTTTAGTTGTTACATTAGTTTGGTCTGACTTTCTGTCGATTTATCCTGTATTTTTAATTTTACGGAATTGATTTTATCCTCTTAAGGCTAAAATATCAATTATAAAACGTTTTTTATTTATAGTGACGAGTGTAACTACGAATTCGTAAAAGACAAAAAACCTAATACAAATCACCAAAGCTAAGGTTTCAATTTTAAAGCTCTCAATAATTATTTTGACCGTTATCGCTATAGTAATACTGGAGTCAAAACCTCCAAGTATTTTATAGATCTTTGAAACGAAAACGCTCCATATAATTTTTTTTACCTATAATCAAACTTTAATTGACGGTATCATTACATTATGTACATCTATTACGGTCCGGTATCCTATTACTAATAACGAATATAAAACTTTTTCTCCATGTAAAATCATTAAAATTTGTAAGAAAGGTTATTAATCAAAATAAACAGTTTCGTTATCCGTAAGTCGAAGGGTATGAGGCGTAAACTACGCTTTGAATTCCAGTTTTGATAGGGCTTTAGATTGTTGCAACGTTGTTGATTCGAATCGTGGTAGAAGTAACAGTCGTATTGCATTGGTCAAGTAGTGAATATATTGTTTTAGGTTTAGCAGACCGCTTGCTCATCTGCACGGTTATTTGTATGACCTATTGCTTGGCCCGTTCCCTAGAGTGAAGTGAAGCGTATTGCACTTGACTTAAACCTAATACGGTAAATCTACTAAAATCAATACACTTAACTTACAGTTCAGTATAGTCAACTTTACTATAATTAAAGTTGACCTACTGCGCTACGTATAGTACTATTCCAACACTGGCGGCTTTTTGGTTTGTGGGTAAACAACAGTCTAGTTAATGAATTTTTTTCGGTTAATGCTAAACAGCGACCTCATCAATTTGTTAACCCCCTATTAATTTCAATTGACCTCCATACTAAATTACACGCAAATGCATGAAAATTGACCTTATTTAACTTAAATTTCTTCTTTACTCTAAGGTTCGGGTTTATCGATTCCTATAAAAAGTTTTTCCAGCATAGGCCTTTGCAAATATCCACTTCAGCTATGCCAGATAAATAGGTCACTTTCGGAACCTTTACTTCCATAAAATTTTTCCAATCTCCCACTACATCCCTGACCGCCGTTACGTAATTTAGGCTTCCCGGGCGGCCTATTAACGTAGTTATCGATAAATATAGTCAGCATGTTACTATCTACAAATCTTTCTAAAGCCTTATTTAACAATACCTTCGTTATGGTACTTGCGGGATTGTCTTTTCCGTTAATACACCGGAATTACTTAATTTTCCTCCCTTCATAGGCTTTACGGAGTGCTATTACGTTGATTATCAAGCATTTTTCGCTAATGATTCAAAGTTTTGAAAGGTATTTGAAGAGGCTTTTCGAGTTGGTACAAATCACCACTAGGATGAAAAAAAATTCAACTGCCTGGTAATAAGGTTAAAGGTCTTCTGTAATGCTATACATAAATTAAAACCCGCTATTATACTGTAAATATCCGAAGCCAATACGCTTTATATAATTTTCTTATAATTGACGAAGGGCTAGTAAATTAGGTTACCGATAATACTAAATTGATTTTCCCGCTTATCTTCTTCAACAAAGGTAATCAAAAAACTGATTTGTAAAGATTAATCGTTGTTATTCGTATAAGGCCTGTTCTTAAAGATTATTCATTTAACTTTTGACAAGTCAATTGGAATTATATTAATTTTACGGTACAATTTTCGCATTTACCACTTAAACTTCCTATTGAACGAGCCAAAGTTTTCATTTGCCGTGTTTCATACTTGTATTGCGATAGAAAAGTTGTAAAATACTTTCAGTTAACATGAAGTAGCAATATAACTACTCCAAACACGCTATTTTAAATAACGTTTAACCTTGGCCCCATCATTTTTGTCGATTATAATAAAAATTTTGCCTTAGCTCTTTTAACGAATGCTAAAGCCGGTATTGATACTAAGTATGCGGATTAAAGATTTATTAAAATTAAGTTGACTACTATTTGTTAACGTTATTATTAGCTTATAATTTCAAAACTTGAAGTTTTTAATCGCCTGTTAATTTAATGTTACAAACCCAGTTATTCCGACGAAAAAGGTATCGTTAATTTACATACCCATCACGTTTAAGTCCCTTTCTTATATTACTAAGAAATAAAAGTCGTATATTAAAAACTTTATCGTTAGCCGTGATTTTCAATGTGATTAGTAAATTAAAAACCGATAAAAAGTTACATGAACTAATTTATATAGTAACTTAATATAATGTATTACTGTAATTAAAGGGTAGATGACACGTAGTTTTGACAATAGTTTTAATAATACAATTCTCTATTAATATTTTTTTTCATTAAGTTTAAGCCTATGTTATAACACGACCATTAAACGAAAACTTACCTTTAATTTTAACTAGTAAACTTACTATTAAAGTAGAGATCAAACGCTAGTTAATCTTTTTAAATTATTGGAGATTACGTAATGATCCAGTCCCTACCTTTATCGCCATATCTTTTAACGATTAAACGCAACTTTTCGTACGGCCGCCCCATAATCATACCTTTAACCTCATAGATATTCCTCGACTTAAAGATCGTAACGTTTAAGTTTTAAAGATTAAAGTTGATTTTCGACACGAATTGTATGATAAATCAAATTAATAAGCTGTTAATCTCGGCTTTATCGCTTTTTTAAAAGGTTTTTCTGAAGGTTTTAATAATCCCTTATACTCGAAGCTTTAGTATTTAGTTTTTTCTCTTCTTTTTTACTTACTTTAACAGTATTGTAAATACTGCCCAGTATATATTCCTCCTTTTAAATATTTATTTCGGGAATCGTCCGCGCCGGCAACGTTTCATCGGCTTATTGATTATGGGTAAAGGAGGTTAGTATTAGTTCGATCGTTTGGCTTAAGGGCTTTTATCGTCAAAACCCCAATATAAGGCTTAACCCAAGTGATTCGAAAAGATACAAAACCGTTAGCTGTTTTAATAACTATTTTGAAATTAGTGATACTTAATCTTTTGCATTGGCCCTCCCATTTACCTGGCTCCCGCTATACAAAAACTTTACTTTATAACGGTAAAACTAGTACGTTGATTATTATAAGGCTCTTCTTGGTTTTAAGGACATTATTAATCTAGCAGCGTGCCGATTCTCTTTTCAACTCCCTTAAAGATTTATCGTTAGCCGCAACAAGTTTTTGAGTACTTGCCGAAGGCGGAGATTTACTCGTTAGGCGTAGGTACGCTCCAAAAACCAATAGCGTTAACACTAAGCTATTAGGGCCTACAATATCATTTAGGCTTTTTACTACCATTTGTAAGCGTTACACCGAATACAAAAATCTTTTAATTTCCAACGTAAAGATATAATACGCTCGGTGAAGTATGGAGTATACCCTCCTAACCCTCTTAATGCTTTAGTAGGATTTTACTGGTACCTGTTTACACTAAATATCTATTATTTTAACATTATTTTTCAGAAATTCGCCGCTATAAAGTGGGTACTAGTATTGTAAACGAATATATTAGATAGGCCTAGGTACTTATTCATCCATAATATCCTTAATGTTTCCTACGTATACTTTACCAAAAATGACTTTAGAAACCTAGTCCTGTAAAAAGAGGTTACGGAATTAACGATATAAAGGATAGGCTTATTATCTAAATAAAACACATCGATGAAAATCTCGTGGATAATATCCTTATTGTTTTTAATGTAAACTTAAATCTTCGGAGAGTTTAAATATTCGTTTTACAATAGTAATAAAGCCTTTTAATAGCTTTTAAGACAAACTATTCCAAATCTTTATATTTTACGGACTTTAAGACTTTATACAGCCTACTAACGGCGAAATTATTGAAGCACCGGTATAATTAATATATCTCCGGCTCCTTTAGGTTTAATAACATTACTTTCAGGCTTTAAAGATAAAACTATAGATAACTCCACTTAAAAGCGAGGGAAAACCTTTAGCTGTTTTTAACTAGTTTATTTATATCAACGTCGATATTAACATCGAGAGTCTTTATACACTCTAAACAAAGTAAGGAAGTGGTAAGAAACTTAAAAATATGAAATGTTATTACTATCGTAACAGTTTAAATTACCCTTGTCTCTAGTAATGATAATTATTCTCCTAGTCTAAAACCAATTTTGGCCTTACTAACATTGTAACGATTAATTTCATTGACTGTAATGCTTTTTCTCCGAAATGCCACGTTCTATAAATAAATTGTTGTTAAGTAACTTGCTATCCCCATATCTAATATAATACCTTAAAACGTATGGTCCGCATAATAATCAAGAAGGTTAAAGATATATAAAGAGTTATTGGCTTAGTTAGGGTAAAGTTAAGGGATTTTACTACTTAAACGGTACAGAAAAGCGTGATCGGCTAATTATCTAGCCGTATTAGAAGAAGAATTTTCATGTTACTTAATCTATTTAGGGGTATTAACGCCGTTAATTAGTTAGCCGCTTTCGAAGTTTGCGATTTAATCCAAGTAATCCTATTTAAAAGTAGTAGAGTATTGGGCGTAATATATTGACTTCTTATTATTACGCTCAGCTGGGGTATGCCGAGTCAACTAATAGCCAAACTTGCCAAAAATCTAATATCTCTTACCACTATTACGACGATAGTACTTACGGTTAACAGATAAGCATAAATCTTGGTCTTATTAACGCTAACTTAACTGCTGCCTTTAGTTTATGGCCGGTATCACAGACTCTAGGCGTTAAAAACACCCGTAGCTATACTTAAAATCAACATAATTAACTACAGTAAGGTCTTCTTTATCTAAGTTAAGGAAGTTGCTGACTGAAGAGTACATACCAAGCGAGTTTGGTATACGCGTCATTATAGTGTCAAGCGAAAAACGTACCTAGTTGAAGAAGCCTTCGTAAATGATATTTAAACGTTATAAGGTGTGTTCGAACTCCTTAATACCTGAAACTTCTACCAGTACCTGTTTGTGAAATAGAGTTTCGCTAACGTGGGATTTCTCGATTACTTTCTAATATAACATCAATTTAATAAACATCTCATTAAATACATTTATTGGCGTTTCTTTCTCTTACTTCTTCGTTATCATTGTAATTCACCGCTTAGTAACCAAATTTATATGGTATGAAGCAAGGTAAATATTGTACTCGAAGTAGCCTTTTATACCATCATAAATCTCGCGGAACGTAGTAGATATAGTAATGAAGGTTAGGTAGTAGTCCCTGTCGTATCTTATATGGATTCCGGGGAATAGTAAGTGAAAACTTAACGGGAGAATCTCAATCCACTTAAAAATGTTTAAAAAGGGTATTATATAAGTGTTGAAGAGGTTATAGGGCTTTTCGTCATCCTTCCTTACGTTGTTTCAAATCTTGACGAAGTCCGTAAACAATTTATAGTTAATGTTAAATATTTTAACATGTCTTGAAGGAGGGTAACCATAATTCTCCTAGTCTTGAATAGTGTTTCCTGGAAATTTAAGCCTTAAAACTTTCGATACACGGTGTTAAATGTAATTGCCAGTCACCTATCCGAAGGGTTAAAATCCTTTAATAGAACCTATAGTAGGTTCTCGTGTATAAGCAAACCTAAATGTGAAAGAAATTTAAGGAGCCTGTCGATTAAATTGCTAGAGGGCGATAGACACTTAAGGGTTTCAGAAAGTCTAACGATTTTACTTAACTAACTAGTATAAAGCTCCGATGTTGTTACCTCTGATTGTGTTAACGGACCTTAATTTACGTGCTCTGCTACCGTTAAGGGCGTACTCTACGTTGTTATATGGAGGTGTAAGGCTATCGAATAGGTTAATATATTCCTTATTACTAACGAATAAAGAGGTTTAACTTATCTAGGGGTAAAGAAAAGGCCTTTTAGATTGTGTATAGGGGTGTTAAGGTTTTTAAAAACCTTTTACTTTAGGCCGTAAGTCATAAGGACATTCTTTAAGTTAAGCCAACACGAAAAGGGTTTTCGCCAACTTAATAAAGCTTCCTTTAAACACGTAAATCCCCTAACGATTAAGTTTAGCTTTTAATTTGAACTCAACGGGTTTTTAAATTACCCTTTACATGTTAATAGTTTAGTCGTCGAAGAATTTGAGATACTTACGAAAAGTGGGCTGAGGGTCTTCACCGCTGTCATGTTTTTATATAAAGCAGTCGACTAAGTTGGTTAGGTGCTTTTCGGTTCATTCTATATCGATGTCGTATCCCTAAAGATCGTGGTTATAATACTTGGTGAAAACTGATCCAAAGTCTTGAACTTTCTCCATGTATGCTTAACTTGAAGCTATCTTAACGGTTTAGACTATAAAGAATGTATAAAACGTGTAGGGTGAGGGACTTGGTATTTTGACGTAGAGTCGCGTATAAACTTGGCGACTTGCTATTGGGTCTTACGACGCAACTTTCTTGGCGTAAATTAGTGGTTTTCGCTTGAAATAACAACGTCAACGATTAAATTGGGGTAGGGGAAGTGAAAAAGGTAAATTAGCGGTAAATATCTGGGGTAAAGTGTAAGGTAAAAGGTGGTTTATTATCGGTAAAAAGCGAAAATTAAAAGTTGTTTATTGAAGGAACTTAGTCGTTTTTACAGTAGTAAGACCCGTAATAGTTTTAGCTTAGCCGTTTGCCAACTTTCCGAACTTTAAGAACTCTGATAGTCAATTTTACTTCATTAGAAAAGGTTAATAAAGATTTTTGTTGTTTTCAGTAGCGATACCATTGATATCTCTAAACTGCCGTAAAAGCCGATGCAGCCCAAAAGACTTTTCTACTTACTGCCGTGAAAACCAACGTAGTAGTAAAGACTCTTCGTAAAAATCTTTCTTCTAACTTAACCATCGTTTAACGTAAATATTAACTGGAAAGTAGCTTCTTCTTTTATTTAGCTAATATATGCTTAATTTAATAAGCACTGATCAGCATTGGTAGGGCCTTAAATCGTTACAACGTTATCGATTCAAATCGTGGTCGAAGTAACAGTAGTATTACGTTGGTCAAGTGGTGGATGTATTGTTTTAGGTTTGGCAGACCACAAGCCAGTCTGCACAGTAATTTGTATAGTCAATTTCTTGGTTCGTGCCCTAGATTGAAATGCAGTGTACTGCACTCGACTTACACCCAATGCGGTATGTCTACACAAATAAATACACTTAACTTACAGTTCAGTATAGTAAACTTTACTGTAAGTAAAGTTGACCTACTGCACTGCATGAGGTACTATTCCAACATCCGGATTTTTTATTCGAAACGTTTATTTAATGCCCGACATTCGTCATCTAACAATTTTGTATGATATTACGTAACAATAAACAGGTTAAACTCTGTTTCTAGTTATACGACTAATGTAACTTAATCCCTATATATACGTTAATATCGGTACATATGTACTTGTTTCATGTTAGTTATGCTAATGAAGATAACTTTGTTCAATACTGGTTTTTATATAAGCTTTAAGATTCTATGTCGAAATGTATCGTTATATCGTTAAAGTCAATTAGGTGGTCCTCCGTTATGTAAATTTTTTACTTTGTTTTCGTGTCATTTTTTTAAACCTCCTGTTTTCCAAGGTAGAGAACAATATATAATACAGAATAAACGTATTGTTAGCTTATATTCCGACAATTGTAAAGATTTTTCAATACATTATAATAACCAATAAACAACAGTCGAGATGAAACTCTCAATTCTGAGGCGTTTGTTATGATAACTTTGGTGGGTGTGAATTAAATATATACCAGTTTTCATGAAGCAATAAAGTGATTTCAAAATATGTAATATTATTTAGGGTAAATTTCTTTCTTGGAAATTTACAGGTTGTTAGATATCAATCCGTAGTTGAAGGCTTGTTTTTCATTACGTGTAAATTTACGTAATATCTTGGAGCTTAAGACGTAGGTTATAAGAGGTATATTAGGAGGCAGCAAACAACATAATGAAACAATGACTTACTTATTACAAAATGAGCGACTGGATTATAATATCTATTTTTCTGGCGTTATTGGAATTTTGTACCATAAATTGACTTTTTATAAAGTTTTTTGGTTTCATTTTTTATCTTATAAACGAGTTTTATGAGGAGAATTGTGAAATCGTTGTAAATCGTTAGATTGAATATATTGAATCGAAAAACGGTTTATTTGATTAAAGTTGTAATTTCCTTTCGGGTCGAATTTTTGAAAGATCAAATCGAGGTTATAATAATACCTCCACAACGGGGATTTATATTTAGTTCGTAATCCGCCACCGTTTCCTAGGTTATAAAAGAATATAAAAAATAAATTTAGGGTTTTTTTTCCTTTTCGATCCAAATAAATGAGTACGTCGAAGGTGTTTTGATCTTTTTCATATAAAATATTCATTTGGTTATGGAGTTAAAGAGCTCAAAATGGGTATCGAAAGGTATATAAGGGTTAACGTAAGGGCCTTCAAGTTATCGTAAGAATGAGGTAATTACCATTATTCGGTAGGTAGTATTTTAAAAGCTTCTTCGTCCATTTTTTCCCTGATATACTTCTGTGTAATCGTTTAATGAAAATAATTCGTACCTTTCAGCAATTTTACAGATATATTTCATACTTTCATAATACTAACCTTCCGAAAACTTGTTCATCCTTCCTTTATCTTTAAATTAAAGACATCGGATTTTAACGGCAATTTTTAAACGCTTGTCTCTCATGGACCCTTTCTTGTAAATGGGTATTTCGAAGTATTACTTCTAGCTTTTGAAAAATATTAAGCTGCTATTCCCTTTGCCACAACGTTCGCCTTCTTAATTATAGTTTATTACAGTATCGAATACGTTTAATTTTGAGGATGAATACTAAATGTAAGCAGTGAAAAGATACATTTACTTGAATTAGATATGTTATTCATTGCGTTTACGGCAGTTTTAAAGATTATTTTTTCTTCAATATGTTTCTAAACTTCTTCGGAAGTACTCTATATGTTTTTTTTAATAGTTGGTAATATCGCTGACCATTTCTGAAACCTTAAAATAATCTTAACAATATTCATTTACATTTAATACCAGTTATGTTGACTTTAGTCCACCATTCATTAGATTCTAAAGCCGTTCCTACATTATAAATAATTTTGTCTAAAGGGATAAAATAGACATTCATTTTAAAGTTGACTAAGGTATTTCAATAATCTGTTATTGAAACGCTTAATATATATTTAACGGTTTGAAATACATTGTAACGTCAACTATGTAAATAATAAACTATTCGTTAAGGTATATGATATAGATAATAAAGTCTTGTTTAAATTTATATCGTCTTATAAGCTGAATTTAGGAGTTTATAACTATAGTTAACATTTGTGGTAAAACTTCACTATGAATTCTAAGGTTTTCCTACCCATATTGGTATAGCCCGCCACGCTAAAAAGCCGCAAAAGGCGTTTTACAAGCAAACAAACAAACCGTTATTATTAGATACACTATTCAAACTAGATTAAATAAATAACTTGGACTATTGATATTTTGGGACAATAATAAAGTTATTTCCTTTTTGAATTATTTGGGAAGACATGCGTTATTCGAAATATAAACGAATTAACATATTATTTTGCTTGTTTCGATACCGAACTTATTGAAATTTATTACCGAAAACAAAAATATATTTTCAATATTATTATATGGTGTTTACTGGCTTCAATCGTATATTAACCGTCATTATACTCATTAATTACCATTTACTTTGATTGAATGAAACTTTACAATACCTCTTTATTTAGTCAAATTAGAATTAAGGAAACCTTTCCGCAAAAACGTTGAATTGCCTATTTTCGGCGGTTTAAAATTCTATTACGTTGGTATTTCATATAATACCTTCGAATAGATTCTCATACGTATTGAACAATATAAAATGTAGTGTTATATAGATCTTTAACACACCGTTCACGCCATTCATACCGGATTTATGTAGAAATAAAGTATTCTATATGCTTAGAAAAACCCGCCCATCCATTTCCCTATCCTAGACCATTATATAAATTTCGTCCTCCTTTATATCGTCTTTTGCGGAAGTATATTCGTATACCAAAACTCTAAATTACCTTTCGATAATTTTGTCATTGACTATGTAATTTACCAAATTTTCTTCCGTTTGGTATTCAACTAGGTTAGTAGCCTAAAATTGTTATTCAATACAGATCTGTTTACATATCAATTCATTCGTCAATGAGCTACCAACCGTATTACAATGAAGGCATCGTTTTTATGGACTTATAAGTCTTCGTATACTCTTGGAAAGGTATGGTAGACTCAATCTATGTAAGGAGCTTTATTCTAATTTTAAGGGCGCTCGCATTTATTTACACATTATTTACGGTTTTTGGGGCTTTATCCGGAACCTCTGTCGCCCTTGTGTTCGTATTTAGAGCTTGGGTTGGAGTCTATATTCCTTAAATACACTTTAAATCGTCGATCTAAAACCTAGCGAATCGATTGTTGAAAGGTCTGCCTTCGTAATTTACGAACTTTCATCCTTAGCTTCTCTAATTACGAATATTAATCCAAAGCTCGATTATGACCGTATCCAAATCTTAAATCATATTCTAAAGCTGGTATACAAACTTTCAGGTCTTTTACCAACTTAAATAATATCAATTTAAAATCTGAGTTTCTATGGTAATCTTTAATCATTAATTATGGAGATAGTTAATCGCCTTCGTATTATAGTTGAAGCGTTATTTAACATTTTCTGAATTTTCTTTACCAAAATATTTTCAAAATTTGAAAGTATTTATTCATATTATTACTATGAGTTTTTACGGATTTATATATGGTTTTCGTTTAGTTCTTATAGTACAATTCGTGTTTAATGTTCTTATCGAAATAGGTCATGATTAGTTGTAACAATTTATGAACCTATCTACTCATATAAAATGGTTTATATACTAAAAGTTAGCTCACCTAGTAAGAATACCGGTTAATATAATATAGAATTACGAGGGTTCAATATATAGTTGTTTATAAGTAATAAATATCATTCGAATTTTGTTATCTTGAATATCGTATGATTCACTATTATAATCCTCAGGTTGAACCTATAACTTGGAGAAATTTATAAGTTTTTTAAAGTTATTTTTATTAATGGAGAATCAATAAAGATTAAGGTTGCGATATAGATTAGAGCTCACCAACATCGTTCTATAAGGCTCGTATAAATTGTTATGGACTTTTATATTTTATTCGAAAACGCTATTTACTTCTTCAAGGAATTTATAATACGGTCCAAAGTACTATTTTCCATGGATAGGGAGTGATTTTCTCCGTGAGAGTCGAATTCCTTTAGAATGGAGTAACCAAATATATCGTATCTTTCCAAAATATTTGTTAAAATGAGTAGATTAGATTTTCCTTATAATTTGTAAATCATTCCTTAAAATTTATCAGTATTTTGCGGAGTACGACTTTTTTTGACGAATGTTTTACGTTTTCTGTACGTAAAATGTCAATTTATTATAAAATGTGCCGCATATTTGAATGTACCGTATTTAATGTTTTACCAACTTGTACCTTTTTACAAAATTCACTTTCAATATATTTTTATTTTTTAAATTAACATTTCATTCAAATATGTCGTAGTGACCAACACTTTTACAATACAACCGTTTTTACCACCGGGTGTATTAATACTGCCACCTAATAATTGTGCTTGTAAAACTTCAAAATTCAATTGTATATTGTACGCTATATTTCAAAAGTCTAATCCGATGACATTTTTTCAAAGATTATTAAATAAATTGAGCTATTGGGTCTTTTCCTTCTAATAATGAATGATAAAATTTATGATGGTTATGTTCGCAGTTTATTGATCTCAATACTTTACCGGTGTATAATTACATTATCCTATAAATTTTAATTAACAAGCTTTCAACCATTTTTCCGAAATGTTCTATATTTAAACACAAGGTTCATATATTTGTTGAATTCATTAAGAATTGTCGTGAATATTATTATAATTACAGAATTAAGACCGTCTCAAATGAAGCTATTTTTGGAAAATAATAAAGTGAAGGGGTTTTGAATACGTTTGAAATGATATAATTGAAGGAGTGCCGTAAACAAAGGTATACTAAGAATAAATAAAGGGTAAATAAAATGTGACCAAGCGTTTTAGATAAGGCGTTTGATACTTACAAATATTACATTAACTAAACGGTTAGTGAATTGAAACGTTAAAAACATCAACTTAAATAAACGGTATGTAATAGGGAGAACAAATTAGATTTCGGATGTCGTAATGAGGAGTTTTGTTTGAGAGTTGAGATATTGTATAGGAACGTTGGGTGTGGTTTTAAGCGTTTCGAATATTAATAGAAACGTTTTAGAAGCGGTTTTGGTCGTTTACGAAATATGCGTAAGCGGTTTTAATATCCATGTATTATAGTCAGTATTTAAACAAGTACTTTCGAAAGGGTCTGAAACATGTTAGCTTATGTAAACGATACGTAATGAAACGCTTTCCAAGGAGTACCCAGATACTTCCAAAGCGCCAACCGAATTAATAGTAATATAAAGGGGTTTGCAATAATTACAAGGTATTAACTGAATTGATAATATCATACCAAGATTTCCGTTTTAAATACACTAAGGGTTTTACAGTTTCTCCTCTTTCTCGCGTAATTATTGTATATCTTAGTGTAAAAACACGAAACAGTTGATACCACTACAACATCCTGCTATAAATATTTAACTGAAGTTCGTCTCTTTTCTCTATGCTATATTTAATCGACCGAGTCGGCAATCAATCAGTATCGGTAAGGTCTTTACGTCAACGTAAAAAGAATATAGTGTTGTATTCAAAGATAGTAGTAAAAAGATGCAAGAAGGAGAAAAAGCATTTGGAGATTGCAAACCTCGAGTGAGACCTTAGATACCCTCATGTGAGCCGCGACACCTTACCATGCACTCCGCTAACGTAGTCCCTCACGCTTGATAACTACAGTAAAATATACTATGAATGGTATTCCCATATTTATATAAGCTTTAATGTTTATAATCTTGATTATTTTTAAGTTAAAGGCTTTACTTCAATAATTCGTAATAATCATGTGGTAAAGTAGGTTACCAGTTCGTTCCTAAGAAAATTTGACTATAAAGTCAATAAACATTTCGTTTTAAAACCATTCGAAAACTGGTAAGTGTTTAAAAAGTTCTTTCCGACAATATCTGTTATGGTACAATTTATAATGGTAAGCCAAGACGGTGCCTAATAGTGTTAACACTTGAGGTACTATGGGAGAATAGAGAAGTTTGCAGCGGTTTTCAACGAATTACCTATGTGTATGGACCGTCACGAGCCCTCCCGCATGACGCCTTCAAACTGCGCTCAGGAAATGCCTGGGCCGGGTACTGTACTTATATCCTCTGTTACGAGCATTTATAAGTAACATATAGACTCAATGACTAATAACCTAAATCTATAACAATATCGCCAATGGATCATTCGATTCTAAATATTGTAATCATAATAAAAACGTCGAATAATACGACATAAACAGGAAAAAAATAGGATTTTAATGATATGATTTAAATAACGTCGAAATACAAGTAACTGGTAATTAAAGAATACTATGTAATTTAAATAAATATAAGATTAAATTTCCGTAAACAGGGACCCAAATATGATCGCGAAATCTTAAAAGGATATTATCGTCCATTGAATATTTGAAAATGTAAACCCTAATTATCTAGTCTTCATCAACGTACATATCGATGGGAGAATTACGATTGCCTATACGTATCATAAAAATAAGACGGAGATATGTAACGTCCCGGTTAGCAACAAAGTTTTAAATAATTTTAAAATCGTTATTAATAACAAACCAATGGCTTTTAGAGATTTATTCGCCGGTAAAAATAAGTCATAAGGTATGTGAGCTTGGAAGCGGCGATAAAGTTAGTTATTTGGAACAAAGGAGCAATGATTTTCAGCTTAAAAGACGTGAATAGAAAAGTTCTTTAGGAATATTTCATTGTTATAGTAACAATATATTGAATCGCAATCAATATGAATTTTGAGAGTAAATGATTTGAAAGCGAAATTAAAAAGAAAAAGTTTGAAGATTGAATTCACTCTTTCGAAAACTATGTTATTATTATAAAGTATTATAAACTACTGTCATTTGTAAAAATGGTAAACGGGTAGGCCGTATCATGATACGTCTCGTTATATACTTTTAAATTACTTATAATCACTAAAAGTTGTTGATCGTAAATTTCGTATTATGTCCGGCATGTAACGAACGTTAGAAGTAATACGTTATGAAACGAAGGATTTGTTTTCGTTACATTCAAACCAACAACCTCATGAATCCCATCCGATGCAGTCGACTTCAAAGAAAATTTTTCCTTAAGGGTTCTATTAGGTGAAGTTAAATTCCGTGAAAAACAAAAGCTTTGATCGTTAGAACACAAATCTTTCTTCGAGCCACTAGTAAAAAGAAACTCCATTTTTAATCAATCTAGTTAAAAGAGAGATTATAAAAAAATGATACTAAATAAACTACCTGTAAATGTTCACGAACCTAAAAAATCCTTATACATCCAATACCAATATAAAAGCTGTTTACTACTGAATAACATATTGAATTTACGGATTTATACGTACCTCAACCACAATTAAGATGATAAACCCTAACTATTGAGTTTTTTAAACGCCGAATTCGCATTTAAATACATCGAGGTTAAGTTTAATCGTTCTGAAAGAGTTTAATACATATTTAACTTTAATGAATAGCCGTACTAAGTGCTGTCCAAAGAAACTAATACACTGTCAAGGTAAGACAAACAGAAAATATCTCAAAATCGGCGTAACGAGTTACTCATACACTGTTGAAATGGGATCAATATATCGAATAGGTCGAAAGAAGTATCGAAAAGTTTAAAACGGTTACGAAATACTGTTTTTTATTTTGCTTTTTTTGAAATGAAACTCATGAAAACGATTTTTATATCGAATTTAATATATTTTTGAAGTTCTCAAACATCATTCAATATTTGTTTCCAAAAAAACATAAGGGTATTGATAAGATTTCGTCATAATATAAAACCTTCTGAAATAAATGTAAAAGAGTAAATGGTTTTCATGTTTTTTAATGAAAAAATACGCGTTTACTAGTTAAAAAGTTATTTGTGCGAATGTAATCTCAATTCAATGACACTGTTAATGTTTTCCGTAACATTGAAATCTTTTTCTTTAATATTACATAAAACAAGCCTCAAAAAACTTTCAAAGGATAGTTGTGATGATCGTTTCCAAGAATTATTTTATCATCGACTTTCAAAGGGTGGCAACGTAACTTATCTCCGAGAGTTTCATCGAATATAGACATAAATCCCTGAATGATATTGGGAAGTTTATAGTTAATGGTAACTTCTTGTTTCAAAGGAAATGTCTTTTGATATTTTGAGGAAAAAATGATAAAATTGCATAATAACGGTTTAGATCTTATGGGCTCGTTGGAATATAAAATGAAGAACTGTTATTTTCACCCCTTGAGGTAACTTTTTAATACAATCTCCCTTTTCAAAACCCGTTATTTATTTTCTTACCCCAATAATAATATTTTATTTATAACGACGTATGATACCTGTCTACATTCTATCCTAAGTTTACCCAAAATATGGTCAAATTTTAAAAGATGTAAATCCAAATACATTATTGACACCTATCAATGATAACGTTTCAAATAATTAGGAAAAATATGTTGTAAGACGGTAACAGTGGTATACTGGGTAGTTTCATTATAATTTCGAGGTCGAATCAAAATACACGGCAATTTTAATCGATAGGAACACTATTGATGAATAAAGTTAAAAAAAACTTATAATCAACATTGATTAAAACTAAAATAAATCATATGAAATGTCAAAATAAATGTATTATAAACGGATATAAATCCATATATTAAAGTCAGTTATTGGTTCGAGCCAATATCCTTTCAACTTTTATATGAGATTATATACAAAAATTGAAGTTCTCACTTTTCAAAGGTATAAGGTCGTTTGCGGTCATAGAATAAATACCAAAGATTAGCTTTACTACCAAAGCCGTTAAAAAATTAAGTTCAATTTAAAGGATAGATCCGAATCTAATAATTATTCTCGCCGTATCTTAAATATGAACTATAATTTTTAAAATGTAAAAGTTTAATTTAATTAACCAAAATTACCTGATAGTCCGTTCCTATTTATAAAACTCTTATATTTTCCTTATTAGCATCTTTTTAATTATCGTATATGAGTTTATTATCATTTTTTACCCCGCCGTAAACAAGATAAACGTTAGCAATCTGATGAATTTCAATTTCATTCATGATATTATATTAAATTCAAAGGCTATAAAATCGTTCGTGAACAAATTTAATCTAGGAAACCTATTAGTTGTATTTTCTAAATGTTTCGAAAGTGAATAACTCGTTAATTAAGCTATCGTTGATAACTTCCCCGAAAATAGTAAACTTAATGGTGGATTCCTAAGACATATCATTAGGTTTGGTTAATAAAATTTTCCAAGCGTTATAAATAAGTAAAGCCGTTTATAAAAGCCTTATTTCGGGGTTTAAACCCGAATAATAACGACTTTTACCGTGTTAAGTTCGTAGTGATTGGAGTCGAGTACTTTTATAAAGACGTTGGAGTCATTCTTCCCCTCATTATTGTCATGAAAGTAATAAATGTTTATAATGTTTTGTGCTATCCTCTGCAAGTATCTAAAAATGACATAGAATTAATCCTTCTTGTTGGCAAGCCTTTATCGTTGCAACGTAGTCGATTCGAATCCCTGTAGTCGAAGTAACTGGTACAGCATTGAAATTAGTATTGTCTTATTTCTAAGTTTGGCAGACCGCTAGCTAGTTTGCACGCTAATTTGTACAACCAACTGCTTTTACGCGTGCCCCAATTTGAAGTGAGCACTTACTTTATTAAAATAGCAGTCAATCCTACAAATTGCGGTTAATCTGCAGTCAATACAATCAACTAACTTCAAGTATAGTTGACTTGACTGTTCTGAAATTGATTTCAATTCAAACAATTTTTATAATAATAAACTTTCGGTTTTTATACGATTTAAATATGATGATGAGGTTTTAAATCAGAAAACATAATTTAAAACCCAATACCCTTTACCAATTAGTTGAAGGACTTGTATTGAATTCGTTGACAGTTAACGCTATTCGGCTAATTATCGGTTTCGTATTTATAATAGGAAAAGTTCAAGGTATCGTTGTCATCCTCAGGTTACTAGAAAAGATCTATATAAAAAAACGATGCGAAAATTACATCTATATCGTTGGTAAATTATGAGGAAACCACTTTCTTTCGAGTAAAACATGATTCTGATGACATCAATATATAATTAATGATTTATAATTACCGGATTATATTTATTAACGCAACTGATATATGAACATTATATTGCTTTAAACGTTAAATGTAGCGGTAAGTAATGCAATCTCTATTAAGTGATTTTTTTGGTAAAGTTGTGGTAAACAGCTTTGATTTAAAGTTAAATTCGTTATATCACGTGGTAACGGTGCCTCAGAGTTAATTTTCAACGCTCTCGATGAAGAATTATTTTAAATCTTGGAGGTTTGGGTTCGAATTATTGAAGGAATATAATTTTAGGCTATAATCGCTTAAAAGAAATTATTTTATCTTCAAAAAAATCGATTAAGGTTTATATATTCGAAAACTAGGCTAAATATGTGAATTAACGTAATTGAATACTATTTATTATCCTTGATAAATAGGTGGAAAGACCCTTGCTAGGGAGCTGTTAAATAATCAGCAATAAGGTGTAGTCTGGTCATATATTTGAATACATGGTATGTACATACTTAATAACAGCTTGTGAGTAGCGCGAGAGTATGGCAATCGCTGGCGATAGATTCCTGGCGATCATTAGCTCAAGAACCAGCCTATAACACTAAAAACTCATTTTTACAAGCGAAGCTAAACCTTGAAAATTCAGCACTAATTTCTACAACATTATGAAAATATCAACCAATCATGATATGACGATTGATAATCAATATATTTCACATTTTTTAAAATTTAATCCAACGAAATATGATTCAATGCTTTCAAAACAAAAATATAAAGCATTAATTGAAGTTTGACCATGTATAAGAATTACTACACTATTTGAAAACAATGAAATTTCATACCGAATCTTTCCACTGAATCTAAAGTATAAAGATTTTCATTAATCTGAATTCCATATTATATCTAGTCTATCAATGAAATTATTAAAGGTGTAGTAATAGTAGTCTTTGCAGTGCAATATGTCAACTTTACTTACAGATAAGTTTACTATACTGACTGCAAGTTGTGTGTATTATTTTGTGCGCGCCTACTATATTCGAGTGTCAATTAAGTGCAGTATAGCCCCATTTTATACTGGGGCACGGGCCAAGCAATTGGCCATACAAGTTGCTAGGTAGACCGGCTAGCGATCTGCCAAACCTAGAATAATACATCTACCACCTGACTACTGTAATACTACTGTTACTTCAACCAACCGAATCGACAACTTTGCAACGTCTAAATCCCTACTAATATTGATCAGTGATTATTAGGTTAAGCACAGATAAGTTAAGTAAAAGAAGAAGTTACTTTCTGGTTACGCTTTACGTCGAATGATGGTTAAGGTAGAAGAAGGATTCTTGCGTAGGGCTTCTACTGCTGCGCCGGTTTTCACGGTAGTAAGTAGAAAAGACTTCTAAGTTTTGCTTTTTTTTACGGTAGTTGAGAGGTATCGATGGTATCGTCATTCAAAACACTAAAAATTCATTATAGATCTTTTTTAAAGACGTTAAGATTAACTAATAAAAGTCTCAAAGTTTAGCATGTTATTAAACGGTTAAATTAGTATCATTGCGGGTATTACTATTGTAAAAACTACTAAGTCCTACAGTTAAAACAACGAATAACTCTTAACCATTTCCTATATCAATCATAAACGACCTTTAATTTTGCTTTTTATATTAAATTTTTTTCTCTTTATTTATTCTATTTTTCTTCCTTACCCCAATTCAATCATTCAATTCGCTTCTTTAAACGAAAACACTAAGAATCGCTAAGTTACGCTAAAAAAACCCACGTTACGAGACCTAACACTAAGTCTCCAAGTTCCCACGCAACTTTACACCAAAACACTAGGTCCCTACGTTTTTAAATCGCCAAGTTTATCTCACGTTACGTTACTAAGTCTTATATAACCCTTAATATCAAAGTGGTTACCGCAAGTACTTGATTTTTAGCTATTACAAACCTTATTTAGAAAATAATTATTAGAAACATCGAAATAGTTTTTGTTAATTATGATGATAAATAACTTCGTATTTACGAATATTAATAAGACCTCCACAAATTCTTATTGAACTAATTACATTAGCTAATAAATCCTTGACGTGGACCTTAATGAAGATTACAGCCGTAGCGCCCGTATATTTTAAGATTTCCATGAGTTTTGGAACTACTGGACGCCTAATATATAACATATGATCCAACGTACCGTTAAAACCAAGCTAACGAAGGAGTTTACCCGCTGAGGTATTTAAATTCCTGACAAAACCCCACTGATATTGGTTAAAATCTTTTATAAATTGGCTTTACAGGAAGACCCCCCTTGAGATCTTTATCCTTAAGACCTTTAAGGGAAAGGTAAGGGTATTAAAAACCTTTAACACCCTTACACACGTTTTAAGGTACCTTTTATTTAATCTGAAATACGTTAAGTTTCTTTATAATTTAAAGATAAGAAACCTATCAACCTATTCGGAAATTCAGCTCCTTTACTTAATAGCATAGAATACGCCCTAAACGGTGGAAGGGCGCGTACAAAAATAGCTAACAATACCATCAAAGGGATTAAAATCAACGTTTTACACCAGTTAATTCAATAAGATAGTTAATTCTTTTTAAATCTTTAAGTTTTCATTACCCCTAAACTCTTTAATTAGAATCTCTAATTTTCCCAAAAACCTTTTTACGGCAAGTTTGCCTATATATATAAGCCTATTACAAGTTTTACCATATGATTTTACCCCTTGGGTTACAAGACTGGCAATTATCTTTAATACTGTACATCGGTAGTTTTAAAGTTTAAACTCCCAAAAAACACATTAATAAAGACTGTAATAATTATCGCGATTTACTATTAAAACCTATTAAAATAATAAAATTAATTATGAATCTTTTATAGATTTCGCTAAGATTGGGAATAATGTAGAGAAATATGACAGAAAGTCTTATAATTTCCTCGATACAAAGTTAATACCCTTTTCAAACATTTATAAGTAAATGGACGTTCCTTTTTATCAATTTTACTTACTATTTCCCGAAAATCTACAAAGAACGCTAGGAACTATTACCTAATCTTTCTAACCTGAACAACTATTTTTCGAGAAGTTTATGATGGTATAAAAAGCTACTTTAAACACGATATCTACTTTAAATAATACTATATAATTGTGTTACTACGAGGTGAACTATGATAATGGTGGGAAAAAAAAGAGGAAATACTAATAGATATACTTAACTAGATATTTTACAAGCTAATATTATATCAAAAAGAAATGGAAAAATCCCACGTTAGCAAACCTACACTTAGCGAGCAGGTATGGGCAGTCGTTACGTATGTAAATTAGTTTAAATACACCTTAAACACTTGAATTCCATTTACGAAAGCTTTTTTAACTAGTTTCGCTTTTAGCTTATAACTATAATAGTACTTATACCAAACTCGCTTAATATATACACCTAAGAAGACAGTTTTCTTAACGTAAAAAAAAAAAGACCTTACGGTAGTTAATTACATCGATTATATGTATGGTTACAGGCGTTTTTAACGCCTAAAATCTAGACTATCTATTATAAACTAGAGACAGCATTCACATTGGAGTTAATAGGACTAATATTTGAGCGGATATATCAACCGTAAGCATTATCGTTATAATAGTGGTAAAAAATATTGAATTTATATCAAGTTAGACTATTAGTTAACTAGCCATACAACGATCGAACTAAATGATAAAAAGGTAATATATTACATGTAATACCTTACTATTTTTAAATAGTAATAATTGGTTTAAATGGAATATTTTAAGAGCGCAGAGTTAATTAACGGCGATAATTCCTTTAAGTATATTAAGTGGTATAAAGGTATAGTTTCTGACAGCGCCCAGTATTTAGCCGATTATACCGTTTTATATCGTTTAGGCGATTAAAATCCTTACCTTTACCTTAATTGAGCCTTTAACCCCTTTTACACTTTTAACCTTCGAGATCGTTATACAAACCATACGTTTCAAGGTATTATATTAGATATAAGTGTAGTAAGATACTAAATAGGATACTATACATAATATGTAACATTATAAACGGAAATCATTACAACTACTTGAATTAATTGTTGCGACATTAGTAAAGTAAAAATTAGCTTCGGATTAGGCGAATAACTATCGTTGTTACAAATAACGGTAATTTAAACTATTATTAGATTAATTACGTTTTACATTTTTAATTTTCTTACTCTTTTCCTTCTTTAATTAGAATATATAAAGACCCTTGATATTAACGTTAATGTTAACGCTAACGAATTAGTTAAAAACAACTAAAGGTTTCCCGTAACCTTTAAGTAAAGATACTTATGGTTTCATTTTGAAAATATTAAAATATTAGTATTAAACCTAACGGAGCTGTGCATACGCCAATTACACTGGAGCTTTAACTACCTAGACGTTAATAGGCCATATAAGATCCTAAAATTCTTAAGGAAGGAAAATGTAGAATATCTTATACTAAAAGCTATCAAAAAGCTTTGTTACAACTAAAAAATACATGCTTAAGCCCTCCGAAGATTTAAATTCATACTAAAAAACAATAAGAACTTCAATTTCGAAGTTTTTATTAATATATATTACTTGGATAACAAGCTTATTTTTCATTTGATTAACTTTGTAGCCTCTTTTTTTTCAAAGCTAAGTTTTTAAAATCAATTTCAGTAAAAGATACATGGAAAACGTTAAAGATAATGTGGATTAATACGGACTTAAGTTTAATTAAAGTCGTTATCTACGATATCAATAACAACTTTAAAGTGGAGGAGTTTTAGGGAAATACTAAAATAATGGGTATTTAGTTTAAATAGGTGTTTATAAAGGTTTTGAAAAACATTAAAAAGGTTAAAAGGGTATACATGTATTACTTTGTGGAACGTATAATATTCTTATATTAAAGATTAAAAACTTTATGGATTTGAAAGCATGTTTTTAGATGGCGGTAAATTGTTTGAATAATACCATGAGCCCTAACAGTCTAATACTAATATTACTGGTATTTGGAGTGTATTCACGCCTAACAAGTGAATAGTTACTATTAAAAAATACTTCAAAGCGTGTTACAGCCTATAGTAAAGTTTTAAAGGAACTGCGAAAGGAATCGCCACGTTGTAAGGTTAATAATTCCTTCAATATCAAGAACTGTTTTATAATAGTCGATGTACTTGCTTTGCAGTTATAAAGTAAAGTTCTCGTGTAACGGGAGCAAGACGAATAGAAAATCTTATATAAAACCTTAAATATCGTTAACTGTAAAGTAGTTGTTAAAATTGCTAGCGGTCCTATATTTTTTCGTATTACCTAGGTTCAACCCTATATTAGGGTTATTAATAATAAAAATCCTTAATATTAGCGACCGAGTTAACACGAAACTTTTGTTCCTATTATAGATAACCTAAAGAAACTTCGCCGGCGCAGACGACCCCTAGAGAAAAGAAACGTTAAAGATAAGAAATATATATCATATTGTATTTATATATTGTCTATATTAGTAGGGAAAAACAGGATAACGAAGATTTAGTATTAAAGCTTCGGGTATAAGGTGTTATTAATTTTTTTGTTGAACCCTTGAACGAAAACAATAAGGTTGAAATGAACGGTTTACTAAATAAAGGAGTTGTATGATTCGTATCGAAATTCGATTTTAACCTTTCAAACCAAAACATTACGATCTTTAAATAGAATATTATTTACGAGGTTAAGAGTGAGATTATGGGGCGACCATACCAGAGATTACGTTTAATACTTTAAATATATAGTAATAAAAGTAAATATTAAATCGTTAAATAGTCATCAACGATTTAAAAGATAAGTTAGCGTTAAGTATTCGTTTTGATAGTAAATTTATTAAAGAAAAGTAAAGTAAGTTTAAATTTTATAATCGAGATATAACGTAAGCTAATACGTAATTAACAACCGACTTGGAACAGATCGTAAAACTGGAATTGCTATAGGAATTTCGGATTATTTACCCTTTACACACGGGAATACAATATATTAAGATGTTATATAAACTAGCTGTTATCAGGTTCCATTAAGGTTTTACCTACTAGTTGTATTTTAAGCTACAATTAGATATAAAAAAATTATATACAACCCGTGTTTATTGGTGAAATAAAAGGGGGATTTGAAACTGGTAGGCATGAAAGTTAACGATACCTTTTTTATTGGAACGGCTAGATTTATGGGATCGGAATAATAGGTTAGTAAGAATTTAAATTTTTGAAATTACAAGTTACGAAGTTGGAAAAGAGCAATTAATTTGACTTTAACGTATCGTTAATCCGTATATTTAGTCTTAATATCGGCTTTCACTTTTGCTAAAATGACTAAGGTATTAATTTGACTATAATTAATAAGATTTATATAGTTAAGGCCTAACGGTACCTCAAATAACGTGCTAGTAGTAGTTATATTACTATCTTATACCTACTAAAAGCCTTTGACAACCTATTTATGTCGACATAGATATAAGATCTTAAGGATAACAATTTTAATCAATTAAATAAAAAGCTTAAATAATAAATGCGAAAACTAGACCAAAGAATCAATATAGTCCCTATTGATTTGACAAAAGTCAAGTTAATAAATTTCACGAATAGATCTTTTATAAATAATACCGACTTATGTTTACAAATCAGCGTTTTGATAACCTTTATGAATGCAAAATAGGCGGGAAAATCAATTGAACATTATTAGTAACCTAATTTATTGGACCTTTATAAAATTTAAAAGTATTATACGAAGCATATTAACTTTAAAAGTCTACAATATAATAGCAGATTTCGACATGGATATGGTATTGTAAAAAACCTTAAATGTTGTTATAAGGTAACTGAAGATTTGTTCGATCCTAGTGATAATTTGCACCGATTCCAGACGTTTATTTAAATACGTTTTGAAACTCGAAACCACTGGCGAAAAACGCCTAATGATTAACGTCATAACACTTTGTAAAAACTACGAATGGAGGAAAAGTAAGGAGTTTCGGTTAATCAACGGTAAAGATAATCTTACTAACGTTATAATGAGAGTATTGCCTAATAAAGCCCTTAATAAATTTGTAGATAGTAATAGGTTAACTATATATATTAAATGTTATATTGATAGGCCACCAGGTAAGTCCTAATTATGTGGTAACGGTTAGGGATATGTTGGTTAACTAAAAGGTTATTAGAGGATTGATAACGTTAATTCATTTGATTAGAATGACTAAAGTAAAGTATTTTATAGGTTTATGGCGGACAAACCTCTTTTAGGAGTCGATGAAGTTCGATTTCAACGCTGTAGAGTAACTAATAGTAATTAAGGTTAATTTGTATGTAAATGGGTATAATTCTATATTAAGGTTCATTCAAATTAACAGGGGTTTGGCTAATTAACAAGGATTCGGTTGAGCTTATATCAGAAAAGATAAGTTAACTACACTGGAACATGCATACAAATTAAAAAGCCGCCAGTATTAGAATAGTATTATTTGCAGTGTAATAAGTCAACTTTACTTATAGTAAAGTTAACTATATTGATTGCAAGTTAAATGTATTATTTTGTAGGGGCCTATTGAATTTCACTATAAGTTAAGTATAATATAGCCCCACTTTATATAAGGGTACGGGCCGAGTAATTGGCCATATAAATTACTAGGAAAACCGGCTAGCGGTCTGCAAAACCTAGAACAATACATCTACCATCTGACTACTTCAATACTACCGTTACTTCGACCAATCGATTCAACAATGTTGAAACGTCTAAAGCCCTACCAACAAAGGGACTTCTCCATTTTTTGTGGAATTTTGTCGACTATTTGTATTGTTTTTGGCTGAAAACTCTTTCAAATCTTATTACGCATCCAAACAACATTTTTCCACTTCAACATACCAAAGATTGATACTCAAATTTACCCTAAAACTCCACTGAAAATCATAATATACTTCTTGATATATTGAAACCTCTGCGCATTACGCTTTTCAAAATTTAATGATATTGTAATTTCGCTAATTCTCAGTCACAAATGTTACAATTGCATTTTTCATCGAATGATGAAATTCATGCCCCAAATTTATATTCAATGACCTAATTCACTCCATTCGAATCCTATTGTACCTAGATTGATTTTTTTCTTCGAATGTTAATAGAAATCTTTATCGTTTCTAAATCGAAACTATTGCGATAAATTTATAATATCATAAAAATTATACGTTGAACTTTTCTCAGTTTCAAATCTATTATATTTAAGATCAACTTTATGGGGACTTTAAATTAATTCCCGAGTATCCTTCATTCACATATATCTTTAAAATGCAAAACTTATGCTTAATGTGTTTCATATTTACATTTGAAACGTAAGTCAATGGCTTTAACCACAATTATTCTACTACGGAAATTATATATGACGATGTCTATAGGCCTGCCTGATGGGATCTTTAGACGTTGCAACGTTGTCAATTCAAATTGGTCGAAGTAATAGTAGTATTGTGAGGTCAAGTGATGAATGTATTGTTCTAGCTTTAGCAGACCGCTAACCGATCTGCACACTAATTTGTATGGCCAGTTGCATAGCCCATGCCCTAGTGTCAGGTGGGCGCATACTGTACTTATTGGAACAATATCAACTACTATTTTAAGCAGGTTAATCACAGTTCAATCAGTCAACTTTACTTACAGTAAAGTGAACTGTACTGACTACAAGTCAGTTGATTGTGGAATGCCCGATTCAGACTGGGGCACGGGCCAAGCAATTGGTCATACAAATTATTGTGCAGATCGGCTAGCGGTCTGCCAAACCTAGAACAAGACATCAACTACTTTCAATGTAGCACCAGTTACTTCGACCAATTGAATCGACTATATTGCAACCATAAATTTCTGCCAACACTGATCAGTGCTTATTGAGTTAAGCACAGATAAGCAGAGTAAAAGAAAAGGCTACTTTCTAGTTACACTCTACGTCAAACACCGGCTAGCGTATAGGAAAGATTCTTGCCATGGGCGTTTACTACTGTATCAGTCTCTATAGCAGTAAGTAAAAAAAACCTTTAGGTTATGTAAGTTTCAACGACAAACCAGAGGGAGTAAAGGTATTGCTATTAAAAACACCAAGAAATCTTCACTGGATCCTTCTTGAAAAGCTTTAAAATTGACCGGTAAAAGTATCAAATAGATAAGTTGGCAAACGGCTAAGTTAATAATATTGCGGGTGTTACTATTGCAAAAACAACCAAGTCCTACACTAAAGAACAAACAACAATAAATCGACCTCTTACCTTATCCTCCACATTAAACCTCTACCATAAACACCAAGTTTTCCTCTCTACTTAACTCTTTTCACTTCTCCTATGCCAATTTAATCGTTAAGATGCTAGCAAGGCTAAATTTGGCTTCAGCCCAAGCGAACTATTATTGTCACTGGGAACAACGGTTGTTTAGACTATTATTAGGCTGATTACATTCTACATCTTTAAATCCCCTACCCTTTTCCTCTTTTGTTTAAAAGACATAAAAACACTCAATATCTACGTCGACGTCAACGCGAATGAGCTGGTTAAAAACAGCTAAAGGTGTCCTCTCGCCACCAAGTGAGAGCATCTACGGTTCTATCTTCAAAGCCTAAAGGTAATGGTATTGAACCTGACAAAGTTAGAAATGCGTTAACTATATAATAGTTTCAATCACCTAATAATAAACAAGCTGTACAAATTAAGAAAGTCTGCAAGGCAAGAAAACATGGATTACTTTATCCTAAAGGCCATTGAAAAGCTTCGCCAACATTTCCAAACGTATACCTAAGCTCCCTAAAAATTCAAGTTTATACTAAAAGACGACAATAACATTAATTATAAAATCTTTATTAACGCGTTGTACGTAAATAGCAAGCCTATTTTTTACGTTATTAATTCCACAACCTCTTTTTACTAAGCTAAGCTTTTAAAACCTATGTCGGTGAAGTGTAAGTAAAAGTTGTTAAAGATATTATAGATTAACACGTATTTGGCTCTACCTAACGTTGTTTTTTTTCGATACCAGTACTAACTTTATAGCGACAGAGTTCCAAGCGAATACTAAGATAATGGAAATCTATTATAAATCAATACCTATTAAGGTTTACTACAGTATTACGAAGGTTGAAATGGTATTCAAGTTACTCTACAATGCGTACGATATCTTTACGCTAGAGATCAAAGATTTACGGATTGAAAACCACGCTTTCAGATAGCGGTAAAGGGCTTGCATAATATTATAGGTCCTGATGGCCTATTGTCAACGCTTCTAGTTTTAAGAGCGTATCTACGCCTAACAAATGAATCCCTGCCATTCACATGTACCTGAAAGATAGGTGTAGCCGACGGAAAAATATTGAAGGAATTGCGGAAGGAATCGGCACGGCGTTAAGTTGATAATATCCTTAAAACAAAAAACGGCCCCACGAAGATCGACGTATTTGCTTTATCTTTATAATCCAAGTCCTTATATGATGGGAGCTACACAAATAAAATAGCGTGCATAAAATATTTACTATCACCAACCGTAAAGTAGTTATTAAAATTATTAATAGCTTTGAGACGTTTTGTATAACCTAAGTCGAGCCCAATATCAAAACAACAAAGGATAGAAATAAAAATATTTAAATAAAACGAATAAATGAATAAGACCCTCTTCCTCGCGTTATAAACAATTCAATCAAACGTCGCTAATACAGAGGACTACTAAAAATAAAAAACGTTCAAGATAAGGAATATATACTGGGTCGTATTTACAATACTACCTAGGTAAATAGGAAAGAAAAGAAGAATTGGAACATGGTTATAAAACTTCAGGTATAATATATTATTAAAACCATCGGTAAAACTATGAAAGAAAGCGATAATATTGAAATTATCAAACTTATAAATTGCAAAGTTATGAAATTTGTATCAAAAGCTGACTTTAATCTTTAAAACCAGAATATCATGATCTTTAGATCGAGGATCATACATAAAATTAAAGGTAATACCATGGGGCCGCTGTATGAAAAATCATGTCTAAACACTTTAAAATACGGTAATGAAAATAAAAACTGAATCCATACGCAATTGCTAACGATTAAGAAAATCAGCCAACACTAGGTTATTGATTTAACAACAAATTTGCTCACTAAAACTCAAAGGAAGTTCATCTTTAATAACCGCGATTTAACGTAAACGTACATATGGTTAATAACCAATCCACAAAAAATTGTATTACTAAAGTTACCACAGGAATTACGTACCTAATACCCTCTAAAAACAATAATACAATATATTGAATTATTATACGAATGAGCTAGAGTAGGCGTCTATTGATTCCTAACATATTCATCGCACGTTAAATTATGGTTAAATACAAGTTTTTAACCTATAACCCGTATTTACTAGTAATGTAAGAAAAAGATTTCGGCTTAGTGAGTATGCAAACTTACGATACCTTTTTATTGAAACTACCAATTTTATAGCATTAGAACAAAAAAAATTAAGGACTTAAAGCTCTTAAATTGCAAGCTAATCTTAACTTTAACGAAAAGTAACCAGTTTAACATTGAGGAATAGTCGATTCGTATACTTAGTGTTAATATTTACTTTAATCTCGGCCAAAAAGGGTAGGGCCCTAAATTGGTCACAATTACCAAAATTAACTTGACGAGGGCTTAACGGTACTTAGAATAATGCGCCTTGATAATATATCGCTAGCCTATATCAACCGAAGGCCTTTTACGACTCATAAATTGCGATATAAAAATAAAACTAAACAGATAAAAATTTCAACCAATTAAACATAGGGTTAAAGTAATAGATATGGAACCTGAATTAAGGAATCAATATGATGCCGATCGACCTGTTCAAAAAAAAATTCAATAATCTTTACAGAAAGTTCATTTGCAAATAATATAGACTTGTCGTTACAAATAGGTCTTTTAATAACCCTCGTTAATAAGAATAGGTAAAAGGGCGGGTTAATAATTACTGAAAACTTAATTAATCAAGCCTTGTCAAATGCAACAGGATTATATAAAGCATATTAACTTTAATGATTTATGGTATAATAGCCGGCGTTGTTATAGGTATAATATTTTATAAAACACTCAACGTTATTATGAAACAAATCAAAATTCTTTCTATTTTCATGGCAATTTATATCGACTCGAAAACCCTATTCAAATACTTCTTAGATCTCGGAACTATTCACGATAAACGTCTGATAATCGATATTATTATACTTCATAAAGCCTACGAAAGTAAGGAAATTGATAAATTTCGATGGATTAATAACGAAGATAATCCCATTAATTTCCTGACAAAAACTTTATTAAAAAGACCTTTGAGAGATTTATGAGCAACAATGGGCTAACTATATGTGTCAAAAGATAAGTTAAAATTCAACTTGATAAGGCTAAGTCACGTGCCAGCAAACGAGGATATACTAGCAAATTAAAAGTTTACCAGGGAAATACAACCGGCAATAGCGACTTCTTTAATTAGAACGGTTAAATTGGGGGTAATAATAGGTCAGTTAACTCACGTAGATTAAGTGAAAATAATAGTTAGCTTACTCTGTATTGGTTAAGCTGGCTAGTGGTAACAGTAGAAGTAGTGGGTTAGTTAACCTATGTTGGTCAAGTGAAGCTGTAGGCAGCTTAACTTGAATTAGTTAACATGGCCAATGGTAGCAGTAGGCCAGTACGTATAAGTTTGTGGCAAAAGACTTGTCTACGGGAGTTCGTGAAGTTGAGACCCGGAACTATGGGGCTAAGGGAGGCAATTGTAGTCAATTGGGCCATGAAATTAACAGGGGTCTGGCTAGTTGACGAGGAGGTAATTCAGTGGTAACCAAAAAAGATTGGTCGACCACACTAACATGCGCGCACAAAACAAAAAGCTTTCAGTGTTGAAACAATATTGACTGCTATTTTTAGCAGGTCAAATGCAGTGCAGTCAATCAACTTTACTTATAGTGAAGTTAACTGTGTTGACTGCAAATCAATTGATTATAGAATGCCCGATTTGGACTATGGCACGAGCCAAGCAATCGGTCATACAAATTACTGTAGAAACTGGCTAGCGGTCTGCCAAACCTAGAACAAAACATCAATCACTTTCAATGCAGCACCAGTTACTTCGACCAATCGAATCGACTACATTGTAACGATAGAGTCCTACAAACAGGACTTGAATGTATAGAAGCCCCACAAAACAATACACTCAACTTGCAGTTAGTATAATCAACTTGACTTACAGTCAAGTTGACTGACTGCACTGCAATTAATATTGTTCCAACACCTAATTTATCTAATTATTGACTTTATAGAAAGTACTAAGGTTCCAGGGTTACGATAATCAAGGGTTTGGTTCAATTGTGGTATATTAACCCACTCTTATATAAAGAAAAAAGTAGTTTAAGCTGTGTAAATCATACGATATTATGAAAGTTTATCATGTATAATATGCAAACTATCACTCTACTGGTCATAACCCGCGATCGGTTGAATGGTTATCCCTATATTTAATCATTACATCGAAAAAAAGTATATTGTTTGTAACCAACGGTATTGAGAAACAAAATTACGTTTTTTTAATTATTATAGTAAAAGCGGTTGCCCCGTCGTATAAAACCTTACTAAATATTAAGCCCTTTTAAATGCGGGCTTATCTTTAGGTAAAACATCTTTCTAATAAAAAAAGCCTTTTTTTGTGTATTAGTCATAAACGGTTAATATCAGTTACCCTTTTATATATCAAGTTTCAACTATAGAGGCAGACTAATCCTCCTCCTCCTCCTAGGAAAGTAATATAAAAGAGCTGACCGAAATTACTAGATTACATCGGTCCACACCTCGTCAGTTTATATAGCTTTTTAATACGGCAGCCGATCTGTTTCTGAATTTCCCACACATTGATACCACGATATTTAACCTCGGGAACCTATTACAACTTAGCATACGTATATATAAGGCAGCTATTTCATATTAATCACGTTTTTTATCGGTAAACAACAAGTTTCCAGCCTTTTGAAAGAGTTTACTTATATCCTTTCGGTTTTTCCTAAGTTTTATCACACACCTTACCAAAAACGTTTCAAATCTCTTTTGCAATACATTCATAGGCTACCCCCACATTTGTTAGTTCTTCCACTAAAACTATACATGATTCTTTAACAATCAACGAAATTTTCAATAGATCCTGCCATATCTTTAGTCAAAAGTTATAATAAGTCCATATATGACGCTGCTAGTACACACTTGATGGGTTCTATCCTCCCTTTTCAAAAATATCAAGAGCTATTGCAAAAGCGTTAGTAAATTGTATTGCTTTCAGTAGAAAAGAACTCTACGGTACACCATATCTAATGTTTCAATGTTAAGGTTTTTAATAGGGCCATTGACGCGTAAAGATGAGAATTAAATATATACAAGATAGTATATTAGGTTTATTAGCAGGCCATTACCACCTTTGTCACCAGATTTAACGGAGTAAGATATGTTAAGCATCGGGAGTTCGTCATTTGTATTACAGATTACTTGATAAACAATATCATATACGAAAGCTCCAGCCTCTAACAAGGTTATAGTTTGCTAGCGGCGTCCTCCTTTTAAGATTTTGTCTACATAATCAACCACTTTCTCCAAGGTTACCCTGGAAGTTTCGACGAATCAGACTAATAAAACCTTATAATTTGATTGTCTTCCTTGTCACATATGTAAGAAAATACTTGGGCTATTATAGAAAGCCATAATAAAGACTCAATTGATTCAAATATGTCTATAGACGCGTTTGAACCCCGAAAAAAAATGGTAAAGTATCTGCACCTTTAAATTAATTAAATTACCACCCCTTTTCAAAAACCATCCCTTCAAATATAATTAAAGGGAAGAACTTTAGGGTTTTCATTATGGTTTCCAAAAGAAATAAATGCATTCTCGAAGGTTATTTGTTTGAATATAGATTTTTATAACGCCTATAATTTAATTAGGAAGCTATTCCATCAGTTTATCAAATCTTTACGAGGTTTATTATTGATTATAAGGGTGCTAGCATTGAAACTACTTTTTTGAAAAAATAATGCTACCTACGCTTTTCAACCTATTCGAGGAAACCTCCATTACATTGGTTTAAATATGATATACCTGCATACTAGAGGGGGTCCCCGCGTAGTTTATTCCCTTTTGAAAAAAAATGTTTTTTGAGGTTGAAAAAGCAACAGTAAAGGAAATCATTTTGTAAGCCGGGTTCGCTATGGTAGACGTTTATTAGTCCCGGTTCAGTTAATCTGTTGATATATGTTTTACGACTTGGATCGTCTTCTCTTTAATCGTTATAAAGACTATTTTCTCTGCCAGAACTATTGAAGCCATGATAATTAATAATGAAAGATTTAAGAAACAATTTTATAAATAGGTTAGTTTAAGGTAATACCAAAACTAATCACATATATACCTGATTCAGTACCTTAATCATTTGGCTTTTTAAAAAAGATTTTACGTCCAGCGTTCATAACATAACCACCAAGTACTTCAATTGTTTCAGCGTTTTTTTATCAGAATACTTAGAATGTCTTGTAGCTTATAAAAGTAAAGAGATAAGTTTATCCGACTTTTTCAGGCTTAGTTGGATTTGATTCAGGCAGTTATAATAGTTAGTTATGTAGTGAAAGAGGCAGTATTGACTTTGGTTAGGAGAATATTTAGGAAAAAGAAGCTGGTGGCGGTCCTCCATAACGCTAAACGGCTGCTTAAAGTCGAATTTGTAACCAAATATATGAAGTTACATCAATACTTTACTATAGGAGGCCTTTTAGCGTCTTTTCTAGAGCTTTTAACCGTCTCCCCAGCTCGGGCGAGCTTCCCGAGAGGTGAGTTAGACGTTTCACCAAGGTTTTTCGGTATTAAAACCATATCCGTAGGCATTATCCCAACTATAAATACTGACGTTTTTATAGGTAATACTTCGATGCAGCCTATTAAGTTATTTATGGTACCTAGCGTTGCAAAGTTTGTAAACTTATTTTAACCTTTAAGTTGAGTTTTTTTTTCTGCAAAGAGTACGACCGACGTATAAATCGCTTTATATTAAGTGCTTCTATACAAATGAAATTCAGGGTTATTAGGCTTTTTCAAACGCAAAACGAAAATATAGGATTTACGATTACCTATGTTAACATAAGTAAAAATAGCGTAATTTATCAGGCGTTTTAAGTATGTTACGCGTTATAAGGTGTAGATATAAATAAAAAAATAAGAATCTTAGTTCGTTAAGAAAAATCAAGGGATAGATTCTATGTAAAAGTATTTAAGCTACAACCTTTTTCCTCTTATCTTACATTGAAGTGATAAGGTGCTTATATGTGATGCTTGCTGTAAAGCATTTTTTACACTCAGATACGGATTATGTTTTATATTAGAAAAGAGGTTCGTTTTAACGCGATTTATTTTCTCGTTAATGTTGAGAGGAACTTGATGTAGTTCGAAGTTAACAAGATTAAAATTTGAAACGTATATCGAGAATAATTTACCGATATAATATTTACCGAGGTATACTGTTGAGTTCCAATGATACAGAGTATGATTCAAGGGGATTTCAACCTCGTTTATGAACGGGCGAAAAATTTTTATATAAAGTGCGCGGGTGATAGGATTTAGACAACTAGTTAATTACTAGGGGTACATATCTTAGTAGTAAGGGAAAGACTCCTACGTATTAGTTGTGACACGTGTTTTATTTTACCTTTACTAATATAAACAACCTTTTAATTAAAGTTTGGTTTGATTTTATTATAGATTGTATTATAAGGTTCTTTTAACTATTTTCCTAGTTAAGGGGGTTTATCGAAACCCCTCCACATAATTTCGCGCATTCGAAAGAGTTTTTTCAAGATTCGACGGTGTTGTTAGTGGGGGAATGACTTTTTTATATTTTGAGAGAGCCGTGGTTAACTAGGCGATGGTAAACGAGTGGGCGAATGTTTCCTTTCTTATGCTTTCAAGTTTGTTTTATAAGTGGTCGGTAGACCGGTTTTTACACGTGTAAAAATTATAGAGTAGTGGATGTTAAAGTATGAATATTTTTATCGTTGTATGATGAGAGCTGACCCGGTTCAGTCGTGTAGCATTGACTTCTTAGAGTAGATGCACTTTATTATAAAGGTTAAAGAATTGCGTATTGAAATGTAAAAAGCTAAAATAAACTACGTTGCTGGATTTCTCGACATTTACGTGATTGATAATTAATATTATATTGATTTCCTTTCAAAACTTTTTTTACTTGGTGTTCATAATTACTTGATTTTACATACCCTTTAATAAGTTTATATTTTATGAACGGGAATATTAAATAGGTTTTCTGCTATAGACGATATTTACGCGGAATTTTTGGACGATTAGATTGGTACGAAGTGATTTATATTATAGGGTATCAAGTTATCTATGAAAGAACTTTGACATAATATTATTGGTATACGTAATACCTTTATAGAGCTTCAAAACGTTTTAATATGGTTTTTATGGCTTATTGTAAGGTTATTATAAAAGCCTATTGTAATTGGTATTACAAATACACTATTTTCGAGGTTTTTTATAAATTTGAAAGTAGTTGAAGTTGTTTATAATCCTTAAGTTCGTTAATCGAGATTTTTCCAACCCGTAATTTTGGAAGATTATTATTCTAATCCCCGTATATTCTAAGGGATTGGAACAGCTAGTAATTCGAAGGATTTCTTATTTCTTTTTTTCCTTCAATAGGGTTCACGATGAGTACGAGGGAAACCGCTTTAGTGTTTAACTTCTAACTTTATTTCTTCCATTATTCATGATATAAAATAGCTTTAGCTAAAGAAAAATCGTTTTTTACAAGGATTTTGAAAGGGTGTTGAACCTATTATTTCATAATTCTTTTCATTTCTGACGTAAGTAATGTCATGTTTCAGCGTTGTTTATCTACCTTTATATACGAAATTTTAACTAGCTGAGAGGTACGAGTATATTATTAAAACGGCACGGTACGATTATATTACTTGCTATGCGATACGTTTTAAAATCTTACCCTTTTTTCTGATTTTTATATAATCTATATAGCGGATTTTGCCCGGTTTTTTCGAGTCTTATTTTGATTTATACGGACAATATGCTTTATGTACAGGTTTCGGAGTGCTTGGAGAAAAGTCTCGCCAGCTTTGGAGAAAAAAAACCTATAGAAAGCCGACCATTGAATTAGAGGAAAAGGTTGGAATTTGTATACCAAAAATCTAAATTAATTTACATTACGAATCGAAATGGTTTGACACATTTTAATAATTACAGTAACCTGTTTGTATTTATCAGCGCGGGAGTTTTGAATACTTTTTTGGAGGTTATCAAATTTAATATTTTCGTTAATTCAGGTTTTGATTTCAGTAAATTATCTCCGGATGGGTTTATATTAAGAAGCAGGTGGTCAGCGCCTTTAAGGTCTTCCGATACTGTTAAGAGATTTCGTGTACGTAACACTATATTTTTCCATGACTTTTCCGAAGAGCTCTCGTTTTTATAATTGTGTTTATGTTTATGTATTCTGCAGAGACCTAGAACATTAGCCTTGGCTAAGGGTACCTTGAATCCAAGGTTAACGTCGCGTTAATTTCTGCCGATGAATCTTTTATCCTGCTATACTATATTATGATCAATTTCTTCGTTTTTGAGGACGCCAAAATACTGATAAAAATGGTTACCTTAACGTATTAAAGGTTCTATTTCGTTTATGAATACAAAAGAGCCAACGTATAATACCCTTTTGTATAGCGCATTTTGGAGTTAAGGGCGACTTAACTGCCTCCACATAATGCTTTTATAGTTTGCCGTCAAATTATTTCCGGCCGTAAGAAACGGGTATTTGAAAAGGTCGACTAGGTTTTTTTACTATAATTAACTCTTTTCCAACAGTCTAGATTTACTAGGTTTTTAATTTTGCCGACATATCTTTATTCCGACCTCGACACCATAAACTTTATAAAACACGAGGTTTACGACTGTTAATAGCCGACGAAAGATTTGCGGTTCTTCCGAAGTTTATTTGAATAACTGTTTTTTTGCAAAATTTTCTATCATGGAGTAATACTTATTATCCAGCTAGTATTATTCAACTCTCGCTATTTTGAACTAAAGAAAAATGACGGCGGAAAGGCTCGCAACTTGTGTGTTCCTACTCTACAAGAACAATCCTCCTCAAAATCTTCGTCTCCAAGCTTTACCTCATAATCCGTTAAACAAAACCATTACAAATAGAAACCTTTTTTTTCTTATCGCTGACTAAAATAGACAAATTCATGAAGTTTAAAACCTAATCTTATACACCTATGATTAATTTTTGAGCAATTTATTATATGCAATGATTGAATGCTGATAGAGTTTTATGTTAACAGTATTTTTCTTCGCAGCGTGTTATATAGCTACTAGAATCTCAATTATGGACTTCATTTATATAAGTTTGTCCACGTACCACGTAAAAAACACAGGGTACCACAAGGTGTTCCAAAAAGGGTTCAACCCTATATAATTGTAATATAGCAAAGTTTCGTAACCATTGCACTTTGAACATACTCTTTTTTAAAAGAAAAAAATTATAAATGAAACCTTTTAACAGAAATTGAGTTACAAGTTAACCTTTTTAAAAAAAAACCTTAAAGCACTCTACAGTTTCAAGACCCGTATTATTATACGCGTATAATAGCTGTAGCCTTGGTCGAGCCGTAATATTCGGCCTTAATAGTCCCCTTTAGACACCTATTCGTATCGAATATCTGACAACAATCCAAAAAAAAAAAGTGGAATAACCTGTAAAACAATTATACCCTAGTAGAAAGCCTGCGGCAATAGGGAGGATATACTTCACAACTTGTACAGCGAGCCATATTTTTAATATAGGCTGTAAATCCAGTGAGCGTAAATGAAATAAAATAAGGTATACTATTCAGCGTGTGATATGCCGAGAAAGGTATCCAAAGTGAAGTTGGGGGCTTGACTAAGTGGACGGGGCGTTGGTGTAGGTGGTAACGGATTATAAATAAAAGGCCTTCATATGATAAAGTTTAAAGTATTCTTTTAAAAATAATAAAACGTAAAAACCAGGTTTTATTTATATCTTATTATAAGTCTAGAAGGCTTTATTAGCATAAGGATCTAGGGACGGAATCGTTGTTTATAAGGGTTATTCTCTGGATATACCGCTGCTCGAGTAGTGCGCCGGGTCAATGATATTTTTTATAACCAAAAACGGGTTGTCGGAAAAGATTCAAGTGGTGGTAAATCCCATTGGCGATGTTTTGGTGGAAAAGGGGGCATATGAAGTGATGGTGTTGAGAGCAAGTAAATTTCAATTTTTTTCTCGATTGTGGGCACTGTTAGGGTTTTCAGTATAGGCCACGTACTTTTCTTGACATAGTTTTCAGTGCATCCATACCAAGAAAGTTGATGTAAGGTCGAAGATAACATTTAGGTTTATGCTAGGGTTTATGAAAAACCTAATAGAGGGGGTTTCTGAGGAAAAAATTACTGAAGCCGTTGAATCTTAGGTTTTTAACCATAATAATGATTATTCTATCATTCTTGGAAACTGGTTGGTATTTTGGAAATATAGTAATAAATACCTTGAATACCGATTTATAGTTTTCCGAAATAAAAATAAAAATAACGTTGGGTATCCGTAACCTTTACCTTATAATATACAATTTTTTCATATAATATATAAAAGCCATCTGCGACTTCTAAACCATTATCTTAAATTCTCCAGAGAAATTAAGGTATATGTAAATAGTATCTCAATAATATAAGTTTTAAAAGGGGATTTAGTAACTTCTTTTCAAGGTGTACAATCATTTTTATATATTTGCTAAAGTTTAAGGGAGCTTTATATCAGTGTGTTTAAACCCAGGACATATTGAAATAACTGGTAACAAATATGTAAAAAAATCGTTAAAGACAGCGTCGTTATCGAGGTATCTATTAACGCGAAAAATACTTTATTGTTTTCTCCAGTTTTAAATTTTGTTTCGAAAAAAATAAAGATGGTTAAATCCGTTTAGTACATTTCAAAATAGAGGCGTTCGTTATATACGTATACACGTTAGGATCTTAAGTATCGTTTTAAGTCAGGTATCAAATGCGGAAAATCTTCGTTTAAAGGTCAATCAGCTGCTTTACCACTTTTTCCACATCCAATTCTCTATCTTTTTCATGTAATAAGGAATGAGTATAGAGACCTTTCAATATATTATCACCGCTTCCAACTGTTTAACGCAGATAAGTGTTATTCGCTTTCTCAAAAAAAAAGAAGCATATTTTATATCGTTTAATACCAATATGGCCTTAAAGTTTCAATGTCCTGGCCGTGTTCGTAAAGGAAGTAATCTACCTACCGCGTAAATAAAACCTGTTTTAAAATAGTGTTTTTAAACCCTCATTACTTTCTAAAGTCTATTAGAGTTACGAGTTAACCCTATTTTTATTCAATATAATGGATATTACTAGGCGAAAAGAAACGTTAATCAAGTTGTTGTTGGCAGGTCTTTAGATCGTTGCAACGTTGTCAATTCAATTGGTCGAAGTAACAGAAGTGTTGCATTGGTCAAGTGGTAGATATATTGTTTAGGTTTCGCAGACCTCTAGCCGGTTTTCACTGTAATTTGTATGGCTAATTGCTTAGCTCGTGCTCTAGAGTGAAGTGCAGCGTACTGCACTCGACTTACACCCAATGCAGTAAGTCTCCATAAAGCAATACACTCAACTTACAGTTCAGTATAGTCAACTTTACTCATAGTAAAGTTGATCTATTGCACTACATATAATACTAAACCAACAGTTGTATTTATAGGATTATAAACCCATTTCAACACCTGCCGGCAATAACTTTAAAACGGCCTCTGTCTTTCATATTAACCTTATCTCAATTTTACACATTTTACACTTTTTTAAATGATTTCTAAAGGTTAATTAAAAAGTTGACAATAGCTACTAAGTAGGTATTAATAGCAGCGCTAATTAGTAGGAGTTGGTTCTAGGCGGTGTAAGCCGTATATAAAGGTGTTTCGGCATTGGAAATGGCGAGGAAAATTATTATAGAGGCACCTTCTATCTAGATAAAGTTCTTATTCTCCTTTTTGGCAGAATTTTCCTTCTCTTAGCCGGTAGTGCGCCTATTTAACGTGATTGGGTTCAACGATGTTAAAGTTAATATGAATAAGACAATATAGCATTGTTAATCGATTTGCCGACATTTTCGTAACTAGGCTAACGTGGTACACTGTTAAAAGAGCCGCGATTCCAATGCCGGTAAGGATATATTGACCTTTATATTTAGTAGTTATGCACCAATTAGTTTAGTTTTCATTTCTTTAATTCTTTGGTTTAATTTTTTGTATCACCTAAAAGTGCTAACCATATGGCCTGTATATTGCACCCTTGATAATGTAAAACGTCACAGTGCCAGCAGAAAGGTTCACAACCTAATTAATCTTTACAACAAACACCCTATTCGAAAATTCATGTTTCTAAGTTATACTATTGAATTCATTAAATTAACTATTACTAATAAAATCCTTTTAGTTATCAACTAAACAAATACAAAAATTTGAAAACCTAATGTCACTCATCTGCAGCTAATTTTGGAATAATACGTTACACGTATATTTTAAATGACGATAGTTGTTTAAAATGATTTGAATTGATCCCCACTACATGCTTTAAACTCAAAAGACTTTACAGAAATAAACCATATTTGTATGTGTTTATCCATGTGCTACGAAAATTAAGGAAGACACCACTAAGTGATCAAAAAAAGGGTCTTAATTTAATATACTTACAATATAACAAAATACATCGCTATCTCTAAACCTCTATTTATGAAACTCAATTACGAATGAAAGTTGCCAAAGGTCTAACCTCAAGCCAATCTTTGAAACAAGACTTTAATGTACCTCACAATTTAGAAACCCGTCACATTGTACAGGCATGAAAGCTATAACCCTAGCCATATCGTACTATATGACCATCTTCATCCTTGTTAGACGCCTACTTGCATCGAACATCTTACAGCCTTAAGAGAGTGAAAGGTCTTACAAAACACATATATCTTAGTCAAAAGCTTGCGCCGATATGGAAAACATACTTCATAACGTAAGATATCTTTTTCCAATGGTTCGCTAACATTAAAAGTGTAAAATAATGTAGAAAGTAGTATATTACTAAGCGGGTGGTGTGCTGAAGAAAGCCTTCAGTCGACAGCTAAAGGTTTCCGAAATAATGTCGAGAGAAAAAGCGCCGCTAAGCGAGCGGGGCGCTAATATAGTTGGTAATTACTGAAAAAAAAATGAATTAATAAATATATAAATAAATAAAGCTGTCCTATACAAGCGTTCATAATAAAGGTCTTTAAAACCTTCAAACGCAAAGCTAAAATTTCATCATAGTGAAAGTTTAACAGGTTACGTTAGTACAAATAACGAGGGACGGAATTGTTGTTTTTAAGGGTTATTTTCTATATACACCGCTACACAAGCGGTGCGCTGAGGTGATGACAATCTTTATAGCCAAAAAGGGGTCGCCGGAAAAGATTCAAGTGGTGGTAGAGCCGATTAGTAGTGTTGTGATCGATTAGAGTGTATATAAAGTGATGGTGTTAAAAACAACTGGACCAGAAATCTTTTCTTAAAAGTGGGCACTGTTAGAATTTATGGTGTAAGTCCCTAACCTTTTTTGATAAGGTAGTCCATACACTAACATCAAGAAAGTTAATATCACATCGAATATAGAGTTAGTTCAGTTGTACTCGTAAGGGATTTATATTTATTTAGTTTTGCAGCGAACATATTAGAGATCCTCGTTTTAATATACATAGTTATAAGCTTCGTGTAAGAGATAAAGAAAGTATTCAGTGAAATAAAGGTTACGGTTTGGAATTGTGATATTTGTTAATACTTAGTGGAGCGGTTGCCAATGGAGGTTATTGGTATTACAGCTAAGGTTTTAATGCATTTGTCGTACTAGGTAGCTAATATGGCGACGGAGCGCGTTTTAGTTACAACTATCTTACGCAATAGGGCTATTACGCAAAGTAACTTTCGGAAAACATACGAGTAAAACACTTTTACTTACTTTCGTATTGATTTGTTATTGTTGTTGCAGACATTAAAAGTAGTTATTTTTATTTGTTTTGAGTTTTGATGAAAGATTACAAAGTACGATATAATTGTTTTCGTTTTTAAAGCGCTATTTCGATCCTTTTTTATTATTGCCTTATAGCGCGCATCATTAAGTATGCGGAACCCAACTTCGTGTATACAACTTTTATGCGTAACTTTGATAGTGCTTTAATTTTCTTTTTACCCATTTACCTGCCTTCTTTATACATACCTTTTGATTTGCTACTTACCGTTACAAGGTAACGGAATACGAGTAAACTTTGCGACTTCTTTTACCGGCTATGAGCCCCGAATTAGAATGTATACGCTCTTTACGCGGCTCTGTTATCGCGGTTTCAATTATTTCTTTAATAAAAAAAAAAGTCGGATCGCAACTCTACAAGCCGTATTTTTAGTCAGACTAAAACTTTAAGCTTTTGTGAAGATTTCGTGCCTTTAAAGCTTGTGGCCACCTAAAGGTCTTAATAAAGAGGATGGTTCGAGGTCTAGATATTACTTACAATGGGTGGTTGTTGCATATATAGATCTTTAGATTATATTATCTCCTAACATTATCTGTGGTATTATCATAGCAGCACGTAATATACGGCTTCAAGTTCTAATGAACAAAAAAAAAATCAAAGAAGCACGCCTTTCAGGTTTATGAAGCTTAATACGCTAAGTTCGAAAAAAAAAAAACTAAAGTTTTTACAAACGGGTTGAAGGAATATGAAAATGAATATAAACGCATCGGGTACAGGTATGCAATTTTCTGCATCGGCAAAATTAAGACTACTAAGTTCAATAGCCTCAATATAATTACCACAATTTTCGACATATAACTGATCAAAGTTTTCTTCAATTTGAAACTTATTATTCCCGACTCCTTTAACAATATTTAATTTATGTAAATAATACTTCATTGATATAGAGTGTACAATATTATTCTATCGTATTTTGACAATACATTTACCATCGTTTTGGTATATTGACCGACCTCCAAAAAATTTATGAATTATGAAATAAAGCCTTAGACATATATGTATTACAATGATAAATCCATTCACAAACTTATTATCAAAGTCTTTAAAAACAATATCCGCCTCGATATCGAAAATTTGGTTTCAGTTAATGATGTTAAATACCGATGAAAATGTAAATTCGATGCAGCCGATGCCTACTGATGCGCCTAGAAATAGTAAAAAGTTATTACTTTTTTATGAAGGATTGGATTGCATTGAGTAAATTAAACTCGTGTCTGAATTTAAAAAGATATCTCGTCAAAAGTATTTCTCCTTCTGGTTACCATTGTTACAGCTTACATTATACCAGTTCCTAATCATAAGGTGCGGGTATAAAAGATTCTTGTTATATGATTAACTAGTTAAACTCATTCATACGAATGTACGTAACATAATATGTAAATATGAACTGTGATTTCTTTATGTGGATATTACTATATACCCTTATAGATAGTATATATAGGCCAAAGGGTAGTGCACTATATTGCAGGGTGCACTCCTGCAGCGTGCACGATAACGTATCATGCTGCAGGCTGCACTCTTATAAGACGCAAAAGTGTACCATGCATAGATTGGTCTGGAATGCTATTCCAGGCCTATGGCAATGCGTGGAGCGGTCTAGAAGAAGTATTTCAAAGTTATACGCTCTGGGCGACGGCTTATAAGCTCTCATCTGTAACGTATACCTTTGGATACTTCTTCTTGATTTCTATCTTTATCTTTTATATTAAAAATACCAATTATCTTAATTACTCTGCGATGACCTTATCTTCACGTAAATATTATAGGCGTTAGACCATACCGACACTAATTAGTAGCCGACTCGGTCGATTATAGATAGCTTAAGAAGAAAATATAAATATTCGTTAAATATCTATAGCGAGATGTTGTAGCGTTACCAATTGTTTGTACTTTAATACTTCGTTTTTACAAGAATTATACACAGACGTATACAAAAACTGTAAAGACTAAGTGACTTAAAAAAGGAAAAGTTTAACACGATATCATCAACCTCTGTTTAGCATTCTATTTGCTAAAAACCTCGTTATGTTATCATTAACCCCTGTTTGGCGCTTTAACGTATCTAGGCACTTCTTAGAGAGCGTTTTGTTACATACCAGACTACATAAGCCAAATTACCAAGTTTTTCGGAATCCTTTATTAGGACCTACCAGATACCAGAACACGTAAGCCAAGACACCAAGATTCGGAGCCCTTTACTAGGACTTACCGGATACCAGGCTACCAAAGTTACGATCGGTTACATAAAAATAAATAACCCGATCACTTTACTAAATCGGTTATATACTAAGTAACCGACCGACTCCCTTTATCAAGTTCTATTACAACACGTAAATACGGACAGACTAACGCACCCCGAAACACATAAGGATACAAAATTTCCTTTACCTTACCTAATTTTTCACAACCACATTGTTTATTCCAAGTTTACCTACGATTGCCCTATTCATTCTAAGTCCAGTACCTATAACGTTTTGATTTTCCCTAACCATTTGGCTAATTTAATGCTATTAGCACTAGTAAGAACTAATTTAAGACGGCTGACAAGCTTATTGCGTTAGTAAACACTATCTCAACTGTATTGATTACTTTATTCGCTTTATATTCACCAGATCACCCTAAACTTTGGATATACCTCAACATACCACGATATTACAAGATTTTAGCATATCGCCCAAACGCCATAAGATAATCGCAACTATGGCCCCAAATCCAATAACACTAAAGGAGACTAACGCTTCCTTTGACATACTCGTCAAATACATGGGAATCAGAAAGGCCATAATATAGTAAATCGACCTAAGCCTTTGGAAAAACACTATCGATTTACCAGTTAAGAAACTAAAACCCTATATCATCAATACATACATCTTAGCTTCCATGTATAATTACTAGGAATAGCAAATCCAAAGACCTGACTTACTAGACGAATTCCATAACAATTTCTCAGTTTAGACGTTAGATATAAAGCATATAGTAAACCCTACTATTGCCAAAGCATTATGAATTTACCTAAAAACCAAAGGAATCAATACCCTAGGAGGTGAAAATAGGCGCTTTGTAAAGACTTTATTCGAAACAATATAACTTACTGACGTACTAGATTAGGAGGGAAAAGATTTATAGCTTACGGACTTTGTAAAAGGATGTTACCTTACGGGACAAAAAAGACTATTACTGAAACGAGGGGGACCAAACGCAAAAAAAAAAAATCCTATACTCCAGACAAGAAGTAGGAATTACGAGGAAGTAAAACGCCTATAATTCTTATCCACCACACAGGTACAATACACCCCTACACCGATACACACTGTGGAGAAAGACCGAACACAAAACCACTCCCCAAACGTAAAAAACTACCCAACCAGCTATAACGAAGTCAGCCGGAACGTAAAAAGCAATCCGACCGGCTATAGCAAAGTTACCAGAAACGAAGAGAATAACCCGCCCCAAAAATTAACAATCGCCCAGAATATAAAAAACAACACAACCTAGGAAATAATAAGTAACGCAAATCGCCAATACGTGCCATATGAACCAATGCTTTTCAACTATGACCCCAACCGCGACCTCCCACTATATCGCTTCCCCACATATAAAAGCGATCCTACGAAATTAACTAATTTTACCAAACTATGAGATAGGGATAACAATTACAACAGCGAGACTTACAATGTATTAGATAACTAAATACGTATTATACTTAATATATGTGAAAAACTAGATATTAAGTTATTATAGTTTCATATTATTTTACCTGTAATACTTTTCGGATTAGTTAAGAAATGGTATATATACCACCTTATATAAATGAGTATATTCGCTGAGTATTATAATCGCTTTAAATTTTACTTGAATAACAAGATTAATTACAAGCAGTACTATAAGCACTAGACTGGTACGACGTGGAAAGTTGTGAAAACCTAAGAGGAAAATACCTATAAAAACTTATAAGAAATCTTCACAGCCCTATTAGTAAAATTCCGAAAATATTAAGTAGCTTTCGGACCGAATTAAAAAGGCGATAAACTATTTATTTAAATAGTAACAAAAGCTTGTCGTAGGAACTAAGATTTCGATCTTACACTTTTTAAACTAAAAAAATATTTAAAGGCCTTGTATATAATCCTTAAAACAATATTCGAAATATTTAAACGTTGGTAAATAAGCTTCGAATCAGTATTCGTAGCTAATAAAATAGAAAGCAAAGCCTAAATTACCAAAACAAATTTTGCCAAGATAATCTACTATGTTTTAAACCGGAGGTTTAAGTTTTACTCGAGGAAAAACCAGGGCCCAAAGTACAGGTATTAGGAAGGAAGCTCCGGTAATAAAAGACAAGAACGACCGTTCGAAAATAAAGAAAAACGCACCGAAACCATAATAATACTTACAGAAAAATACACCGCACCTTATGAGTTTGTAAAATCGTTACATAATACATGGTAAAATCGGTTATTAATTTACAAATTACCTCGCGTACGAGAAAATTTGAATTAAACGATAATTTTAAGCCGATTACATACCCAAAAATCAGATAAATGCTAACTTTACAATATACGAAGCCAAATATGAAGGTACGGATAACGGATTGAATAACTACTTTTACGATAATATATCCAGAAAAGACGACCGTAAGAACGATAATACCTATTAATTAGCCTAAGACGACGAAACCGCCTACCGTATTTTTATTAAATTATGAAACGCCTGTTTTGGGTATATCGCCGGACTAGATTACGCGAAAAAAATACTCAACGTCTAAATAACATTACAATTTACGTTATCTAATAGGTACAAAAATAGGTCTTAAGGTATTATACCTGATATTACAGTAGCCGAAATTTCGACGACCGGAAAAGGCTAGTTCGATGCATTTACGGCGAAGTTTTCAAATTTTAGCTAAACCATGTAGGAGAATACCAAAAAGTCTTATTTGGTAAAGGTAAGGCGTCTTCGCTCGGAATAGTCGTTATAAATACACATTGCGGGCCGGTTAAGTTATACGTAATAAACTTTAAAATACTATTTTTACTTTTACTAGTTGATATAAATAATCTCGAAATCAAAGTCCGGAATATAATTAACTAACTTGTTCGCATCTTAAATAGTATATCTATACCATTTCAACTTAAATTCAGCCATTTATAGTTTTATTTAAAAATACATATAACTGATTCCGTTTACTTAATTTAGCCGAAATTATGTGTATCATATCGACAATTCGGATATCCGTTTACAAAACGCCTTTTACGTCTACTTTATACTATGAACTATTCGGATATAGTAAAAAGCGCATTTAAGACTATCGAAAAGTTCTACTATAAATACAAATTACATTTTCAGGCACCACTACGGTTTAAATTCCGTCTTTAAAATAATATAAACTTTAATTACGAGGTAATATTTAATATTGTGTATCCAAATAGCTAACCAGTCCTTTACGCCATTAACGTAGTAATATCGTTTTAAACCGCTAAATTTATACGAAGCGCTTTCGTTAAAAACTATTAGGACATTTTAATTGATTATTAATTGAAAGTTTACCTCATGCGTTTTAACTAAATTACGTACAGCGTTAATATAGTCTTCGACTTTTCCGAAAAACGTTTTAAGGCCCGAATAACTAGTAGTAAGTATTAATAAATCCTAGTAAAAGTTTTATATGGTATTGGAAAATGCGAAATGTATTATGAACCGTCGAAAAAACGTATATAATATTGTTAAAAAAGTTAAAGGGTAATAGATTTAAGGAGTCTATCTTTTAAATAGCAGTTAATGCTATTAATAACAATTTTGGCTCTAATAAACTCATCCTTACACTTTTCGTTCTCGATACTTACCCGAGTATCTATATAAACTTTACACTATTACTATCTATAGTATAAAAGACAAATATCGTGGCAAAACCTATAGTAACTTTACGATTACTACGAGTTAAAAATGACGTATCCAGAGCGTAAGCTATAAAAAAGAGCCTATGTGAAATTAACGTTTTGGATTTGCTATTACAGTTTAAAGTTTTAGTTTGAAAAATAAGGGATAAATAAATTAAACATTAAAAGATTAATGGAATTACGGGCTATAATATGATAATTAATTTGTCAAACGGTACAAATTCGTTTTGATGGATAATAATACGTAGGTATAGAAAAGAGGTAAAAGGAATCGGCCAGGATCCTTAGAACGACTGAAACCGCCTATATACCACCCCTCTAAACGATAAAAACGACCAGAACCGCCTATATTTTACCCTTCGGAACGATGAATTCAGCCCGACTCCGTATTTAGCTTCGGCTTCAAAATACGATTCCACCCCGACTACACCAAATAAAAACAGAACATTTGCGTTAACTCCACTAAAACTTCGCCGCTGAGGATGACCACTCGACTCGGAAATGAAAAAACGCCCTAGGAATTTTACCAATGATTCCTTTATTACGTAAAAGGAATTAGAAAACCGCGAACTTACTTTAAAACTTCGCTACAAAGGTATTATCACCACCCTAAATGCTTTATTCGAATAATTTACCTAAATAGAGATTTCAAGCTTTAATCGACTGAAGCTTTTTTTGCTTTAAATTATTCTACTCGAATATTAACGGAACCTTTAAGATTTTCTCAACCGGCTTCATTTACGAGGTGAAAGATAAAATTAGAAAATCTTACGAAAAGATTCGTTTAATTGTTAAAGATTATAACAACAAAGGTAAAAAGAATATTATAACCCAATTACCTACATTACAACGAGTTATCCACCGCCTGATTCTTAAATTAGTAACCTCCCTCAACGTATTACGTAACTTGTATATCTAACTCCGAGATATAACATAGGCCTATATACAATTTAAGGAACGGTTGAAACGGTGAATCTACATAGATATATTAAAAGTCCTTAGATAATACCATCCGCTTAAAATAATATTATGTATGTTAACGCCTTTTTAAGGTTTAGGTAAATCTGGTATATACTGGTATGACATTTATTAAAAGAATTATAAAAAGAGATTTGGGATACGTAACTTTACCTTTAATCTGTACCTGTTGGTATCGACTGCCTATTCGGAGGGCTTTGCAATTACGGTAATACAAAAAAAAAACGATACTTTAACCTTGTATAACTCCCCGTTTTCCGCATTTAAGGAAAGAAAACTTTTGGAGGCTGGCTTAAAGGCGAAGCCTAAAACCTACCTATTAAAGGATAATATAATAGATTTCAATATTGTTACGATTATACTTCGGAACGGCATTTTGGGACTTACGTAAAAGGGAAATTTGGATAAGGTAGCTTTTATCGTCTTTAAATAACGTAAAAAGGGCTAACGAATACAAATGTTAACGCGTACGAGGAGCTTAGGTTACGTCTATAACATGATTCAAGGCGGTATTCAACCTTTCAGTCGCCGTGTAATGCCAAGCCAACTCAACAGACGATATATATAAGGCGTTTAACAAACATCTTTTATGGAAAGTATACAATTGAAAGCGAGGGTTACAATATATGCCGTTAAATATACGTATTATAAAGCTATTTGTTTCTACTAATGGCTTTTTTACTAATAATAACGATAATAGCTTATAAATCGGCTTTTTTTTCGTTTTCGGCAACGAATTACCTGTTCGAAACAGCTGTACGATTTGTGGAAACATTATTTATTGAAGATTTACTAAATGTAAAAGGGTTACGAAGAACGTCCTTGTTTCTGAAATTTATAACATGGTTAAAGGCTTCGATTCGGGTATGATTATAGCGATAATAATCCGGATAATTATTTTAACCTTAGTTTATGCCTTATCCCTTTCATTATTTACATAAATCTTTTTCGCTTTATAAATACATGGTCAAACTAGGTACCACGAACAAAAAACGACTGATAATTGATATTATAGCTTTACGCGAGTTATACGAATGTCGGGAAATAGAGAAAACCAAATAAATTAATGTAAAGTTAAACCGAGTAAACGTAATAACAAAAGTAATATCGAACGGCGTTTTAAAAACACTTATATCGATAATTACGTTATTTATTAGGGTTGTTAAAAATGTTTTGAGACCAAAATAGGCCGTTACACCGATTTAAGACATCTTGAAGCTTCTTATTAACATCATTTACCCCGATCCACATTTTACTTCTCTTTAATACAACTATTTACACTGATTTTAGCGTATTTCCTTCTTTACTTTTTTTTATCGATTTTCGATAATTTAAATAGACTTATTGATGTTATTTGCGGCGACCTAAATTTTATATTTACTCAATACGATTATTTGCACCGATTCTAGTATATTACCTCTTTCATTTTGCATTCTATATACTGATTCTATTATATTGCCTCTTTTTGCATTTTATATTACCTTTGTTACTTTGAAATTTATTTTTGGAGAGCTATAAAATTACCATGTAATGTATTACATTATGGTCGAATATGTCGGCCCGACTGAGGGGGTATTTTTTTATAATTAAAGAGATAGGATGACGCCGCCGCATCCCCACTATCCTCCCCGTTGTTATCACTTTTTATGCTAACGTTACCGCTATTACCGCTAACAACATTATCAATACTAGCGAGGATGTGGAATTATACCTTATTGGTCATATCTTTAGGTAAAGGTATAAGGGAGGGATTACCCTCTTTGCGGCGACGTGCAATAACGCCGTGAAACTAGCCTACGTAGTATATACATAGGCTTCGTTTCCAGACGTTAACGGCGACTGCCGTTTTCCTAATCCGCCGGTTAACGTTTATGACTAATTAGCATCGGTTTGTTTTGGTTATTTACGGTTTTTTTCTCTTTCGATACGCTTTAAGCAAATATTTTTATTGAAAAATATTTCAGGATTCGGTTAAAACTTATCAAAGAGTCGGCGGGCGCATAACATAGCCTCAACCTACGGCCTTAAAACTACAGAAATAGGGGTATACGAGCTGCTAGTCCATTCGTAACGGTAGTAACGCGCCGAGCGACCCCAGTTTTCGTGGTAATCGTTAATAAACTTGCTCGCGGCCGCGAACGCGACATATGAAACGTAAAGCGTATTTATTAGCAGCTTAAAGCTGTGGACCCGGGTACGTTGCTATAACGTTTAATGCGTTAAAGAAGCCTTATAGCGTACCTTAGAGATACGAAGCTTGAGCTGGCGAAAGAGTTCCGCTTCGTGTTTTTTGTTTACGGAGAAAATGGTTAAATGTTTACAAAGGAAGGGACTATAATATACGTACCTTAACGTAACTACATTAGGCTATGCTTACGGAATAAAGGGACCTTCTATGGGTAATAGGGTTTTTACTCGTTGGGAAAGGGTTAGTTATACAACTATAGAAACCCCTTATTCCTCCTTTTAAAATCTGGGGAAGGGGGAGGGAAAGGGGGGGGAGAGGGGGGCATAGCGGTGGCGGCAGCGGCGCGTTACCGCTCGCACGCTAAATAGCGCCTTGTAATACGGTTTTTGCGCGGCATTTATTCGGGGAAATAGGTTAGTATATGTATAGGTAAAATGACATATATATTCAAGCGATTCGGTTTTTTAGGATGGACTAAAAATTTAGTTGGAATAAGGACTTGTATTAGCTGGAACTACGCGCCTTTAACGAAAAAAAAAAGAATTTTTGCCTAAAACGATAGCGATGTATCTTTTTATATTAACCTACCACGTAATTGCGTAATTACCCTACGTAACCACTCTTACCTAAACACTACGACGTAACCACTCCTGTCAGAAATAACGAAAAACGCTATTACCAACTATGTTACCTCCATTTGGCTACACTAACTAGGGCCAACTCACATTCACCACCGCGGCCAGACTTTACTGATTCCAGCCGAATTGCTGATTTGGACCTTTTACAACTAATTCTCCAACAACAACATTACCACTACTGTTGATTTGAACCTTTTGCGACTAATACGTTAACTATACTATTACTACTGCTGATTTGTACGTTTTATGATTGATGCGCTAATAACAACACTATTACTACTGCTGATTTGGACCTTTTGCGATTAATACAACAACAACATTATCACTATTGAGCTATAGATACGAAGTATATAAAGAAAAAGAAGAAAAGATTGCCTGTATAAATATTACTATATACCTTTACAGATAGTATACATAGGTCAAAGGGCAGTGCACTATATTGCAGGGTGTATTCCTGCAGGATGTACGATAACGTGTTACGTTGCAGGCTGCACTCTTGTAAGATGCAAAAGTGTACCATGCATAGATGGGTCTGGAATGCTATTCCAGGCCGACGGAAATGCGTGGAGCGGTTTAAGAGAAGTATTCTAGAGTTATACGCTCTGGGTGAGGGCTTATAAGCCCTCACCTGTAACGTACACCTCTGGATACTTCTTCTTAATCTCTATCTTTATCTTTTATACTGTAAATACCAATAATCTTGATTATTCTTCAAAGACCTTATGTTCACGTGAATGTTATAGGCTTTAGACCCTACTGACACTTTATCTTATATATTACTTAGGCTTTTTAAAGGATTGAACATCATATTTAGGTTTATTAAAAAAAACTATTGAACCAAAACAAACGCGATACATACTTTCAAAACGTTTTATGTGACCTTCATAATTTCTGTAGATTTACTCAATAAACATAATTTTTTCACGAATAGTAATACAAATTAATTTGGTGCCTAGATAAGGCGCATTCATCAATTAACAACTAATAACTTTCTTGAAATTCGGCCGGTTAAGAATACGTTATATGAACCTTTTATACCCCTATCAATAATTCGACGATAAAGCTTAGATACGCTTTTATAGTAGTTATTAGAAAAAAATGATTAGTTTAGGAGAGGGCAGCCGAAATAGTGAAGGTAACATTAAAAGGAATGTGGATAACACTAACCAGGGTGGTGTAAACGAGGAAAATGACGAAGGCGATCAATTCGTTCTTAGAAAACCCGTCGTCATTACTATTGCTGTTTCCATTATCGCTGTTTTTGTTGAAAGAAGAAAACAGCGAAGGGTATCGGCTCAATAACATCACAGATGAGGCTCACGCGATAGCACCCTACGACGCGTTGACGGCAACGTGAAGTAAAGGGCGCGGGAAAATTTTTAGGCGCTTGGAAAATACTTCTGCAGCTATAACAGCCCAGTAAACAATTAATGGTGCAACAACTACAACAACGAATGAAATGCACCTACCTTTATTCTGAGTAATTACATTAACCAATTTTCATTAATATTTTGAATATTTTTTTTTTCAGTTCATAACAATATGAAACATTTTCAAAAAAGTTATTGACCTATATACCAGGTTCATTTTACTTCTGCGACCCTATTTACGTCCATTTTACCGTTTATATCTAAAAGTAATAAACGAGTATACCTTAAATAGGGAAATCTTCACGCAGGAATGACAAAGTAAAAGGAGGCGATAGGTTTAACTGCGAGTTTAAGCCTAATGAAGGTTAAAGAATCATGATTGCATACGCGGGAGTTATGTATGAACGCAATACGCGCTTTTACGCCGGTTGAATATTTAAATAAATCTATTATTTACGTTAGTGTAAGGCCTTATAAGAGAGATGCCGACCGTAAATCCGTGTGTTATATTTTGCGATGCAACTGCTAACAGTAAGATAGTAAAAACCATACATTTTTAATCATTTTAATATTTGAAAGATATTATAGCTACAATTTAACGAATAGGATCAAAATATGTCCTTAGTTAGTTACTTGTATTTGCATTTAATATAGATCAACGTTATTATAAAACCAAAATAGGATTTCAAAAGGTTTTTTTTTCGGTAAATTTTTCATTTTGGAGCTAGTTATGCGAAGTACGAACCATTTAATAGATTGATAAGGTCCCGCAGCAACACCTTTACAAAACCTAAATTAATCTTATTTTCTTGATAGATCAAGCGCTAATATAAAACGCTATATATTTTCCTATTTTCAGGCTTTTTTACTATATATTTACTTCATATAATCCCTTCAATTTTTACGATAAACCTTCCCATCGCATCTTCAATACAAACAGGCATCGGGTGAGGACAACGAAGGCCGCAACTCTCGACCCGACCAAGGCTATAATTCGTACGCCTATTGGTCTCAAAAGTAGCGGGGAACCCTAAGGATTCAATTGAAAAAGTAGCTTAAGGGTCCGGATCCAAAACAATGCGTTACTTAGGTCCGAAGTTTATGGGGAGTTACTTTAAGAAAAAAAACCTGTTTTGCAATCATTTCAAATACTATTTTAATATATATGTCGTAACAGTAACTGCTACACTGAGTGGTGAGCGCTGCCGAGTGATAGAAAATAAAATAAAAAAGTCTCTTATTCGATAATTGTATGGCATCCCTACCTATACTTTGAAATCTTCAATCCATAAACCAAATATCCACCACATTAAATCCTATGTGTTGATTCGTCGTTATTTACCAATAAGAAATTAATTTTATAGCCTTATCTCATCAGTTCAACTTTCAGATTGTTTATTTATATTAGCTTTATATTTTTTACGTTCTTTTCAAACTTCTCAATGTTCAACTTTTACTTCATATTAATTTTTATTAGATGATATGTCAGTGTTGCCTTAAACTTAACCAGTCAATTAATTATCATTTACAGAGTTTTCCAAAGAGTTCTTTTGAGATTCAAATAGTTAGAAAGTTAATTTTATTTCTTTACGTATAATTTACATTCATTTTTCCAATTATTCAATTTATTGTACCTTTTATGGAACCATTTAATCTGTAATCCAACGCTTTTCATTCATCGATCGATACTTGAACGGGTATTAATAAAGGTTCAAGAGATAGATATAAATAACAATAACTGTTGTCGGAAATTTAAGCTATATAATAACTGTATTGAAAATGTTAAACAGTTTTATATATATATCAAAATGTATTATTATATAGAAAATCTTCAAATTGAATACGTCTTTTAACGCTATTTTGCAACTAATGAACAACCAAAAAATAAAATGAATAATAGTCGTAAATTATTCATCATTTTACTTCCATTTATGAACAATTATACTTCAAACATCCGAGCAATTTAGTAACTTGGATATTATTCATGAGAATCCCATTTATAAAATTTATTAGTTTATGTTGAAATAGTATTACATGCAGTGCAGTAGGTCAACTTTACTTACAATAAAGTTGACTGCAATGCAAGTTGAGTGTATTATTTGTGGATTTACCGAATTAGGTATAAGTTGAGTGCAGTACGCTGCACTTCACACTAGGGCACGGGCCAAGCAATTAGCCATACAAATTTCAGTGAAGACCACCTAGCGGTCTGCTAAATCTAGAACAATATATCCACCACTTAACTAATGCAATACTACTGTTATTTTTACCACGATTCGAATCGACAACGTTACAACAATCTAAGACCCTACTAATATCAATTATTATTTATTGGGTTAAATACAGATTAGCTAAGTAAAATAAAAGGAACTTTTCCAATTGTTATGATCTACGTTAAAATTAGGATAGAGGAAAGATTCTTGCGAAATGGCCTCTACTATTGTGTCTGTTTTTACGGTAATAAGTAAAAAGGACTTTTAGTCTGCGTTGGTTTTTACAGAAGCTTAAAGGTAGAGACGGTATCGCTAGTAAAAATACCAAAAAATCTTTATTAACCTCTTTTAAAGATGTTAAGATTGACTATTAGAAGTCTTAAAGTTTGGCAAGTTGGTAAACAGTTAAGTTAGTACTACTATAGGTGCTACTATTGTAAGAAAAACGACCAAGTCCCTATGCCAAACAACCTTCGACCTTATTCTTTACCCTAAACCTTTACCCCTACTTTACTCTTTTTGACTTCCCCTATGCCAACTTAATCTTCAAGTTTACTGCCTTAAGCGAAAACACCAAAAATCGCTAATTCGCGCCAAAAAAGCCACGTCACGCGGCTTCACGCTAAATCGCCAAGTCCCCATACAACTTTACGCCCAAACCCCAAGTCCCTACACCTAAAGATCACTAAGTCCCTCGCCTTACGCGTCCTATACGCCCTTCAAAGATCAAACCGTCAAGATAGCTTCAAGTAAAGCATACCTAGAGAAAGTCGAAGCCTTCGAATCAGTTTTCGCTAAGTACTATAACTACGACCTTTAGGGACACGATGTCGATAAAAGATTAATAGAAAAGCAATTTATCAACTTCGTCGGCTAATATATAGTTAAGTATTGTGATATTAAAGACCCTAACCACGCCTTGAGTAACTTCCGTAACCTATTTAACGACTAGACCATTGCCATGTAAACTTTAATCTAAAAAGTGGTAAAAATCAATATTAAGGTAAAGCTTAAACAGTAGGGAGTCTATATACCATTATAGGGCAATACAAGGCTAACATAAAAGCTTTTCGACTTAGCCTAGCTTTAGGAACACCTTTAAGACCTATATACAAAGGAGAAGGATAATGAGGAACCTTATCGCCCTTATACGCGATTGAAGGGACCTACCATTTACCCTTAATTAATTTAAGCCTTTTTTCGCGCGGGAGATAAGCCTATTAACCTGCTTGGCAGCCCAACACTTTTATATGACAACGTTGAGTACGCTCTAAGTGGTGGCAAAGCACGTGAAATAAAGGCTGCTAATACGGCCAAAGGTATTAAAGTCGGCGCTTTACAGTAATTAATTAAGTAAGATCGTTGAGTTTTTTTTTAAGTTATTAGGTACCATTTACCCTTTAATATTTTACTCACAACCTTCAAATCTTTTAAAAACCTTTCCTTTTCAGGTTTGCCTACGCGTGAGAGCTCATTACAGATCTTATTATGAGACTTTACCACTCGGGCTAGGCGACTGGAAATTACCGTTAACACAGCGCTTCGAAAGCATCAAGACCTAAAGTTTTAGGAAACACCAATTAAAAATGAAATCACTATCGCGACCTACCTTCAACACCAGTCAAGATAGTTATCATTAACTATAAGCTGCTTACGGACATCGACAAGATCCGAAACAACGCAGAAAAGTATGACGGAAATCCCTATAACCTCCTCGATATCAATATAATACCCTTTCTAAACATTTATAAATAGATAGAGGTTCCTTTTTCAGGTTTTTACTTACTATTTACAAAAATCCTTACAAGGCACACCAAAGACTACTACTTGACTTTCCTTACTAGAGCTACCAAGTTTCGCGAGATCTACGATAATATAAAAAGCTACTTCGAACATGATATTCACCTCGCCTAATACCATATAAACTGGGCCTCTACGCGGTAAACTATAATAATGGAGAAGAAGAAAGAGGAGTAAATACCAATGGATGTCTTTAATTAGATGTTAAACAAGTTAATATTTTGTTATAAAGTAATAGGGAAGGCTTAAGTTAGCTAAATCACACTTTGAGAGCAGGTACAACCAGTAGTTATAGACGTTACAGAGTTTAAATACGCTTTACAACGCCCAAATACCATTTGCGAAGGCTTTTTTAGCTAGTTACGTTCTTCGTTTGCCACGATAATAACTCGTATACCAAATTCGTTTGGTATATACCCCTAATCTGGAAACTTCTCTAACGTAAATAAAAAATAATTTGGGGTAGTAAATTACTTGGATTAAATTACAGACTTCGAGGGCGACGAGTTAATTAACGGCGTTAATACCCATAATAAAATCAAGTGAAACGAAGATACTGCTCCTGGTACGACCTCATAACTAGTCGACTATGCCTTGATATACCGTTTGGGTGGTGAAAACCTTTACCTTTGCTCTAACTAAGCCTTTAACCGCTTAAATACCTTTAATTTTTGCGATCGTTACGCGAATCACACGTCTTAAGATATTATACTAGATATAGCGGCAATAAGGTACTTAGCAGGAGGCTATTCGTAATACGTGGCATTACGAAAGGAAAGCAAAACGATCGCTGAAATTAATTGTTACGATACTAGCAAGTATAAAGTTCGCTTTAGCCTAGGTGAACAACTATTATTACTGGACATAACAGTAATTTAAAATATTATAGAAGTAATTGTTTTCACAACCTTAAGTCCCCTATCCCTTTCCTACTTTGTTTAAAATATATAAAGACACAGCGTTAACGTCAACGTCAACATAAACGAACTAGTTAAAAACGACTAAAGATTTCCCCTTGCATTTAAGTAGAAGCACTTATAATTTAATTTTTAAAGCCCGAAAACAATAATGTTGAAATTGATGAAGCCGGAAATATGTTTACTACACCGGCGTTTTAACAATTTAGCCGTAAATAAGTTGTATAAAGTCCCAAAGTTCGTAGGGTATAAAAATGTGGAATACTTTGCTTCAAATGATATTGAAGGGCTTTATCACTATTTCTAAACGCATTTTTGAGCCCCCCGAAAATTTAAGTTTATATTAAAGGAAGATTGATATTTTAATTACATGGTTTTCATTGATATGTTTCATTTAAATAATAAGCTTGTCTTTTACATCGTTAATTGCACAACCTTATTTTACAGGACTAAATTTCTGAAGTCCTTATCGGCAAATGATACGTGGGAAACGCTGAGGATGCTGTAAATTAATACGTACTTAGGCTCACATAACGTCGTCACACACGATAATGGTACCAACTTTGTAACGATGGAGTTTTAAGAAGATGCTAAAATAATAGGTATCGAGTATAAACAGGTATCTGTAAAAGCCTACTAAAGTATTGTGAAGGTTAAAAGGGCATACACCCTACTTCGCCAAACGTACGATATCCTTACACTGGAAATGAAAAGCTTAACATATTCAGAGGCACGTTTAAAAATGGTAGTAAAAGTATTAAACGATATTATAGGCCCTAACGGCTTAATATTAACGCTACTGGTATTTGGAACATACCCACGTTTAAGGAGTTAATTTCCGCCTTCGGCAAATACTTAAAAACATGTTGTAGCCTACGGCAAAGCTTTGAAAGCGCTGCGAAGAAACTCGGTACGACGCTAGATTAATAAGGCCTTTAATACCGAAAACGGCTCTATAACAATCAACGTACTTACTTTATCGCTATAAAGTAAAGTCTTTGTGTAGCGGGAGCCGGGCAAATGGGAGAGTCCGTATAAAATATTCAGTATCACGATTTCCGAGGTAGTTGTTAAAACTGATAACAGCCTTATATCTTTTCGAACCACTTAGTCTAAGCCTTATATCAGGGCTACCAACGATAAAGACCTTGAAACTAAACTACTGAGATAACATGAACCTTTTCTACCTGTTATCGATAAGCCGATAAAACGCTGCCCACGCGGATGACCCCTGGGAAAAAGAAATATTAAAAAGAAAAATACACAGCGGGTCGTATTTATAATATTGCTTAGGTAAGTAAAAAAAAGGATAACGAAGACTTGACATTGAAGCTCCGAATATAAAGGATTATTAGAACCTCCAGCAAACTTTTTACAAAAACTATGAGGCGAAATTAACGATCTATTAACCCGAAAGTTATCGGTAAGGTCTAAACCTATTCACGTGAAGTAAGTCAGAGTAGAATAGTAATCATAAGATTGGTATTGTAGTAAAAAGATAGATATTTTTAGGAGAAGTATTCTAGAGAGAGAACGCCACAGATGGGAGGTTATAAACCTACCATTCAGGCAGTGGCCCTTTTGCTGTGCGCTCTGAAATACCTATTCCAGACCTCTCCATGCACGATTCACTTTGAGTCTTATAAGAGTGTAGCCTGCAGAGTAATACGTTATCGTATATCTTACAGGAGTATACCTTACAATATAGTGTACTGTTACTTAGCTTATATATACTATCTTTCAGGGTATATAGTAATATTTACACAGGTAATCTTTTCTTTTCTCCTTATATGCCTATAGTTTAGTAACGACAGTATATTTGCAGCGGTTTCGTATGTGTAGTCCTGCAATAATAGTGTGGTTGCAAAGATTTAAATTAGTAGTTTCCGTAGTAATAGTATAGTTATGGTATCAATTGTAAAAGGTCCAAATTAGAAGTTTCCGTAAAGATAGTATATATATAGGGGTCCGAATCAGAAAGTCTTGGCCGCGGTATTAATTATAGCTAGGGCCTGGTTAGTGTAGTTATATGGTGGTGATATGATTGGCGATGCCAACTTTTGGAGTTTTTGATATGGGTAATTACGTAGGTCTTATAGGGGGTGAGTGTGTATGGGTGATTTCGTAGAGGTAATTTCGTTATTTCGTGTTAGGTTAGTATAAAAAGATATATTGCTATGGGTCTTAGCATTTTTTTTTTTTCTTTTAAGGCGCGTCGTTAAAGCCAATACAAGTTCCTATTTTAATTTAACCTCCATTCTAACCAATTAATCCAAGCCGTTTCATTGAGTAGGTTACCTAACCAATACTTATATACTGACCTTTCCCTTAAATAGATGCCGCGCAGAAATAGAATGGCTAGGCACCGTTTGACGCGAGAGCGCCAACGTGCCGCCGCCGCCACAGCCGCTGCCGCCACCACTATCGCTAGTAGCCGGACCTTATCGAGCACAATCTCGTCAATAACAGCCATCCCGTCTATCGCCGACACTTTTCCAAACCCTGCCGCCGCCGCCTCGCCTCCTTTCGCCGCTTCTGTTACCCTCCCCCCTCCCCCTTTCCCCTCTTCTTTCCCCAGATTTTAGGGGGAAAATCGGGGTGCTTTTAAAGTTATAAACCTTACCCTCTCTCTGAGGGTAAAAACTCCCTTACTCGCGGGGGCCCTTTTACATCGTAAGCGTAACCTAAGGTAATTACGTTAGGGTTCGTATACTTTAAATTCACCCGCCTATATATCTTTAATGTTTTTTTTTTAGATAAGGAATACAAGACAGACTTATTTTGCCGCCTCAAGCTTTGTATCGTCAGGGTACGTCGCGAAGTTTTTTTAACGCGTAAAGCGTTAAAAATGTGTATCTGGGTCTGTAATTCTGGGCCGTTAATAGATATGACCTATATGTCGTATATCGCATTTACGGCCGCAGGTAATTTTATAAGCAATTATTATGAAAGCGGGGTTATTCGGCTCCCTATTACCGTTCCAAGCGGACTGGTAACAGATATGCTCCCGTTCCGTTAGTCCTAGGACCGTGAGCCGAGGTCATGTTACGTGCTCACCGGCTTTACAATAAGTTTTAGCCGAACTTTAAAAACTTCCTTTATTAAAAAAGTAACGTTCAAGGTGTTTTGAAAAAGAATCGCAGTTGTAAATAATCAAAACAAGCTGGTAATAATTAGTAATAGGAGTCAACCGACGGATTAAGGAATTGGCAGCCGCTATTACCGCCTGGAAACAGAGCCTACGCATATATTACGTAGGTAAGTTTAATGACGTTATCACGCGTCGCCGTAAAGAGGGTAAGGACCCGTTTCCGTATTTGCCTAAAGATATTCGACATAAGTCGTAAGGTTATATCTTTGCTTGCTTTAATAGTGTCGATAGCGGTAATGGCGGTGGCGCCAACATAAAGGGGTAGGGCGGCGGGTAGAATGGTGGGAACGTGATGGCATCGCCCTTTCCCTTTACTTTTGGCAGTGACTAGCTAACCTTTCTGGCCGGGCTGGCGCGCCTAGTTACATTTATGTCATTTATTTCCTTAAAATAATAAAATAGCTTACAAGTGATAAATGTGACTTGAATTACGTAAAACAAAGAGAGGTAATAAACTAAAATCAGTGCAATATAATAGATAAAAATAGAGAAGAGAAAATAGTAAAATACTTAGAAGAGTTAGAGTACATAAGTTAAAAAGTGATAGTATACTAGGAGCGGTACGAGTACATAGGGTAAAATGTGATAGTATACTAGGGGCGGTATAAAATGATAAAATAAAATAGATAAAGCAAAAGAATGGGAAATTCCCCCGAATTGAGGAGTACAAAACAAAGAGTGACAGAATGTAAGGAGCGGCGCGAAATAATAGGGTTAAATAAAAGTAAAATCAGGGAACAACTCGAATGGTATATTTCGGATGGTTTTCAATTGGTAAAAGTAATGTAATGGCTATTAAGGTTGCAAGATCTTCTTAAAACCTCTAACAAATAATTAACCTGTCGATATAAGTGTTTTTAATGTTTCATTCGGGGTAACTTTGGTTTTCACGTCCGTTAGGTTGGATTTTCTGACGATTTACCTTATCTTTTCGATTTCAAGGCATTTACTTAACTTATGTAAAGCCATAATATCGATTATTAAGCGTTTTTTGTTTTTAATGCCTAGTTTAACTAAATACTTATAAAGCGAAAAGGAATTAGTGTATATAATGAGAGAGATACGGTGTAAACTGCGGTTAGAAATAATTATACGGACCGTTATCATTATAGTAATACCCTAATAAAAACCTTTAATTATATTATAAATTTTGGAAACTAAAATAGTTTTCGTAACCCCTTTGAATATGATGAAGCTTTAATAAATGGTATTTTCATAAAATATAAAGCTGATAAGGTCTGGTGTTTTATTGCCGAGGATCAGGATAAAGCGTATTTGCGAACTATAGTCGAAGTTATTAGTAAAAGAACCGTTAGTAAAAACAAACTACTTTACAATACGTATATGGAACGGTCAAAATTACAAACCGCGTTTTAGATTATGTATTTACTATAAAAGTAATTTATTCAACAGTTTACATACATCATTTAACAGAGCGATTTGATATTAAGCGTCGACCAAAAAGTTAAATACCGCTTTTGGTTATATTATCAAAGCAAACTAAATATTATATACCCGTTAGTATCTGCATTTGTCGGCCTGTTTTACGCTATTTAAAACAACAAGAGTAACTATATCTAATTACCGTTTTTACATAAGGCACAAAACGCTGTTTCAAAAAGTGATAATAGTACTATTAAAGTTAATCATATAGTCCTTCGTCAGGTACGTTTTGGGTTTTGCCTTTAAATCGGGTTTTAAATGTTTCCTCTCTTTCAATACGGAAAACGACGCGTTATATAAATTTAATATCTCGTTCGTTTATATACCTATTAGTGTGAAGCCCCTTAAACGAGCTATTAATACTAATAGGCATGGGTTGAAGATCAAATTAGTTATTTTAAACCGATCCTTATAATGCTTTTAATAGGAATTATAACAGTAAATATTAGTTTTAATCAAGCCATAAACCTGTTTCATAATACGTAAAATCGTTTTAGGTAGGTGGTATTTTTCATGAACTCTTAGTAAATCCGCACAAACATTTCGTTCAAGCCGCTCCTTAAATTAGTTGTATGCCTACGTTATATCGCAGAATTCGATATATAGGTTATATGATGTGTTAAGGGAGGCTATAAACATAAAAATTAAGCGGTAACTAATCTATTATAAAGTTGGCGATTAAGTTATAATAACCTTTTTACTATTGTAGTCATAACCTTCAATAACCAGACGGTTTTTTTATAAGATTTTCCGTTTTTATTTTTAATTTCGTAAATAAGGCGAGTAGGAAAAATTTCATAAGTGTTGTAGATCGTTAGGCGAACCGTTTAAAGCGGAATACGCCCTAGTTAATTAAAACGGAAATTTCTGTTTTGGTAGATTATTCGAACGAGGCATTTATGGTAACGATAATGCCGTTGTAGTGGAGCTTTATCCCAAGATCGCGGTCGACTATCTCCTTTTAAGTAATGAGGAAATGAGTAGTAAAGGTTTAGTGAGTTTTTTAGATTTCTAGTTAAAGGGGTAGCCCAGGCGACGAGATATTGGTAGGGTTAGAATAAACAGGCCGCTTTTGATTGGTAGGAGCGGACCGAATACGTAATTCGGGGGGTGAGTTGGAACTAGAAGCGGTTTAGGTTCGTGGTTTTAAGGGGTGTCTAATTAGCGGTTTTATTCGGATTACAGTTTCAGGTCTTTCCTTTTCATCTCTCTTTCATATTATCGTACCATTATTTAACAAAACGAATTTTTATCGTTTAGCAAATGAACTAGCATATTATAGCCCCTAAACCCGTTAATTTTTCAAAGGTCAATTTATCCGTCCTTAATTATTAAAACCAATACCTTAAATTACAATGGTAAATCCAAAACGCTAATTTCGCGTAGGCTATTCCCTATAACTAACGCTTTAGATATATCGATTTTAGTTCGTAAGTAACGTAACGCTACTATAGCCTTCGCTATAGTATTCGCTTTTTACACCATGTTTAGTAATAGTATAGAGTTTATATAAATCCTCGAGTAGGTACCAAAAACAAGGAGCATAGGGATAAACTCATATATGCTAAAGGTGTTTTTAACGATGTTCATCGTTATTTAAAGAATAAATTCCTTATAACTAGTACCCTTTAGTTTTTCAATAGCATTTCATACGCTTTTTTAAACGGTTTGTAGTATTACTTACATTTTCCAATACCCTATAAGGCTTTTACTCAAATTCATTTACACTTATTACTGGTTATCCGAGCTTTAATACGTTATTTGGTAAAGTTAAAGACCGTATGAACGTTGTACGTCATCCAATTTAGGAGCCTTAGGTAAACGTTTAACCAACAGTTAACCAAAATGTCCTAGTAGTTTATAACGCAAGCGTTTCGCGTAAATTTAACAGCTTAGAATAATATTACTACTTTGACGGCGAAAAAAAAATGGTTAGTTATCTAACTATAAAATATTAATAATCACCTCGTCATTAAATTTTATATCGTTTCAAAGGCGAAACTTAAACTGACGTAAGGCTTATAAGTATATCTGATATTTATAACAAAACTTTTAGATAGCTTTAAGTACGGTTTTTCCTATATATGTATAGCTTATAATGTTAAGTAGGCGTAAAAAAACGTTTTGTAACTAGGTATCCGAGTCGGCGGTATAAAATTCATAATGACGGTTGTGTTAAGTAAATAGCCTTAATTATACATATTTTTAGGAAAAACTATAAGTAGCTGAAATTCATCTGGAGCGGTACAGATATTTTATCCGAGCCGCGGATAAGTTGATTAGTCGTATTCCGGACGTTAATTCCGAATTTGTTTATGTAAGTTAATTAAAATAAAAGAATAGTGTTTTAAAGTCCATTATGGAAGATTTGACCGTTCCGAATCGAGTCTTAATAAAGACAGTCCCAAACAATATCGTTTTGCCTTTACCAAATAGAACTTTTTAGTATGATTTTATTTGGTTTAATTAAAACTTCTGGAACTCCATTACAAACGCGTCGAATTGTCGTTTTCCGGTCGTTAAGATTTTAGTAAAACCGGTACTAGGCATAATTCCTTAAAAACGGTTGTTTTATTTATTTAAGAGTATAAAATATTAAGTTATATATGCGTTCGAAACTCTATTTTTATAATCTAAACCTTTAATATATATTAAAATGGCGTTTTATAGCCTTACTAAAATACGTTAGACGGTTTTCTTGTCGTAGGGTGTTAGCTAAACTTCGTTACCTTTAAAATCTTTTTCTTCGAATATGTATTTAGAAGTGCAGGTATTAAATTTAATATTTATACCTTTTCACTCGACTACGTATGTTATAGAATAAACCTTTATCCGGATTTTAAATGTATAATCGACCTTAAACTGTCGTTTTATATGAATTCATTCGTAAACGGGGTGATTTGTAAACTAACAGCCGATTTTGCTATATACGATATACTGCTTTTGTAAAACTACGAGGCTCCGTATACCGTTTCGCAAGTATCACTATAACCGCAGTGTGTTTCGCCCATTTCCGAACGATCGTCTCTATCCCTTATTACTAGGGTTTCTTCATTAATGCCTATACTTGAAGCGCTCGTTTTGCTTTAGGTAAACTTTAAACCTTTGATTTAAAACGTGGGAAATAGTTTCGATGAGGTTTGTTTTTGTAATTTAGCCCTAGCTTTTAGTCTTATTTGTTACAAATGCTAATCTTGAACTCTCCTATAGGCATATTAAGGGTTTAACCGATATTTTCAAGTTTGTATAAAAGGCTTTGAGGTCCTATTCTGGTTTAAAAAGTGTAAGATCGAAATTCGGGTTTCCGCGTCATACTTTCGTTACTATTTGGATAAATAGTTTATTACCCTTATATTGTGATTTATAACCTACCTAACTTTTCTATAAATAAGTCAATAGGGTGGTAACCATATTCTATAGGTTTTTATTAACGTTTTATTGTTAGTTTTTAACGGATTTCCAGGTTATATTAATTTAATTCATATCGTAAAGTTCGTAATTAATGTTTGTATCAAAATAGAATTTCAAACAGTTATAATACTTTCAAAATGTATTTACCTACATAGAGTAATATATACCATTTTTTTTGGCTGACCCGGAGAATATACCAAATAAAATAATATAAAACTAAAATGTTTGAATATCTAGTTTCTTATATATATTAAGAATATTACGTATTTTGTTATTAAACACATCGTACGATTTACCTTTATAGTATTCGTCCCTATTCCAAAAACTGGCGAAGTTTATAAGCTTTATAAAATCTCTCCTTTTAGTGGGAAAGCGGTACAATGAGAGGTTACGGCAAGGGTCGTAATTAGTAGGCATTTGTTTATAAGGTACATATTATCTTTTCGCACCGCTTGTTAATTTTTAAAACGGGGTGTTTTCGCTATTCGAGTCGCTCTTTTCGTAGTTAAGCTAGTTATTCACGGAAATCGAGGTGCGGTTTTATCTCGGTTTCGGTTCAAAATTTCGTTTTGGGAAAGGTTCGTGTGTAACCTCAGTTGTAGATAATTGTTACGGTGCTTCCTTCTTTTCTATTAATTCTTACAGCTCTTTTTCCACCTCATAGCGGGCGTTTAGCCATGCTAAACGCCGTATCTTAATTTGCGGTAGCTTTTTCTATCCCTAACCCGTTATCTTAAATAGGTGTTCCTGGCGTTTCTTTGACCAGTATCACTTTACAAATTTTACATCTGTTACTTCGTCGTCTTTCTATTTTGGCATTTGTATAAGTTAAGTCGTTGATATCAGGACTTTTTTTAATTCGGCTGTTATTTCCACTAGTTATATCAATACCATTATTTCGTAATTACTTACATAATATATTAATAATTTTACCAACGATCACACGTTACATTTCCAGCGTCCAATTTGTAAAATCTTCTTTAAAATCATCGAATCGGTCGCGTCTTTCGATTTCACCGCTGCAGTAATTGATAATAATATTCATTATATATATGTTTACCGTAAGAGGGTTTAAATTTTCCACTAATACTAAGATTTCATTATCTTATAGGTTGAAATCTACGTGCTTTAAAATATTTCCGTGAAACGATATGTAGGTGAAAAAGTACTCTATATATTCGTTAACTTCTGCCAGATTCATTACTAGTGGGGCTATCGTGTATTTCAATAGATAATCTGTGTATAAACAGTGCTTGGAGCGGTGTAGATTGGTGATTTAATGCCGTGATTAAGTATGTTTGAAATTAAAAGGAAGTGTATAAAAGCGGAAATATAAAGGAAATAAGGTTTATACTTATTACTGATACAAATGAGTTTCAAGTAATACGCAAATAAGACGTAACTACAGGTTAGTCAGATTCCTCAAATTACGTCTGTTAATGTTTGGTAACGCTATATTATCTAAACGACTAGGAAAACTTAAACGTTGCAGGTACTAAACTTAGAACACAGGGCGAGGAAACTTTAGAGAAAAAAAACAAGGCGAATGTATGGAGGTGGATAGGGTAAATATAGGGAAAGGGGGAGAAAAAATGTGGGCGTAGAGAGGTGTGCTAAGCGATTTGGTGTATGGGTCCTGGTTCGTATTTGGCGAGCATTCCGTATTATTGTTCCGTGGCCGCTTTTGCTAAAGCGATCGGTTTGGTTGTTGCGTTCGTAACTGCTTTTAAGTTTTGTAAGCGTTTTGGGAGTTCAAATCGGATAGGTCCTAATGAAGGGTTCCGAAACTTGGTAGTTTTGGCTTGCGTAACCTGATACGTAATGTGACGTTTTCCAAAAAGTGCCCAGATACGTTTCAAGCGCCAATACCAATTTACGGTTAACTTAAAAGAGCTTTTCAGTAAATTTGCTATTAACTGTTTGATAATGTATTATTAAAAGTAGGGGTTTTAAAGTCAAACTGGATCTTATAGTCTTATTACGCTTCGGGTTTTTCGGCGCTCCCGTGTAATTCCATACTCCCGTATGGTTTTTGGAAGTTTTAATAATAAATTACAAAAAGTTAGGACTGCTATAACATCCAGTTATAGGTATTTAACTTAGGTTAATTTATTTTTTCCTTAACTATTTATAGTCGAGCTAATCGGCTATTAATCAGTGTTGGTAAGGTCCAAACCTATTAACGTGAAGTAAGTAAAAGTAGAAAAGTAATGATCAGATTGTTATTGTAGTAAAATTATATATCTTTTTAGGAGAAGTATTCCAGAGAGGGCATGCCACGGATGGGAGGTTATAAACCTCCCATCCGAGCAGTAGCTCTTTTGCCGTACGCTCTGAAATACTTATTCTAGATCGTTCCATGCATTGCCATGCCTTCTGGAATACCCATTCCAGACCGCTCCATGCATAATGCACTTTACGTCTTGCAAGAGTTCAGCCTGCAGCATGACACGTTATCGTGCATCCTGCAGGAGTGCAACTTGTAATATAGTATACTATCACTTAGTCTATGTATACTATCTATAAGGGTATATAGTAATATCCACCAAGGGTTATACAATTCGTACCAAAAATATATTTTAACCTCTTAAACCCAAATGTTACGATTTTTAACTTGAGGATTATTTATGAGGTTAAAGGCAAAACGACAGGGCAACCGTACGAAAAGTTATGTCATATTGCTTAATGATACAGAGATAAATATAAAACCTAAATCTTTAAGTAATCAGGTACGATTTAAAAGATAAGCTAACGTTAACTGGTTAATTTTTGTAAAAAGTTTATTAACCAAACTTAAAGGCAAGTTGACGTTTGAGCACCGAAATGTAATATAAGCTTACACGTAATTAGCAACGGATTTTCAGCGTATCGTACTACTAAAACTACCATGGGAATTACGTGTTATCTACCATTTTAAAACGGAAATACGGTATGTTAAACTACTATACGGACTAACTAAAACAAACGGTTACTAGTTTTTAACCTATTAGTCGCACTTTAAATTACGGCTAACGATAAAGTTTTTAATATACGGCCCATGCTTGCAGGTAAAGTAAGAAAGGGACTTTTCCGGAGTAGGTATAAAAATTAAAGATATCCTTTTTGTTGGAACAACTAGCTTTATGACACGGGAACAATAAGCGATTAAACACTTTAAATTCTGATATTATAAGCCGGTAACTACATTGACATAGGGTAGTCAACTTGACTTTAATGGATCGTTAATCCGTATGCTTGGTGTTAATACCAGCCTCGGATTTCGCTAGAAAGGCTAGGGCACTGTTTTGGCTACAATAGACAAGACTGATAGGGCTAAGACTTAATAGTACTTGGAACAGCGTGCTCGGAGCAGCTATATTGCTTCCTTATACTAACCGAAAGCCTTTTACGACCTATCTATCGCAGTATAAGCACAAGACCCGATAGATAAAGATTTTAACAGGTTGAATAAGAGGATCGAATAGAAAATGCAGAACTTAGACCGTGGAATTAATATGGTTTTAATTAACCTGTTAAAGGCTAAGTTAATAATCTTTACGAAGGGGTCCTTTATAAACAACACTAACGATAAGGTCTCTGCTTATTTCATATTAAGTAAAAAGCGTAGAAGAGCAATCATAAGATTGGTATTATTGTAGTAAAAGATAGATAGATCCAGAAGAAGAATTCCAGAGAGTGCATGCTATGGATGGGAGATTATAAACCTCTTATCCGGGCAGTGGCCCTTTTGCCGTGCGCTCTAGAGTACCCATTCCAGACCGATCCTCGCATGATTCACTTTGCATCTTGCAAGAGTGTAGCTTGAAGCGTGACACGTTATCGTACACTCTGCAAAAGTGCATCTTTTAATACAGTGTATTGCCACTTGACCTGTATATATTAGCCATGAAGGTATATAGTAATATCTACGTAGGTAATCATTTTTTCTTCCTTATATTCCCATAGTCTAAGAACGACAATGACATGGTAAATAGTCTGTATACGTAGCCTTATAATAATAGCGTGGTTATAGTATAAATTGTAAAGTTTTAGATCAGTGGTTTTTGTAGCAACAGTATAGTCACGGTACCGATTGTAAAGGTTTGAATTACTAATTTCTGGCTGCGGTGATATGTAAAGGTTCGAATTAGTTACTTTTGGCCGTGGTAGTAATTATAATAAAAGCCTGGTTAGTATAGTTAATTAGTAGCGATAAGATTGTTAATAACGTCTTTTCTTATTTCCGATAAGTGTGTAATTATACAGGTATTATAAGGGTGATTACGAATATGGTGATTATTCTGTTACGTATTAGGTTAATATAAAAGGATATATTTCTATTGGTTAAAGCAAAACTTTTTTTTCCTTTTAAAAGCGCGTTGCTATAATTAATATAAGTTTTTATCCCAATTTAACTTCACCTTGATTTTCATTAACCAATTTGAACCGTTTGAATAGGTAAGTTAATTAACCAATACCCATATTTTAACTTTAACCTTAAATAGATACCGCATAAATCCAGGTCTGCTAAGCGCTGTTTGGTGCGAGAGCATCGTCGCACTGCCGCTGCCACCACTACAGCCGCCACTACCACTCTCGCTAACAGCCTATCCTTATCGGGCATAATATTATCTATAATTACGTCCGCCCTCACCTTACCATACCCCGCCTCCATTACTTCCACAGCCCCCTTTTTCTTCATTACCATCGCCTACCCTTTGGCTTCCTTCTTTTCTGCCGCCGCTACCCCTTTTCCGGCCCCGTTATCTCCCATCGCCGCCATCACACCAGCCTTCCCAGCCTCCGCCACCGCCGCCTCGCCTTTTGCCAATCCTAC
>JASMMZ010000003.1:20591614-20870900 GCA_038502455.1 Anisogramma anomala
CCCTTAAACTTATAGGGGAAGGAATTAAAGGCCTTTAAGGTTATAAACCTCACACTTTCCCCGCGAGTAAAAACTACTTTCCCTGCAGGGGCCCCCTGACGTCGTAAACGTAATTTTACAGAGCTCTTCTACGGTTTATATTTCCTTAATCCACCCGTTCATTTGCTTTTAATGTTCCCGCAAATAAAAAGCATGAGGTGGACCTGTTTCTCCGTCTAAAGTTTCGCATCGCCAGGGTATGTTGCGAAGCTTTTTTAACGCGTAAAGCGTTAAAACGGCGCACCTAGATCCGTAGTCTCAGGCCGTTAATAGACACGCTTTACGTACCGTACATCACGTCTACGGTCGTAGATAAGTTTATTAGCAATTGCTACGTAAGCGGGGGTTGTTCGGCCCGTTGTCACCGTTATGAATGGATTAGTAATGTATACGCCCCAGTTTCGTTAATTTTATGGTCGTAAGCCGAAGCTGTATCATTTTCCCGCCGGCTTCATAATAAGTTTTAACGAATTTTTCAAAATTTTCTTTATCAAAAAAGAAATATTTGGGACGCTTAGAAAAACAACTGCGGTCGCAAATAAATAAAACAAGTCGATACTAATTAGTAGTAAACGTGAACCAACGGACTAAGGAGTCGACATCCGCTATTATTACTTGAAAATGGGGCTTACGTATCTATTACGTCAGCGAGTTAGACGACGTTATCACGCTTCGCCATAAGAAGGATGAAAACCTCCTCACGCCTTTACCTAAAGGTATACGACCTAAGGCATAGGGCTACATCTTCGCTGGCGTCGATAGCATCGATAGCGTCGATAGCGGTAGCACTAGTACAAAGGGGAAGGGCGACGGGGAAGATAGTAGGGACGTGATGGCGTCACTCTTTCCCTTTCCTTTAGATAATAATTAAATACCCCTTAGGGCCGGGCCGGCGCATCCGGTTACATTAATGTTATAACTATCTTCAAATCGTTTGTAAGTAACAAATATAACTTCAAGTATATAAAACTAAAAGGAAGAATATGCCAAATACCTAACAATATAGTAAATGAAAATTAAATGAGGTGAAATAGTAAAATATTGAACAGTATAAAAGTACATACGGCAAAATATAATAATATATTACATGCGGTGCGAAAAAATATATTGAAACAAGAAAAGAAAAAAGAATAGGAAAGTCGGTAGGGATGAGGTTTATAAAATGAAGAGTAATAGAATATTAGGAGCGACGCGAAATAATAGGGTTAAATAAAGATAAATTCGTAAAGCCGGTGTAAACGAAACTTGTATACCGTGGTATAAATCAGAAAAAGGCGTAAATTAATGATTTCAGACCTTTTTAAATCGGCAAAAGTGGTGTAATAGCCTATTAGGATCGTAAAACATTCTTAAAAACCATAATAAATTGTACATCTATCGATATTAGTGTTTTTAATACTTCGTTCGGGGTAGCTCTAGTTACAACGTTTATTGGAATGGATTTTACATCGATACAATTTTCTCCCCTGGATTTTACGGCGTTTATATAACTTACATAAAGCTATAATATCGATTACCAAACATTTTTCGTTTATAATACCTAGTTTAACCAGATACTTATACAATGAAAAGGTGTTAGTATATATAACGAAAGGGATAGGTCACGAACCAAAGTTGGAAATAATTATTCGACCGTTATTACTATGGTAATATCCGAATCGAAACCTTTAACTATATTATAAATTTTCGAAAACAAAATGCTTTTCGTAACCCTGTTACTCTTAATAGATCCTTAATAAATAATGTTTCTATAAATAGTAAAACCTTTTCGAGTCGGTAATTTCTTATCGAAAACTAAAACGAAATTTATTTACGAATTATAGTATTTATTATTGTCGAAAAAGCTGTTAGTGAAAAAAAATAGCTTTATTATACGTATATTTAGCTATATAAATAGTAAACCCCGCTTTACATTTTTTATTTATTATAAAAGCATCCTGTTAAACGCTTTCTATATATTGTTTAACGGGGCTGTTTAGTACTGCAGGGCGACCGAAAGGTTAAATGACGCTTTTAATTAGGTTAATAAGGCAACCCAAAAGTCATATATACGTTGGCATTTGTATTCGTCGACCTGTTTTACTTTTTTTTTAACGATTGAGGTAATTTTATCCAATTATCCCTTTTCTGTAAGACTGAAAACGCTGTTCCGAAAAATAATTTTAATGCTATTGAAGTTAATTATATAGTCCTCTGTCAGGTACGTCATAGGTTTCTCCTTTCAATCGGCCTTCAAAAGTTTCATCTCCTTAGATACGGAAACCGACGTGTTATATAACGTTAATATGTCGTCCGTTTATATACGTTTTAATATAAAGCCTTTTAAATAAGCTATTAACACTAATAGGCATGAGTCTAAAGTTGAATTGGTTATTCCGAGCCGTTACCATTAATATCTTCAATAAATAGTATACTAATAAACACCGACTTTAGCTAGGCCGTAAACAAAAGTTATAATACATAAAATCATTTCAAGCAGGTGGTATTTCCTAACATCTTTAGGTATATCAGCGTAAATATATCGTTTCAGTCGCTTTTTAGACTGGTTGTATATTTGTATTATGTTACCAAACTCCTTATATAGGTTATACAGTGTATTGATCAAGGCTACGAAAGTAAAAATTAGGTTGTTGCTAACGCGTCATAAAGTGGGTAACTAGGTTTTAATATTCTTTTTATTATCGTTATTATAATTTTTTACTACCAAACGGTTTTTTTAGTAAGTCTTTCTGGTTTTATATTTAATTTAGTAAACGTAGCGAGTAGAATGAATTCTATAAACTTCGTAAATCATTGGGTTAAATGGTTTAAAATGAAATACGACTTGATCGAATGATGCAATTTTTTTGATTTAGGTAAATTATTCGAAAAGAGCACTTGATGTTGTCATAATTTCGTCGTAACAAAGCTTTAGGCTATGCTTATAGTTTGAAGTTTTGATTCAGTAATAAAGGAGCTTATGGTAAAGATCTCGTGGTGCTTTTTTAGTTTTCGAATCAAGGGGGCGGCCTCAGCGGCGAAGTATTGGTAAATTTAGTATAGGCAAGCCGTTTTCTTTCAATGAAATTGGGCCGGATAAATGATTCCGGGGGTGGGTTAAAATGGGAAGCGGTATGAATTCGTCGTTTTAGGGGGTGTTTCGCCAACGGTTTTATTTGAATTACGGTTGCGGGCCGTTACCTTTCATTTCTTTCCTATAATTTCATGCTATTTTATAGTAAAACGATCGTTTACCGTTTGGAAAATGAACGAATATATTATGGCCTCTAGACTCGTTAATTTTTCATAGGCTAGTCTATCTGTCTCTAATTTTCCAAACTATGATCTCAGATTATAACAGTAGGTCGAAACCCCCAATTTCACATAAGCCATTCCTTTTGGCTAAAGATTTAGATACATCGTTTTCAGCCTGTAAGGTACGTAATTCTACCATAGAATTCGCCATAAAATTCGCTTTTTAAACCGTGATTGGTAATAGTAAAAAGTTTGTATAAATCCTTGGGTAAATACAAACAATAAAAAACGTAAGGATAAGCCTACTTAGGTTAAAAGTATTATTAACTATGTAAAACGTTATCTAAAAGATAGATTCCTTAGAACTAATACCCTTTATCATTTTGGATAATACTGTGCGTTTGTTTTTAAACGGCTTATAATACTGTGTACATTTGTTAATACATAATAGTACTTTTATTAGCATTTGTTTACATTCGATACCAGTAATCCTAACCTTGGTACGCTACTTCATAAAGTCGACAGTTATGCCGACATCATTGGTAATTTATTTCGAGGGCCCTAAATAGATATTTTACTAATAGTAAACTAAAAAGTCCTATCAGTTTATAACGAAAGTGTTCCGTATAAACTTAACGGCCTAAAATAATATTGCCGCGTCGATAGTATAGAGGACCGGTTAGCTGTCTAAATACATGATATTAACAATTACCTTATAATTGAAGTTTATATTCTTTTAAAGGCAGAACTTATGACGTTATAAAACTTATAAATGTAGTCACTATTTATAGAAAATCTTCATAATAGCTTGAAGTGCGTCTTTTTTTATATCCGTATTACTTACGGCATAAAGAAATCGTAAACGGCGTTCTGTAGTCAGATATTCGAATAGGCGGTATAGTATATATAATTTCGGCTACGTCAAGTAAGTAGTCTTAATTATATATGCTTTTGGGAAAAATAACAAGTAACCTAACTTAAACCGGAGAGGTATGGATACATTATTTAAGGTGATGATAAGTTAATTCGTCGTATTAAGGACCTTAATTCCGAGTTTATTTATATGAATTAATAAAAGAAAGAATGGTGTTTTAAAGTCAATTATATAGAACTTTACCAGTTCGAATCGCGTATTTATAACGACCGTTCTAAGTGACGACGCTTTGACTTTATCAAATATAACCTTTCAGTGTTTTTTATTCGGTTTAACTAAGACTTTGAAAACTTTACTACTATCGCGTTCAATTGTCGTTTTTCGGTCGTTAAAATATTCTTAATACCGGTATTAGGTATAATTCCCTAGAAACGTCTGACGTATTTTTATAGTGTAAATTATAACGTTATATAGGCGTTGAGAACAGGGTTTACGTAGTCTAGGCCAGTAATAAGTAGAAAGGAGGTATTTCATAAGCTTGTAAAAATACGTAAGGAGATTTCGTTATCTTAGGCTATTAAATAATTATTATTACCTTTAAAGTAATTTTTTTCGGAAGTGTATTCGTAGGAGTAAGCGTTAAGTTTATTATTTACGCCTTCGTATTCGATTAAATGTATTGTAAAATTAGCTTTTATAAGGTCTTTAAATGTATCATCAGCGTAAAAATATCGTTTAATCCGAATTCATTCGTGGTTTAAGTAATTAGTAAACTAGTAGCTGATCTTTCCATATACTATATACTGTTTTTGTAAACCCGGGGGGCTTCGTATATTTTTTAGCAGGTATTACTATTGTTGTGGTATGTTTTGCCTATTTCCGAACGATTATACCTACCCCTTATCATTAAAGTTTCCTCTTTAGTACCTGTATTTTAGGAGTTCGTTTCACTTTGGATATACTTTGAGTTTTCGATTTAAGACGTGGTAAATAGTTTCAGCGAGGTTTGTTTTGGTGATTGAACCCTCGCCTTTAATTTTGTCGGCTAAAATACTAGTTAGCAGCTCGCCTATTAGCATGAAAAGGTTTTAAACTATGTTTTCAAACTTATACAAAGTGCTGTTAAATTCTTTTTTAACTTAAAAAGTATAAGGTTAAAATCTGGGTTTCCATGGCATACATTCGTTACTATTTGGATAAAACGTTTATCCCCCTTATATTGTAGTTTAAGGGTTACCTAGAATCTCCGAAAATTAGTCAGTTGGGCGGTAAATAACTATTTATGTGTTTTTATCGGCGTTTTTTTTTATTAGTTTTTGACGAATTTCATGTTATATTAATCCAGTCCTCAACGTAAAATTCGCAATAAAAATTTATATTGAAGTAGAATTTTCAACGGTTATAACACTCCGTTAATACATCTATTTATAAAAGTTAATACATATACTATAATTTGGATTAACGGCATAATATACAGAGAAAAATAATATAAAACTTAAACGACTCGACATCCAGTTTTTTATATATATTAAATATAACACATATCTTGTTGTTGGATACATCGTATAGTTTACAGTTATAGTTCCCATTCCTATCCCAAAAGCCTTACGAAGTTGATAATCTTCATAGGATCATTTTTATTAGTAGAAAAGCGGTACGGTAAAAAGTTGCGGCAGGGGTCATAATTAGCGGATATTAATTCAAGAGGTACGTTTTGGAGTTTTACGCCGTTTGTTCTTTTGTGGAACGGGTTGTCTTCGGTGTTTCGGCCGCTTCTATTTGAGCCGAACTGGGTGTTAAACGTATTTAGGATATAATTTGGTATTTGGTTTTACTTTTCAATATGTACCAGTGGATAGATGTATTATACTCGTATAATAAGTTAGGATTATAGTCGTTTTTTCTCCATCCTTAAGGTTTATATTTTTAATTTAGGGTTCGGGTATAGTATTCCATATTTTCACGCCTTATATTCGTCTTTTTGTCCGTATATTTTTTACTACCTATTTCTTATATTCCGTTAGGCAATATCTTTTTATAAATTCTGTTTGGTATATATCTTTATCCTTTTAATATAACAAACCGTTAAACCGTATTATTTCGAGTAAAACTTTTATAAGGCGGTTATTCTTACTTTCTAGTGTATTAATACATTTACTTTGTAGTTAAATTATTAAGCCTTGAAAAATAAAGAGGTTTACCGTGTGTTATATACCTAATGTTCAATTCCAAGATCCTCTATAAAAATTTTTAATATAATAGGTCATTAGATTTCTTCTTCCCAATAACAAAAAATCAAGGTGAAGATATAAATATTTGCCGTATATACATCTAGTTTCTTGACTGGTATATAGATGGTATTCTTCTAAAAACACAAGTTTATTTCGTATATTATTGCCTTTTTAATTCCAATATACTCGACTAAAAGGTTGAATTAAACGTTAGTTTTCTATAGTGTTATTAGTATTGGGGTTATAGCTGTAAGTATTTTAATATAGTTAGAGGTAGTTGTTCCTATATATACATAATATATTAAAGTGGTGTAATATGGTAATTTCGCGCTGTAATTGGATTTGAATACACTTAAATTGAAAATTTTCACGTAATTCTTTATTCAAACGGAAAAAAGAAAGTAAATAAAATGAATGAAGCGGTCGAAGTAAAGCTATTAAAATTTACCATTATAAATAAAATTTCAACGATACGTAACTGAAATGGGGTTATGAATTAGTTTGGTATCTTAAGTCAATTTTACAAATAGTTAGTAGCGTTATATTGATTAAACGATTAAAAAAATTCAAAAGTCGTATAAACTAAATTTAAGACATATAGGGCGAACATGAAAAGTCGAAAAGGGAAAGAAAATATTAGTATAAAGAGGTGTATTATATTGTCTGGTATATAGGTTTTGGTTCGTATTTGGTAAACAGTTCAGATTTTTGTATCTTAACCGCTTTTACTAAAGCGAGCGATTTAGTTATTTCGTTTATAGTCACTTTTGGTTTCGTAATTGGTTTGGATGTTCTATTCGTAACCGCTTTTATATTTAGTAAATGGTTTGGTTATCGGATTTTGGTCGATCGAGTTATGATAAAGGGTTTTGAAATTTAGTAGTTTTGATTTTCGTAACCTGATATATGATAAGACGCTCTTCAAAAAGTGTACAGGTATAGTAAAACGCTCAATAAGGGTTGATAATAGCGTAACGGAGATTTTAACAGATAAAACGCTAAATAATAGTTAATAATATCGTATTAAAGTTATCTTTTTCAAAATAACTTAGCTTTTATAATCTTTATACATATCCCTTGTAATTCTTATAAAAACGTAGTATTAAAGTACAAATAGTTGGAACCGTTACAACATTCTGCTATAAGTATTTAACTTGTATTTATCTTTTCTTCCCTATGTTATTTGTAATCGACTTAGTCGCTTACTAATTAGTATTGGTAAAGTCTTTGCCTATTTTACGTAGAGTAAAAAAAGTAAAATATTAATTAGAAGATTGATATTATTATAGTACAAGATAGATAAATCCATAAAAAGCATTTTAGAAAGTACACGCTATGGATGGGAGGTTATAAACCTCTCATCCGGGCAGTAGCTCTTTTAGCGTGCGCTCTGGAATACTCATTCCAGATCGATCCTCGCATGATGCACTTTGGCTCTTGCAAGAGTGCAGCCTGCAGCATGATATTTTATCGTACACTCTGTAGGAGTGCAACTTGCAATACAGTGCATTGCGACTTGGATTGTGCATACTAGATATGAGGGTATATAGTAATATCCACAAACGCCAACTTGTTTTTACAAATCGTCTTATTGATAACCCTCGTTAGCGAAAAAAGGAGTAAAAGCAAGTTTAGCATTATCGGTAACCTAATCTACAAAACTTCTATTAAGTGCAAGAGAATCACACGAAACGTACTGACTTCGAAAGTTTATGGTATGATAGCGGACTTTAACGTAGGTATAGTACTCTGGGAAAGCCTCATTTTTATTATTAGGTAGCTGAAGATTTGTTTTGTCCTGGTAGTAATCTGTACTAATTCGAAAAGCCTCTTTGAATGCCTTTCAAAACTCGAAACAACCAGCGAAAAACACCTGATAATCGATATAATTTCACTTCGTAAAGCCGACGAAAGGAGTGAAATAAAGGAATTCAAATAAATCAACGGCAAAGACAATCCCGCAAATACTATAACGAAGGCAATGTCAAATAGGATCCTGAAAGGGTTTGTAAATAGCAACAAGCTAACTATATGATTCGAGGGCTATGTTAATAGGCCGCTCGAAAAGCCCAAATCACGTGACGGCGGTTAAAGATGTGGTGGCAAACTGGAAAATTGCTAGAAAATTGATGATACGGATCTGTTTGATTGTCACAGGTGAAGTGGAGGCCTGTAGAGGCTTGTGGCGAAAGAAAATTTTGTAGGAGTTAATGAACTCGGAATTCGAAGCAACGGAGCTATTGAGGTCAAATGGGGTCAATGTGAATGCAATTGGTGGAAAATCAGTATAGAAGTCAACTGAAATTCATAGGGGTCTGGCCAGTTGACAAAGAGGGAATTCAGTGGTAACCGGAAATAATTGGTCAACCATACTGGCGTATACGCACAAACTAAAAAGCCGCCAGTGTTGAAATAGTATTACATGCAGTACAGTAAATCAACTTTACTTACAGTAAACTCAACTGTACTAAAAGTTAAATATATTGTTTATGGACTTACCGAATTTGGTGTAAGATGAGTACAGTATGCTATACTTCAAACTAGGGCACTGGCTAAGCAATTGACCGTATAAATTACAGTGCAGACCGGCTAGCGGTCTGCCAAACATAGAACAATACATCCATCACTTGAACAATGCAATAGTACTGTTACTTCGACCAAGATTCGAATTGACAACGCTGTAACGATCTGAGGCCTTACCAACAGTTTAACCATTTTTCAATTCACTGCCAAAATAAAGTTTCCTTCATTAAAATTATTCAGTTTTCAGTAAAAACGTGTATTTAACCTATGAATATAGTGATCAATTGAATTTCGTATTTAAATTGCAATAAAGGTTTTGAAAAACTCCTTCAATAAATTAATAATAGAGGTATTAGTCTTATAAATACGTTATTAAAGGTATAATTTAACTTTTGATTCGTCGGGATTATCTCTTTCAACTAGGTTAACGCACTACCCTTTATAAAGTCTATTAAAACATAAGTGATACGTATTCCTATCACTACATTTTATACGAATACATAATTTGTTTTAATTTACTTCAACATTTTAATTAATATTTGAATCATTTTGAAATATTTTAAATTCAATAACTTAAGAACTCATTTTCATATCATCGAAAAAATAATTATAGCTGTATGAACTTATCATTTATTTATATTTATATTATATCAAATTTACAGTTTACGGAACTCTATAACCATCAGTTGAATATTTATATTATTATCTTTAATTATGTTTTCAAATGGCTTGAATGAAATTCTAATTAATGATAATTTATATCAGGTAATTAATATTACCGCTTCATATATAATTCAATTATATTATATGGATTTGGCTTATGTTTGAATACTAGTAAGTATATAAGTACTTGTTGTTAGAGCTTTAGATGTTATAACGTTGTCTATTCAATTAGTCGAAGTAACAATAGTATTGAAATAGTTAGATGGTGGAAGTATTGTTCTAGGTTTCGCAGACCACTAGCTGGTCTGCGCAGTAATTTGTATAGCCAATTGCTTGGCACATGCCCTAGTGTAAAATGTGGTCTATTATACTCAACTTACACCTAATACAGTGAGTCTACATGAAGCAATACACTTAACTTAACTTGCAATTAGTATAGTTAACTTTACTGTAGTTAAAGTTGACCTATTATACTACAAATACTATTATTGCAATACTAACAGCTTTTTAGTTTGTATGCATATATTAGTGTAGTTGACAAATATTTTCCGGCAAACGTTAATCTACGACTTTGTTAACTTGACAGACCTTTGACAGTTTTATTTGATCTTGATATTTAAATACGTCCATTTATATGCAAATTAATCCTCATTGCTATCGTGTTCCTTACAGCCTCGATGTCTGACTTTATTGACACTTATAAACCGTTTTTTCACTACATGTCTTTGCTAATCTTTACTTTAGCCGTACCTATTAAACAGGTCGCTATCATCAATTCCTCCACTTCCTTGGCAGTCTTTTAATTTGCTAACGTATTCTTGACCGCTGTCTTTATATAATCCGAGCTTATCTGGTAGCCTATTAATATAGCCTTCAATACATATAATTAATATATTACTATTCACAAACATTTACATGGCTTTCTTCATCGACGCTTTCATTTTAGAATTATCAGTATTATTTTTTCTGTTAATCAATTCAAATTCTTTAATTTTCTTCTATTTGTAAACTTTACGAAGTATCATTACGTAGATTAACAGGCGTTTTTGACTGGTGGTTCCGAACTTCGAACGGTATTCTAATAAGCTTCTTTAATCGGTAAAAATTACTACTGGGATTTAAATGATCTTAAGTTTCCTAGTAATAACGTTAATGGTTTTCCATAATTCTATGCGTATATTAAAGCCTATTATTATGCCGTAAACCTTTAAAGCTTACACTCTTCATGTAATCCTTTTACATTTAATAAAGGCTCAGTAAATCAAGCTACCGAAAATTCTAAATTGGCTTTCCCGCATGTCCTTATTAATGTAGGTCATAGGGAAGCCGATCTATAAAGAGAGGTTGATATTATTTACGAAATACTTATCAGTGAACATTATTAACTTTGCATTTAAGGGATTGATTGAAATTATACCAATTTCACGATTCAAATTCCGCATTAATTATTTAATCTTTTTATTTTACCGGTCAAAGCTATCGTCTGTTGGGTTTTAAGCTTACGTTGCGATGGAAATGTCTTAAAAGGCTTTTGTTTGGTATAAGGTGGCAATATAGCTGCCATGGACACGCTCTTCCAAGTACCATTAGGCTTTGACTACGTTATTCTTGTCGATTTTAGCCAGTTCAGTGCCTCAAACCCTCTAGCAAAAGCTAAAGCTAGTATAAACACTAAGTATATAGATTAACGATCCATTAAAGTCAAGTTGATTATTTTTCGCCAACGTTATTACTGGTTTTTAATTTCAGAACTTGGAATTATTAATTGCCTGTTATTTTGATTCCAAAAAATTAGTCGATCCGATGAAAAGGGTATCGTTAATTTATATACATACTTCGCCGAAGTTCATTTTTTACGTTACTTATAAGTACGGGTTATATATTAAAGAATTTATAACTAGCTGTGATTTGAAATACGACTAGTAAGCCAGGAACCAATGGAATTTTGTTTTAGTGAATCCGTATAATAGCTTGAAATATCGTATTACTTCCCCTAAAGGGTAGATGATACGTAGTTCCTTTGGCAACTCTAGTAGTACAATCCGTTGTAAAACCGTTTCTAATTACGAGTAGGTTTACGTTATATTATGGCTATTTAGTATTAACTGACCTTTAAGTTTAGCTAGCAAACTTACTGTTAAACCAACTAGTAATCGTTATCTAATCATTGAAATTGTTGGCAACTACGTAAGGATCTAGTCTTTGCCTCTATCACCGTATCCTTAAGCGATTCAATGTGAATTTTCATACGGTCGCCCTGTGGTTTTACCTTGAACCTCGTAAATAATCTTCAACTTGAAAATTGTAACTTTTTGGTTTTAAAGATTAAAATCAACTTTCGGTATAAATTATATAACTCCCCGAATTAATAGTCCGTTAATCTCGACTCTATAGGTTTTTTTTAAAAGGTTTGCCAGAATTTCTAATGATTTCTTGTGCTCGAAGCTTTAATACCACGTCTTTGTTATCCTTCTTTTTTTTGCTTACCTAAGTAATATTATGGATACAATCCGGTATATATTCCTCTTCTTTAATGTTCCTCTTCTTCATAGGTCGTCCGTGCCAGCGACGTTCCATCAGCTTATAGATAACAGGTAAAAGAGGTTTATATTAGCTCGGTAGCTTATTTTAAAGGTCTTCATCGTTAATAGTCTTAATATAGGGCTTTACCTGGGTAATTCAGAATGATATAGGACCGTCAATAGTTTGAATAACTACTTTAAAGTTTTCGATACCAAAAATCTTATACGGGCCCTTTTATTTACCCGGCTTATGCTATACGAAAACTTTACTTCATAACGGTAAAGTGAATACGTCGATTGTTGTAAAGCTGTTTCTGGTGTCAAGGGTATTATTAATCTGACGGCGTGTAGATTCTCTTCGTAGTTTCCTTAATGATTTTCTGTAGGCCGTGATACGGTTTTGGTATTTATTTATAGCGGAGATTCAATTATTAGTCGTGGGTACGCTTTAAAAACCAGCAACGTTAGCACTAGTCCCCCAAGGCCCACAATATCGTTTAAGTCCTTTACCACAATCTAAAAACGTACTTCCATATACATAAGGCTTTTAATTTCGAGCGTAATAATGTTATACGTTCGGTTAATTCCAAAGTATTCCCCTTTAACCTTACTCATACTCCTGTAAGCCTTTACAGGTACCTATTTACACCAAATACCTATGGTCTTGGTATCCTTCTAAAACTCCGCCCCTGCAAAGTTGGTACTGGTATCGTAAACGACTACGTCAAGTGGGCACAAGTCCATATCAATTTATAATATCCTTAGTACTTCCTATTTATCCTTCCCAGAAAGGTATTTCAAAAACCTTTCTTCGTAAAAAGAGGTCAGAGAATTAAAGACGTAAAGAATAAGCTTGTTATCCAAGTAAAATATATTGACAAAGATTTTGTAGTTAAAGTATTCATTGTCTTTGAATGTATGTTTAAATTTTTCAACGGTTTAGGTATACGTTTGGTAGTGGCGACGAAGCCTTGTAATGGCTTGTAGGGCAAAGTTTTTTATATCTTCATACCTTGCGAACTTTAGGACTTCATATAGATTGTGAACTGCTATATAGTTAAATCGCAGGGGCAATGAACGTATTTTCAGCTCCCTTAGGTTTAATAGCTTTACTTTAAGGCCTTAATGATAAACTATGGGTACACCAACTTAAAGGCTAAGGGAAACCTTTAGCTGTTTTTAACCAGCTCGTTTACGTCAACGTTGAAGTTGATGCCAAGGGTTTTTATATTCTTGAGTAAAATAAGGGGGAGTTAGGGGACTTAAGGATGTGAAACGTAATTACTCACAAAACATTTTAAACTATCGTTATCTCTAATAATGATAGATATTCGCCTAGTTTTTAGTTAACTTTAACTTTTCCAATATCGTAACGATTAATCTTAATAACTATAGTACTTTTCCTCCGCAGTATAATGTATTCCAAATAGTCTCGTATTTAGTACCTTACTATCTTTGTATCTAACATAATATCTTGAAATGTATAACTAGCATAACAATCACGAAGGTTAAAGGTATGTAAAGGGTTAGAGGTTTGGTTAAGGTAAAGGTATAGGTTTTCACCACCTAAGCAGTATAAACAGGCGTGGTCGGCTAGTTATTAGACCACGTTATAAGTAATATCTTTATGCTATTTGATTTACTTAGGGGAATTGACGTCGATAATTTGCTTATCGTCTTCGAAATTTGCGATTTATATCAAGTAATCCCGTTAAAAAGTAATCGGGTACTAAATATATACATTACTTCTTTTATTGGTTCGCTCGGTGGGGGGTAGAGAATTAGCTAATAAATAAAATTGTTATAAATATAATATCTCTTACCACTATTATAAAGATAGTATTTACAGTTCATAGGCCCGCTAAAGTTTTAACTTTATTAGCGCTAACGAAGGTATTTTCTTTAGTTTATGGTTGATAAGTTTGACTTTAGGCGTTAAAGGCGTATTTGCGATCGATATAATTAACTACCATAAGATTTTATTTATCAACGTTGGGGAATTTGTCAGCTTAAGGGTATATATTAAATAAGTTTGGTATAAGAGTTATTATAATGGTAAACGAGGAATACTACTGGCTAAAAAAGCTTTCGAAGTTAATATTTAGGTGTTATAAGGCGTATTTAAACTCATTAACGCCTGTAACTATTGCCCGTACTTACTTGCGAAATGTGGATTTGTTAGCATATGCATTTTCCATTATTTACTAGTATAATATTGACCTGTCAAATATCTAGTTAAATGCATATATTGTAGTTTCCTCCTTTTTTTCCCGCTATTATTATAGTTTACCGCGTAGTAGCACAGTTTATATAGTGTTAGGCGAGTTGGACGTCTTATTCAAAGTAGTTTTTAATGCTACTATAAATTTCGCGAAAAGTGTTTAATCGCGTTAGAAAGAATAGTTAATATTACTTAACTTGCCTTGTAAAGATTTCGGAAAAAAATATGTAAAAACTAGAGGTGGGAATCTTTATTTACTTGCAAATGTTGGAAAAGGGTATTGTCTTGGTGTTGAAAAAATTATAAGGTTTACTGTTATACTTTTCGATATTATTCCAGATTTTGGGGAAGTTCGTAAGAAGTTTATAGTTAATATTGACTATTTGGACAGGTTTTAGGGGTAAGTCACGATAATAATCTCAATCTTTTTTGATATTTTTTAATAATTTAAACTTTAAAGATTCTGAGGGTCAGTGTTAAAGATAGTTATCAATCGTCCAACCCGAGAGGTAAAGTCCTATAATAGAACTTGTAGTGGGCTTTCGTGTATATACAAACCTGCCGTAGGAAGGTTGTTAATCGTTTTAACGATTTTAATTACAGTGTTAAGGGTATAAGAATACTGAAAGGTTTAAAAGTTAAAAGGCGTAACGATTTTAATTAATTAATGGATGTAGGATGCCGACGTCAATTATTTTAGCTGTATAAACGATTGCTGTTCTATGTACCCGTCCGCCATTGAAACCGTACTTCAATTTATTACGTAAATTTATTAAACTTTTATTGAGGTTAATAATTTCTGTGCCGCCAACGAGTAAAAATTCTTAATTTTAGCAAAGGACAAAGGGGAGGTCCCCCAAATCACGCATAAAAGTATTAAGTTTTTTTAATACTTTTTCCTTTAGTGAGTAAGTTTTAAGGGTATTTCTCAAGTTAAGCTCAATCGAAAAAGGCTCTTTCTAACTTTGTAAAGCTCTTTTTGAACACGTAAATCCATCGACTCTTCAATTTTTCCTTGAATTTAACCTTAATATTGTTCTAAACCTTTTTCTATATATTAATTTTCCTGTCGTTCAAAGGTCGCAGTCCTTGTAAAAAACATTGTCACCGCGATTAAGATCTTTTCCTTTATTGTAGTCGACGATGTAGGAGCTAATAAAGTTGGTTAAATACTTTTTCGTTAGTTTTTTGTCGATATCGCCCCCCTTCAATTTTTCGTTAAAATATTTAATAAAGTGGGGTTCGAGGGCTTCAATTTTCCATTTGCTTTCAACCAAATACCATTCTGTATCATAACTTATGTAAAATGTGTAAAAAGCGTAAAACGAAGTACTTGGTAATCTTTAGGCGTAGAAACTTGGTGTTTTAGCGTAAAGTTTCGTAGAAATTTGGGAACTTAGCGACTTGATAACTTAGTGTAAGGTCGAACAACGTGGTTTTCTTGGAGTGACTTGGTTTTTTCTGTAGGAGCAACGATCTTACCGATTGAATTTGTATTGGAGAAGTAAAAAAAAGGTCAAATTTTTGGTATAAAGGGTAAGGTCGAAAATCGTTATTAGTAATAAAAGTCGAATGCAATTTGTTGTTTAATTGTAGAAACTAGTCGTTTTTCTTGCATTAATAGCATCTGTAATAGTATTAATTAGCCGTTTGCCAACTTTCCGAATTTTAAGACTTTTAACAATGAATTTTAACGTCTTTGATAAATGATCCGAAAAGATTTCTTAGTATTTTTACTAGCGATACCATTGTTACCTTCAGGCTGCCGTAAAAACTGTCGCAATCTAAAAGTCTTTTCTAGTCACTACCGTAAAAACCGTCGCAATTTGTAAAGGCCCTTTGCAAAACGATTTCCTTTACCCTAACGATAACGTAAAACTTAACAACTGGAAAGTAGCCTTTAATTTCACTTAGCAAATCTGTACATAACCTAATAAGCATTGATCAATATTCATAAGGCTTTAGACGTTGCAAAGTTATCGATTCAATTAGTCAAGGTAATAGTAATATTTTAGTAGTTAGATGGTGGATATATTATTCTAGGTTCGGTAAACCGCTAGCTGGTCTGCGCCGTAATTTTTATAGCTAAATTTTTGGTCCGTGCCCTAGTGTGAAGTGTGACCTATTATACTCGACTTATGTCCAATACAGTAAGCCTACACACAATGATAAACTCAACTCAAATTGTAGTTAGTAAAGTTAACTTCACTGTAAGTAAAGTAGACCTAATTTTCTGCCAATACTACTATTCCAATAGTAGGATGATTTATTAGTTAATAACAAATGAAGTATACATTGAAAAAATTATTAACTATTAATTTGAAAGCAGTATTATATTTGATTCATAATCTTGACTATAGTACACCGCTTGATAATCATTCAAACTATGAAAGATTAAGTAAGAATCGAAATTTTGTTTTGACCATAATATATTTATACGACTAATATAGACTTTCAAAGGATTTATCCATTATCTTACCCTTAACCTAGTAGAATATTTTAACTTGAAATTCTTCACGTTTTGTCTATCAAAGTCTACTCTAAAAATTTATTAGACGATGTTTATGTATAATATGTCCATCTATTTTAATCCTATCACTTTATCAAAAGGTTTGGTCTAATATATCAATACTCGCTTTATAGTTAACCTTGAAATCAACTTTTACTGATTTTTATGTAACCTAAATTATTACATGTAATCATCCGAATCGGTATTAATTATCATTATCATTGTATAAGCAGTCAATTGCATTACAGCAAAGTTTCTTATATTGATTGCAAATTATATAGAGTGTAGTATCCAATTCATTGTTGGGAATGTGTCAAATAGCTTTCCCTACAAACAAGTGTACAAACCGGCTAGCGGTCAGCCAAAATCAAAATAAACACACACAACTTTCAAAGCAACAAACCAGTTACTTCGACCAGAAATTCGAATCGACTACATTACAACATAGAAAAACTCACACTAGAGGTTTATCAGGTTAATCACAAATACGTTGAATAAAAATAAACTTTTCCTATAAAAATTTAGCGGCAGTAAAAGTATTTTGACGAAGTATACAGACTATTACGATATTATTTACAGGTAATGAAAGGGAAAACTTTTGAGTATGTTGACATTGATACACATCTGAAAGTAACGATAATATCGTCAAATCACCAAGATATATTCATTAAACACATCTCGAAATACCAGCTCCATGATTTACTGACAAACTTATCAACTTAGTCGATAATCACCAAAGCTGTCTAGATACTAAAGTTATTAAACAGCCAAGTCACCATATTTGAAAAAAACTAAATCACAAACTTCCAAACCCTCAAATACGTTTACAATCCTCCAAATCCTCAAACAACTTCACAACCCTTCTTCAACGCTGAAATACCTACGATTATCATCAAGATCACCAAAAAAAGCTACAAAAACTCCTTGAAAAAATTCAAGCCTATTCTCGCTAAAATTTATACCAAAGATCTGTAAAAAGATAATATTACAAAATGATCGCCAAAAGAATACTTGATTGAATACATCGGCCTATACTTCCTAACATTTACCACAAATAAACTTACTTAATATGAAGTCAATACCCACCGTAACTTCAAAGAAAACATTAACATATAGAAGGTGGATATATGGAATAAGGTACCTAAAACCGCTAGACTAACACTAAAACACGAGCTCTAGGGCCGAGTACATCCCATTCGTAACGAATACCTTTCTATTACCTTTTTCTATTGCATAAATATATCTACAATCTCGAATACACAAAAAAATGAATGCTAAAATATCACTAATAAAAATGCGCCTCAAAGTCTCTACACGCGATTACAAGATCCTGCCTGCAATCATACTAAAATTGGCTCTTCAAACTATACTTTCTAAGTTCTCTAACGCTCCACTACCTCCAGAAGTGAGGAAAAAACCTCTCTATTGACATAGATATGGACATTTCCGCGTTAGAAACCATTTTAGGAATAATACTTTTAAAGAGACGAATTAGAGAAAGATAAAAGGCAGACAGATAAAACAATGAAAGGGATCGAACAACTTTGTTACCACTGTAAAACGCATTCGAAAACGCGTATTAAGTTCAAGTTCATGTTAGAAGAACATTGAAACTTTAAATCTAAGATTTTGATTAACGTATTTTAATTAAATAAAGAACCTATGATTTTCATTGTAAATTTAGCAACGGTGTTTTTCAGCGTTAAGTTTTTGAAACTGATAAGATAAAATAAATATAGAACATGGTATGTACAATATGGATCAATATGAACTTTGGACCTCTAAATGTACATATTCACAATACTAGTATTAACTTTATTACGATGGAATTTTAAGCTAATACTAATTCGATAAGAATTCAATCTAAACAGGTACATATTAAAGCTTATGAAGTTAATAGTAATATTGAAAAGAAACATGCATTTTGACGAAAATCTTACGATATTTTTACGTTGAAAATCGGTTATTCCACAAGTTTAAAGAAGAAACTAGAGATAATAGTAAAATGCTTTGACGATATAATTGGTCCTTGCGACCTACCACTAACTCCAATTATCTTCGATGTATACCTGCACATGACGAATAAATTAATACCATTATTCAACAACCCAAGCATGGTTTCTATCACAGGCTAGTAACTGCCGAGTTTTGGCCAAGGAGCTAGCCCTGGCATATTAACTCTACTACTCATTTTATATGCGTTATTGGCTTCATCCCTGCTCGAAAGCATACACTACATTCCTCTATGCTCGCGAGAAACGTAGCTTGTCGCTTACATACTTCTTATACCCATAGCGTCTCTATACCAGAGATTTTCTATCTTCTTGCCTCTTTATCAAAGATTATAGATAGTATCTGAACCCTTTAAGCTATAGATTTAGCTCAGTTGCATTAAAGCATTAACAAAAAGAAAAATATTAAAGGAGTTTTGGAAGAGAACTGTAAAACGATATATCAAAGATGATCTTAACACTGAAATAAACCGTTAACCAAAGAAGTAGCATATGTATCGCTACAAAGAAATATTCTCATTTAAAAACAACTGCGCGAATGGAATAAACCATATAAAAGCATACTACTCTCGAATTCAAATGTAATGACTTATTATGGACTCAGAATCTTGGCTATTAAGTCTATAGGTTACATGACTATGCACATAATGGAATATTCAATTCCCAGCTCGGGCGCAGTCCGTGCGCGGTTTGCGGACGTTACGTATCAGGGAATGTAACGGACTATATACGAACTGTACATATAAGTACTGTACGAAGGACCTCGGTAATTTTTTTTAGTTTTCCTGAATAATTTAATTATTAATACCATTGGTACGTATTTGGTATACATTCATAAATTGGACTATAACATTAAATTAAGGTTTCCCATTCTTTTTAAGGATAAATTCTTCATTATGAAACAATCGATAATAGATATGAATAATTCCACGTCATATTTTAGCTTTATAAGAGTCAATAGACCGTTGGGGAATACTCTGTCCTTTACGTTCACGAATATATCTTCTACCTTTTCGAAACTAACTTTAACCGATATATTCCGCCTCTAGTATATTGAAGGTTATATTGCGTTGAATTTATAATAGATATAATAATCCATTTCATCGACTTCTTCTTTCAACCCAGCTGTTACGTATTTTTTTACGTTCGATTTCGCCTAGGTAGTTACTGAAATTTAGCAACTTAAAGACAACCTAGTGACTATTTGAATTGGTTTTCTAACGACTTAGAGCGACCGGAAACGACGCGACTAGCTATAACTAAATAAACATTCTTTTATTCAGGAGGCAACGCGTTGAACAATTGAATTTGTACTAAATACAAATAAAATGTAAATTAGGGAGGACTAACACGCGGTTTTATATATATGGATATTATATACAGTTTATCAAATGGATTATCATAAAGTATTACGAGACTATTGGGTGTAAGGATAGATATAATTTGAATAAATTTCTCGATTATATTAAAGCTAATTTCGAAGATTTTGATCGCGTGAATGTCATGACCTAGACAGCGGTTAGGTTAGAAAACGGGCCAGTATGCAACTGCGCCACTTAGAAGCCTGAAGTTATGTTAGCCACGATAACGAAGCAAAGTCACGTGATGGATCATGAAGGATCATAGCGATCTAAGATGATCCGGAGAATGGAGGATCACAGCGATCTAGTATCATCCAACCCAAGACAGTACTGAAGATGGTATGAAGGATAAAGAATATAAGGACACGGTCAGCACCACATAGATAGTATTTCCTTCATAGCTCTTTAGTTTTCAATCTAAGTATTCAGTCTATACATCTGAATAGCGTCACGGCTTTTGATCATTACTTGCACGGTTGCGATATTGTTCACTCAGTACCTCTACTACCTTCTTGATAACATAAACTCTCTGATACCTTCTATATACTCACGGGTATTTAGTGTGATCATTACAGCCTTCAAGAAGGATCAATGAAGATTTATTGGTGTTTTCGGTAAAGATACAGTCGTTAACTTTCAAATTGCCGTTAAAAGACTGACGCAACCGAAAAGTCTTCTCTGTTTTCCTGACGTTGGAAGACTGTCGCCGTACTAATAGAGGCCTTTCCTAAGAACCTTTACTCTACCCCAGCGATTTTTTGACTTAGAGAGTAACCGAAAAGTAGCATCTTCTTCTACTTAGCTCATCTGTGCTTAACCTAGCAGGCAAGCCCTAATCATTGTTGGTAGGACTTAGACGTTGCAACATTGTCGATTCGATTGGTCGAAGTAACAGTAGTATTGCGTGATAAAATGGTGGATGTATTGTTCTAGGTTTGGCAGACCGCTAGCCAGTCTGCACTGTAATTTGTATGGTCAATTGCTTGGCCCGTGCCTTAAAGTAAAGTGCAGCGTACTGCACTTAACTTACACCCAATGCAGTAAGTTTCCACAAAGTAATACACTTGTAGTATGATCGACTTTACTTATATTAAAGCTTTCCTACTGCACTACATACAATACTATTTCAACAGTTATTACATTTTCGAAAATGAAATATAATATTAAGGTTATAGCGAAATATACGTACAATCTAAATAGCTAAGTTTCATGTAAATATTAATAAATAGACAAATACGATGTTAATATATATTATTTCCGAAATCACGCAGGATGTTATTTTTAGGATATGATAAATATGATATAAGCAGGTAATATTAAACGTTAAAGGTAATCATTTAATGATTTATAATTTTGAAAAAAATCGATATAATAATGATACGCACTAGATTAGAGAATATACAAAACGTTAAAGGATCGGTTTTTTATGAATTATACAACCGTATTTCAAGAATAATATAACGTAGGAGAGATCAGTCATAGTTAACTTTTATAATAAGTTTTCGTAAAATAACACGAATTTTATAGTCAATAACGTCGATTACCATAAAAAATGAGAATAATTAGTTATGTTTTTGACTTAAACTAGCAAAGTTTCGTAACCTATTCGATAAGAAACAGGTAATAACCCTACCCCTGTACTGGAGAAAACTTACTTACATATTTATATTAAACCGAATGAAAATAGATGATTACCGGAAATACTATAAAAACCGCTATACTCGATGTGATGAAATTAACTTTTCGAATTTAAAAGTTAAGTAAGTGTTGAAATAATATTACATGCAGTGCAGTAGGTCAACTTTACTGTAATTAAAGTTGACTGTACTGCAAGTTGAGTGGATTGCTTTGTGCGGACTTCCCGCGTTGGCTGTAAGTCGAGTGTAGTACGCTACACTTCACTCTAGGGTACGGGCCAAGCAATTGGCCATACAAGTTACAGTGTAGACCGGCTAGAAATCTACCAAACCTAGAACAATACATCCACCATCTGACCACGCAATACTACTGTTACTTCGACCAATCGAATCGACAACGTTGAAGCGTCTAATTCCTACCAATAGTAAGGAAATTAATTAATAAAGGTTAGGTTTATGCGAATTCTTTATCAGCTGCAATACCGGTACTATTAATTTGTGAATTGGAAGGGAATAACGGTTTTCTATCAATTACAGGACCTTAAATGAAATTACCAAGTAAAATAGGTTTCTTTTACTTTGAATGAAGAAAACCTTACGCATATTATTGATGTCGACGTAACTTACGAAATTAAATATTCGAATAGCTTTTTACCATATATGTATTACATCTGGATAAAAAAACCTAACGGCTTTTTATATATATTTCGGGGTTTTCAAATAATTAGTTACTTTCCTCAAGTGAAAGGAAACGTTTACAACGTTTTAACGGTATATTTATTGTGTAATAACAGATAGTTTCAATCATTTCATCATTACTTACATCAATAACTTTTCTCCTGAAACAACATTGACTGCTTTTGTTATCAGGTCAATTGAAATACAGTCAGTTAACTTTACTTACAGTAAAGTTGACTGTACTGACTGCAAGTCTGTTGATTGTAGAGTACCCGATTAAAACTAGAGCACGAGCTAAGCAATTGACCTTACAAATTACTGTGTAGACTAGCGAGGGATCTACCTAACCTAGAACAATACATCCACCACTTGACCAATGCAATACTACTGTTACTTCGACCAATCGTATCGACAAAGTTACAACGATCTGAGTCTCTACTAACACTAATCAAGGATTATTGGGTTAAGTACAGATTGGCTAAGTAAAATAAGAAGCTATTTTCTAGTTGTTACGCTTTACGTTAACGTTAGGGTAAAGGAAAAATTCTTGCGAAAAACTTTTACTACTGTGTCAGTCTTTATGGAAGTACGTATATAAAACCTTTAGACTACGACAGTCTGAATGGCAGACTAGAGGTAGCGACGGTATCGCTGTTGAAAACACCAAGAAAATCTTTTCAGATCTTTCTTAAAGACATAAAGATTGACTATTAGAAGTCTCAAAGTTCGGCAATTTAACAAATGGCTAAGTCGGTACTTCTGCGGGTGCTACTACTCCAAGAAAAACGACTAAGTCACATGGCTTACAACAAATAACCTTTGCCTTCTCCCACTAATAACGACCTTCGACCTTACCCTTTACATCAAACCTTTGCCCCTACTTCACTCTTTTCACTTCCCCCACGTCAATTCAATCGCCAAAATCACTGTAATGAGCGAAAACACCAAGAATCGCCAATTATTGCCCAAGAAAGCCACGCTGCGCGACCTAACGCTAAGTCGCCAAGTTTACACGCAACTTCATACTAAAACACCAAGTCCCTATACTCCAAAGATCATCACATCCCTCATCTTACGCAAACCAACAAGTCAAAATGACTACTACAAACGATCGACTAGAAACTATTACCGATACTACCAGCAAAGAAGCAATTAATGCCCGCGGACACTTCTTCACCCAGCACTACTACTACGACTTTTAGGGATAGGATATTGATGAAAACTCGACTCAAAAACACCTTACCAACTTCGTCGGGTACTATATCGTTGAGCACTGTAATATTAATAACCCTGACCACACCTTTAGCAACTTCTGTAACCTTTTCAACGACTGGACTATAGACATATGAACCTTAGTTTAATAAGGGTTCAAGTTAGGGATCAAGGCGAAACTTAAGCAGCAAGGTATCTGTGTACCAATATAAGGCAATATAAAGCTAGCACAAAAGCTTTTCGATTCAGCTTAACTTGAGGAATTTCCTCAAGCTCCTAAAGACGAACACGAAGATCCTCTTCTAGCCGAAGACCTTTAAGACCCTTAAGGAAAGGACTCTTCCGATTCTCAAAACGAAGAATCCCCTCGAGACGAAGCCGAAGACCTTTGAAACCTTCAAGTGGCCAAGTTACATGATCAATAGGCGCAATAGGCGCAGAAGGTGCCACAGGATTGGCAAGGTCAAGTTACGTGCCAACGAACACAAGTACCTTGGCGAACTAGAAAACTGTGAAGGAATTAAGGCCAGCGAGTTTAACTAGTACGGTTGAGTTGGAGGCTTATATAAGTCTGTGGCGAAAGACTTGTTTGTAGAAGTTGATGAAGTTGAGACTTGGAACCATGGGGCGAAGGGAGGTAATTGGAGTCAATTTGGCTGCGAAATTGACAGGGGTCTAGCTGGTTAATGAGCAGGAAATTCACTGGTAACCGGAAAAGATTGGTCGACTACACTGACGTACGCAGGCAAAAAATAAAAAGACGTCAGTGTTGGAACAATATTGACTGATATTTTTAGTAGATCAATTGCAATACAATCAGTTGACTGTACTGATTGCAAGTCTGTTGATTGTGGAGTGTTCGATTTAAACTTGGGCACGGGCGAAGCGATTAACCATTTAAATTACTATGCTTATCGGCTAGCGGTCTGCCAAACCTAGAATAATACATCCACCACTTGACCAATGCAATACTACTATTACTTCGACCAAATCAAATCGATCAAGTGGCAACGATCTAAAGCTCTACCAACACTTCCACTTTTTTTTCGGTACCTAATAAAGGTATGTAATGAAAATTCACGTAATTTTTAAACGCCTTCGAAATATCGCGTTAAATTTTAACCTAAATAAATATAATTTCGTAGTTAGAAAGGTAAAATACCTTGGTTTTAGTAACGGTTAATGTAGGTATCCGGGCAAAATCCAGAAGATCTGGGTAGTATGCTAATTAAAATCCCTACGTAAGATTCGAAAGATCCAAAGTTTTTTAGGGTTTAGCAACTTTTATTGAAACTTTTTTATTAAATTCTCCGATTTCACCAATCACCTTGTTCGACTTAGGAAATGAGGAATTCGTCATGTTTGAAATAAATAAATAAAAATGAAACGTAAAAAATGCATTCATTATAGCTCTTATTTTAATATATTAAAATTCTAATCTGCTAACAGTAACAAAAACCGATTCTTCGGCGATATCGTTAAATGGGTATCTGTCGTAAAGACATAATAATCACATTTTAAAACCGGTAATATATTATTTCGAACGATTAATAAAATCGAAGTATCCTTTTTTTATTTATTATAAGGAGGTTTTCGCGGTCGTATCCTATTGAAGAGCGTTTTTTTCGGAATTACATAGTGTCCATACCTCGTTTTCGATTTCAACGGATTATAAAGGATTAGTGTATGTTTCTTTATTAGGCTTGATTTCGAAACGTTAGGCTCGATTAGCCGGATTCTTTTCGCTTTTTTAATACCATTTACGTTACCAATCCACAACTTAAAACGACTGACTAAATACATTAACTCGTAAATTTAAAGGTGAATCCGAAGGTAAAAAACGATGCGCTCAAGTCTTTTGACATATTTTCATCATTATGTCAAATGAAATAATAATTAACTTTTATATTGTAAAATGTATATTACGGTAGAGTATAAGTATAATTTTGTTTAGACGAGAGCCTGATTATCGAATCGAGATAATATATACCTCGAGAAAATGCCGTAAAATGACTGAGCGTTGGTGGTAGAGGGATCGCTTTGGGCCCAACCCGCGCTCACATCGTCGACTTTAATGGTATCGGGGGATATCGTGGCGTCGGCGATTATAATACCGTTTCGGGTCCAACCTACGTTAAATCCGCCGACTTTATTAACAATAAACGGTTACTTTTGGTAGGCCTTTATCGTTGCAACGTAGTCGATTCGAATTACTGTGGTCGAAGTAACTGGTGTTGCGTTGATATTGTTGATTGAGATGTAAGTTCTAAGTTTGACATACTGATAGCCGGTTTGCACACTAATTTGTATGGCCAAACGCTTTGGCCTGTGCTCCACTTTGAAGTGGGCACCTATTGCACTGAATTTGCAGTGTAGTGTATTCAAATCGTACAAACTGTGGTCAATTTGCAATATGTACAATCAAATTTACTGTAAGTAAAGTTGACTTGACTGCACTGCACTTGACTGCTATTCTAACACTGGCAGCTTGTTGTTTTATGCTTGCACTTCAGCGTAGCTTGCCATCAATTGGTATCAATCTCTTAAGTCCTTCCTCAATCTGCATTTCAACAACAAGCCATACCCCTGTTAATTCCGATTAATCTGTACTGAAATTGACATTAATTAAGGCCCCTTATAGACCTTTTGCTCCACCCTTCCAAGGCCTCCATATCTCAAATCCCATCTACAGATTTTTCGCCATAAATCTGCGCAAATCAAGTACGCTACCACTTGCGTACCTTTTTCCAATATTTTAAATTAATGCTATTGCCACCTTTGCCATATTTACTTTTACCCTGACGGTTTTCAAGTTTGCCAAGGTAACTCTGTTCCTTCATGTCACGTGCCGAGAGATCTACGTATCCTTCGATTTGTATAGTCAACGTATTTCTATTCACAAACCTTTCTAGGGCGTTATTAGGCGTGTTCTTGGTTATATCATCGGTAGGATTATCTTTGCCGTAAATTTACCGGAAATTATCGATTTACTAGGCTTTGTATGCCTCTCTTAACGTTATTACGTTTATTATTAAGCGTTTTTTATTAGTCGTTCCTAATTTTAATAAGTATTCGTAAAAGTTCTGGGATCGGTATATACTACTACAGGTATCGGTGGCAATGTCAGCTATTCGGTAATAATCCTTAATGTACCGTTAGTAATTATACCAATGTGAAAGTTTTCTATTATACTATAAACTTTGAAAACTAGCATAGTTCGAGTTACGCGTTTGCACTTAACAGACATCTAATATATAAGATTTCCGGTAATCGTAGATTACCTCTCCGACCTATCCTTATTTACGAGTATTATTAGAAAGTGAATCTTCAATATAAAGTTAATATTATTGATGAATAACCCGTTAGTAAAGATTATTAGCTTTACTTTCGTTAGATTTACAAAAACAATATTACTTCCTCCTTTTAAGTAATTTATTTGTTATTAAATCCGTTTATTGAATTTGTTAAAGTATTCATCCTGTGGGTTTTGTATTTGTATTATAATAAAAAGGTCGTACAATACTTCTAATTAATGTAACGTAACAATATAGGCCATACGGGCCCTTTATTTCAAATACCTTTATAATCTTACCTCGTCGATCTTGTCGATAATTGTCAGGCTTATAACTTGCCTTTTTTAACGGAGGCTGATATAAATCCCGGTTTTAACCTTAATATTATAGATACGAATTAACGATTTATTAAAGTTAAATTTTATGCTTTCGACTAACGTTTTAATTAACTTATACTTCCAAAAGCCTGACTTCGTCATGGCACTTCATTTCGCCATTAAAAACTTAGTATCGCCGAAGAAAAGAGTATCGTTAGTTTATATACCTATAATATAGACGGGTTTTCCATTTAGAATTAATAAATACGGGTTAAAGGTTAAAGTTTTTATGCCGAACTTATTTTTAAAATACGTTTAATACGTTAGGAATCAGTAAACACCTTTTTTGGCTAATTCATTTAAAGACTTAATATCTCGAATTATCGTACTAGCTAGAAACTTATCCCTTAGTTTTTTTGGTAACTTTAATAATATAATCCATTGAAAAACGATAGAGGATTACGTATATATTTACATAATATCCCGGTCATTCAATATAAACCAACTTTTTATGCTAATAGTTAAGCTTGCCGTAATCACGGTAATTAAACGTCGGCTGATTTTTTGGATTGTAGGCAATTAAGCAAGTATTTAGTTACTTTTATTATCGTATGCTTAAATAAATAAGCATAATCTTTCGTACGACCGGTCCATGGTTTTTCCTTTAACCTTGTAAACCATCTTTAACTTAAAAATAATAACGTTTTGGCCTTTAAATTATGTTAACGGTATCAATTATGTAACCTCTTGTAACAAAAGACCGTTAATTGTCACTTGGTCACTTTTTTGAAAAAAGGCTTTCCTAGTTTATTAATAATACCTTCGACATGTAGCTTAAGTGTGAGTTTTCCGTTACGTTTTTTCTTTTAAGATACTTACGCTGTTATATATACCTTTCTCGACCTATAATCCCTATCTCCGTCCTCATTTTTAGTATGTATCCTCATTTTAAGTAGTTTTTTACGTCGCCGACGTTTTATTAAATTGTTAATAATCGACTTGAAAGGGTTATGTTAACTAATTCTTTCGGTTCTAAGGTTATTAACGTTAAAGTCTTTATTAGATTTAGGGTACCATAAAAGTTTTCGAAACAGCTTAACCTATATAACTTAGAAAGTCATAGTGCTGTTAGCAGTTTTAAATATTACGTTGAAATTGGTAATATTGTAGGAAGTTATCTTTATCTTTGCGGTGTAGTCGATTCGAATCTCTGTGGACTGAAGTAACCGTCGCTGTATTGAAAGTGGTAGATTGATTGTTTTAGGTTTAGCAGACCGTTTGCCGGTCTACATAGTAATTTTTAGGGCCAATAGCTTGGCCCATACCCTAGTCTAAGTCTGGCACTCCACTTGCAGTCAGTAAAGTCAGTCAACTTTACTGTAATTAAAGTTGACTAACTGCACTGCAATTGACCTAATAAGAATAGCAGTCAATATTGTTCCAACAAATACTTAGTATTTTGTACAGCCTATCCTATTCTTCCAATTTACGCCATATCAGGATTTTACTTTCAAAGTTGAGTAAAAGCACGTTTATTATTAAAAGTTTGTTTTTGGTATTAAGAACATTATTAACCTAACGGCGTGCTGATTCCTTCCTTAGTTTCTTTAAGGCTTTTCCATATGCCATAATACGTTTCTAGGTACTTAAAAAGGGTAGTAATTTAGCTATTATACGTAGGTAAGCCTAAAATACCAATAAAGTTTATATAAGTCTGTTAAGGCCAACAGTATCGTTAAAACCTTTTACCGCTATTTAAAGTCGTGCCTTTCGACTTATAAAGCTTTCGATTTCAAATATAAAGATATAGTAGGCCTTTTGTAAAAGGGTATATACACTTTTGACCATACCAATACCTTGGTAAATTTTAACAAAAACTTATTTACACTAAATCCGTAGTTACTTCATATTAATTCCAACCTTTATCGTAACAAAGTTAATACCGGCATCGTAAAACAATAAGTTTAGTAGGCTAAGGTACGTATAAATCCATAAAATACGTAGTATCTATTATATTTCATTTGCTGTAATGGTTCTAAGGAACTTGGTGTCGTAAATAGCCATTACGGAATTCACAATGTATAATACTAGCTTGCCGTTCAGGTAAAACACGTTCATTGAACTTCCGAATTAAAGTTTTAGTTTTCTTTTAACGTTAACTTAAACTTTAAAGGTGTTTGGACGTGTATTTTACAGTGGAAGTAAAGGCGCTTAACTACCTTTAACGTTAGTAAACCCATATTTTCGTAGCTACTTACCTTCAAAACCTTATAAAGCTTATCAATTGTTGGGTAGTTAAACGTACGATATAATTAACGAAGTTCCGCCTCCGTTAAGTTTAACAACATTACTTTTAGCCTTTAGAGATAAAACTAGAAATGCTCCCACCTAAGGTTAAGTGGAAACCTCTTACCGACTACAACTTATATCAGTTCATTAGTCTAAACGTTAACGTTAACGTCGTGGTTATTCACATCTTTAGTTCAAAGGAGAACGGGGGTAGGGGAATTCAAGATGTTGAAAATAATAAAACTAATAATCATCTCTACCATTGTCAATCCTAGTAACAATAGCTTTTTTCCAAAGCCAATGCCAACTTTAACCTTATTCGAATCCGTGTAGTTAAGTTTCGTAGCAGTATTAATATCCCTTTGCAACGCAAAATATTACGAATAACCTCCTATTAATTAGCGTATTGTCCTAGTGTCCGGTATAATTCCTTGAAAGACTTACTCCGCGTAACGATTTTAAATAGTAAAGAGATATGTAAGACCAAGGTTTCTATCTTTGTGGCGGCGATAAGGATTTTTACATGTAAGGCGATATAAAAAGGTGTGGTCGGCTAGTTATTACATTACTTCCGTGCCAGTGCCAATACCAGTAACTTCGTAATACCCGATAGCCTATAGTTCCTTTGCCGCCTTTTTATCTTTACTTATTTTAAATTATATGAATTATTTATTATAGTCACAATTGAAAGTAGAGGGGAATTAAACGTAATATATCACATTTTTTACTTTACGCTTGACGAAAGTGTAACGTGTTAACCAACAACCTTATTTTCCGTAAATCTAATATCTTTTAAAGTTCAACGTAAACTCGTTTCGCCTGTTTAAAGACCTTAAAGAAAAGGAGTACTTTTCCATAAGTCAAGGTCCGGACTATTTAATCACTATATTATTCGGGCCTTTCGTACTTTCGATCAATGAAGTACGAGTGAAAAAATTCCTCTTTTTCGTTACTGAATTCTGAAGCTAAAGGATACATATTAGTTGAGCCGGATACTCGAGCAGTCACTGTCGTTAACGAGGAACGTAGTTGACTAAAAACCCCTTCGTAGGTGGTATTAAGGCATTACAAGGCGTATTCGAACTTTTTATAGCCCGTAACTATTTTCCGAACCTATCAACGTAAGATGTCTTCGCTATCTCCCACGTTTCCCAATACTTATTAACAAATAATTAGCCTGTTAAACATCTAATTAAAAAGGTATATCTTACTTACCGACTCTTTTTTGTAATCCAACATGTAAAACCACTTAATAATATTCCAGTCGGTGTGATATTAGGTAAAATTGACACCGTATTTGAAGTGGCCCTTTATGTCATTAAAAATTTCGCGAAAAGAGGAACAATTCGTCAAATACCCAAGGTAATAATCCTTAACTTGATCCGTAAGGATACTAGGAAATAACGAGTAATAACCTGGCAATTCAACCCTTATTTAACGGGAGATATTAAAAAATGGGCGAAATTTAACGTCGAAGAGATTATACGACTTATCAATATACTTCTCTTATCCTCCCTAAATCTTAATGAACGTTGTGATCGCCGTATAATCTATATCTTCCATAGGAACTAGTCGAGAGAAAAGGGTGATGTACTAGACGTAAAGACCATTTTCACTCAACTAAGGAAAAAAATAAGGCTACTATAAATAATAATAAATAAGATAGTTACCTTTGGCTAAGTTTAAAGAGAAAAAGCCAGTAGTGATGCCTATAATAGACTTACGTGTAAATCTGGTCCTTCCTTAATTTGGCTGCTAAAACTAAACGTGTTGAAAAGCTTGGTAGAAATAGCCCTAAGGGTTTTTATCGCGGTGAAATTGACGATAATCTTCTTGGTGTTAAGGGGTTCATAGGGGGTTTTACTTAATTGACTGGTAAATTTAACGGCTTATGAAGTGTAGTTTAACTTACTTTTTACGTCTAATTACTTAAGCTTGGGTAAGTCTGTGCGAACGTGTATATGAGTGTTTAGAGTTACTATCGCCATCAATCTCTTTTCCTTCATCTTTTGAAATCTATTAGGGTTTTTTATTCGTAACGCACTTGTAAAATAAGTTGGCTAGATTACCTTTTTTGCCGACTTTTGAAGGTATTTAAATCCTTCGTTTCCGTAGGTCGGCCGTTAGCTTTAGCTTTATTAACTTTTTAGTCCTTTTATATATGATAAAGATCTAGTCCTTAAAAAACTTGATATAATAGAAAAGGGATTAAACGCTCGTATCTTAATCGTTATGGTCAACGTCTAAAATAAAGTATCCGACGAAGTTGGTAAGGTATTTGGGGGTAGAGTCTTTAATAGAATCGGCATTCTAGAGTTTTTCTTCGTAGGGTTTCTAGAAGATACCGCCGAAAGCCATAATTACCTCTTTTCTAGAAGGATTGGTAATAGCTTTAAATTAAGCGCTGGAGGAAGCCATTTTAACGTTATGGCTTGTGTAATACGTGTAGGGCGAGAGAATTGGCGATTATGGACGCAAGATTCTTGGTGTTTTTAACGTAAAGTGGCATAGGAACTCGGTGACTTGACGACTTGGCGAAAGGTTTCGCGACGTGACTTTTTTAGCGTGACTGAGTGTTCTTCGCTTAAAGTAGCGAACTTAACGATCGGAATGATATGGGGAGTGAAAAATAGTAAAGTAAGATAAAGGTTTGGTGTAAAAGATAAAGTCAAAGGTTGTTGTTAGTGGTAAAGGTTGTTTGGCGAGAGGACTTAGTCGTTTTTCTTATAGTAGTAGCATCCGTAGTAGTACCCACTTAGTTATTTACCAATTTGCCGAGCTTTGTAACTTCTAACAGTCAATTTCAAAATCTCCAAGAAAGATTAATAAGGATTTCTTAGTGTTTGGGATAGTGATACCGTCGCTACCTTTAAGCTACCGTGAAAACCGACGCAGCCTAGAAGTTTTTTCTACTTACTGCCGTGTAAACTAACGTAACAGTAGAGGCCTTTCATAATGATCTTCTCTCTACCTGACGCAATTGCAAAGCGTAACCGGAAAGCAGCTTCTTCTTCTACTTGGCCAATCTGTGCTTAACCTAATAAGTACCGATTGGTATTGGTAGGCATTTATCTTTGCAACGTAGTCGATTCGAACCACTATGGTATAAGTGACTAGTGTTACATTGATATTATTGATTTAAATGCAAGTTCTTGGTTTGGCAGACGGCTAGCTGGTCCGCACACTAATTTGTATAGCTGAACGCTTTAGCCTGTACCCCACTTTGAAGTGGACACCTACTGTACTGCACTTGAAGTGTAGTGTATTCAAATCGAAAAAATTGCAGTCAATTTGCAATACGTACAAACAACTTTACTGCAGGTAGAATTGATTTGATTGTACTACACTTGACTTCTATTCAAACAGTTTTTTTATTTTCTGTTCGGGAGCCTTCGTAAAGTTAGAAATTTAAAAAGTGGCGAATGACTTGTTATACGTAATTCACTTAATAATTGTTACCGAAGGCGTTGAATATTTTCCGGCTCAGATAAGATATTAAATATAAAATAAGAATAGTAATATCGACTTACGGGTTTCGTTACGTTACCGTAACCGTTTTTTACTATCTGATTCAAATTAATAATGACGAAATTTTTATTATAAACCTATAACTCGCTTACTATAAGTTGTTTTGGTAAAAATATCTTATTTCTAATTTTTTAATAAGATTAGTATTATAAAGAAACATTCGTAAATATGAGATTCTTAAATCGAATATATATGTAATATAATGATACGAAACCTCGTCGCACTTTACGACGAAGCGTCGTTTGACATTTTTTTATCCCAACTCTTTATCAATTTCTCATTTCCGTCGACTTTATAATTAACTTACCAATTACCAATAACAAACTATCGTATTTATTGATTTTTACCAATCAATTATCCAAATTGCTTCACTTGTAAGTTACATAGTTCAAAATTACTGAGGTGTATGTGAAATGTTTTCGAAATATATAATAACGATTTTATAAATTTCCGGCTTTTATTATTAACAATCGTGTTTAGAATTAAGTAAATGTAGTTTGAAAGACGTTAATTTTTTGATAAAGGTTAAGTAATTTTCACCGAATACGTACCACTTATGAATGGAGGACGACATGAAACGCATAGATTAAAAAAAAAAAATACTTACGAATGGCTGTCACATTTTCGTAATATAATAAATTATTATTTTTCCATTTTTTTATTTATATTAAGGAACATAGAGTTGCCGGTTATCGGGCTCAATATAAATTCATTGCTTGAAAGGAACAAAATATTTTTTATCCTTGAAATCAACTATGATAAAAATATTCTTTTTATTCGAAGAAACAAATATTCATGTTTTTCATATATTTACGAAAAAATTCAAAGTTAATCCAGGCAGAGATAATATATATTCAATAACAAATAACAAATAATTGTTAACCGTCTGTGACGCCTGGTAAAACGATATAAGGTGGACAACTAGATTAAACTTAGATTAAGTCATTTGAAAATGAAATGTTAAAATAAAAAACTTTATTAATTACATAATTATTATGGAGTTTTCGACGTTTTAACCCTTTGAATATTGTTTTGAATATTTTGGAAAAAGATCGTTATATTTTATATGAAATCAATTTAATGTACAATTATAAACCCCTTCCTTTTGTAAATCTTATGCAACATACGCCTGAGACTACATTAAGTTATGAATAATATGGAAAAGAGTATATAGGAGGAATTCGAATATTAGGATATTTTTGTTATGCAAATGGGACGAAACGGTATTTGTTATATATTAGTTAAGTGACAAAATTATAATAAGTCGAAGTAAAAGTTGTCAGAAAATTATTAGTATATGGCGGTCTTGGATAAGTTTCAAGCGAAATAAAAAGGACGCTCAGCTTTTCAATAGCCTGGTATTCTGATACTAGCATCAAACACTTCTTAAATAACTTACTTTAAATGAGTTGCCTTACCTTGAGTAATAATATAATGTTGATGAAAAATCGAAATCTAAATTGTTATGATAATATAACACAACATATATGGCCAGGTATATATTTCCCGGATTTTTTGGAGAAGTACTTAAACACGAAACTACTTTTATTATATATTACCCCATTACACTTATTTATTGTTATTATTATCATCCGAGTTTATCGAATAGTGGCATCGTTAACATTGAGAACCACATTACGGTTATCCTCGTATATTAGAAAGGACGGTAAAAGCGGACCACGAAAAATGGGGTAGGTATTAGATAACGTTAACAGGGATGACTAATAAGGGGGTGGAGCGAATACTAAGCGAAGCCGCCAATAATAGGTAAAGTTAAACGGGACGAATATTAGATAAGGATAACAACAGCGAATAAGTCGTGGCGAAGCGGGAAAAGCAGACTTTTGTACGGGACATGAAAATTATAATATATTAACTTATACCTCAATAATTTGATTAAAACGGGTATTGTCTGTAGCCCATTTACAATCATCACAATTAACCCACGTTTAATTAAGGTTAGTAAATAGGACATTAATAAATAAAAGACTTTTAATATTAGGTTTTAAATATCATTCCCTACGTTTTATAAGCCGTAACCTATATAAGTTATAAAAATATGATTTATATAGTTATATCATTTTAGTTTTTAATACTAAATTTAAGAAAACGTACATAACAGGTATTAAAAGGGACGAAAGTAAAGATGTTTCGTATTAATATACGGTAAATCAAAGGCTTTTTATGGTAATAAATAGGCGAAACGTTTCAAGGCAATAAAACAGTTTTCGAAAATAACGGACCCTAAAAGAAAAAATAACAAAAGCGTATAAATAAAGGTATAGCAATTTATACTATCGAAATGATAAGGACCCTCTTAGTTTGGTCAACATCGCGAAACCAGGTAAATGAATTAACTAACTCTTAAAAATTGGAAGTAAAAACGGACCTATAACTTGAAACATTACTTTAAAGTTAACGAGCGGAGGATGAAACATATTTATCGTTTTCGAAGGCTACGACTAATTATCGAAATAATATACGTAAACCAAACGAAGCTATAAATAAGTTTATCATCTAAATACACTATAAACAAGTTGATTTAAGATTAAATCTTTTACGAAATTCATTTTTAAGCTTAAATTATTATCAACTTTCCGGTAAACATAATATCTTTGCATGAAACAAACGCGAATGAAAATGAAAAGCATTGGAAAATCAGATAAGCCATCGATAAAAAAATACAGGTATTTTTAACCTATAATATGGGAAATTGAGTTTCACTTTCGCTATAGTTGTGTATAAAAAAGGCACCTATAACGCAATAGGGTAACGAAATATAATGAATAATGGGGTATTTGGATATAAAGGTGCGGCATACCTTACGAAAAAAACTAATTATCGTTACTAACGACGACGATAATAATATAGCTTAAGTTGGAACCGTTATGAATATTAGTTATATTAGTAATATAAACCTATTAAAACGTGAAAAGAAAATGAATAAATAAGGATTGTAATGGAAATCAAGAGAAATAGTTACAAATAACGTTATTATTCAAGGCGCGATAAAGACGAGAAATGTAGAGGGGATTAGCAAAGTGAAATGAAAAAAGAGGGAGGTTTTGTAAATTACAGTAAAGGCCGTATTTATGGTCATAGACGGACCAGAATCATCAAAATCTATATGTTATATGGTACGTCAAGGAACGCGATATATGGTGTTGGCGGCCTGGAGTTAAAACGGCCTATGTATTATACAGTATGTTAGGAGGAGTGTTACAAGCTCTCGCTCAGCTTGTGTCTGAACCGCGTAATAGGTGAGCTTGGCCCGCACTTTACGTTTAACCGGCGGGATGCCGCGGCCCTTACAGCTTTTAATAAATAGGAGAATATGTTAGAGACTCAGGGTATTGGTTATTAAGTCTATAAGTTACGTGATTGTATACCTAACAAGATATGAAATACCCGGCTCAGGACTTTTTCGGGCGCAGTTTGTATACAGCACGTGCGAGGATACGTAACGGGCTATGCACTGACCATACCCATAAGTCCTGCACGAAATACCACTGTAGCCTCTTCTAGTCTCTCGCCTATACCTCAATAGTAAACTCTATTTTATACCTATTTGGCTTACCATCGTAGGTTAAACTATAACCGGTTTTAGGAATTAATCGCAGTTAACTTTGGCTATAAGTCTTAACGAGGTAACGCAGATTTTATAATCGATGGTATAAACGATTATAAACGGTGAGGAAAATCAATTACGTTTTCTACCCAATTAATGGAGTTTCGCGATTTATTTAATAAGAAAGAGACAACGGCTTTACTCCTATATCGAGGGAAATTCAATTATCATATTTATATTGAATCGAAATAAGAGAGATATTTACGAAATGAACCATAGGGTTCTTTATACTCAATGTTACGAAATTAATTTTTCGAATTTAGGTGTTATATAATCGAATTTGTAAATAAAGGTTGGATATAGGTCAGTGTTTTTTATCAACATCGATGCTGATATGAGTAATTTTTGAAATCAAAACGGGGGTCACAGTTTGACGTTGATTAACGGGCTTCAAATAAAAATATAGAATATAATATTTTTCCTCTACCTTTAATTAAGAAAGCCTTACGCGTATTATTGAAATCGACGTAACTTATGAAGTTGGATGTGTAAATAGCATTTTACCGTATTCGGGTCATACCTGGACAGGAGAAATTCACGGCGTTTTGTATTCGTTTTGGTTTATTCGAATAATTGATTACTACCTTCGGGTTGTGGACACGTTACCAAAGTTTCAAAGTTACATTAATTATATAATAACGGATATCCTTTATGATTTTGTTACGATTTACCTCAATGATATTTTTTTGTGGTATGAAGTAGGATTATATAATGAAGGTTTAAGTGGCTTCAAGATGCCTTCACGACACCGAGTAAAATTTAAATTTAGGAAAATATAATTTCGTGGTAAAGATGGAAAAGTACTTTGATTTCATTTCAATGGCCAGCGTAGGTATCCGGGTTGACCTTGAAAAAAACCGACTATCCGCGAATAAAAAATTTCCCGTATTATTTGAAAAGTTTGGAATTTTCTGGGGTTTACGAATTTTTATTGGAATTCTGTCAATACTTGTTGCATGAGCTAATTTATTTATTCGACTTAAAAAAAATAGGGAATCCGATAGGCTTAGATAGATCGCAAAGAATATCTTTTCTAAATGTTAAAGTACGTATTCTTTATGTGCTTGATTTTAATATATAAGGATTCCGATCGGCTAAAGATAGTGAAAACCGATTGCTTGATGATAGCTTTAGGAGTGTGTCTTTTAGAAAACAATAAAAATGATATGCTAAAACCGATTACGTATTCTTCCATATAAATGTTAGACGCAAAACGAAATTATATTATTTACGATCAGTAGATTTTCACGATAATATTTCATTTCAAAATGTGATTATCGGAATTACGTAATATTTTATATCTCGTTTTCTATTTTGACGAATTATAAAAGATTGAAGTATTTTTTACCCCGTTCAATTTCGAAACGTCAAGTCCGTTTGGTCGAAACTCTTCCATTCTCCTAATATTACTTACATCATCAGCCCTTAGTTTAAGGCGTTTACCCGAATCGATTAACCCATGGGTTATAAAATGAACTCCTGATTCAAAAGAGTCGTACACGTATATTTCAATTCATTTCCATAGCTATATCGAATATAGTAACGATAGACTTATAGATAATAGTAACGTATATTACTGTGAAGTATACGGATAAATTCTGCGAGACTAAAGTTTATTTATTAGATGGCGATAGTATTCGTTCGAAAAACGAGTTGAGAGATAATAATGCATTAACGATTATGGTATTGCTTCGAGCTCAGCCTGTGTAAATATCGTCAATTTCGATTGCCCCACGTAGTTCATTTATTTTTGGATCTAATATTTGAACGTAATATTAAAATTAAGGTTTAATAAATAACCCATTATATATGGTTTGCCTATTAACAGTTGCTAAAGGTGTTAGACATTTCCTAATCAAAGTAAAATATTTAGTATAAAAGTACGGATTGAAGTATCCACCCGAAGGGTATATTATATTATCGGGGCCGTTTCTAATTACTAAATTTGGAATTATTGACAACGAATTTCTTTAATAAACTTTCGACTCGATTACTATACTATATCCAGTTAAAAACTTCCAATTATGGGTTTTCCAACGAGATTAATAGTAAAAGGTTATAGTCGTTATATTAAAGGTTTATACAGAGTATATACATGATATAAAGATACAGGATTTCGTTTTAACTTAAGATAAAGTCTTTTGTAACCCTTTTACATCGCAAATCATTATTGGGTTTATATTGTAATCAACTTTATAGTAATCCTACTTATTTTCGATAACGGCCCGCTGTATGTATTATTCTTTACGAATCGGCTTTTTAATTTCTTTTCATAGGGATCAATTTAATTTATTAACGCTAAGGCGTATGTGGAATGTTTTCGGTGTGATAATAGTAGTAATTATAGTGCAGTACGTCAACGTTACTTACAGTAAAGTTGACTATGCTGACTACAGTTGAGTGTATTGTGTTGTATAGGCCTAGTGTATTGGCTGTAAGTAAATTACTGTATTCGCTTACTTCACATTGGAGCACAAGGCAAGCAATTGACCATAAAAATTACCCTACAGAGCGGCTAGCAGGCTGTCAAACCTAAAACAATACATTCATCACTTAATCACGCAGTAATACTATGACTTCAATCAATTGAATCGACAACTTTACAATGTCTAAATCTCTACCACCACTGATTAGTGCTTATTAGATTTAGCATAGATTGGCTAAGTATAAGAAAAAGCTACTTTCTGGTAATGCTTTACGACAACATTAGCGGTTAGAGTAGAAAAAGGATTCTTATGAAGAGCCTCTATAAGTACTGCGCCAGTCCACAACGGCAAGAAAACAGAGAAACATTTTGGGTTACGTTAGTCTATAACGGCAATCTGAAAGTGAACAACGGTATCGCTACTAAAAATACCAAGAAATATTTGATAAATATTCTTTTTAAAGACGTTAAAATTAACTATTAAAAATATTAAACTGTGGCGAGTTAGCAAACGTCTAAGTTAGTACTACTACGGTTGTTACTATTTCAAAAACGACTAAGTCCTACGGCCAAAATAACAAATAATCTTTAACCTTTACCTATAATAATAAAAGACCTTCAATCTTTCCCTTTACACCAAACCGCTACCCAAATACTAAGTTTTTCCCCTTACTTTACTCTTTTTACTTCCTCTACACTAATTTAATCGCCAAGTTCGTTACCCTAAATAAGAACACCAAGATTCGTCAATTCGCGCTGAAAAAAGCTACGTCATATAACCCAAAGTCAAGTTGCCATGTTTCCACGCAATTTTACGCCAAAACATTAAGTTCCACACCAGCTAAAACCTCAAAATTGCACTTAGTCAAAATCAACTAAAGGAAATTAAAGCCCTCGGACCCCACTTTTCAAAGCATTAAGATATAGAGCTCTAGGGGTACGATGTCGACGAAAACTCAATGGAAAAGCACCTGGTTTACTTCGTTGACAGCTATATCGTTCATTAAAATGATGGTGAAAACCTCGACTACGGTAACCGCGGTTTTGGAAAATACTGTAACATCTTTAATAACCAAATCATTCATATGTAAAAGGCAATTTAAAAAGGGGTTAAGTTGAAGCTTAAGTTAAAATTGAAAAAACGAGGGATTTACGTGCTAGTACAGGGTGCTACACAACTAACACAAACTCTTTTCAACCTAACTCAGTTTGAAAAATGCCCTTAAGATGTTATCCCTAAAGGAAAGGGTATTAAGGAATCTTAACATTCCTACATACGTTTTAAGAGACTTCCCCTTTACCTCTAGCTAAGCTAAGATTTTTATGCGTTAATGATAAGGAATTTGTTAACCTGTTTAACAGCCTAATACTTTCACGTAATAACGTGAAGTATATTTTTAACGGAAGAAAAACGTGTGAAGTTAAGGCTGCCAACGCGGCAAAAGAAATTGACGTTACCGCCCTCCGCCAGTTTATTCATCAAGACTTCTAAGTTTTTTAAAAACTTTGAACCTTAATTTACTCTTAACCATTTAATTAGAATCGTTAAGTCCCTTAAATACTCTTTTACGGCAATTTTACTTGTACGTATAAACTGACTACAGTTTTTATTACAAGACTTTACTATTTAAGTTAGGCGACTAACAATAATCTACAATACCGCGACTTGGAGACCATAAAACTTAAACTATAAGGAAACATTAATAAACACTGGAATGATTATCGCAGTCATTTTCTAAAACCTGTTCAAATAGTAAGTATTAACTATATGCTTTTTACGAACGATACAAAGATTTGAAACAATGTAAAAAAATATAACAGAAAGCCTTTCAACCTTTTCAACACGAAGATAATGCTTTTTTCAAATATTTATAAGTGGATGGAAGTCTATCTTACTGGTTTTTAATCACTATTCCCTGAAATCCTCATTTAGCACATTAGGGACTACTACCTAACCTATTTAAACAAAGAAACCACTTTTCGAAAATTCTATAATAGTATAAAAAGCCAATTCGAATACAACGTTCACCTTACCCCATACTATATGAATTGAGCTACCAGAAGGTAAACTAAGATAATAGCGAAGGAAAAGGAAGAGGAAACACTAATAGATACATTAAATTAAAGTTTTTTAAGCTCATTCTATACCAATAATGAATGAGGGGGATACATGGTGTAAAATCTACATTTCGCGAGCAGGTTCGGGCAATTTTAACGGTTATTAACCAGTTTAAATACGCTTTATAAAGCCTGAATACCACACACGAAGAATTTTTTAACGATTCACTCTATTTATTCGTAACTAGTATAGCGTATACAATAATCTCGCTTAATATATACCCCTAACCTGGCAAATTTCTTAACGTAAATAAAACAGACCTTATAGTAGTTAACTACGTCGACCATAGGTACGGTTGAATGCTTTTATAATGTTTAAGATCTTGTTGAACGACTTTAGACTGAAAGTAATAGCCACGTTAGAGCTAATAGGGTTAAAATTTAAGGGGACTTGTTACCCATAAGAATTACCGTCATAATAGAGGTAAAAGATATTAGATTTATGGTAAGTTAAATTATTAATTAACTTGCTACCCCTCGACCGAACCTCATAATAAAAAGGTTAGATAATATATCTTATACCTTCTTACTTCCGAATAGTATTTTTCAAACTATATTATAGACTTTTTAAAGGTAATGATGCTATTCACGGTGACGATACACCTAATTAAATTAGGTAGCATAAAAATATAGCTCCCAGTTCGACTTAATAATTATCCGACCACGAATTTTCATACCGTTTGAGCGGTAAAGATCCTTAACTTTACTCTAATCAAATCCATAACCCCTTATATATCTTTAATATTCGCGATTGTTACGCGGAAGATCTGTTTTAAGGTATTTAACAGAAAGCTTTTTATAATACGTGGCGTCACGGAGGGAAAGTATTACGGTGACTAAATTTAATCGTTACGATGCTAGCAGAGCTAAAGTTAGCTTCGGTCCAGGCAAATAACTATCGTTATTTAGGATATCAGTAATTCAAACGATTGTAAGATTAATTATATTCTATATCTTCAAGTTTCTTACCCCTTTCAGTTTTTAGTTAAATAATATAAAGACCCTCGGCGTTAACGTTAATATTAACGCCGACGAGTTGGTTTAAAACGGCCAAAAGTTTCCTTTCGCCTTTAAGTAGAGGTACTTTTGGTTTTATTTTTAGGATCAAAAGGTAATAATATTAAACATAACGGAGTTAAAGATACGTCAATTATACTGGAGATTCAACCACTTAGCTATTAACAGGCTATAAATAGTTCTAAATCCTATAGGGCAAAAAAATTGGAATACTTTGCCCTAAAAACGATCGAAAGGTTTTGTTACTACTGCCGAATACATGCCTGAACCCCTACAAAATGTAAATTTACATTATAAGAAGATAAATACTTTCATTACGAGGTTTTCATTCACGTGTTTTACTTGGATAATAAGCATTTATTTTATATCGTTTACTTTGTGACCTGTTTTTAAGAAAATGAGTTTCAAAAGTCACTGTCGGTAAAATATAAATTAAAAACACTCAAGTTACTATAAATTAACACGTAATTATGCCTACTTGAACTCTTTTGTCACGATACTAACACTAACTTTAAGGTGGTGAAATTTTAGGAAAATGTTATGATAATGGGAATCCAATGTAAATAGCTGCCTATGAAGAATTACTAGAGAATTGAAAAAGTTAAAAGGGCATACGAACTAATTTACTAAATGTATAATATCCTTACTCTGGAAATTGAAAGCATTACGAAATTAGAAACACGTCATTAAATGGCGATAAAGTGCTTAAACGATAGTATGAGCCCTAACGGTCAAATGCTAGCGCTACTGGTCTTTGAAGCATACCTACTCCTAACGAGTAAATCTCCGCTATAATTAAATACTAAAAAGTAAGCTGTGACCCATAACAAAGCATTAAAAAATTACGAAAGGAATCGATACATCCAAAAGTCAACGAGGCCCTTAGTATTAGGAACGGCCCTACAATAATCGACGTACTTGTTTTGCCGTTATAAAGTAAAGTCTTTATATAGCGGGAGCCGGGTAAATGGAAAAGCCTATACAAAATCTTGAAACTCACAAACTTTAAACTAGTTATTAAACGTTTTGACAGCTTCGTAACTATTTATATAATCGAGGTTTGACCTTATATTATGGTAACTGATGAAAAAAACCTTTAAGTCAAACAACCGAGCTAATACAAACCTCCTCTACCTGTTATCGTTGAGCCAATAAAACGACCTCGGCGCGGACAACACTCAAGAAAGTGAATATTAAAGAGGATAAATATATACCGAGCCCTATCTATAATACTATTTAAGTAAGTAGGAAAGTGAAGGATAATAAAGACTTAGCTCTAAAGCTTCGAATACAAGACATTATTGTTATGACCCAAGTACGTTAGCGGGTCAGGAAACAGGCCAGCATGCAGCTGAGCTACCGGTGAGCCTCAGTGAGCACCGGTGAGCCTCAGCACTGAAGATGGTATGAAGGCCATAGGATATAAGGACACGGCCATCACCACATAGATAGTATTTCCTTTATATCTCTTCAGTTGTCAATCTAAGTATTCAGTCCCAGTATATTCTGAATAGTCTCACGGCTTTTGATCATTACTTGCACGGTTGCGATATTGTTCACTCAGCACCTCTACTACCTTCTTGATAACATATACCCTTTGACACCTTCTATATACTCACGGGTATTTAGTATGATCATTATATTTTTAAGACTTCTAGCAAATCCTTTAAAAAAAGAAATAGGGTTGAGATAAACGGTTTAATTAACTCGAGGAGTTATACAATTTGTGCCGTAAGCTAATTTAAACATTTAAACCTCGAATATAACGATTTTAGAATCGAGGATTATCCACGAACTTAAGGATACAACCACGGGGCGGTCGTACAAGAAGTCACGCTTAATTGCTTAAGGATACGGTAATAAAGGCAAAAACTAGATCCTTACGTAATCACCAACGATTTATAATATTAGCCAGAAGTTCATGGTTGTTTGAGTAGTGAGTTTCATAGTTAGGATAAGAGGAAAATTTATATTTAATAGCCGAAATATAACGAAAACATATTCGTAATTAGTAACTAATTTACAACAGATCGACTTACTGAAGTTGTTACATGAACTGAATGTCATATACTCTCCAATAACGGTAATATGATGTATTAAGCTACTATACGATCCAACAAAATCAAACATCAATTAATTCTTAACCTATCAATCGCATTTCAAGTTACACCTAGACATAATGCTTTTAATATATGAACCGTACCTATTAGTAAAGTAAAAGAAAGACTACGGCCTGATGGGTATATAACTAATGATGCTCTCTTTATTGAAACGGCTCGATTTATAACATTGAAACAACAAATGATTAAGAACTTCAAGGTCTGAAACTACAAGCCGATTAAGATGTTGACGAAAGGCAACTAACTAAACTTTAACGGGTTATCAATCCGCATACTAAATCTTAATACTAACCCCAGCTATCTATAAAAAGTCCAAATCGTTCATTTAACAACAATTAGCAAAATGAACGTAGCTAAGGCTCAACGGTACCTAAATGAGCGTAACCGTAACAGTTATATCGCTACTTTATGCCAATCGGAAGCCTTTTACAACCTATCTATTGAAGTATAAATATAGGATTCAAAATATAACGACTTTAACCGGCTAAATAAAAGGCTTAAGTAGTAAATGCGAAACATGGACCGGGGGATTATTAAAACCCCAATCACCTTATCGAGAGCTAAGTTAATAATCTTCACGAGTAGGGTCATTGTAAACAACACCGTATCATTTTATCATATTGGCTTTCTAATAACCCTCGTCAATAAATATAACCGAGAGAATCAATTTGACATTGTCGACGGTCTAATCCATTCACTCTTTGTCAAATGAATAAGTATTACTCAACGCATTCTGGCTTTAGAGGTTTATGGTATAATAATAGGCTTTAATATAGGTATAACACTGTGGAAAACCCTGAAGATTATTATCAAGCAACGATAAATTCCTTCTATCCCGCTAGTAATCTATATCGATTCGAAAAGCCTAATTGAATTCCTTTTAAAGCTGGGAACCACTAGCGAAAAACGCCCAATTATCGATGTAAGAGTACTTCGCGAAGCCTACGAAGGCAGGGAAATCAAGGAATTCCGGTGGATTAATGGGAAAAACAACTCTATTGACGCTATAACGAAGGAATCACCAAATAAGGTTCTTATAAGGTTTGTGAACAGTAATATGCTGATCATACGCATCGAAGACTACGTTAATAGGCCGCCCAATAAGTTTAAATCACGAAATGGAAATTTAGAAATATTCTAACAAACTAAAATATTGCCAGTGGACTAAATACAGAAATTTATTTAATGATTACGGAAAAATTAGACGTTTATATAAGCCCGTAGAGCAAAAACGTTTTGTGGAAATTAAGAAAGTTAAACCTCAGAGCCGTAGGGAAGTTAAAGGCAATAAAGGTTAATTTAAGTACAAATGAATTCCATTTGATGTTAAATCTAACTGAAACTAACAAGGGTCAAGCCAGTGAACAAGGGAGTAGTTTAGCGGCTACCGGAAATGATGGGTGAACTACATTAGCGTACGCGCACAAACCAAAAAGTCGACAGTGTTGGAATAGTAGTAATTGCAATACAGTAAGTCAAATTTACTTCCAGTAAAGTTGACTATATTGAATACAAGTTAGGTGTATTGTTTTGTATGAGCCTACTGTATTAGCTATAAGTTAAATACAATATACACCTACTTTATACTAAGGCATGAGCCAAGTTATTATCCATACAAATCACTGTGGAGACCATCTAGTGGTATACGAAACCTAGAACAATGCATCTACAACTTGACCACGCAATACTACTGTTAATTCGAATAATTGAATCGACAACATTGCAACATCTAAAGCTTTACCAATATTCAAGATATATAATAGCGATTTTAAAAAAAATTCGTATTCATTATTAACGATTATGACTTGTATTAATTAAGGGCCTTTCAAGTAATATTATAATTTTTAGTAAAATTACGCAATCTTTATCTACAGTAAATTACCCCTAAATAAATGTTGAAATTAAACTAGTAAATTAGGACTTACGAAATTACATACGAATTATTATCGATTCATTGCAATTTTATTAAGTATTTCATATACTAATTTTTCTGGTAGGGCTTTAGACGTTTCAATGTTGTCGATTCTATTGGTCGAAGTAACAGTAGTATTACGTGGTCAGATGGTGGATGTATTGTTCTAGGTTTGGCAGGCCGCTAGCCGGTCTGCACTGTAATTTGTATGGCTAATTTCTTGGCCCGTGCCCTAGAGTGAAGTGTAGCGTACTGCACTCGACTTAAGCCCAATTCGATTAGTCTCCACAAAGAAATACATTCAACTTATAGTTTAGTATAGTCAACTTTACTGTAAGTAAAGTTAACCTACTATACTGCATGTAATACTATTTCAATACTGGCGGCTTTTTAGTTTGTGCGCGTACATTAATATAGCTAACTAATCTTTTTCGGTTGCTATTGAATTTCCTCCTCGTTAATTAGCCAGACCCCTATCAATTTCAGTTGACTTCTTTGCTGCATTGCACGTAATTGTATACAAATTGACTCTATTTAACTTTAATTGCTCCGATGCTCCGAGGTCCGAGTTTATCAACTCTTATAAAAAGTTCTTTAGCCACAGACTTTTATAAACATTCACTTTAACTGTACCAATTGAAAAAAGTACCATTAGTTCCCTAACAATCTTTTAATCTGTTAGTACATCCCTATCCGCTGTTATGTAATTTGGGCTTTTCGAGCGGCCTATTAACGTAACCTTCGATACGTATGGTTATTCTATTGCTATTCACAACCATTTTGAAAGCTTTGTTCGACGATGCCTTCGTTATTTCATTAGCAGGGTTGTATTTGTTATCGATTTATCGAAACTACTTAATTTTTATCCCTTCGTAGGCTTCGTATAATATCATCACGTCGATTATCAGGTGTTTTTCACTAGTGGTTTCGAGGTTCGAAAGGCATTTAAAGAGACTTTTTAAGTAGGTATAGTTTACTACCGGAATAAGAGGAATCTTTAGCTGCCTGGTAATAAGGTTAATTTTTTTCATAGTTTTATGCCTACATTAAAGGTAGCTATTATGCCGTAAACCTCTGATGTCAGTATATTTCGTATAATCCTGTTGTATTTGACGGAGGGTTAATAAATCAGGTTACTGATATTACCAAACTAGTCTTCTCGTTTGTTTTTGTTAACGAGGGCTATTAGGAAACCGATCTATAAAAAGAAGTCGGTGTTGTTTGCAAAGGATCCGTCCGTAAAGACTATCAATTGAACCCTTAAAAGGTCGATTGAAACCATGTTACCACCACGGTCCAAATTCCGAATCTATTACTCGAGCCTTTGGTTTAGCCGGTAAAAGTTTTTATCCATTGGTTTTCAGGCTTATACGGCGATAAATAGGTCGTAAAAGATTTTTTATTAATATATGATAGCAATATAGTTGCCTCGAATACGTTTCTTTAAGTATTGTTAAGCTCTTGGTTCGTCAGTCTAATTGATTGTAGTCAAAAGAACGCACTAACCCTTTCAATTGAAGTTGAAGCTGGTATTAATACCAAGTATATAAATTAAAGATCCATTAAAATTAAGTTAGCTATCCGCTGTCAGCGTCGTCACCGACTTGTTATTTTAGAACTTAGAGTCCCTAATAGCGTGTTTTTTCAGTGTTATAAAGCTGGCTGTTCCAACAAAAAGGGTATTGTTAGTTTATACACCACTATTCTGAAGTCTTTCTCTTACGTTACTAGTAAGCACGGGTCGTATATTAAAGACATTATCGCCAGCGGTAATTTCAAGTACGATTAGTAAGTTAAAAACCAATGGACTTTTATTTTAGCTAATCTGTATAGTAGCTTTTTGTAACGTATTAATGTATTTGAAGGGTAAATAGTACGGAGTTTTCATGGTAGTTTGAGTAATACGATTCATTATAAATCCGTTGTTAATTGAGTATAGGCTTACTTTATATTACAGTTACTCAACGTAAAATTTCCTTTAGTTTTAGCTAATAAACTTATTGTCAAAGTGACTTCTCAACGCTAGTTAATCTTTCAAATTGTTAGCGATTACATAAGGATTTAGCTTTCCCCTTAATTATCGTATCTTTAAGCGATTAGACGCGATTTTTCGTATAACCGCCCCGTTGTTTTTTCCTTAATTTATTAAATAATCTTCAATTTGAAAATTGTTAGGATTAGGTTTTAAAGGTTAAAATCGGGTTTTGATACGAGTTATACAACTCTTAGAGTCAGTAAGCCGTTAATTTCAATTTTATTAATTTTCATCAAGGGTTTAGCAGAAGTTTTAATAATAATTTACGTTCGAAGCTTCATTATTAAATTTTCGTTATACTTTTCCTTCCTATATACCCAAGTAATATTGCAAATATAGCCTCGTATATATTTCTTTTTTTTTAACGTTACTCTTTTTAGGGGTTCATCCGCGCCGGCGGCGTTTTATTAGCTTATTAATAACGGGTGGAGAAGGTTCGTATTAGCTCGGTCACTTAACTTTAGGATCTATATTGTTAGTAACACTGATATAAGGCTTAGCTTAAAGGGTTGGGAAGAATATAGAACCGTTAGCAATTTTAACAATTACTTCAGACTTCGCGATACTTAATATTTTGTACGCGCCTTCCTATTTTCCCAGCTCCCGTTATACGAGGACTTTACTTTATAGCAGAAAAGCAAATAAGTTGATTATTAAAGGGCCGTTTTTGGTGTTAAGAACGTTATTAATTTGACGGCGTACCGATTATTGCAATTCCTTTAAAGCTTTGCTGTAGGCCGTATCGTGTTTTTAAGTACTTTTCGAGGGCATAGATTCACTCGTTAGGCGTAAATACGCTTTAAAGACTAGGAGTGTTAGAACTAAGCCGTTAAGGCCTGTAATGTCGTTTAACACTTTTATTGTTATTTGTAGGCGTACCTCCGGATCCGTAAAGCTTTAAATCTTTAACGTTATGATGTTATACGTTCGGCGAAGTAAAACGTATCACCTTTTAACTTTCCCAATACTTTAGTACGTTTCCAAAGATACTTGATTATATTAAATACCCATTATCTTAGCATCTTTTTCAAACTCCGCCGCCACAAAGTTGGTGCTGGAATCGTGAACGACGACGTTAGGTGGGCTCAGGTACGTATTGATTTACAGTATCCTTTGCGTTTCCTACGTATCTTTTGCTGAAATGGACTTTGGAAACTTAGCTCCATAAAAAGATGTTTCTAAGTTAATGATATAAAAACAGGTTTATTATTTAAGTGAAATATATTAATGAAAATCTCGTAATTCAAATCCTTATAGTTCTTTAATATAAACCTAAATTTATGGGGAGCTTAGATATATGTTTAACAATAATGGTTAACTCTTTCAATAACTTTTAAAGCAAAATATTTCACATTTTTATGACTTACAAACTCTAGAACTTTGTATAATTTGTTAAGATCCTGATGGTTACAGCGCCGGTATAATTAACGTATTTCTAGCTCCATTACGTTTAACACCACTGCTTCCAAGCCCTAAAATCAAAACTATAAGTACCTCCCCATTTAAAAGTGAAAACCTTTACCCGTTTTCAACCAGTTCGTTTACGTTAATGTCGACGTTAATACCAACGGTCTTTATATCCTTTAAACAATGTAAAAAGGGGATAGGAGACTTAATAATATATAACGTTATCGCTTTTATAATAGTTTAAATTAACTTTATACCTTATAATGATATTCATTCGGCCAATCCATTCTTAAATTTAGATTTACTAACATCGTAACGATTCATTTTAGTAACTATAGTATTTTTCTTTCGTAATACTACATACTATGAATCACCTTTTATTAAATTCCTTATTACCGTTATATTTAGCGTCATACTTTAAAACGTGTAGTCCGCGTAACGATCACGAATATTAAAGATATATAAGGGCTTAGGAGTTTGGTTAAGGTAAAGGGGGGGGTTTTTACCACTTAAACGGTATAAAAAGCTGTGGTCGGCTAATTATTAAGCCGTATTAAAAGTAGTATCTTCGTATTATTTAATTTGTTTAAGGGCGTTGACGACGTTAATAAGCTTATTACCTTTAAAGTCTACGATTTAATCCAAGTAGTTTTGTTTAAAAGCAGGTGGGTATTTTGTTTGATATACTGCTTTTCTGTTTTTACGTTTGGCAGGGGGGTGCCGAGTTAACCAGTAACCAGATATAATATAGTGATTTAACATTTTTGCCACTATTACGACGCTAGTGCTAGTGATTGATAGGTTCGCTTAAAGCTTAGCCTTGTTAACACCAGCGTAGTTGTTGCCTTTAGTTTGTAACTCGTGGGCTAAACCTTAGTCGTTGTGAGCGCCCGTATTTGCAGTCAATGTAATGAACCAACGTAAGGTCTTCTTTATTTACGTGGGGGAATTTGCCGGCTTAAGAATACATACTAAACAAGTTTAGTATACGTGCTATTACGGTGGTAAGAGAGGAACGTAACTGGTTGAAAAAGCTTTCTAAAATAGTATTTAGGCGTTATAAAGCGTATTCGAATTCTTTAACGCCCGTAATTATTATAAGTATCTATTAGAAAAGTAGAGCTTCGTTAATATAGGCTTTTCCCACTGCTTTTTAACATAATATTTACTTGTTAATTATCTGATTAAGCCCATTTATCGGTGTTTTCTCCTCTTTTTTCTTATTTAATATTATTATTATCCATCTCAAAGTGGCCTGATTTATATAGTATTACGTAATTTAGATGTCGTATTTAAATTAACCCCTTATATTATCGTAAATTTCGCGACACTTAGTTGCTTAGGCTAGGAAGGTTTGGTAATAGTTCTTGGCGTGCCTTATAAGGATATCGGGAAATAGTAGGTAAAAACCAAAAGGTAGAATATCCATCTATTTTCAAATGTTTAGGAAGGGTATCATATTAGTGTCGAAAAAAATATAAGGCTTTTTATTATAATTTTTTGTATAGTTCCAGATTTTGATAAAGTTCGTAAGAAGTTTATAATTAATATTAATTATTTGGACAGGTTTTCTAGGAAAGTCGCGATAATTATCCTAGTTTTGAATAGTATTTCCTAGTAGTTGCACCTTTAATGCTTTCAAGGCACAGTATTAGGGGTAATTACCAGTCGCCTAGTTCGAGGGGTAAAGTCCTATACTCGAACCCTTAATAGGCTTTCCTATGTGGGCAAATTTAAAGGGGAAGGAGTTTTAAGGAGTCTATCGATTAAATTACTAAAAGGTGAAGAATATTTCAAGGATTTAACATGCCTGAAAATCATACTTAATTAACTGGTGTAAAGTGCTAACGTTAATACCTTTAGCTGCGTTAACGGTCATTGCTTTACGTGCCTTGCTGCCGTTAAGGGCGTACTTGAAGTTGTTACGTGGAGGTTTTAAATTGCCGAGGAGGTTAATAGGTTTCTTATCGCCAACGCATAAAAATTCTTAAATTAACTAATGTTAAATTAAAGGTTCCCTAAAACGTATGTATTGGCTTTTTGATTTTTTGATGTCTTTCCTTTTTTCCTAAAGGTCTTGAAGATTATGATTTTCAGGGTAGTATTTTTATTAGGCCAGTTTATAAAAGGTCTTTACCAGTAATAGTAAATTTTTTTTTAGGGATATAGATCTTACGGCGAATGACCCCCTTTGTTTAACCTGTTCTAAACCGTACATTGAATTATCTTTCATATATCTGGTGTCTAATAGTTAAATAATTCGCCAAAGTCTTGAAAAGTGCGGGCGCCGAGGCCAAACTCTTTACCGGCATTAGATTCGAAGATATAATAGCCAACATAATTGGTTGAATAAGCTTCAGTGGAGGTTTTATTAACGTTCTTAATCCAAAGTTATTCGTTGTAGTTCTTGACGAAAAAATTTCCGAGGTTTTTAATTGTTTTTTTCTTTTTGGAGACGGTAATGGCTTTAAAGTAATCACTTAAGATAATTATCTTAACGTTTTTACTTGTTTAGAACGTATAGGATAGGGAACTTGGTGATTTTATGCGTAGAAACTTTGCGTTTTGGTATGAAGTCGCGTGGTAAATTAGTTACTTGGTGTTGGTGGCTTGGTATGAGGTTGCAAGTTGTAGCTTTTTCGGCGCGACTTGGTAAATTTTGGTGTTTTCGCTTAGAGCAGCGAAATTAACAATTAAATTGGCATAGAGGAAATAAAAAAAAGGGAAGTAAGGCAAAGGTTTAGTATGAAGGGTAAGGTCTGAGGTCTTTTGTTATTGGTGGAGGGCGAAGGTTAAAAACCTGTTTGACATAAAAACTTAGTCGTTTTTCTTTAGTAGTAACACCCATAGTAATATCAACTTAGTCATTTGCCAACTTGCCGAACTTTGAGATTTTCAACAGTTAATCTTAATGTTTTTAAGAATGGTTAATAAGGATTTTTTGGTATTTTAGTAAAGATACCGTCGCTACCTCTAAACTGCTGTAAGAACTAGCGTAGCTTAGAAGTTTTTTTTACTTACTACCATTGAAACCAGTGCAGAAGTAAAGGCCCTTCGTAAGAATCTTTCCTTTACTCCAACGGTGATTTTACTTAAAGCGTAACCGAAAAATAGCCGTTTCTTTTACTTAGCTAATTTACGCTTAATTTAATAAGTACTAATTAGTGTTTATATGGCTTTAGACATTACATCGATGTCGATTCTATTGATTGAAGTAACAGTAGTAAGTATTATGTGGTTAGATGGTGGATGTATTATTTTAGGTTTGGCAGATCGCTAGCTGGTTTGCACTGTAATTTGTATAGCCAATTAGTTGGCCCGTAACCTAGAGTAAATTGCAGCGTACTGCACTCGACCTACACTCAATTCGGTAAGTCTTCACAAGGCAATACACTCTACTTGCAATTCAAGATAGTAACCTTTATTGTAATTAAAGTTAACCTACTGCACTGCATGCAATACTATTCCAACAAATTTATCAATTCATATTGAATAACCTAAAATCGACGGTTACCGAGTTTCATACGAATCATCAGATAAATAGATCCGAAATATTCTATATATTTAGAGTAGACAAAGATAAAGAATCGATAACTCACCCGGCGGGAAAAGCTTTAATGTTTTTGGCATACTTATATAAAAATATAAATTTGGTTTAGATAGTTATGACATACGTTTAATATTGAACTGAAAAGTTCATAAACTATAACCAATGTCGGGCAAAATGATAAAAGCAAATAATGAAATTTAACTTATCTTAGAAATATAAAACTAGTTACCCAAATGAAAATATGTAATTATGTCTTCAATTTGAATAGTATGATAAACGATCGGAATTTATTAAATGTTATTTTCGATATTTTGAGGAAATATATTTTATTACATCTTAATTTCGTTAATCGTACAATTACAGCACCCCTTCTCTTCTACGTTTAATTTGATATCCATTCAGGTCTGGTTTTCATCGCAAACAATGTAGGTGTTGAAATATATAAGAGATTGAAAAGTCTCGGACATCTTAACAACGAATACAGTGGGAAATAATACCCTTTATATCTTAATGAAGTAAAAGTGATAATATAAAATTGAATGAACAGTATTAGAAAATTTTAAATGCATTATGGCTTTAAAAAAACATTAAGTCTAAACAATTAGACTTGTGGTTTTATAAAGACCTGGCGTCTCGATGTCGACGTCGGTACAATTTATAAAACTTATACTAGATAAGTTGTTTTTATTATAAAATTAGCATATTAATTATTAGAAGGGGATAATCTTCATTTTTATTATGTTATAATACGATATATGCAGCTGGTAATATATTTCCCGGCTTCCTTCACTAGTAGTTCAATTAAGAGGCGGCTTTTACTAACAAGTTTCTCAATCTTACTTAAAAGATATTATTATTCTTTCTCTGTTTTTACGGAACGGAAGGACCTGCGGCGTTAATCCCTTTGCTATATTTGGTACTGGACATCAAAAAACGTCAACTGAAGTGGATAAGGTAAAGTTAGTCGAGCGTTAAAAAAACACCGACGAGTGCGCATAACGTAAGGTGAGACGAGCGTTAGGAAATACCGACGAAAGCGCATAGTGCGGAACGGGGCGAATGTTGAAAAACTCCGATAAAGGCGGGTGGCGTAGGGTAGAGCGGGCGAATGATTCTTTAATCAGGTTATAGAAAACTTTAATGCATCGGAGTACATTCGAGTTGCGTACTTAACGTAAATACGGTTATTGGTACGCTTCCAAATAATCCAGTCACCCTGTTTTAATATAAAATTCATGAATAAGATACGAAAACGAATGGCGGGCTTTTACGCTTAGGTTTCAAATATCTCTCTTTATGTTTCATAAATCGTAATGGATATTATATTCAAATGATATAACTTTAATAGAAATTTTATTTTATCATTTTCAAGTAGAATTATAAAATGGCTCGCAGCGGGTATTAGCGAAAAGCGGGGCGAAAATATTATAAGTTAGGGTGTAGTTAACGGACAGCGTATGGTTGCGGATAGCGGGAAATAGGGATGGAAGCGTTTTAGGCGACCCTAAATATGGAAGAAAAACGGGGTAGGGGTAAATAGATTGGGGACTCGTAACCTATATTTTCATGATAGTTGAAATGCCGTCTATATGAGATATATTATAAAGCCGAAAGACCTAACTGATTAACTTTTAAAAGATAATAACGAAAACGAATTAATTACTTGAAAACTTCAAATGATATTTATACGTAGGAAATAAAATGTAAACGTTATTTTGAGAAGTTTCAATAAGTTGTCGTAGTTAAACGCGTAGGTCGGTGGAAGTTAATATTAAGTGCGTTTCTTAAACGTATTTCAAACGTGGTTATTTTATATTCGAGTTTATTATAAAATTGATTTTGAAGTTTACCTAATTATATATTTTACGAAAGGTATGGTACTCCTATGACTAGTGAATATGAATAGAGTACCAAAAGACTCCAAGGTTCAAACAGTAATTTATATAAAATATACGGGTATTTTAAACTTATAATAGGGAACATTTGACGTTATTTTCAATATTATTAAGTATAACAAGTTTTTTTTTTTAACGCAACCGGTTTACCTAATGTGGTAAACGGCAGAGAACTTAGTGGACGGATGCAAAATTTACATTAAGGGGTAGCAAATTATTACTATTTGAAGCGCGAACAGTAATAGAACTTATACCAGAATTATTAGAAACGTCGGCTCTATTAAAGGGAAAAAACTATTAACAAAGGAATGGCTGTTAAAAGCACGAAAATTATAACAAATACTAAAATGGATAGGTGAAGTTTAGGTCAATAAAGAATAATTTAATTGAAAATTGAAAAACTACGGCAAATTAAAGCAAAATGAGGGGAATGAGAAAGGGATTGCGAGTTACGTTAAAGGACGTTTTTATATGTGTAAGCGGCCCGAGATCGGTCAATATAGGGTCGATTTATAAATTTCTATGGCGTATTATATGACGCGGTTCTAGTTAAACGATAATGTTATACAGCTCGCGCCCGGCCTGCATCTGGTCTGTACCCTATACGGATACAGTTTGTACTTTTTTCTCGACCGGTAAGATACTATGAGTTTAACGGTTTTGAATAAAGAGGGGGGTATGTCATGGATTTAGGCTACTAGCTATTAAGGTTTTAGGTTACGTGGTAGTATACATAACGGAATATGTAATATTCAGCCCAGGCGCAATCTAGGCGCAGTCCGCGGACGTTACGTGCGAGGGAACGTGACGGACCGTGCACAGACTGTACACATAAGTCTTGTATGAAAGATCTCTATAAACTTCTCTAGTCTTCCTTAGTACCTCAATTGTTATACCATTTGGCATCTACTTGATATACCTTCGTAGGTCGGACCATAATATGATTCAAACCATTAACAATCATATTACTTTCTTCACTACATAATTCTAACCATTCAAAACAAACCTAAGCATTGGAATACTGAAGCGTAAAATTCTTGAACTGAATAGATTAATGAACCTAACTCATTTAAATCGTTCATTAAAAAGCTTTTGAAACAATAATATTGTGAATGGCTGTCCAAGAAAAGGATATATAATAAATGAAAAAACTATTATATAAACTATAAGCTAAGAAAACCATAAGCCACGACTTAGGTATCGCAAGATAGAAATTCCGACAATAAATAAGTCAATAAATTACGTGGTGAAGACATTATCTATACATAAGTCACATCATTTAAGAAAACCACCCGAATTGAAACTAACGATTTCATGACCTTAGATATTGTTCTACTTATGCGAGTAATACAGTTTAAATAAAAAAAAAAACGACGATTTTGAAGTTGGAGATAATTTAATTGCATAAAAGTAAAACCACGGACCGAATATATGAAAGGTCAGGGTTGATCATTTAAGTTTATAGGAAACAACACAAAATCCAAATCTTTTTCCATTGGTTAGGATCGAAAAAAAAAAAAAAAAAAAAAAAAAAAAAAAAAAAACCAGCCAATACTTAATCTTCGAAATTGTTGCTTATTTCACTACTAGCACAAGCAGTAAATCCGCTCTCTATAGCCCTAATATAACGAAGACATAAACTTAATCCACTAAATATTTTAAAGAATTATACTATTAAAGTTATCATAAAATGAGATAACTCCCTTATTAAAAAGGTTTTACTCTACAAAAAACATCTTTATAAAATAACTAAGAGAAACGTAAATTATTTCTTCATGTGTTAACTACACTTCAAACCCAAACCAGGTGTATAAAATTATTAATTCTTGACTCGTACCATTTTACTACAAACTGTAAAGAGTTTACCATAATTGATATGTCAACAAATGATATGTTCTTTCTAAATACCTGAACTTTATAGCAACAAAAAAAATTATCATTAAGGATCTACGCCGCTAGAAGTGTAAGGTGATTCAAAATTTAACAAAAAACATGCAACAAAATTTTGACGAATTGTTAATACTTATCTATAGTATGACTAGATATTGTAATACATACCTAAACACACATGAAAAAGTACTGGACGCCAACTTAAAACAACCTACAAAACTAATAACGAAAAATCCTAAAATTATTTTAAGAAAAATGTTGAGGAACATTCATCATAACACTTTACCATAGAAAAGCATTCTACGATCTATTAATTACATCATCTATGAAATATCCACCAGAGGGGGATTTTGAAAAGTAAAATGAACGAATTGAATCAAAACTACAAAACATGAAAGGAGGTACAAATATGATGATAGTAAAAATTAACTACGGAGGGATGTAATATTTTTTGCGTACAGTTCCTTTATTAAAAACTCCAACCTAACTTCCCAAATTTTAATCTTTAGTATAACTGTTAAAAAAAAAATACAACAGGTAATTTGATATCATTGCCAATCTCGTTTACCAGAACTCATCAAATACAATCTTATAATAGAAACGTATGAACATTTATAATTTACGGCATAATAGTAGGCCTCAACTCCAGCATAGTAACAAACAAAACATTGAGTATTATCACCAAACAGCTAAAACTGCCTCGAATCTATATGGTGATGTGTAATACCTTCTGAGAACTCTACGAAAACCGCTTCAAACTAGAAACAACCAATAAAATTTGTTTCATAATAAAAGTAATAGCGTTAGAGAATATACACAAATTAGAAAATATTGACAAGTTTAAATGAATCAACAGCCAAGATAACCCCCCAACGTTAGAATTAAGGCTACAATTAATAGAGTTTTGAAATGTTTTTAAATAGGAAAAAGAATGTAAAATCAACTGAAAGGTTATATAGAGCGGCCATCACGTCATACAAATAAATAAAAATAATGTAGAAAACCAAAAGATTTCTAGAGTAGTAATATGTACAAAACGCCTGTCAAAAAATACTGTAAAAAATGACAGGATGAGTGGTGTCTACGGCTAGAACATAGAAATTTTGCAAAGGAATGAAAAAAAACTACCTAGCGTTGTGAGCTAAAGGCCTATAATGAAATTAAGATTTAGATGCAAAACGATTAATCATTAATAGAGTAATATCGGCATAGATGGAAGAAATTTCTAACGTTACCACTATTTATAAATAGAATATACTGGTGTATCCGCACAAAATTAAAGGTTGCCAGTGTTATAACAGCAATCAATTGCAATACATTAAATTTGATTATATTGACTATAAGTCAATCATATTTTCAAGACAAATACGGTGTAATTCCCAATTCTATGTACGGCATAAAACAACTACTTGCCCATATAAACTAGTATACAAACCGGCTAACAATCGTAACTTTGAAGAAACCCTACTTCCAATTTAATACACCAGTTACTCGGACCAGAGATTCGAATCGACTACATTTCAACGATAAGAGACTAGCATCAATTATTCTATATTTTGCTTATAATTGGCAACCCAAAATGTTGTCGTATTATTATCTCATCATTTCTGTTTGTAATTGAGTTTTAATATTTAATTTGAACATCTTCAAAGTCTTCGTTAGTATTGTCATCGACTTTATAATATGATTCAATTTCTATCATAATAAAAGTCGAAAACCTATTCTTCTTGTTTATTACCCCGTTTAAATTCGCGGTTCTTCAGTTTTTTTAGTAACGGTTCTATTATTCTATTACTACTTATACTCATATTTCATTTTATAACAGTTAAAATAATACTTCCTTTGTATATCATCCTTTGCAAATATTGAAGACAGTATTAACCTAGATTTTAACCTATGCTTTCCGTAATTCCCTTATGGTTTTGCTATATGCCGCGGCTTTGAAAGCGTAGATACCGATACAGGAGATTTCATTTTATTTTTAAATTTGCACCAAAACTTAATATCGCTAGCATCAGTCCGTTCGGTTTAATACTATTATTTAAACCATTTTGTTGGTAGTTCTTTATTGTTGCATCATAGTAGATTGGAATTGTGGTTGAAGTAACTGGTATATTGCATTGAAAGTAGTGATGTGTGACTTTTTAGCTTGGCAGACTGCTTGCCGATATACACACTAATTTCTATATGCAATGACTTGACTTGTTTTTTCCATCAAATTGGTTATTCCATTGAAATTGACTTACGGTTGATACAATCAAATTCTTGTTAGTATAATTAATTTATAGTCTATAAATTTCACTTGACCATATTATAATTGACTACTTTTTCAATACTGGCGACTTTTTGTTTTGTACATACGTACTAGTGTGGTCGGTTACCAATGAAAGATACCTTTATAATTTCCTCCCATCTCTGTCAGCATTGCTCCACTAATCTTAATCAATTTTTCTCTTCAATATCACTCTAATTGCGGGCCTTTAATCTTTCATTCCAGTCTTTACCTTCTTTCTTTTCAATATTTAAGTTTTTCGTTATCAAGTTATATGCCAATAATCCCATACCTTTTATCATAAGGTTTTCATAAACTTTTAATATACATTACCTTGGAAGTATTCCTATTTGCTAGTGTATTCCTATTTCTTTCTTTTATGTACTAAACAATTTACGTATCACTCGATATGAATAATTTCATTTTTATGATTTACAAATTCTTTCAAGGTAACATTGAACTTAGATTTGGTATCGACGGATTTATTTTTGTTATTCATTTACTTTTTTTCAGTAGTTTTTCGAGTTTCTCAATTGTTCTCCAATATTATTACGCCTATTCTCAAACTGTTCTCATTAATCTTTGCGTAATTTGAAAATTATTTGTTAAAGCTTCCAGAGTTAATATGAATGACTTTTAGTATCGAAAAAATTTATAGTTAATTAGTGATAATCTTCAATACACCATCAATTACCATAATGACATTGAATCCTATCATTATATCGTAAACTTCAGGTGCGAATACACTTTATATTTTACTCTTATATTTGATGTATATTCAATACCCATTGTTTCCGGTAATCGTAAATTGCCTTTCGAATCGGGGTTTGTTGAACTTATTATTAAAATTCCGATTTAAACAATGTAATATGCGTTATTAAAAGAAAGTTCGTAAATATCATTCACTTTACTATTATTCAACCCACCTATATCATATGAATGCTTTTATACTCGTTATCCCTTCATTACAATACACTTTTTTAACCTACTAGTTGGAATAGTAGCAATTGCAGTGCAGTTAGTCAACATAAGTTGACAATACTGACTGCAAGTTAAGTGTATTGTTTTGTTGGTTGAATTTATTGACTGTAAAGTCGAGTACAGTATGTTTCTAATTCAGAATAGGGCACGGAACAAGGAATTGGCCATACAAATTGGAGTACAAATCGGCTAGCGGTATAACAAACCTAGAACAATACATCCACCACTTAACTACGCAATACTACTATTACTTCAACCGATTCGATTTGAAAATGTGACAACGTTTGAAGGCCTATCAGTCATATCCTATCAACAATAATAATTTTTCAATGAGTTAAACACAAATTGGCTATGTAGAAGAAAAACTACTTTCTGGTTACACTAAAATGAAGGTCAAAGTAGAGGAAAGATTATTGCGAAAGGACTTTACTACAGCATCAGTTTACAACGGCAGTAATTAGAAAAAACTTTTAACTTGCGTCAATACAAAATAGCAGTCAGGAATCAACAACGGTATAGCTATTGGAAACACCAAGAAATCCTTATCGAGACATTTTGCAAACTTTGAGATTGAATGCTTAAAATACTCAAAATTCATCAAATTGGTAAACTTCTGAGTTAATATTAGTATGAGTACTACTACTAAAAAAAGACCAAATCCCACAGCCTTCAATATTAAACAACAACAATAAATAAGCTTCGACTTTACTTACACTGAAATTTACCTATTACATCAACTATTCGCTTAATATCATTTTACTCTCCTCTATATACATCGCAAGTTCGTATATAATCAAAATCTATATTTCAAACGAAACAACAGAAATCACCAAAGCGCGCCAGAAAAAACCATGTTACGTAACTCTATGCCAAACTACCAAATCGTTATACCCTCAAATCGTCGAAATAAATCGCCTAGGCCACCTAATCCCACCTAAATTCACACTAACCTGCCGGACAAATCGTTAAAATCAACTAATAAAATAAACTGAGGAAAATCCAAGCCCTCGGAACTATTTTCCTTATTTATTCCAACAAAGACCTTCAAATGAGAGATGTCGATAAAAGCTTAACTGAAGAGCACCTGACTTACTTCATTAACCATTACATTGTCGATTAAAATAGTGGTAAAAACTTTGACCGCAATACTATTGCTTTCCAAAACTTTCGTACGTTTTTCATCGACTGGACCATTAATATGTAAAAAACAGTTTTAAAAAAAATTCAGTTAAAGCTAAAAATAGAGTTCGGATGTCCAAGGATTTATATCCCAGAGAAAACCTTATTCCTTTGAGCCGAAGTCTTTTATGAACTGGCTTAACTTCAGAATTACCTTCAAAATACTCAACCTTAAGATTTACAAGGGAATGGAAAAGCGTTGACGATTATCATCGCCATTATATACATTCTAAATGACTTCCCCCTAATCCCTATTTAAATCAAAATTTTAACTCTTTCCCAAACACTAATTTTTCACACACTGAAAATAACGAACCTATTAATCTATTTCACAATTTAACACTTCTCTAAAATAACGCGAAGTACGCACTATGCGATAACAAAACACGTAAAGCAGCAGCTGCCAATACAACAAAAGTAATTGACGTTGATACCATCTATTATTCATTTATACAAAATCGTCAAGTTTCTTAGAGCTTTTACCACAATCGTTAAATCCCTTAAAATATTTCTCAAAATCGTCAAATCTCACAAATTTCCCACGATAAATACGTTTACTCATGTAAGCCCACCACAGGTTTTACCATTGAACTTTACCCCTTATACCAGGCGACTGGCAACTACTCTCATTATCGCAACTCTAAAACATCAGGAAACACTATCGACAACTAAGACGATATTGTAATCTTCCCTCCAAATAAGTCAAAATGGCTAATATCAATTACAAACTCCTAACAAACTTCACCAATATTTGGAATAACGTAAAAAAGTATAACGGCAAGCCTTAAAATCAACTTAATATAAAAATGATGTCCATTCTCAACATATGTAAGTAAATAAAGGTTCCTACTTCAGGTTTTCATTCAATATTTCCTTAAATATTTATAAGTTACACCAGGGATTATTACCTAACTTTTCTAACGAAAGTAAAAACTTTTCACGAAATCTACGATAACATAAAAAGTCACTTCGAACACGATGTACACCTTACGAAATACTATATAGACTGCGCTATGACTAGGTAAAGGACGACGATAACCAAAAAGAAAAAAAGAGTAAATACTAATTCATTGCCTTAATTAGATGTTTAACAAGGTAATATTAAGCTAGTGGATAATGATAAAAAACATACGCTAGTGAGGCCATACTTTTTGAGTAGGTATGAGCAGCTGTCACGAATTTTAACGAGTTTAAATACGCTTTATAACGTCCAAATATCACCAGTGAAGGCTTTTTTAACTAATTATGGTCCTTTCTTACGACTATAGTAGCCCTTACACCAAGATTGATTGGTATATACCCCCAAATTAATAACTTTCGTGACTAGAACTACGAAAATCGTACGATCACGCACTACATTAATTACAAGTACGAAAGGACCCTGCGCTCAACATTTGGTTTAAAAAGTCTAGATAACAAGTAATAATAACATTGGATCCAACAACTAAGGCAAGACTTAAACTGACTTATTAAACGCATAAATCAACGCCATAATAGTGGCAAAAGGGAATGAATTTATGGCAAGTCTTATGATTAGTCAATCCGTCACATTTGAACTAAATAACATAACTAATATGAGATATATTACACCTAGTACCCTACGTTTTCTGGATGAAACTAATTAAATTATATTATCGATTACAAGTGTTAACACACTATCAATATTAACGGTACGCCGAAGTAAGTTGTATAACATAAAATTAATATTCTTTGAAAGGCCTTATAATTAGCTGACTATATTTTTATATATGACTCATGTAGTGAAAGCTCTAACATTTATTACAAAGATTTAATACTTAACTATTTTTCTATGTTTAGCTTTCGCCATCGATATGAATACCATACATTTTAAAGTATAATGCCAAATATAACAGTTGTAATTTACTTAATAGGAAATGATTCGAAATGTTTGGTATTACTATAGGAAAATACTACTACCACGAAAATTAATCGTTAAAATACTAATATAAAGAATCTTTATTGTACCTTTAGCGAACAATTATTGTTACTTGAATCAACTACTGTATAAACAGTCGTTAGCAAATTGAGTTGTACATCCTTAGATCCCTTACCCCGTTTTTACTTAGCTTAAAAACATGAAAATCCTCGGTATTAACGTTGATATCAACGCTAAAAAACTGGTTGAAATAGCTGAAGGTTTCCTATCGTCTCTAAATAAGGATACCTTTTGTTCTATATTCATAGTCTTAGGTAACAATGCTAAATATAACAAATTGAAAATGTTTTAATTAAACAGAAGTTTGAATTATCTAACTGTCGACAGGGTATACAAAGTATTTAAGGTTATGGAGAATAAATATAGGAAATACTGTATTTTGAAAGCTATTAAAACGCTTTAACATTTCTTTTAATATACTATCACCGGGCAGTACCAACTACCAGAGACGAACTAGCTGCAACGAAATATACCTATCCGTACCGGCGGCGGAGATCGTAACGCGGGCTCCATTGAAGCTCGTGCGGGTTCATAGGACCCGATGCCATCCTCCCAATCAAAATATTAGGGTTCTCCGCAGTTCAAAGACCCTTAAATATATAAACTTCAGCCCTAGTTTGGTAACGTGACGATGCTGTTTTAATCCCCGCCCGGCGACAAATTAAGCCGGAGATATAACTATATGTGCTTTCAGAAAAAGCTTTGTCGAAACATAGTAATAAAAATAAAAGCCCATATGAAAGGATATTAATAATATCAAAATATATAAGTAAGTGTTGAAAACGGTATATATACGCCAATAATGTATATATATATGGGTCGCAGCCCGTTGTCATGGCAACGCGTTACAGAAGAACACTTATATAGATATCATCCTGTACTTTAAGTTTTGATATTAAAAAGAGACCCCTTATTTAATCCGCCCTTTAATCCGAACCTTTCCGTACAACACTAAATCGCGCATATACCAGTAAGTACCCTTATACTTTGTATTTAATATCTTGGGATCCTATGGCGCCCCTACTCGTAATATAAGTCTCTATATCAATGTAAATAGTGGCTCTTTTATGTGTAAACCGTCCTTAACAAGCCGCGCGCCACCAAAAGCGTCTTTAGGACCCTTTACAGCGGTTTAAAACTTTTATACAGGACTTACACACCCGCGCCCGCACTTTTTCCCTTACTTTTTTTTTCACTTACCCCTGTCCCTTCGTTAACCCTACCATTCCCCTATAGCCACATATGGTATAATCCTATACGGGTTATATTAGGTTCTTTCTAACGAGAGCCTATCACGGTATTTATATCAAGGGGAAAAGGTCGAAAGTTCAATGCGTTCATTATGCTTACAAAGGGTCTAACGTTTAAAAAAGTGTAGTAAAAAGACTAAATATTAATCGGTAGTAGTAATTGAGTATAAAGACGGGTATATCTCCATTGATATTGGCGTCGAGAGAGCTTAAGATAATTACCGTGCTGTAATCGCTGTAAAAGCATCCTCCAAATGTCTAACCGCCTTCTAGCGGCTACTTTACATCACCATTAAAACGGTCGAAAGCGACACAATGTAAGCTGCATCTACGACGCTAAGAGGTTGGCTAGGATCCATTAACTCCAAAAGGGAAGCTAATTACAGGGACAATGATAATGATACTAATAACCATGGTAAAAAAAGATTTATCGTTAATAATTTCGCCGCCGCCACCTCTATTCCTACCCCCCCTTCCCCTTAGTCGCTGGTTTTATCCCTAACCTCAATTTTTCTCTGGGTATTACCCTTCCCTGCGGGTAAAAATGCAACCGGCGGGCGATGGTCATGAAAGCCTTAGTAATGGCAATAGTAAAATTATTAAACAAATAGAGCTAGCAGCCGGATAGTGTAGAGTAAGCCAACGGGCCTAAAACTTAAATATCGCCGGTAGGAGTAAGACACACTCGTTCTAAAAGGGCGAAAACACGGCTTATATAGGCTAAAATCTTAATTTCTTTATATTTTTGAAAAATATTTCGTAACATATATAAATAACTGAAAATTATAAATGTTTACAAGGACCTTATATATATGAACCTTATGGGTTTATCTACTTCGGAGATTTACGAAAGCAACGCCGAATAAAGACTTTGAAAGGTTTCTATACAACAATAGGCTAACTATACGGATCGAGGACTATGTTCATAAGACATATAAAAGGCCCAAATTATGTAATATCAAACTAAAAGAATGTTAGGGAATTAATAATGCGAACCTGTTTAACTAATACGGATAAAATAAAGGCCTGTAAAAGGCTATAGGGTAAATTTTTTTAAAAAAAAAGTTAATAAATTCGAACTTCGATACAACAGATAAAATAAGGTCAAATAGAGTTAATTTGTATGTAATTAGGAGTAATTCAGTATAAAAGTCAATAAAAATTAACAGGGGTTTAGCCAGTTAACGAGGAGGATATTTAGTGGTAATTGAAAAAGATTAGTCAGCAACACTAGTATACACGTACAAACTAAAAAGCCGCCAATATTGAAATAGTATTATATGCCGTTCAATAGGTCAACTTTTCTTATAATGGAGTTAACTATATTAAACTACAAGTTAAGTGTATTATTTTGTGGAAACTTACCGCATTAGGTTTAAGTCGAGTGCAGTACGCGGCACTTTACTCTAGGGCACGGGTTGAACAATTAGCTATAAAAATTACTGTGCGAACCGGTGAGAAGTATGCTAAACCTAAACCAATACATCCACAACTTAACCAATGCAATACTACTATTACTTCGACCAATCGAATCGACAACTTTGTAACGATCTAAAGACCTATGATCACTAATTAGTACTTATTAGGTTAAGCACAGATTAGCTAAGTGGAAAAAGAAGCTACTTTCTGATTGTTAAGATTCACATTAAACGACGGTTAAGGTAAAGGGAAGATTCTTACGAAAGGCCTTTACTACTATGTCAGTATCTACGGAAGTACGTAAAAAAAACCTTGAGGTTACGAGAGTCTCTACGGCAGACTATAGGTAACGATAGTATCGCTATTGAAAACACCAAGAAATCTTTATTAATCCTTCTTAAAGACGTTGAGATTGACTGTCAGAAGTCTTAAAATTCGGCAAGTTGGCAAACGTCTAAGTTAGTACTACTATGGGTACTACTACTACAGAAAAACGACTAAATCACACAACTAAACAACAAACAACTTTCGCGCTTTACCACCAATAACGACTTTCCACCTTACCTACTATACTATACCTTTGCCCTTATTTTACTTTTTTTACTCCCCCACGCTAATTTAATCGTTAAGTTTGCTTCCTTATCCGAAAACACTGAAAATTGTCAAGTTGCGCCGAGAAAGCCACATTATACGACTTCACGCCAAAACACCAAATTTTTACGCCTCAGATTACCAAGTCCTTCGCCCTAAACATTCAACACAAGCCTAAACCCCAAGATGGTACATACCCCAAGGATCCAAAAGGGAATTAGCGCCTTGGAAGCTATCTTAATAAAACATTACGATAAAAACCTATGGAGATAATATATCGACGAAGACTTAATGCAAAAGAATCTAATTAATTACATGGGCTTCTAAATCTTTAAATAATACGGCGGCGAAGAATTTAACCGAAGCAACCGCACTTTTCGCAACTCTGGTAACCTCTTCGGCGACTAGACAATTTACATGGGGAAAAATATTTAAAAACATATTAAATCCAAACTAAGGGCTAATATTAAATATAAAAAGATCTATATGCCAAAAGAGGGACCTATCAGGCTGTTAAAGACCCTTTTAGAACCAACTTAACCTCAAAAACGCCCTTAAGACTCACACTTTAAAAGGAAGGATATTAAAAAACTTCACCGCCCTTATACGCAATCCAGAGGACCTCCCATTTACCTTTAGCTAAGTTAAGCCTCTTGACGCGCTAGTGATAAGGAATAAGTTGACCTGTTTGGTAGCTTAAAACCTCCACGTAATAACGCGGAATACGCCCTTAACTATGGTAGAGCACGTGAAGCAAGGGCCGTCTATATGGCCAAAGGCATTGACGTCGGCACTTTATACTAGTTAATTGAGAAAAATCGTTAAGTCTTTCAGAATCATCAGGTACTACCTCCTCTTTAGCATTTTACTTAAAACTATTAAGTCCTTTAAGAACCTTTCCCCTTTAGGTTTGCCTATGCGCAAAAGTCCATTACAAGTCATATTATAGGATTTTACTCCTTAGGCCAAGCGACTAGCAATTACCCTTAAAACTGCGCCTTGGAGGCTTTAAAGCTTGAACTGCCGAGAAACACTATTTAAGGCTGATATAATTATCGCAACCTTCCGCTAAGGCTTAATAAGATGATTAATATTAATTACAAGATATTCACGGATGTTGATAAGATTTGGAATAACGTAAAAAAGTATAACAGGAAGCCTTACAACCTTTTTGACACCAAAATGATACCCGTCCTAAATATTTGCAAATGGATAGAGGTTCCTCTTTTAGGTTTTCACTTATTATTTCCCGAAATTCCTACAGGGTACGCCAAGAACTACTACTTGACCTTCTTTACTAAAACTACTATCTTCCGTAAAATTTATAATGCCATAAAGGGCTACTTCGAATACGACGTTCACATCACGCAATACTACAAAAATTAGTCTATTACTTGGTGAACTACAATAATAGCGAAAAAAGAAAAGGAAAAACCAATGAACATCTTTAATTAGATGTTTAACAAGTTGATGATGTGTTAAAAGGCAATAGGGAAAACTTATATTAACGAAACTACACTTTGTAAACAGGTACATGCAGTAATTAAGGGCATTAACGAGTTCGAATACGCCTTACAACTCCTAAATACCATTTGTAATGACTTTTTTAGCCAGTTACATTCCTTGTTTACCACCGTAATAACGTGTATAACTAATTCTCTTGGTATATATCCCTACGCCGGCAACTTCCCTAATGTAGATAAAAAGAATCTTGGTGTAATTAATTACGTCAACTGTAAATACGGTTACGGGCACCTTTAACGTTTTAGGCCTAACTTACCGGTTATAAACTGGAGGTAGTAGCTACATTAGCGCCAATAAGGTCAAAATTTAGGCGAGCCTATTAACCGCAATTACTATCGTCGTAATAGTAGCAAAACATGAAAGATTTATAACAAGTTGAGATACTAGTTAACTTAGGACCCCCCCCCCCCCACCCCCTCGCCAAGCGTAACAATGAAAAAGCAGTATATTACTCCGAATACCCTACTACCTCTAAAAAATTCTAATTGAATTAAATTGAAAACTTCAAGGGCAACGAGAAAATCAACAGAATAATGCTCCCAAATAAATTAAATAACACGAAGATATTACTTCACGCGTGGCCTAGTAGCTAGCCAACCACATCTTCCTATACCGTTTTGGTGGTAGAAACCCTTACTTTTACCTTAACCAACTCCATAACCCTTTATATACCTTTCATTTTCGCCATCGTTACGCGGACCACACGTTTTAAAATATTATTCCAGATACAGTAACAATAAAGGACTTAATAGGAGGATATTTGTAGTATATAGCATTGTGGAGAGAAATAAATACAGCCATTAAAATCAATAGCCACGATATTAACAAAGTCAAAATTGGCTTTGGCCAAAGAAAATAACTATCATTACTAGGGACAACGATAATTTAAAATATTGTAGGAGTTATTACGTTTTATATCCTTAAGTCTCCTACCCTGTTTTTACTTTATTTAAAGGAAAAAAAAAACCACGGTATTAACGACGACGTTAACGCAAACGAATTAGTTAAAAACGATCAAAGGTTTGCCCTTGCCTTTTAATAGGGGTACTTTTGGTTTTATTTTCGAGTAGCAGATGTATTAGTATTAAACCCAACGAAGCCAGAGATAAATTAACTATACTGGCGCTTTAACTACACAGATATTAACAAGCTATACAAAATCCTAAAGTTTGTAAGGCATGAAAATGTGAAATACTCTGATTTGAAATCCATCAAAAGATTTTACTAACACAGCCAAATGTATGACTTACCCCCCGGATATTGAAATTTATATTTAAGGAAGATGGATACTTTAATTATGAAATCTTTGTTAAAATATTTGACTTAAATGATAAGTCTATCATTTATATCGTTAATTCCGTAACTTCTTTTCATGGAGCTAAATTTCTGAAATTTATTTGGGTAAATTATACGTGGGAAATGCTAAGGATACTATACATTAACAAGTATCTATGCTCACCTAACGTCGTCGTTTAAAATACCTGTATTAACTCTGCGGCGGTAAATTTTCAAAAAAAAAAAAAAAACTAAAATAATAGGTATTTTGGATAAAAAGGTACTTGTTAAGGTCTACTAGAGTATTATAAAGCTTCAAAGGGCACACGCCTTACGTTACCGAACGTATAATATCAGTAAATTAGAAATTAGGAGCTTTACGAATCCGGAGACACGCCTATCACCGGTAGTAAAAGGCCTAAACGATATTTTAAGCTCTAATGACTTAGTATCAACTTTATTAGTCCTTAAAGAGTACTAACGCCTAACGAATGTATCTCTACTCTCAGCAAGTACTTCAAAACTGGTTACGGTTTATAATAAAGCTTTGAGGGAACTGCAAATAAGATCAACACGCCGCTAGGTTAATAAAACCCCTAATATAAGAAACGTTCCGACAATAATCAATAAGATTAATTTTCCATTATAAAGTAAAATCCTTGTGGAACGACAGTCAGGTAAATAAGAGGGCTCGTATAATATATTAAGTATTACGAACCTTGAAGTAGTTGTTAAAATTGTCAACAGTCTTGTATTCTTTCGAATTACTTAGGTTAAGCGCTATATTAGGGTTGTTAACGATAGAGACCATTAAGTTAAATAACCTAGTCAATACGAACCTCCCTCACCTATTATCGACAAACCGATAAAACGCTGCCGACGAAGATGACCCTCGAAAAAAAAGAACGTTATAAAGGAGGAATACACACAAGGCGGTATCTATAATAAAATTTAGGTAAATAAGAAAGAAAAGGATAATTAAAACTTAATATTAAATATTTAAAAATGAAGTATTATAAAAACCTTAAATAAACCCTTTAAAGAAAAAAATAAGGTCAAAATTAACGATCTATTCACTCGATAGGTTATTTAATTCGTATTGAAAACCCATTTTAACCCTTGAATCCCAAATATAACGATCTTTAAATCGAGGATTATTTACGAAGTTAAGTGTAAAATTATGGGGCAGTTATACGAAGAATCACGTTTAAAAGCTTCATGATACGGTAATAAAGGAAAAAGGCTAAATTCTTACATAATTGTCAAAGATTTCAAAAATCAGTCAAAATTGAGCCGTCGGTTTAATAAAAAACTTACTAACTAAAATTAAAGGTATTTTTACGCTTAACAGTCTTAATTTGACGTATGTTTTGAACAATTAGTAACAGATTCATAAAGGATCGTGTTACTGAAACTAATATAAAAACGACATGTTATTTACCATTTAAAAACGGTGATACAATGTATTAAGTTATTATATTGATTAATTAAGATAATCAGTTTTTAGTTCCTTACATATTGATCGTGTTTTAAATTACTGCGAGTAATATAGTTTTAAACATACTACCTATATTTATTCGTAACTAAAATGAAGGATTTCGGCGTAGCAAGTATATAAATCAACGGTATATATTTCGTCAAGACGGTTAACTTTATAATATTGGATAAGTAAGAGATTAAGGACTTTAAGCTTCAAAATTATAGGCTAATAAAGATGTTAATAAAAGGTAATTAACTTAATTTTAATAAATCGTTAATCCGTATACTTAATATTAATACCGGTCCAAGCTCTGTACCAAAGGAGTAAATTGTTATTTTGGTTATAATTAATAATATAAATGTAATTAGAGATTAAAGGTCTTTAGAATCACGTGTTCGGGGAAACTATTTTACAATTTTATACTAACTAAGAGCCTTCTACGACCTATATATTACGATGTAAGTATAAAAGTAAACGTATAAGAATTTTTACCAGTTAAATAAAAGGTTTAAGTGGTAGATACGAAACCTAGATCGAGGAATTAATACGGTTTTAATCAACTTATCGAAGATAAAGTTGATATTTTTACGAACGAGTTCTTTACGAATAATATCGAATTATCTTTTCAAATTGGTATCCTAATAACGCTGATTAATGAAAAAATGTGAGAAAACCAATAAGATATTATTAATAGTGTAATTAACTAAGCCTTTATTAAATATTAAAGAAATATTATAAGAAATGTACTAGCTTTAAAGGTCTTCGGTATAATAATCAACTTGAACATAATTATAATATTATAGGAAACCTTTAACCTTATTAATGGTAGCTAAAAATCCCCTCTATCCCAGTGATAATTTATACCGATTCGAAAAGCCTTTTCGAATAACTTTCAAAACTCGGAATTACTAGCGAAAAACGTTTGATAATTGACGTAATAACACTCTATGAAGCCTACGAAGGGAGGGAAAATAAGGAGTTCCGATAAATCGAGGGCTAAAACAATCCCGCAGACGCTATGAAGAAAGTAACGTCGAATAAGGCCTTGTAAAGGTTTGTAGATAACAACAGGTTAACTATACAGAGTGAGGGCTACATCAATAAGCCGCCCGAAGAGCCTAAATTACGTATTGGCAAACTGAAAGACTGTTAGGGAATTGATAATGCGAACCTGTTTGATTGGTACAGATAAAGTAAAGTCCTGTAAAAGGCTATAACGTAAAAACTCTTTATAGAAGTTAATGAACTCAGAATTCGAAACGATGGAGAAAAAAAGGTTAAATAGGATTGATTTTTGTACAATTAGGTGTAATTTATAGAAAAAGTCTACTAAAATCAATAGGCGTATAATAAGTTAACGAAAAGGCAATTTAATGGTAATTGGAAAAGATTAGTAAGCTACACTAGCATACATATTTAAATTAAAATGCCGTTAGTGTTGAAATTTTCGTTTAAAAGTTATCTGATATATCAATAATATAATGAGGGCGTTTTTCAATGGTTTACTCGTTATTATATTACTTGTTTTTAGATTCCCGAACTATAGTATATACTTTTTAAGGTTTATAGTTTTTATTGCGATGATCTTCTTTATTGTTTATCATCAGGTAGTTTACGTTGTCATAATTTCATGAATTTGATAACGATTGTTTTAATTGAATTTCTTCAATCAATCCGTTTGGTTTCAGGATTTTTTTCTGAATGAGTTTTATATATGATTTGACTTAAACAATGTGAAAGGTTATATAACCGTCAGAGGTTTTAACTACTTCATTGAGGCCTGGAATACTTAAAATCTTATTAGTTACACTCTATTAACTTGATTTTCTCCGTATAAAAACTTTATTTTAGAGTAGTAAAAACGGTATATCCGTTACTGATAATCCATTTCGTTTTCGAAAAACATCGTTAATATAAAGTTTTACATATTCTTTGTCACATTTCTTTAAGCCTTTGTTATATACCATAAAACTTAATGAAATATTTAATAATATAAGCGATTTACTTTTCATATTTAGATATGCGCTGAATATGAGCAAGGTTAATTATAATCCGTTAGAATGATCAGTATTATTCAGATTTTTCATCGCCATTTGCAGAAATGTCTTCATGTTTGAAAAACTTTCAATTTTGAACATAAAGATATAGTATGATTTATGCAAAAACATATATACGCTTTGAACTTTATCAATACCTTGATCTGTTTTAACAGGCATTTATTTCTATTAAAATATGATTGATTTGACCACTGCTTAAAACTTTACCATAGTAAAGTTAATGTCAATAAAATAAGCTAATGTGTTCCAAGGTTCTAGGTATATATTAATTCATAGGGTATATAACTTTGCTCATATGATCTTGGGTGTAAGGATTTAAAAGAATTTGACGCCATATAGAGCTGTTATCTAATTAAATTCGTGAATGGTAAATTTGTCATTCAAGTGAAAAACGTTAATGAAAACTTCGAATTGAAAGTTCAAATATTTCTTTGACGTAAAACTCAACTGAAGGGGTGTTTAAGAAAATATTTAACAGTAATAACAGAGTTTTTAAACCCTGTTATTACGTATAAATTCCAATCTTTTTAATCGTGTACCTCTCAGACTTTGTGAAGGTTATAAGTTGTAAAAAATTCCACATTCGGTACAATTAGGGAAACTCCAATTTAATCCACATTGAATACCATTGACTTTTGTTTTTCGAAGTCAAATTACAAATGTTCATATTTTAAATAAAATGTAAAAGTTTATTCGTTGCCATTGACTAGTTTATAATTTGAACATTAATATTAACTTCCTGGTACTATATATGTTTTCATTGTAAAACAAAGGGAGTCAAGCATTCCATGATATAAAAACCACAAGTAAAACAACTATTTTTATAATCGTAAAGTAAAGTAAGAAAAGTTCTTTTGCTGAATTAAATCAGACCTTAGCCTTACCGATATTAGTATATTTTATTTCCGTGGAGCTACTAATATCTCTTTTCAATGCTATGTATTTCGAATAACTTTTTTTAAGTATAGCGTTGCTCTATTATCAGGCATAATGACTTGGAAGATATTCTTCGTGTAACAGTCGCGTATGTTAAAAAAATATTAAAGTCTAGAATTTATACTAATATGAAGATAGTAAAGGTCTTCACCTGTCAAAAAATATAAAAAAGTGTAATCATCCAATAACTGCAATGTTTTAAAGCCAGAACCAATATATCTATATTAGCTAATCATTTTAAGCTTTTACTATTAATTTTTCTTCTTTTTACCGTCAGATATCTAATATCTTCAATGTATTTACAATTAAAATCGAAGTTCAATTAAACTTAATATATGGTCAGCTTTGATAGACTATCGGAAATAATATAAAATATTAACTAATAGCATTGATTACCATGAATCTAAATTTTTTTGACTTTAATACAATAAACTAAATACTGGGATGATTTGAATTTAGGTATCATTTTTATATCCGTTATCATTCAGGTTCTTAGTCAGCTACTTTTTTCTAGCTACCATATTGAATATTAATACGATAAACAAACGCGGGGTTTTGATATTGATAATGAACGAAATAATAGGTTTAGGTGAATATATTCATAAAACTAAGGATACTCACTATTACCGTTGTAAATGAGAAACGAAATAGGATGAAGCAACTTTACTAATAATATGAGCATAATTCAAGGTGTATTTAAACTATTTGTACTCCGTGATAGCCTAGAGAATTTGTGGAAGTAGTATGTCTTTCACAACTTAAAAATTTCTTATACCCTGTTGGCATAACATCAACCTGTCCAAAATTTTATTGAGAAGGTTTATCTGCTTTTTCGATTCGTTTTTGTATTTCAATATATAAAACTATTTCATTATGTTCTATTTTATAAAATATTGAGCTAGTTTAATACCATATTCTTTTCAAAAGAAAACTCCAAAAATTGTCGAAGATTTTGTTAAATAATACATAACTCGTTGAGTAACAGAATTTGGAGGTTTCAGCTAGACCGACGAAGTATAATGAGAAATAACGAATGAAAACTTGGTAATTCAATATTTACTTAACGGCGAGTGTTAACAATAGTCACAGTTTAACATTTTATAGGTTATGAAACTTATTATTATACTTGGTAAATACTCTAAATAATCTTATCCATATATCGAGGGGAAAAAGTATTATATAAATCGTACGAATTATCTGGGTTTTTGAATCGTACGTGATAGTTTGTAAGGTAATTATCTTTGGTAGAATTTTGAGGGGAAAAGCGAGTAGTTATATCTACAGTATGTTTCTGTATAAAGCCGCTTATTTCTTATTATTTGTTCTATTTCTTCTTATTAACCTATTATAATTCAGTATTTCAAGTTTTTCATTGATTTTTGTAGTTTTGGCGAAGTTTTTGTTAATAAATTGAGGGGCTTTTTGGTAGGAATATTAAGGTTTTCGCTTTACCGATTGGTAGACTTGTGGGCTCGTTACGTTGAGGTTAATAAATAACTATTCGTTATTGTGAAGGGTAGGGGGGCGTTGGGGTATTTGGATAGAAGATGTCAAAACCCTTATTTAGACTAGAGTTTTAGCATAATTGTACTAATATGTAAGTAGATGTTAAAGATTTCAGTCGTAACTGATTTAACCAATAGAACCTTTTCCCATATCTTTACGTACCCATTGAGGATTTTTTTTGTGGAGTATTCGTTCATTGTATTTATTAGATCTCTTTTCTTTTCTTTTTTGACTATAAAGTAAATCTTTCAGTTATATAATTGAATTTTAATTTTTGTTGTAACTTGTTTTCTTATCCTTTTCATATACTTGATTTCCAAACATCAAAACATTCATACAAGTTGGCGGGAGTAATAAATATTCATGTGAATCTTGTTGAATCCGCGTACAGAATAAATTGATTGAATATATTGGTAGAATATTTTACGCCGGTATTATATTATCTGTTCGCTATAAATTCCTGTTAAAGTAATTGATCAAGGTCAATATCAGGTTTCTGATCGCTTTCTATCTAGCGGAGTCTGTGAAGATGACAATTTTGGCGTGGTCGGAGAATATGTTGACGGTTGCGTCTTTAATTAGGCGATCTCTTGGTGGAGGGAAAGATTGATATGAAAGGTGTAATTTTGGTTGTTTGCTTTTTAGTGTTTTAAATTGTCTGTTTTCAATAACTACTTGAACGTTTGTTAACTTGGAGGTTTTAGTAAGTTAGTGATCTATTTTTAACCTGAAGATATTTGCGACTTTTGGCAGGCAATCTTAAGTTTTGAGTTTTGGAATTTGCTGAATAAAGATATGTCGATGGTTGAAAGATACTGTCGCTACTAAAATATTCCTACGAACAAATATATAGTATACAAATTCTGCCGAATTACTGGCACAAAAAACTACATAACTTGTAGAGGCGTTTCGTAAAAATATCTCCTTTACTTGGCCTAAATAAATCGTAATAATCGGAAAGTCGCTTCCTATTTTTCCTAGCGTATTTGTATTTAATTATGATACTTACTAATTAGTGTTAGTAGACCTTTATTATTTTAAAGTAGTTGACTCGAATTGTAGTCGAAGTAATTGGTATATCACATTGAAAGTACTAACATGTTACTTCTAGGTTTAACAGACCCTTAGCTCGTCTTTACACTAATGTTCATTGGCAACTGCTTACCTCATACCCTATATTTAATTGGGCAATCCACTGAAATTAACTTATAGTGAATAAAATAAACTTGCAGTCAGCATAGTTAACTTACAGTCATTATAATTAACTTAACTGTACTGAAATTGAATACTATTCGAACAACTTGTAAAGGGACTAGGCCAGAGATGTCGCTTAAGGTGGTCGGGTATTTTCTATAATCATCTATAAAAAAGAAAAGAAGGCTCCTGCTAAGGAGCTGCTATAGAGCTAACTATAAGGAATAGCTTGGTTACGTAGTTAATTACATGGCATAGGCGTATTCGGGAGCAGCTTGAGACCGATGTAAGAGCATGGTAATTGCTAAGGATAGTTCTCTGATAACTATTAGCTTAGGAACCAGCTTGTAATATCACCCCCTGTTTACCCAAGATTCTTTCCTAATAAGTTATAAAAAGTGTTAATCGGTCGTGAAATGCGATAATACCATATAAAATATACCGTAATGATTTTATGATAAAGGGCTACCTGTTAATATATAGCGTAAAATGGCGTGAATAGTGTAAAATGTGCTCTGTTTTTGTAGACAATCATAATACATCGTAGAAGGTGCCGGTGTCAGTTCAGTTAGTGATATCTTCCTACTGATAAATAATCTCCTTCATAAAGTAATAAAACATAATTTCCCAATAAATAATTTTCAACCAAATATTATGCGCTAATACTGTATTTTTTCCTTTTTTACCTTATTAAAACCAATACTCTTTACCTAGTTCCCTTAACTCATATCTTTGGCGAAATAAATATAAATTTGTCTATTGTGCACAAGAAAGTGAATTGTAATATAAGTTCCTTCATTTCGAAACTATTAACCCCTCATTAATAAAATAGTAGTTTACCTATAAAATGACTATTAACATATTCCTTAATATTACGTATAAGTTGATATATTTGGAATATATCTATTGTATAATCTACAAGTTTCAGAAATTTTAATCATAAATCAAAGATAAGTTATAAGGAGTATTATGAAAATAAGTGAATTTTTAACGAATAGTTGAATATAGATCTACAATATGAATTGAATATAGTTATGATGCCAGGAAGAAGTCCGCATTATTCTTATATAATTTGGAATTTGAATTTAGATATAAACGAGGTTGTTAAAGAATTTATCACGGTTGATTTTCGTTTAACGTTTAGAACCAAAGTAAGATATCCAGATTCAAAGTTGATTTAACGTTATTAATAAGTAGTGGGATTGTTTGTGAGATTAGATGGTGTTCGAAAAAAAAAACCCCATAAGAGTTCAATTTGTTGCGTAATATAATACTAATATATACGGAAGTAGTTTCGTTCTATATATTCCTATTTACTCGTTCAGTTCTTATTCTATTTAACCTTTAAATGAGAAATATGGAGTTAAGGAAGTAAGATCTTTTGGTGTAAAGAGAAGATATAACGGTAAACTAATGATGTAAGAGTTTTATTCAATACAATTAAAAAATTTGTTAAGGATGTTAAAAATATTGATGTAAAATTAAGTAAATTGATTAGTATGGGGGTAAAGTCGTTAGCGGAAATTGTTTTTGACTTAGATTTTGATAATAGTGCTAGTGAGGCTAGGGACATGATTAAATAATTTTGCGGTAGTAACGAGCACAAGAAAAATAGAAATGCTTGCTCTATACTCAGTATTAATGAAATAACCGCGCTGAAGAGGTTTATTCACCTATAATAAGTCGAATTAAACCCATTTACGGGTCGAGTTAAATAATTAATTATTATTTTCGGCCGAATGGAATCGGTATTTGAAAACTTTGAAGGCCGCGGTATCCAAAGGATTCAAAAACATTTTTTTTTTCATGGAATGAACGTAATATACCTATTTAATCAATACTTATTGTTTAAGGGAGTGTTAAATTCTATATTAATCAATTTCGGGTTTCATTTAGGTTTTTAGGATACTAACATATTATTGAAGTTTTGTCTCGTTATTATTTTTTATAACGTCGATAATAGACTGTAGATAATTTTAAATTTATTCATTCAATAGTCGGTTGATAGTAACCCTGACGATTCAATTAACGTAAAAACAGAGGTCTTTTACACCCGGGACGTTGAATTCGATAATATATATAATACGGTATTTATCATAAAGTTACCATTCCTTTAGAAAATTGGTTCGGTTTATGGTTTTTAAGAAAAAATTAAATATTATTTTCGATTTGAAATTTTATGGATAGAAAACGACTTTTGTTAACGACTTCTTTTATATTTTATTACATAACTATTTTGATGTTATATTTGAATTTCGTAGTATTACGAATTATTTGGACGAAATTTTTAACTTTTATGCAAAGTTCAATAACCAGGAAAATTGAAAATTAAACGAGTTATATAGGGTTAACGTAATATATATAGTTTATAACGAATGGAATAATACTGATAGTGATAAATTTCATGTTATTTAACGCCAATAAATACCGAGGTAATAAGTAATTTTCATCGAGTTATATGAAAATAATAAAGTAATACGTGTATATTCAACCTTTTCAATACATATATTTTGGTAACGTTGTTCATTTTCAGGTGCCATGCTGTGTTTTGACGCTACTTTAACACCGTGAAGTTGCTAAGACGGTTTAAAAATTTATTTATCCAATTGAAACCCTAATAGTTGACGATAGCGTGGAGGTACCTGTGAAATCGCTAGTGACAGTTCAATAATCGCTCTTCATAAGTCTCGGTGTTTATAATTTCTATTTTTCAGGGTAATTACCCTGTTTAAGTGATTTTTAATAATTCTAAGGTAATGTGGGTTGTTATTTTGGTTTTCTAGGAGGTCAATTATGAACTAGACGGATAAATTTATTTAAAACAATTTGGAAACCAGGAAATGTTTATAAGACATACTTTTCGGCGATATTGTCAATATGTTATCTGTTTGCAAATATGAAAATTACAACAAAATTGTCGAATGATACGGTGTAACCAAGGTTAAAAGTAATATTAAGATAGTATAACAATGGTAGTGTTGCGGCCGTGGTAACCCGTAATGAGTAATTCGTATATGATTTAAATTAACGCGGTAGTTAATGGTTTGTAAACAAGTACCTCAATATTATTACGTAAATGCACAACATTATTGTCTTTTAATACACAGTTTTTAATGAAAACCTTAAATAACTGGTACTATTAAACGCTAATATCGGTTGGAAACCCGTAATTATTTATACTTATTGTATAAACCAAGCGGGAGTAAATCACGTTCCGGTTAATAGCGGCGTTTCTATTGATTTATAAATCGGCGTTAACGTTAATAAAGAGTTCGTAACTTTTAAGGATAAACTCGCCAGCAATGGTACGCCAGAAGATATGCAAGCTTAGAAACAGTGTAAAAACAACTTATTGGGAAAGAAAGAGCCGTAATTGTCGGTATAAGAGATGAAGGTTAGGAACATCTTGACAGATAGGTTGGTCGCGTAGTAATAATGTATCGGGTCGTATGAAATTTAATCTTTTATTATAAATTAGTTTTAAATAGAATGTTGAAAGACGTGTTGATTCAAGAATTTTCCGATTTAATATTTTCTACATTATTATATGTTTTCCGGTTCGTTTCAATTGGTTAAAATAGTAAATAGATAGGCTATACCATGTAATTCAGAGTTTTATATGTTTAACAACTCATAAACTTTCAAGATTCTCTGTCGTAAACTTCGTAATTACATTCTTCAGATAAAAAACGACGAAAGTAAAGGGTTATTAGACGAATGTTACCTTGGTAGTCACGTTAAAGTAAATAACCCTCTGAAGCTTATCCGGAATATTCGGGTTCTAAAAAGGTTTCCAGCTTAGAGTTCTATTAAGATAAAACGGTTTTGCTAAAAATGAGAGTATAAGCCATTGAAACGCAACTTTTTCCTCAAGTCAATAATGAAATTTAATCTCTTTTATAGTTAACCTAAATAAGAGGCCGGTTATTATTCATCAATCCCGAATAAATTGGCGGCAAAAGTTGGCGAATCCAGAAAATTTCTCGTGCCTTTAACACAGATGTAGAAGCAACCTTTTCCTAGATAATTGAAACTTCTCCGAATTTATACGTAGTTCGAACCAAGTTTCGATAATCAACTTTTATGTTGTGTTGCAGAGGGGAGTGCTTATATTTCTCAAGCCTCGTTGTTGTCTCGTGCCTTCTCATGAGACTGCCTATTCATAAGTGCGCCTTCTCTTCTCATGTGTCATCCTTATCACGAGTACTTATTGTTATGCATGCTCTAGTTAATTACTCTTTTTACTTAGTCTTTAACTTTAAATACCAACCGGAATACCACCATACGTTCGCACGTAAATACAGTATAACAAATGGTATCTATAAGCTGAGATTTTGCTTATCACTATACTAATTAATTGCTATAAAGTAATTGAAAATTTACCAACGCAGACCTGTAACCAAACGGCTTTGCCACCAAAAAACAATAATATTCCCTATCTTTCTCTTCCTCTACTTCTACCTTACTTCATATTCATCAAGCTAAATCTACGAGTTCTTAATCTTGACATATAAGCCAGCAAGAGTTATAAGTGTTGGGTACTACACTACCGAACAAGCCCTAAACCCCTCGCCGTATGCGTTAGCAAACTCGTGCGAAGAAATCTACACCTTCCACGCCAAAGTCAACTGTCACGTTCCCTTTACTTCCGCCAAAAGCTTCACTTTCGCTTACGCGTATACTTTTACCTATAATAACTTCGCCTATGAGCTTACGTTATTACACCCCTTTAGACTATCCTTCATCTACTCCTTTTACTATTATAGAGTCAGAAAAGGCGTCCTCGGGCCCCATTGACAACTTTAAAGCTGTGGAACTGGTAGCAAACCTACGCCGCGAGTTTGAAGAATGCGACTCTGCGACTCATGCGGAATATGACGCCGTCATAAGGCGCCTCGACAGCTTAATGGTTAAAAGTCGCTATTCTCGTAACCGTGAACTTTCTTCTCGTTGCTATTATCGTCAACCTTCGCCTATTTCTATAATCTCCTCGGACACTTCTAAGGGTAGCTGCCATCTCCCGCTAAAAGGGAAAAAACGTAAGTCCTCTCGCCGCCGCCGCGAGCCTTCTTCTCACCGCTGCCGCAAACCTTGTCATGAGCGCCGCAATTCCTCTCGATGCCGCCGCAAGCCTTCTCAACGCTGTCGCGATCTCTTTCGAACCCCGAATACAATAGCTACACAATACTCAGCAAACAGCAATCGCTCTCTAAAGCGTAAAAAGATTAGAGAATTTAACCCCGAGTATCCTAATACTTAAGATAAAAGCATTGTTATAACAGATAAAAACGTGGTTTTTACTAACATATAATGCTTTTAATAACGATTAAACACATTTATAAACACCCTTTTAGCCGTAAAAAGTCAGATCGTAAAAATGGTTTTTACTTTGTTATAATGATTGGTTATATATTAATAAAATACCGAGGTTACCTTTTATGAACGTCGCAAAATATCTCGTCGCGAACTCGCTTACATTATGGATATTTTCGTCGAAAGTTTTGCTATAAACCCTAATCGAGTTACTACAAATTTTCAAAAGGCCAAGTTTTCATTACGCGACCGATAAGACGATAAATATAACCTACGTAAGTATATATAAACCAAAATACGATACGCAATAGCTATGGGTATACTAAACCACCATAATAACAATTGGTATAACATTATAGACGACATTTAATTCACATTAGACCTAGACATTCACTAGTATTTACCGCCTCCTCATCGTAAGCAAATTATAAAAGAATACTTAACCAAAGTCGAAGAATCGAAAACCGAATTGTTGGCAGCTGTAATTTAGCGTTATTCAAACTATTATCCTCCGTTAAGGGACTCACGTGAAAGGTACAACTCGCGGTATTCTCGGAAGGACGAGTATCAATCTCATCGGAAAAAGTATAAGTCCTGAAAGCCTAAAAATGACGCCAAAAAGTACGAAAAACGCCCCTCGTAGAAATACAAACGTAAGCGATATAATAAATGTCCTCGCGAACATTTCGAACGAAACCGTAATCGTGAATACAAAGTTAATAATATATAATTTAAAGTAAATAATACTAATTATTTAAATCAGGACTATTGTAATTACTTACGAGCGACCTTACAAATAAGCTCGTACCACTCGAGCAATAAGGTAAGTTATATGATAAAACCTACCCTTACGATTTCCAATCGATTCACTTATATATTGTAATGAGAATTACGGCTCGCGTAATACCTTGTCTGAGTATTTAAAGGCTTGTTCTCGGCGAAATAGGCTTCTTTCTAACGATATGAAAAGGTGTAAATGACAATTGGACCGTATGTATCCTATTATTATAACAAGCCTTAATAATATCGTAAATAATACGGATAATCTTAACATTATTATGGCTAAGATTATTAACGAGGAGGTAACACTCGTTATAAGTGGCTATCATTATTTACAAATTTCCGTACGACTAAGCCTTACAGGCAAAAATCACATACTTTGTTTCGATACAGACATTGGCAAAGATTTCGTGTCAAAATTCTAGTTGAATACGAACTTTCCAGATTATAGTACGATAAATGTATTTATAGCTAAACGCTAAATTATTAGTAAAGTAATGGGTTCTCTTATTTGGCTTACTACTAAAATACGTCAGATATTTTATACCACTGGGTATGAGTTTAACGACACTTTTTCCTTATTACAAAAGATAACTAAATCCTTACTCGTTGATCGCCTAAATGCGGGCGCTTTATTAATAAAGCATTAAATAAAGCCTCGTAATACAAATATATCAATATCGAGAAATGTAGTTTGTTTTAAAAACAGCCACTTCGAAATTCCCATTTCAATACATAAATTAGCTATACAACTTGTGGTTTACAATGTTACTTCTAACCTTAAGGTTGTTATTTGACCTATGTAAACGATATCTTTCGTAATCGAATATACTACCCTTTTTATAGGAAAATCTTTTATATTTACAGCTTAGTATTCATATACTCTTAATACTTTCATCGAAATTACTACTCATCGTTAAATATAACCGTACATTGCCATTAATAAGATAATACGCCGTACCAAGCATACTGGTTTAAAAACTATCGTAAAATGCGAAGATAATACTTACTTGTAAGTTGAGTAGACGAAAGCTATGTAAGCCTTTACGTAGGTTATAGGTGTTAGCAACGTATTATTTGTGATAACACAACCTACTGAAATAACTATTAGCAATTATTAAATCTTTTTTACTTTTACTAAAACCTAAGATAAATCCACCCTTATTTCGGTAATTAGTGACGAATTTAAGTTGGATTTTCCAACTCTCTGTGTTCCTGTTGCGCCCGCGAGTACGCCTTTTCTTACTATAGCCTTTATGGAACCTCACTTTACCATCTCTTTTCTGAATATAATGGTGTATTTAATTTCAAAATCTGTAATCCCTAAAGTAATAAACCTTACCAACAAGAAAGCCTGTTTCGCTTAACCTCGCGAAAGAACACGTTACCGGGATACTTTTTTTAGCATAGAAACACCTGAAAATATACCTATAATAAAAACCATACACGGCACTCACAGTAACGAGACCAATCCGAAGTAATCTATTTAATTACAACGTATTTACAAATGATACCTAATGGTGTGGAAAGATATCGGTCTAATGGAAATGTTTGTGGATTAAACAATGAAGGTTCCACTAATTACCGGTTAAAAATATAGTAAACTTAACCGTTACCCTTATCCGGTATTTAAATAAAACGAAAAACTCTTCGATTAATAATTCGATACTTTTTACGAATAACAACGTATTAAGTCTTTAACGACATTATACCATTTACGTTACCGGTATTCGTAATATCGAAAATTGTATAAGGAGTAAATAAAGGTCGAATAGTGGTAGATTTACGACTACTTGACAAATAGGTTATTTTAGACTACTATTTATTGCCTTTACAAAATGATGTTATTAAATCCATTCGCGGTAAAAAATAGATTATAATTATGAATGATACTAAGTTTTTTTGAAAACTTTTAATATATTCAGATTTTTGCAATCGATTTACTCTCGTTAACCACCGAGGATTCGAACGAAGCAAGGTTACTTTTCTAGGTTTTCGCAATTCGCCTTCCCACATTTAACGTTTTATAAATCAAAAGTTAAAGGAATTTCGGCCTTTTTATCGCGTTTTTATCAACGACATGAATATTTTTTCTAATACATTCGAAGAACATCTCACTTATCTGAAATCTATATTTAAGCTTTTTGTTAACAAAGGCCTCGCTTTGTCGTTAGAAAAATCTTATGTAGGCTTTCAATTATTGAAACTTTAAGGATTTTACGAAAACGCTTTCGGATTATTAACTACCAAAAAGAGAAGTTGAGGTTTTCGAAATCTTTCCTTTCCTCGTAACTGAAAATCACTTTAAATATACCTAAAGTCATTAGGGTTTTGAAAGACAATAAAACCTCATTAGGCCTAATTATCAAGCCTACTTGAGGAATTTAAAAAAGACCTATTAGCATAAGAAAAAAAAAGATAACTCGAAATCGACAAACGAAGAAAAAGATTACATTATATACAGTTTACTTTTATTCATCCTACGCTTAAAAATTAGCTGTTTTTCAAAGCTATATAAACTTATTTATATAAATAACTTAAGTTAAACCACCTAAATTCAATACGTTAAATTTTTCTTTAAATCAATAGAAGTTTTAAACATGGGTTGTTATTATACTTTTTCACCTAAACACATGCTATTCTTGACAACAAAGCCAGCCTACTCCAGTAACTATTATCGAAACATTAATGTTTTTAAATCGTTGATTAACTTAAGCTAAACTTAACTATAGTCTTCTAAAACATAAGGTTATATATCTAATACAGGTATATAAATACCTAAAAATAACCTTAGTTAATATCCCTTTATCAACTATTATTTTAACCGATTATGAAGTTACTTAAGGTATTGTAAACCAAACGTCGTTAAATAGGGAATTTACAGATAGGGTAAATCGACGACAGGTTAACACGTTAATTTACCTCAATTTATACTTCTCAGATATAATTTTCCTGCCAAAATGCCTTAATCAAATACCAAATACCCTTAGTCGTTTACCATTCAAAAATGATAAATAACCTCATCAAACCAATATACCTATATTAGATTAAATCTTTAATGACTTACAAACAGTAAATTAGGGTTAAACAATACACTTTGCTAAGGCGTAGATACCCGACGATATACGACTTCGCTTTTGGATTTGTTATCATAAGGATGCTATTTGTCGTGGAATTCTGTAAGATCTCGTAAATAACAAGAATAATAAGGACATACCTCTTAATGATTTCAAGCTCGGATACCTATTTCGATTAGTTGATCGCTTGTTATACAATCGCGATACCAGCGGTTGTAAAAGGCTTGTGGTTTCTATAACACTTGTATAGAAGTTTCTAGCCGAAATATACGATAAAAAACACCATTTCGGACTTAAAAAAAAAGAGCTACCTTAAACGAAGTATATCTTCGTTAAAAACGTAATCCTATAAAAGCATATGGTAAAATTGCATATATTACGAAAGGTTACGTAACGACAATCAAAAACCTTTTAGTCGTCGTAAACATATTAAAGCATCTAAAGATCTAATATATGCGATTTACATAGACTTTTTGTTTTTATTACCATTAGCATCTTTTAAAAGCAAACCTTAAATGTTATTTGGTAAGGAATCTTTCGATGTTATAATGCCTATTATATATAAAACGTCCTAGCGAACGCTCCTAGTATTTAGTTATACGACGTATACGGCTGAAGATTGAACAGTTGTTTTAGTTCCATAATTCCTATTATGCGACAGGCCTTATCTACAATATATCATTTCGAATAAAAATGTTAAGTTCATATTATATTTTTGGTAAAGTTTATGAAAAGAATTTAGGACACGTTTGATAATAACGATAGCTTATTATTCACAAACGGATAGGTAAATAAAAAGGAAAAATTAGTGAGATAAATTGGCGATACGTCACTTTTGCATAAAATATACTAAATAACATTAGTTTAATATTATACCGGCCTTGTAATAAAACCTTAATAATGCTTCTTTAGGTACCTTAGAAAAAAATCCATATAGGTATTTATTTGGATTAAGCTTATAGTACTAGTGGATATTCATACAACAATTCAATCTTGCCAACAAGTAGGATTTCGCTTTATATGGAAACATTTAGGACGAGACGAACAATTAACGATGGATATTATAGCTGTAAAGGTAAAGAAACGATACGATTGAAATTGTTCTTGGCATGAATTTATTATAGGTGACAAAGTGTGATTAAAAGTAGGAAAAGCCTCCAAACTACTACATAAAAAGAGAAAATTGTCACCACCAGGTATAAGGTTATACACAACTGAGAAAAAAAATCAATAATTTGGCTTTTACTTTACACTTCCTACCAAACTTACGAATTTAACCAATGATTATTATTACTTATTTATTACCTTGCCTAGATTCAGCAAACGACCCATTTAACAGAATTAAGACACCGCTTAAACCAGTTAAATACGAGAACGACAGATTAATGTCAAAAACTGGAAAGTAAAGCGTATATTAGCTAAACGAGTAGATCGACGTCGCTGTAAAGGGAATCAAATTTAATATCTTTTCAGGTGAAAGGGGTTTACGGCTTGTGACTACGAATGAAAACCGGTATTAAAATTAAATTGCCCGGAATTAATTGAGGCCTTGAAGAGGAACAATGGGAACATTGCGAGGATTTAAGGAGGACTTGAATGACGAAGACATCATTGTTTCTTTTGGCTCCCCGGCATTTTTTATGTTGTGGAGGGGGGTGCTTGTACTACTTAAGCCTCGTTGTTGTCTCGTGCCTTCTCACGAGACTGCCTACTCATGAGTGCACCATCTCTTCTCATGAGTCATCCTTCTTATGAGTACTTATTGTTAAGCATGCTCTAGTTGATTCCTCTTTTTACTTAGTCTTTAACTTCAAATACAGACCGGAATACCACCATACGTTTGCACGTACTCACAGCACAATGTAATGATCACACTAAATACCCGTGAGTAAATAGAAGGTGTCAGGGGGTTTATGTTAGCAGTAAGGCAGCAGAGGTAACAAAGGTGCAATATCAAGAAGATGTTTATTCGTGCTGTAGAGTGATCACTAGCCGTTAGGCTATTCTGGTGTGTAGACTGAATACTTAGATTGACAACTGAAGAGCTATGAAGGAAATACTGTCTATGTGGTGATGACCGTGTCCTTATATATCCGTGCCTTCATACCGTCTTCAGTACTGGATCGTTTGGATCACCGCACTAATCCCACTGATCTAGTGCTGCCTCACCTTGGATCAGTAACTGATCCATACTGATCCATTACTTGACTTACTTAGTCACCTTGCTTACATAAGAGATGTTCCCCGCCTGATGTGTTGGACTACAGGCTCTTCGTGGCTCAGCTGCATGCTGGCATGTTTCCTGACCCAACCGTTGTCTGGGTTATAACAAACAACACCTAATTACTTGGTTTTTTGAACCTCAAATTCGTATTTGAACACGTTGAGATTAAATACGGCGATATTGAAGCTTCTTAATACTTACTTCACTTTAGCATTATAGTCGTCGAAGAAATATTACTAAAATATATTAATAAATCATCGTCGTAGACTAGATATATAATATAGAAGAATGGGCGTAACAAGTTGTTGATATATTATGGGAAAAAGGCTGGAGGGCGAGAAAATTTGCACACGGTAAATAACTATTCGAAAAGCTCAAAGCGAGTGTCAAAAGAGGTTTTCTTCCCGATTTCTTTCTTAATTCGAAGCTTTTGCAATATAACATTAATATCAAGCTTCATGAGTCATTTAACCCGTGATTTGTTGGCAAATGAACTCCTAATAATATAACAGAAACATCGGTCGATTTTTATAATAACATTAAGTTGTTAACAATCGACATAAAAACGGAAACCACCTTCAAGTATCCTAACGAAAAGTACGGAGGCATCCGTTGAAGAGCTATTCGCGCAAATATACTCTTAATAAACCAACTTAGTAAGTGTTTTCCTTGTTACTGGGAGTTTTTCCTATGACATGCCGTATAATAATCTCCGAAAGACTTCCAAAGGCTGGATTTTATTTTCGTTTTTAAACATTATTTTATAATCGTCTTTATAATGGTGAGAAAACAGTTTTTTCCCGAAGGTATTGTTCAATAAAGTTTCAATCCTTCGAAATACTTGCGGGAGTTAATATTGGATGATAGCTATTCATTTTGGTTCCCATATTTATTAATATCTTCAAGATAGATAAATGAAAGTAGTGTAGTAGTGGTTTAGTCTTTATAGGCTCCCCGTAATAGGGAGTGGAAAACGTCACCGTTGATATTTTTAGACAACATCTGTTTTAATTAAAAACCACGGTTCTATTCAAAATGATGCCCGATTATTCCAAAAGTAATCTATTTTCCGGAGTGATGTAGGTAATCTACTACTACTCTATATAAAGTTTAACTCAAATAACAGCGCATTGTAATTTTTTTTTCAATATATAGTGAATATTCGTTCGGTTGAACACTCCAATGTGTTATAAAAGATATAAGTTATAGGCCTATAACGGCGTGATATCTCGTAGCTTTATCAAGTTGTTAAGGTATAAAAAAAATACATGGTAACAGTAATCGGCGTTTGAACTGTTTATCAATAATAGCACAATATTTACAACATATTTATATCAAAATATTAATAAATTCAATGAAATTACCAATTAAATATATTATAAATGGGGGTGTTGGAATAGTACTACATGTAGTGCAGTAGGTCGACTTTACTTATAGTAAAGTTGACTGTACTGCAAATTGAGTGTATTGCTTTGTGCGGACTTGCCCCATTGGGTGTAAGTCGAGTGCAGTACGCTGCATTTCACTCTAGGGCATGGGCCAAGCACTTGACCATATAAATTACAGTGCAGACCGGCTAGCGGTCTGCCAAACTTAGAATAATACATCCACTATCTGACCACGCAATACTCCTGTTACTTCGACAAATTCGAATCGACAAAGTTGCAACATCTAAGGCTTACCAACACTAATCAGTGCTTGTATACCTATAGGTTAATCACAGATAAGCTAATTAAAAGAAGAAGCTACTTTCCGGTTACGCTCTACGTTAACAACAGCGGCTAGGGTAAAGGAAAGATTCTTACGAAGGGCCTTTGCTACTACGTCGGTTTTTAAAACAGTAAGTAGAAAAGACTTTTAGGCAGCGGCGATTCTTACGGCAGCTTAGGGGTAGCAACGGTATCGCTACTAGAAAATACCAAGAAATCTTTATCAATTCTTCTTGAAGACGTTAAAATTAACTATTAGAAGTCTTAATGTTCGGCAAGTTGGCAAACGACTCAGTTAGTACTATTACGGATACTACTATTGTAAGAAAAATAGCTAAGTCCCCAAGTTAAATAACTTACAACCTCCGCCCTCCACCAACAACAAACGATCTTCGACCTTATCTTTTATACCAAACTCTTACCTATACTTCACTCTTTTTACTCCCTATGCTAATTTAATCGTCAAATTTGCTACTAAAAGCGAAAACACCAAATCACGCCAAGAAATCCACGTTACGCAACTCCACTTCAAATCGCCAAGTTTTCCACGCGACTTCACCCAAAAACACCCAGATTCTACGCCTAAAATTACGGAGTCCCTCGCTCTACACGCCCCACCACATCACTTACCGACCAAACCGTTAAGATAGCTCTAAGTTAGTCACTTATAAATAAAGTCAACGTTCTCGGATCTGTTTTTACCAAGTTTTGGGACGATAATATATAAGGATTGAATATTGATAAAAAATTAATAAAGAAACACCTTACCAACTTCATCAGCTATTACATTATTAAGTAAGAAGGCGGCGAAAAACTTGAACGCGGTAACAATACCTTTCGCAAATACCGTAAACTTTTCGAAAACTAAACTATAAACATATAAAAGACGGTTTAAAAAACCATTAAGTCTAAATTAAGGGAAGAATTTAAACGTCGAGGGATTTACATGTTGGAAAAGATATCCATAAAGCTGGAAAGGACCTTATTTAACTTGAACCAACTTAAAAAATGCCCCTAAGACCTACGGTCTAAAGGAAAAGGCGTAAAACAACTTTAACGCCTTCATATACAGTCCAAAAGACCCCTAACCTATCCTTGGCAAAATTAAGCCTTTTTATGCGCTGACGATAAGAAACCAATTAAATTGCTTAGAAGTTTAGTACTACCAGGTAACAACTCAGAATAAGCCTTTAGTGGTGTCACAATGCATAAAGTAACAGTTGCCAACGCAGCCAAAGGTATTGATGTTGGCGCTTTAAACTAATCAATTAAGGAAAATAGTTAGGCTTTCTAAAACCTTTAAGTACCTATTGTCCCTTAGTAAACCTATTACTAGGGCCCATAAACACCTTCTCCTTTTAAATAAACTTACGCGCGCGAACCTACTATAAGTCCTACTATAAAACTTTACCCCTCGGGTTAGGCGATTAGCAGTTACCTTTAATACCGGGCTTCAGAACCTCCAAAATTTAAACCGTTAGGAAATACAAATTAAGCCTAGGATAACTACCGCGACCTTCTCCAAAAACCTGTAAAAATAGTTAAAATTAACTACAAGTTTATAACGAATTTCTCTAAAATTTAAGATAATATAAAAAAGTATAACGGAAAGCCTTATAACCTTTTCGATACTAAAATAATGCCTTTTCTAAATATCTATAAGTAAATAAAGGGTTTACCTTCCGGTTTTAACTTACTATTACCCGTAATCCTTACAAGTTACTCCAAAAACTATTACTTAACCTTTTCAATAAATTTTACTACGTTTCGTGAGATTTAAAATAGCATAAAGGGCCACTTCGAATACAACGTCCATTTGGTGCAATACTATACAAACGAGGCTACCATGCGATAGACTACAATAATAGCAAAGAAAAAAGAGGAGGAATTACCGATAAATGTTTTTAATCAAATGTTCGACAAGATATTAATGTGTTTGAAGGCAATAGGGAAGGCGTACGTTAGTGAAGCCACACTTCGCGAACAAGTACGGGCAGCCATTACGGGCGTTAGTAAGTTCGAATGCTCCTTACATCGCTTAAATGCCACTTGTAAAGGATTTTTTAGTTAATTGCGTTCCTCGTTTACCACCGTAATAGTACCTATACCAAATTCGCTCGATATATATTTCTAAGCTGATAACTTCTTGAATGTGGATAAAGATGACCTTACAATAATTAATTACGTTCACCGTAAGTACGGGCGTTTATAACTCTTAAAATGAGGCGTATTAACCTCGGCCCCGGATTGGAAAAAACACCTCTGCTATCGCTATTAATATTTAAACGGACTTATAAACCGTAAACATTATCGTTATAATAATGGTGAAAAATGTTAAATTTATGGTAAGGCCGATTACTAGCTAATTTTCAACCCCCTTATCGAACGTAATAATAGGAAAGCAACGTATTACATCCAGTGCCTTATGAATTCGAAATAAGATTACTTAAATCAGGTTATAAATGTTAAAGGCGATAAGACAACTAACGTTGTTAACATCCCTAAACAAATTAAGTGATACGAAAACACAGTTCTCAGCACGGCAACTTGGTAATTAACCGACCATGCCCTTTTATACTGCTTGGGTGGTAAAAACCTTTACCTTTACTCTAACTAGACCTCGAACTCCTTACATACCTTTAACCTTCACGACTGTTACGCGAACCATACATTTCAAGGTATTAGTTCAAATACTAAGGCAACAAGGTATTTAATAAGAGGCTATTCACAATACGTAATATTACGTAGTAAAAACACTAGAGCTATTAAAATTAATTGTTACGATACGGATAAGGCCAAAGTTACCTTTAGCTCAGGCGATTATTTATAGTTATTAAGGATGACGGTAATTCAAACTATTATAAAAGTAATTACGTTTCATATCCTTAAATCCATTACTCCTTTTCTGCTATATTAAAAGGATATAAAAAGCTTTGGCGTTAACGTGGAAGTTAACGTAAACCAGCGGATAAAAAATGGCCAACGGTTTCCACTCGCTCTTAAATAGGGGTACCTATAGTTTCATCTTCAAAGCCCGGAAGCAATAGTATTAAATCTGATACAGCCATAGATATGCCAAATACACCGACATTTTGACTACACAGTTATGAACAGGTTATATAAAGTCCTGAAGTCCGCAAAGAATGAAAATATAGAATACTTTACCTTAAAAGCTATTCAAAGGCTTTACCACCACTATTAAACGTATATCCAAGCCCTTCTAAGATTAAAGTTTATATTAAAAGATGATAGGGACTTGAATTATAAGATCTTTATTAATTTATTTTACTTAGATAATAAACCTATTTTTTACGTCGCTCATTCCGTAACTTTTTTCTATGGAATGAAATTTTTACAGTCCCTTTCGGTCAAAGATACGTGGAAAACGGTAAAAACACTGTAGATTAACACTTATTAAGGTTTACTTGACGTCGTCGTTTATGATACCAACACCAATTTTACGGCGGCGGAGTTTTAAGAAAATTCCAAAATAATAGGTTTCTAATGTAAACAAGTACCTATAAAAGCCTATCACAGTATTGGAAAGGTTAAAAGTATATACGCCTTACTTTGCCAAACATATAGTATCCTTATATTGGAAATCGAAAGCATTACGGATCCGGAGGCGCGTTTATAAATAGTAGTAAAGGGCTTAAATGATACTGTAGGCTCTAACGATCTAGTGTTATCGCTATTAGTCTTTGGAATAAACCTACGCCTAACAATTAAATCTCTGCACTCGGCAAGTACTTAGAAACGTGTTACGACCTTTATTAAAGCTTTAAGAGAATTATGAAGGAAATCAGTGCGTCGTTAAATTAATAATATCCTCAATACTTAAAACTGGCCTATAGAAATCGACGTATTTGCTTTATAATTGTCAAGTAAAGCCCTCGTGTAGCGGGAGCCAAGCAAATAGGAGGGGCCATACAAGATATTAAATATCGCAAACTCATCAGTAGTTATTAAAATTGCTAACGGTCCTATATTTTTCCGGATTATTTATGTTAAGCCTTATATTAGGGTTACTAACGATAAAGACGCTTTAGTTCAACGACCGAGTTAATACGAACCTTCACGACCTGTTACCGACACGTTAACAAACTACCGAAGGTGCAGACAACCTCTGAAAAAGAGGAATGTTAAAAATAAGGAATATATATCGGGCTTCATCTATAATACTACTTAGGTAAATAGAAAAAAAGAATAACGAAGACTTCGTAATGAAGTTTAGGGTATAAGGGACTATTAAGACTTTCAATAAATCTTTTAGGGAAAGAGATAAGGTTAAAATCGATGGCTTGTTGACCTGAGGTGTAGTATAATTTATACCAAAGGTTAACTTTAACCTTTAAGAACAAAAATTTACGGTTTTGAAGTCGAGAATTACCTACGAGGTTAAGGGTAAAACTATAGGGCAGCCTTATAAAAATTTACGGTTAATCGTTTAATGATACGGCGATAAAATTAAATATTAGATCCTTACGTAGTCGCTAACTATTTAAAATATTAGCTAACGCCTGGTAATTGTTTTGGCAACAAATTTGCTAATTAAGACTCAAAGTCAAGTATATACTGAATAGCCTTAATATTATGTAAGCCTATACATAATTAACAACGGATTTATAGAGGATGATATTATTAAAGCTGCTATAAAAACTCTGTGTTATTTACCTATTAAAAACTGTGATACAGTGTATTAAACCATTATATAAATTGGTTAAAATAGGCGTTTACTGGTTCCTAACTTACCAGTCGCACTTTAAATCCCAGTTGGTGATAAAGTTTTTCATTTACGATTTGTAATTATTAGTAACGTAAGAAAAGGACTTTGTTATAGTAAGTATATAAACTAACGATACCCTTTTCGTTGGAACGGCAGACTTTATAATATAGGATAATAAGTAATCGAGGATTTTAAGTATAGAAATTGTAAGCCGGTAACGACGTTAATTGAAAATAAACAACTCAACTTTAATAAATCGTCAATCCATATACTTAATGTTAATTCCGGCCTAAATCTCCGCTAGAAGGGCTAGGGCGCTATTTTTGATACGACCAACAAGACTAATATGGCTAAAGCTCAACGGTACTTGAAATAATGTGTACGGGGTAGTTATATTTTTACTTCATGTTAACCGGAAGCCTTATAAGATTTATATATTAGTGGTGTAAGTATAAAAGCCAACGGATAAAGACTTTGACCGATCAAATAAGAGGTTAAAGAGATAGATGCAGAACCTGGACTGCGGAATCAATATGGTAACAATATATCTCTTAAAGAATAAGCCAATAATCTTTACAGATGGGTTCTTTACAAACAATACCGACCTGTTTTTACAAATCGGCTTTTTTATAACCCTTGATAATAAAAATAGGTGGGAAGACTAATTTAGTATTATTGGTAACCTAATCCGCCAAACCTCAGTTAAGTATAAGAGAATTACAAGAAACGTATTAGCTTCGGAGGTTTACAGTATAATGGCGAGCTTTAACGTAGACATAACGTTATAAGAAACCATAACCTTATTACTAGGTAGCAAAAGATTCCTTTTAACCCGGTTGTAATTTGTACCGACTCAAAAAGTCTTTTCGAGTATCTATTAAAACTCGGAATTACCAGTGAAAAACTCCTAATAATCGACGTAATGGCACTTCGCAAAGCCTATGAAGGGAGGGTGATTAAGGAGTTCCGATAAATCGATGGCAAAGATAATCCTACAGATGCCATGACGAAAGCCATATCAAATAAAGCCTTGGAAAGGTTTATAAGTAGCAATAAGCTAACTATACGTATTAAGAAATACGTGGATAAACCGTCTAAAAAGCCCAGATCACGTGACGGCGGACAAAGATGTACTAGTAGATTAGAAACTGCCAGAGGATTAATGATAGCGATGGTAACCTGTTTAATTGGCATAGTTAAAGTTACGAAAAGCTGTGGTAGAAGAACTTTTTGTAGGAGTTGATAAACTTGGACTTCGGAGCGTCGGAGAAATTAAGGCTAGATGGGGTTAATTTGCATGTAATTGGGTGTAATGAAGTATAGGAGTCAACTGGAATTAACAGAGGTCTTGCCAGTTGACGAAAAGGTAATTTAATAGTAACCGGAAAAGGATTGGTTAGCGATACTAGCGTACGCGTACAAACTAAAAAGCTGCCAGTATTGTAATAGTACTATATACAATGTAGTAGGTCGACTTTACTTACAGTAAAGTTGACTGTATTGTAAGTTAAGTGTATTACTTTGCGCGGACTTATTGTATTGAATGTAAGTCGAGTGCAGTACACTGCACTTCACTTTAGGCCACGGGCCAAGGACTTGGCCATACAAATTACAGTGCAGACCGGCTAGCGGTCTGCCAAACCTAGAACAATACATCCACTATCTGACCACGCAATATTACTGTTACTTCAATCAATTTGAATCGACAACGTTGCAACGTCTAAGGCCTACCAACAGGAGAACTATTAATAAGCTGAAGGTAAGTTGAGGGTTAAAATTCAATCTATTTAAACTTTTTCATACAACTATATATAGTACTTACACTTGTCCCTTTTCAAAGTCAATAAATTAGTTGACGGTAATGAGTTGAATACCTATATTGGATTTAGTACCAAAACCGTTTAGGTGTTGGGTGGGATTGAAAAGGTAGGTTCGGATTTGATAACTATTCGCGTTGTATTTTAATTATATTTCAAAGTTTTCATAACGTGGAAGTGTTATTGAATGATTATTGGTAACGTGCTGCGTAACACCGGCTTGCAAAAAGTTTATATTCGTTTTAATAACATTTTCTTAGTTTTCGTATGCGGTAGTATCACTACCGTTACCCCCACCGCAAACAGAACTATCGTAATAAATTCCGCCAATATAACTAACACTATCACTGCAATATTAAATGCGAAGGTATAATGTCGTTTATTAATGGGTAAGTATGGGTAACCTATTCATTATATTTATTGGGTATATCGAAAAGGAACAGCGCGTTTACTAGGGTATCTTTGTTAAATCCCTTGACAATAACGAACTTGACGACATATTTCTAGGTTATAACGCCAACTACGGCAAATAAAGACTCGTAATTTCTTTTAAAAAAACGTAAACTCGCTTCAAAGCCTGTGTTTCATATGTATAAGCCGAAAAATAACGATTCTAATCGCGGTAGGGTCGTAATAATACGCGCGAAATATCGCTATATAAGCGTCGAGATCGATATTACTGCCATCTCCGCCTCTAACGTAATAACTCTTCATAACGGTTGTTACCAATCCTTTCAAATACTGCAGAAAAAACGTAAAAGTAGCGTTTTTAATCTTGATAAGCTTTTGATCTCTACATAATTTTCGTAATATTGTTACCTTTTATGTTGGATTGCGCTGTTTGACGTCCAAATTTTACCGGCTAGTTAAGGAGCTTACTTTTGGCTTGTAAACGGCAATAATAATCAGACTATCTATTGATTTCGTAATCGAACTAGGAAAAATATGGGACGTCATCGTCCTTAGATAACCCTCAACACGGACTTAGCGTAAAGCGATATGGAAACTACGTTGGTATCATTCGTAGGTTACGGAGGAAAGGCTCCATTATAGTAAAATAGTTATTTAGAAAACTTAGGCGTGCCGGTAACAATTTTGAGTTGCTGGATTATATTTATAAGCATAGCCAATATACTGGCGCTATATCATTCTACACGTAAAAATTACTCACGAGTAACTCAATTCCGCCCGAAGAACTCCGCTTGTAAAGTTTTGGTAAATTGCTTATATTAAGTGATTAATTTGTGGTATTATGGAACAAAAGTGCCTTGGATTCAGTTCTGCATGCCCATATGAAAAAACTTCCCCAAAGTATGAGGTTCTAAGCTCGGGTTTCTGAAAACCATAGAGTAAGGCTTCAACCGCTTAAAAACAATAGGATTACCCTTCGATACAAAAAAAATAAGATATTGAGGATTATATATTAAAATTATCAACCTAAGCTATCGCTTAAGATGGTCGAATACTATTCATAATCCTTGATGAAAAATTAAAATAAAAACCCTGTTAATAAACTGTTATAAAGGTAAGGATGAGAAATAGCTCTGTGACTTAATAAATCAGATGGTGTGTGCGTGCTCGAAAGGAACTTGAAAGCGACGTGTGAGAATGTAATCGCCAGGACAGGATCTTTGGCGACTGCTATCATAAGCACCAGCCTGTAACACTCCGTTACTGTTACTTGAAACCGTGTTATTTTCAATGCAAAAGTGGCGATCTTCGAAATTAAGATTTGATACGCGTTACAAAACAAATCCTATTCTCTTTCCAACTTAATAATGCTTCAATTGACTTTGACAGGTATTTATTTAAATTGAATCTCCATTCACTTGACATTAATTTCGAATTTGAAAACCATAAAGATTGTCCTTACATTCTCAATACTAATATATAACGGTTTCAGATAAGGGTTCATTTACTATATACGAACATCTTGATAGGAATTGCCTATAACTATGGTTTACAGAAAATAAGTACTGTGGAACCATAGAATTGAGTTTATCACGTAATGAACAAACTACCCATCATGTGCAAGAATTTTCTCGCATAGTATATATAATGAAAGAAGTTTAATGCTATTATTGTAATTGATAAAGAATAATAATAATATAGCAACTATTGAGAAAATCGTCAGCTAGGACTTTTCAACTATATAAAGGCTTCGTGTTATAACCAAAAGCATTTTAAAGAAAAACCCATAATATTACCTTCCGGTTTACCCTCCGCCAAAAGAAATTTCAATCGTACGACGCCTGTGTTTTTCTATTACTATAAGATTGAACGAATTTCTGATTACTTATTACTTTTTAACGATAGTACTAACTTTAGCCTCCGTTTCCATATTGTGCTTCAATAAATATATTAATCTTAATATTATTATTTCAATTTGTTACTATACATCTTCAAATACCATATTCCCCACTTATTCATTACCAGCGGTTTTATATATAGATGGATATAAATTGACATCTATTAGGTTTCATATCGGTCCGCTTTTACAAGTCCGACTACGAAATATCAATATAATTACATAATTTAATCACTTATCTATTAATACAAATAAGATTTTTTTTTCGCATTACAAACATTAAATTCTTCTATGGTATTATATATCACTTGATATGTAACAACTACAACAACCTGCTAATTGAAAAAACTCGAGCGAAATAATCTGATATGATTAATAGATAGTTTTCTGCTTTGTCATTCCGGTACCTAATAACTTTCCTTACTGTATTGACGGTATTTATTGCGACCAAGAATCAAAAACAAAATTTCCCGATAAACGTATCCATAGAATCACCATATTTAAAAACAAATAAAGAGTTGGGGTAGAATGAATACGAATACAAAATTGAATTCCCCTTACTTTAACATACGCAAACGAAGAATATGGGTTTCCAATCAGCTACGTTTAAAAGTCAAGGCTTCAATTAATATCAAAGTTAAAGCTAATAAAAAGTAGTATAATTTATACCTTTCCAATCTACAGTTATCCCTAGTATTTAGAATCGAATGAGACGGCTTAAAAATAATATTTTAATTGGAAGCCTATTAACTTGATCATTGACGTCACTTAATAAAACGTTAACCAAACTTTCAATTTTTATTACGTTATGAACTATTGGAAGAATTAAAGGAATTCAATTGAGTTTATCCTAGATTTTAAGAATACTAGAACGAATTTTTTTCTTTAATCAGGGATAGAAGCCTCTGACTACTTAATGAAAAAAGGAGAGGTAAGAGGTGTTCAGTTATACTAGTAAATTAAAATCGCTGTCGTAACGCTTTGCCTTGATATCAATGTACCATATATTAAAGTTATTAAACTTACATAAGTCTTGGATTTTGAGAATATGGATCTTGTAAGTGTTTATGAAAGTTATTTTAATACTACACTAAATATAAGGGAAATCCATTCGAAAAATTCAACAACACCGAAGTTTCACATACCAGGAATTAAATTATTCAAAAGCGATGCGAAAAATGATTGAGTAAAACTTGATTAAATAACTTTCATTGACTTCATGAAAGGATTGAATTGAAAATTCGGAGATTGAACTGCACAAAACATACAATATAGGAGGTTGAATTCCGTTGTTTTAATCAATAAAAAAGAAAGAAGAGAGAGAAAATCCTGAAAAGAGTACTAGCTAGGTCATTTCTACTATATATGGGCTTCTTATTATACATATTATAACCGAGTTCACTTTGAAACAAAACTTATGACAATTCAAAATGATATAGCGTTAACTAAAACACTGCAGTTAAAATTTATATGGTTTTCATAAAACTTAAATTTTTATCATATTAAGGAATAAGTTTGGTAATAACAGTAAAAATTTTCAATCGTTTTTATGTTAATCTAATCCACATCCTTACACACAATGATTCCAAACCTTTACTAAAACTCCCTCAAGGTAGATAATGGAAAGTTTTATGTAATAAATAAAGTGCGTTTTTAATGAAATTTATTACTATTATCTTTGATTCTAAAAAACGAAACCTTTAGTGTCCCTCATTCTATGTAAATAGAAAGTTCTACTTGAAAAAATTGAATTCATCTGTATCAACATCTACATGAACGCCCAATATATTCATGTACTTTAAATACACCAATAATGGGGTATAAATAACTCTAATATATGAGAACCCAAAGATTGAGCAGAAATGGTAACAATAGTGAAACCAATTCACAAGAATAATTACCTAGTCTTAAGCTGACTTAAACTTCATTATTATAACAACGCGTCATCTTTAAAACTATATTCCCCTGCTTTTGCAATACAATTGATTACAAAACCATATTATTAAACATGTAAATACTTTGACGCCTAAAATATTTCTCTAAAACACTTATTTCATATATTACAGGCTTGTTTCTAGGCTAATGGTTACTAGGGATCTAGCTTTGGTAGTTTACATACTTCTAAGATGCTTCCGAGCTGCATGAAATCATGCCTTCACCTGTCATGTTACCCGGCCAACACCTTTTTTGTAGCTCCATAACTGCTCCTCAACAAGAGTTTCTTCTTACTTTTTTATCGAGGATTATATGCAGTATCTGATCGCCTTAAGAGACTGCTTTGGATTAGTCTCTTTATATATATTCCTCGATTTTTTTTCCTCCGACGGTGTATTATTTACTTATAACTAGTTATATTCTAGAGCTATGTTCAACGACCTTTTGAACCTAAATTTACAGGTTTCATAGAAATTCATCAATGTGTGTATAAATGACCAACTCCCAAGTGCTGTGACAATGTAAAACGATTATTAAATTGCCTAAAATAAACGCTTTACCGAATCCTTACCAACGGAGATTATCAATCAGGAATAAGTTGTTGTAGATACATTTTGTATTTAAAATGAAGTAATACCAAGGAATTGATCATGTTAATATATATAATCTGGTAATTTAAAGCGTCCAGTGCGCCTGTATATTCGGTGTAACTCTCCCCTTAATGGGGACCTGCCTTTATATTATTTACGCACGACGTAATTATTATACTACTCCCTACATAGGATCGTGTCGACTTATCTAGCGACGATGACGATTCGAATTCTTTCTATTTCAATTAAAATAAGGACACCTTACCCAATGACTTGAAACTTAACGACTTAAACGTAAACCCTTTGATTCACCAGTCAACTTTTCCGGCGTTGAATTACGTTTTCTGGCATATAAAATCACGATTTCACGTAAATTATATAGGGATTAGATGTTTATCGATATAAAAAAAAGACTTTTTTTTCAATAATGGGAAGGCACTATATAAACGTTATAAAAAATTACTACGTTGGCGATAGCGACAGCGGTAATAATAACTCTGATACCTTTGTAACAATAATTGACACGTATTACTACGAATCAAACGGCAATAAAGCCGTTATCGCCTGGTTTACAAATTTAAAATAAAAGGCCAGAAAATGGTTTTATGTGTTTTTATTGTTTATAAGGTTTTGATTACGATGACTGACGGTATAACCTAATAATCAGCCTCCAAACTCGTTATTTCAAAATAAGTTATTTACTATATAATGATTAATATATGAATTTTTTGATATAACAGTAGATTTCAACCACTGAGTAATTCGTATTTAACGTATTTATAGACAACATTATCACCTTTATATTAGGTATGGTAGCGTTAGCGACGTTGATATTATTAGTACCGGAGGTACTACCTATAGTAGGAATAGTATCGATGATGCGCCTGTTAAAGATAGTTAGGGGGATGTTATTATAATTAACGTGAGAGGTTTTAGAGTCCTTTTTTAAACAGCGCGTTATCCAGTTTAATTACTTGAATCTCTCCCATCGTAAGGATTCTAGTTTGAGTTCAACATACAGTGCGAACAGTTATCATATTCGTACCTTCCCCTTAGACTTTCCGTAACACTTAAGTGGCTTCGGTACCAACGCTAACATAGGAATTTACCTTAATTTTGCCGACGATTTTATCGACCTTTATAAGTAAAAACCGTAATTTCTGCATTGAGCCGCGTACAGAAGGTAAGAGGACTTCAATTTGACCCATTAATTTACCCCTAGCTTTCAAATAACTTTCCATTTTCAATAAATCCATTTTGGAATTTCATTAAGTTTTTGAATGTTTCCGTAAATGTGGTTGATAAATATCATGAAGTTATAATCGAGCAGTTTACCAATCGATTTAAGTTACCATAAAATTTTATTATACCTTAACAATTTGGTAAAGCTTCCCGTTCCATATTTAAAACTAGTTTACATAATACATTTTTTATAACTTATCTAAATGTAAACTTCGCTAAACACAGGTACTTAATTTGAATCTACGTATTTGAATTTATAATATAATGCTATTCCAGGCACACCTTGAATTGACATACAAATAGGTAACTTGCGTCTCTCTGAAATATATATCATATTTAAAACGAACGAGTAACTATCGCGTACAAAAGCGTGGTTTTGCGCCCGTATAAGATAAACTTAAAGTGGTTGATACCGTTAACTTCAATATGATATTCCGAAAAACTTCAAAGGATTGACTCATTAGTACGCAGCTAGCCGCCGTTCTTTTCGAAAATATAAACAGAAAGTAAACTCCAAAACTACCCGTTTCCGTGAACAAAAAACTACCCGATACCTCAAAGGACTTCAAGCCTTTGTTCGATAAAACCCTAAGAGATAGGCTGCCTTTTCACCGCTTCGAAACCAATTTCGAAATCGTCCTTTAAAACGAAAGTTAGGGTTAGATCTTAGAAGTTCCGCAGGAGACATTATACGGCATATCGCGGGAAGGGATTTTTGTATTGCAAAAGACTTTGCCTAAGTTTTTAAACCAAGGTTCCATTTGAACGAACATCGCCTTAACAGGTACCCCCAAATTTTCTTACCAAGAATCTTGGAGGCGGCCTTCGCTTTTAAATAAATTACCGCTAACTTGAAGTTATTACAAAATTAAACTGCTACCCCTTTCCCCTAATTGAAAAAACGTTTGTGAAGATTTTATAAGTAAAATAGTTGATGAAAATAAACGTTGAAAATGCTCCTTATAAGTTTTATATTAAGAAGAGCGTCGAGTGAAAAACTACTGTTCGTATTTGTTTTGGATTTTTCGAATGATAGGTTATCTCTTTTGTACTTTGGGTATTCTAGTTACCCTTTAAATTTACATTAGTAATTTGTTAGACCTTTCTTTCGATATTTAATGTTTATATTTACGTAGAATATAATCTATTATATTTAAATAATACTTTCAACGATTATGACTTTAAGGTTACATAAGTATCAATCGCCTTAAAATTCGATGACCCAAACTTCGATATTTCTAAATGTAAGTTTCTAGAGTCAAAACCCCAATATTTAGGGTTTTTTATTGGGGTAAAAGGTAAAGTATAAATCCGCAAAAGTTATGTGTTATCTTGAAATAGGCGGCTTTTACTTTTATATTTAAAGCACAGGTTTTACTTTTCGTGTTTGCTAACTTTCAGCGGCAATTTATTAAAAATTATTTGGTAATAGCTGAGACTTTCATTCGGCTGACTAGCATGAGTACCTCTTTTCATTTGAGGCCCGAAGAGAAAGCTGTTTTCGAACGGCTTAAATTTTTGCTTTTTCTTCGAACCAGCTTTCACTTAGTGGAACCCCGACCGCGAAATCTTTTCAAAAGTCGATTATTCTAGTTAGGCTTTGTAGGATTATCTACTTCAACGAAAGGATTACGACAACTTGTTCCTAGTAACGTATTACATTAATAGTTTGACGTTCGCCGAATATTAATACAAAATTTACGGAAAAATAATTCTTGAAAGCATAGTTTTTTCAAGAGTATAAAATATAAAGCTTCGGCGCATGGTCCGCCAGTTTAACATCTTCATAAATTATAAAAGATTGAGGTCTTTTATTACTTTTCGACGAATTTGCGAACAATAAGTTCATCATTCAGAACGCTTTTCCCAGTTTGACTAACAACTAATTTATAATGAAGGGACTAATTACATACAACGCGATTTACTATTCTTTGAAACCAGAATATTTTTCAAAGTCCTTTTGATCCCCGTCTCCCAAGTCGGAAACTATAACTCCTACGCACCGAATAGATTGCTTTGAAACAGCTTTCGCGCTTATACGTCTTTCAGCTGACTATTGTTAACGAATTTATTCCCAAAGGTTACGATATTTCTACCAATATCATCCTTAGCAATAATTAGGACGCTATGATTACCCCTAATGCTATTTATTCCCGTTTAAGCCGCGTGATACATATAGGAAACCGTAGTTTTACTACCGATATTTGTAATATTAAATATCAAATACTTAAGGTTTTTCTCTCGAAATATTAAATAAATAACGATATTATTTTACAATTTCGTAAACATATTTAGGTATCGGAGTATTAGATATTTACTATCGTATCGATTTAAATTATATATAATTTATTTTACTTAACTATATAAGCGGTGACGTCACTATCGTTATTCTTTTTACAACATGCTTTTACCATAAGTTACACAGAATTATCCCATGTTTTTAACGAAATTGTAATGTTTGTGGGCGTATAATCTATTACCGATATCGTTGAAAAGGAATTTTCAAGCTTTTAACAATTTCTCAATGATTTTGAAACATGCTTTTTATCAAATTTATGGTTGATTTCCCCTAAAAAAGAGCTGGTAACCTACGTTAACTTATGATCATTACTAATCATTTGAGTAAAGTTGTTACTTTCAAGGAAATGAATATCATAAACGTCGAAATTAATTCAAAACGGTTTCTAAACTTCCATTAGCGGTTTTATAGGTACCTTCTAGTTATTGTTTACGATTGAAACTCGAATTAGACCAGTAGGTTTCAAAAACGACTTAAGGACCTAACGGGGGTGGAATAACGTTTAAGTACCGTATTATACCTCGAAATAAACTGTATTACCGAACGTATCAATTAAAGAGTGTCAACATAACGAGTTATTGTCTTTATTTACATTTACCTAGATTTAAGTCGTTTGTTACCTAATTACTAATTAGCGTTAAATAAAAGTAATATTATTACTATTGGTATTAACCTGTTGTTATGATATACGGATATTGTATTAACTCTATACAACCAATTATACATTTACGTATTCAAATTACAAATTCGCATACAAAAGCTAAAGATTTCGTCTAATATACTCACGATGTTACCAAATTCGTATAAGACGTAATAATGGTTACGTGATAACACATGGAAAAAGCCGCTAATAGGCAGGGTTTCCCTTAAGAATAGTTTTATGATGATAATAATGTTGGGCTTTAAAGAAAAAACTATAACCTCAATATATGTTCTAAAACGTTAAACTGACTTTAAGAACCAGTGCTGTGTTATACATGCTATCGATTATTACGTGATTGAGCTCCATATTCCGGAAAGAAAAAACCTACACTTTTATTTAAACCAATTTATCCGAACCTTTTAGGACCCACTTTCGAGCTAATAGGTTCGTGATTACCAACAACCTGTTATTGACATTATTGGTAACGATAGCGAAACCAAACCTAAATACAACTTTAAAACCATTTTGAAAACCTTAAATAAGCTGTAAATAATCCGTCCCTATATAAATAACTCACCAAAGCGCCAGGTTTTAGTTAAATAGATACGTTATACATATTTAACTTAAAATTTTCTTTTATTCTTTTCAAATACCATGACCTTCGACGCTTTCAAATTTTGCTATGATTCGGCCAAAACAAATCTCGGGTCTTTCCGCTCAACCTACCGGCGGATTAAATTTAATTTTGAGGTTTTCAACCGAGTAGTTTGAAACTCGTTTCTTTACAGACACCGAGCACATAACTCGCTTGTATTGTTATTATCACCACTACTATAATTATTCGTTCATACCCTTATACTATCCGCTGATAAAGTTAACTTTTCAGCCGTTAATAGTCAACAATCTTTTACTTATCTTAATCAACTTATCCAACTTATTATCGATATGTTTAGCAACCTTCACGATTTATTTAGTCGTTTGCAGATTGGTTCTATACAATTTCGTTCGCTGCGACGCCCACATTTATGGCCAAGATATTTTATTTTCTTAAAATCCTCCTTTTTTCGTTCAAAATTTGTATGTCGCAATAGCCATCAGAATGGATGGGAGGGAAAGGCACCGAACCGGTATAGCTACGTGTCTCCATTTTACGTTAGGTGGTCCAAAGTACCCTTATTGTCTTTTTCGCTATGACTACCTAGGATTATATGTTGTTTAACTGTTCGTTAAAATTTGAGAAACGTCTCTTAAGCTGGTAATTCAATTCGGTTTTGGGTGTCTGATATTGAGCAGGTCTCGGAAAGCTTCTTAATAACTTCATTTATTTTATGATTCAAGTTTACAGGAGTATAAATATAGCCGGAATTCTGGCTGGCGACGTCAACAGCGTACAGATAACATATATCACCAATTTTTAACTTTTCGTTAGCAGTTTTACACTATTAACCAACTTTATGTTGATTTTACGTTTCTTGGTAAATTTTACATAGAATTAGGTATTTTCTATAAATATTTCAAGTTTATTTTCTCTTTAGATTCGTTTAGGTTCATTGTAATAAGGTGTCACTTCGGGAATTATATATTTATTAGCAGGGATTAAGTTAGTCCAAGGATTAAAACTCACGTCTTTTATGGCTTTGTTAACCTCAGTGTACTAACTAAGGTTTTAATTTACAACTCGATCTTTTACAATAAAAAAACTTTGATTAACGGTTTTCAAAATGTTGGTATGCGGCAGACTAATTATATACTATAGTTAAAATGGAGAAAGAGATTATTGTAAGAAAGAGTTTCATTTCTGTAAGGGGGATTATGGTGACTATTCATAAAGTGGAGCGGTAAAGGAGTCAGTACCAATGCCTTTCATGCCATATCAAAACGTTCGGTGGTTGAAATCTTTTACAAAACGCTTTAACGTTGCAAACCATTTCAAAGCGGGTATTGAGCATCTTTTACGATGATTTACGACACAAGAGTACCTTCTACTACATTCTACGGTCCGCAACACTTTGTATAGTCCTTAATTAGGTTTTGGAGCATGCTGAGGAGTGATGTTACAAGCTGGTGCCTGGGCTAATAGTTACCTGAGATCTAACTCTGGTGGTTACCATGCTCTTAAAATGCTCTCGAGTCGCTTGGAATCATGCCCTTACCTGTTACATGACTGGGCCACCCCCTTTCTTATAGCTCCGTAGCTTCTCCTTAGGAGAGGTTTCTTCTTCCTTCTTTATCGACGATTATAGACAGTATCTAACCACCTTAAGCGATAACTCTGTCGTAGTCCCTTAACACCGTATATTTGCTGCATTAAGTAAATCAATACCCAGGTTTGTGTTATTTGAACGATCATTCGAATTTTACTAAGCAAGCAATATAGAAAACCATAATCAACCAGTTATTATATATTTTTTTTTTCCACCAAAGCCTCAAACAAGCTATTTTGAAACGAGGAAACCAGTCTACCTACCTCATTCTTTCCGCTCGACATATTTGATAACAATTTTTTTTTTCGTATGATTGAAAATGTAATTAAGGAACTTATGATCAAAAAAGTTGAGATAATAGGTGATTTTTTGAGTTATAGCGTTTGGTAGTCGTGAAGGAGTTAAACTAATTGTCAGGTATATTGTGTACCCAATATTCTACATCGCTTTGTTTAAAACCTGAGACTCTAGTTTTTATTACGTAAATATAAAAAGACCTCCTTTGCAACTGCGTTACTAATTTAACTTTAAATTATATTTTCTTCATCTGTTCATCCAGATAGTTTGAACTTCCTATGTTGGTAATCATTATATTGCGTGATAAAAAGGTTCTCATTATCTAGTAAACTAAAACAAGTGCCTTGGATTTAGGAGATGATTTGTTTAAAATTACTTGCCCATAATTATATATAAACTTATGTAGATGTATCAATTTATAGGGCGTGCCTGTTTGTAGTAATATATCAATCAAGTTTAAAATTCTTACTATTTCAGTGGTAATTACAGATCAAAACAATTTAAGAGAACCTTTGTAGGTGGTATTGAAGGGTTATGAATCGTGTTCGAATTAGATAATGCTACTAATAGACTCGTGTATCTAATCGGATAATATAGCTTCTCTATCATGCAATTTTTCCTTTTTCTAAAGAAAATTACATCAGGAAATATTTTAATACATTTATCGGTTTTCTCTATCATTATTGAGCATAGTAATGAAGCTTTTCATAGCCTAGTTCATAGAAATTAAGTTCAATAAATTTTTTATTCTATATGTCGCTATTAAAACAGCGTTTAAGTGCAGTGCAGTAGAAGTTTACTGCACTGGCTGCAAGCCAATTGCAGTAGAGTGCTCAATTTAATGTGTGGAATGATCTAAGAAATTGCCCATAGAAAGTAGTGTGCAGACCGGCTAGCGGTCTACCAATTTTGAAAGGAACACGAATCCACCACCTGACCTTTTCAATACTACTTTTACTTCGATAACACATTGAATCCACAACAATAAAAAGTTTAAAGATCTATTAACAATTATCAATAATTAATAGGTTCAGCACAAAAAAGTGAAGTGAAAGAAGAATTTAATTTCTGTTTTCACTTTATTTAATTTCCAGGTGAGGGAAAGATTCTTGCGAAAAACTTTTATGAACTACATCAGTTGTCATGGCAGTAAGTATGAAAGCCTTCTATAATGCAACAATCTTCATAGCAGTATAAAAGTGGCGATAGTATCGCTATTAATAGTATAATAATATCTGCAATCAAAAGGTCTTAAAACACGTTGAGATTGACCACAAACAGTCGCCGAATCGATCGTTAAGAAAAGATTACCAACTAACCAAGACTTTTATAGTTTGCAAACGGCGAAGTAGCTACTATTATCATTACTCACCGAAAATCATAAACCGTTAAATTTAAACCCATTCAATAATAAACGATATCTTGAACCACAAAAGAACTTATAACTTCCCTTTCTATACAAATATTCTTTCCCTACAATTTAAATACTTAATCTAACACGTTAAAAAACACGTCAAAATCACTAAGTCGAGCGAAAACACCAACATTCCTTAGTCGCAGGTATACAAACACGTCAATTCTGAACCAAGAATTGTCAACTAGAAACGAAGGACAATACTGTACCGGTCCAAAATCTCTAAATACTCGCCCCTTTCTAAATTAATATCAACTTACCGGCCAAAACATTGAAATAGCGAACGATTAAAAACGAATGAGGGAAATCAAAACCTTTGAACTCCTTTTTGTTAAATATTATAAAAAAGACCTTGAATACAAAGATAATAAAAAGAACAATTCTAAAAAATATTTCACCAATTTCGTTAGCCAGAACATCTCCGATCCTAACGCCAGCAAAAATTTGAATCGCGGCGCTAGCAATTTTCAACACTTTTGTGAACTTTTCATGCCTAGCTTATTCATATAGAAAAAATAGTTCAAAAAGAGGTCAAAAGAAAATTAAACTAGAGGTTTACAAACGAGTAATCTTTACCCCAGCCAGAACTACAAACGGATTGGGAATAAAATTCGAATTGGCACAATTAAAGGATTACAATCAAAATCCTCAACTTCATACCCTACAAGAAAAAGGAAAGGGTATTGCTAGCGAAAATTAACGCCCCCATACACGTTCCAAGAAACCACACCATATTCCCGAAATAAGTCAAATATTTAACTCCATAAGGAGTAACTATATACACTTCGGGAATAATAAACCTATTAATATATTAGGCAATACATCCTCTACCTAAAACAATATGATATACGCGCTGGGAGGTGAAAGAGTACATGAAGTAACTGCTTCCAATACGTCACAAAAAATGATATCGGTGATATTTAACGTTTAGTTAATTTTTTTCTCAAAACTGCCGAAGTAATTCCCAAGATGAAGCTATATGTAACGCGACCGCGCAAAACGAAAATTAGTAATACCTTCATAAACAAAAATACGTGTACACATAGAAGCACACCATAGATTCTTATATATGCCTTTTCTCTTCATTATATGTTGCTAACAACAATCCTCGTAAATGAAACTTTAAAATGCTAAAAAATAAAATAATCGTAAAAAATACTATCAACAACTAGGAGGACCATCGCGACCTACCTTCTTAACCGGTCAAAATAGTCAGCATCAACTACAAACTCCTTACAAACTTCTCTAAAATCGGTAAATAAGAAAGAGATTAACTTTCAGGTTTCTACCTACTATTTCCAGACCTTTTCACGGATCACGCCAAATGATATTACTTAATCTTCCCAACCAAAGTACGTACGTTTTGTTAAATACAAAACGGGATAAAAATCATTTTTAACACGATATCTTCATTACAAAATACGACAAGAATTAGATTGTAATAAGTTAAACAAATACAATAACTAGGAAAGAAGACAGGGGAAAACGCCTTAAAATATCCTATATTAAATTCTAGATATACTAATACTTGACCAACTGAAAATAGAAAGTAATAAACCAAAAAGTCTGTAATTTGCAAGCAGGTCTAAAAAGTTGCCGCAGATATTAGCAAGTTTAAATAGGCTTTATAACAACTCAATACCACTTATAAAGGTGTCTTTCATTCTTTTCAGTCCTCCGTTACGATTTGAATAATACGTACGACAAATTTAGTTAATATATTACACTTTACTCACAATTTGCATAAATAAAACAATGACATCTTGTTGATCATATATGAGATTGACAGCAAATACAGTCGGTCCAAATATTCAAAACCTAGCCAAATGACACAAAATCAAAAGCTATATAATAAATGAATACAAAGGCAAAGAAAAAATGGATATGATAACTACAAGAACTATTATTGTAATAGTAATGACTTAAATTTTTTAATGAACTGAGCAGTTACTAAAGTTGTCAACTAGCTGCTTAATACCAAAAACAAAAGATAATAAACTATACTCCATAATTCAATACATGTGAAAAAAGATTATTTTCAACGTATGAAAAACGATGAAAGAAAGGATAGTTTAAGTGATAAGAATAACACAGAAGACTAAATAGTTTAACATAAAAATATAACTCATAGAACGACTGAATAATTAACCGAACAACTAACTGAACATATACTGTATACCGCTAAATAAGCCAAAACCCATACTACTATAATATCGATCAAACACAAAAGCCTTCACATCTATTTAATTTTGGTAATTGATACGCAAATTCCCTTTTGGAGAAAAATACATCAATTATAAGGGAAATGAAGTACTTAATATATGCGTATTCATAATATGTTGAGCTACGACACGAAACATCTATTACCACAAAGATATATCATTGAAACGCCGGTAAAACCAAAATCGACTTTAACCACAATATACAAATTATTTTCACTCTAATGAATGATAATACAAACGAATATTAACTTAATTAAAATTTATATTTTGAACACCATCGCTATGTTTCTTTTCGTTGGAAAAAAAGGAGATACTCGACGTTAATGTTGTCGTCAAAATCAATAAACTGGTTACAGAAAGCCTGAGTTTTCTGTTGCGTTCAAGTAGTGACACCTGTACATTAATTTTTAGGTAAAAAATGCAACGGCAATGAACTTGAAAGACTTGAATATACGTTAACTATACCATCACTTTAATTATGCAATCCTAAATAAGTTGAAGAAAGTAATCAGATCCCGAAATTATGAAGATATTGAATTATTCGTATTAAAATCTGTAAAAACGTTTTATCTTTATTTTCAAACCCACATTTAGATACCTAAAAAGTTCAAGTTATTTTAAAGCATACAAGCTTTAAATAAATAACTTCGACTGATATTCTCCCTATAAAACAAAACTATATTCTCTACATTGTAAACTCGGAAACTCTTTTCACAATCCTAAGTTTCTTACAAGAATATCCACGAAAAATATTTGGAAAACTATAAGGATATTATAGATTGACAAGTATATAAAATCACTAAAATTTATTTTTAAGATGCTTACACCATCATTTTGAAGACGAAATGCTAAATTCATTATAAACCAACAAGGATTGAATATCAAAAAAAATCTTTAAAAACCAACTAAATTATTTTAAATGTTGGAAAGCCGTGATAGTTAATCCAAAAAGCGTATAACATCATCAAGTTGGAGATTGGAAGTTTGAAAAACGAGGATACACAAATTTAAACAATGTTAAAGAATTTGATGATACCGTAAACTCCAACAGCTTAATACTAATCCTAATAGTTTCTAAAGCACATCATCATCTAGTAAATAATTTTTTTTCGTTAAGAATACATTCGAACAAGAGCTTAAGCATACGAAAAAACCTTGACGAGATTTGACAGTGAATCCTCAAAATAAAATAACAACAATGCCCAGAACACTTAAATAATCTTTAGACGATTTATGTATTATTTTTTTAAAAATACAAAAAATGTTTCTCGTATATCTTATACCAGGAAAAAACGATAGTTTACCAAAAGTTTTGAATATCGCCAATAAGAAGTATTTCTTTTCATTCTTTACAATCCTTCGATAATCCGCACAACTTAAGTCAAACCATGTACTACAACAGTGACCAATAAGAATTCTCAATCCAACGTCTTAACTAATATAAACAAATTAGTTAGTTATGAATAGAATGATGAAATGAAGAGAAAGTGGCCGATTAATCAAGAGAAAATACAACGAAATGAAGATAATAAATACAACTCCAAGTATATATACATAATTAATCAAAATGATTCAAAGAAAATATCACCAAGATTTGGAAATCCAACTCCATATAAAAATAATTATTGAAATCTCGATGAACAATTTAGGGGGAAACTATAAAGTCTAAATTGATGAACTTCTTATAAAAACATCATAAAATTTGTACTTTAATACGATTTAAATTTTTACGACCCTGACGTCTCAATCATAAAATAAATATGATTCATGACTTCAAAGGAATGATCACAGATAAACAGACGAAGAATCACAACGAATCACTCAAAAATACGGTAATAAAAGTTAAGACTAAATCCTTTCGCAATTTCCAACGATCCAAAAAATCAACCAACGCTTAATAGTTGTATTGAACGTAATTTTAATGATAGGTACTAATAGAAAGTTCATCTTTGATATGTGCCATATTACTCAAACCTACTTACAATCTACCACTAATCCACAAAGAATCATCTTACTTGAGTTACCTTAAAAACTTTGTGGTAATAACCTATCAAAAACAATTATACGATACATTAAACCACTATGCGAACTAGCTTAAACCGGTAGTCATTAATATCGGACCTACCAGTCGCAATTGATGTCCAAAATAAGCATAAAATGTTGAACCTATAACCTATACCTCTTAATTATACAAGCGGATAATGATTTAAATGTAACATTCATAGACGCTAAGGATATAAATTTCCTTTAAACCTCTACTTTCTTAGCTGCAAAGTGAAGTTAGATAAAGAACTTAAATATCGGCTATCACAAACCGATTGTTACTTTAACTAAAGGAAAACACCTAAACTTCAATTGATCGTTAATCCTTATATATAATATTACCGATATTAATGTCAAATACCTTGGTTTTTGTCAAAACAGGTAAAGTAATAGCCTAGTGAAAATGAACAAGATTGTTTTTTCAAGGGCCAAAAAGTATTTGAAGCAATACATTCATAACAACGTTATTATGACTTTATATTGATCAGTGATGTTATATAACCTATCCATTGAAACTTAAGCTTAAACTTTGCATTACAATTATTATAATGATCTAAATAAACAATTGAAATGCCAAATTCACAATTTGCATCAAGGAATAAACATAATATCCATTAATATATCAAAAGCTAAATTAATAATCTTTGCGAATAACTCCTTCATGAATAATATTAATCTGTCGTCAGAGATTGAATTTCTCATGATAAACGTTAACGAGGATGAAATATAAGATAATCACTCTATCGTTACTATTAAACAAATCCACTAAATTTTTGTCAAGTATAAAAGAGTTGTACGAAACTTATTTACTTCTGAAGTTTATGAAAATATAAACGACTAGGAAAAAGGTGTTTTTATGAAGAAAACTCTGAATATAGATACAAAACAATTGAAATTTGCACCGATTCCAGTCTTTATTTGTACCTATTGACGAATAATATTCGAATGCCTCTTTAAACTCGTAACAACCAACGAAAATCGCTTCACAATCGATATAATAGCCCTTTTCTAAGCCTATAAAAGCAGATAAATTTAGGAGTGTCGATAGATTACTAACGAAAATGACACGGCTCATATTATAACGAATACTATACAAAATGAGGCCTTAAAATGGTTCATGGGTGGTGTTGAATAAAATATTCGAACAAAAGGTCATGTAAAATCGACTTGGTAGGGTTAAATTACAAAATGATAATTAAAACAGGATATAGAGATATTATGGCAAATGATAAAATTGCTAGGTTGTTAACGATATGAACTTCATGACTAAAACATTTGGATTGTAGCGGTAAGGTCGAAAACCTTATCTTTCACGTGAAATAATGTATTCAGAAGAGTAATCGTTAGATTGGTATTTGTAGTAATGAAGATGATAAATGCCTCAAAGAAGAAGCATCCAGAGATGCAAGCTACAGGTGAAGGCTTATAAGCCCTCCCCCAGAGCGTACCACTCTGGAATACCTCTTCTAAACCGCTCCACGCATTACCGTTTGGTCTGGAATAGCCATTCTAGACCGAACCATGTATGATTCACTTTGCGTCTTACAAGAGTGCAGCCTGCAGCGTAATACGTTATTGTACACTCTGCAGAAGTGTACACTGTAATACAGTATACTGCCAATAAGCCTATTTATACTATCTATAAGAGTATATAGTAATATCCACACAGGAAATCTTTTATTTTTTCCCTTATATACTTGTACTTATAGCCTAGTAATGATAGTGTAATGGTGATTTCGAAGGTATAAATTATCAGGTTTTGTAGTGATAGTGTTATTGTAGTTGCGAAGGTCTAAATTAGTAGGTTTTGTAATGATAGTATTGTTGTAAGGATTCGAATTAGCAAGTTCGGTTGGGGTTAGTAAGGTTTGAACGCAATAGTAATTTTAGCTCGATTGGAATCAGTAAGGTTTGGCCGTAGTAGTAATTGTAGTTCGAGTCTGATTGATGTAGCCAAATAAGGGTGGTATAGTTGATTATAACGCCTTTTATGGAATTTAATAAGTGTAATTGCGCAGGTATTGTAGAGGGTAATTATGTAATGGTAATTACGTAGAGGTGATTACGTAATAACGTGTTGAGTTGGTATAAAACGATACATCGTTATCTGTTTACAGAAAACTTTTTTTTTAAAAGCTATGTAGTCTAAGCCTATACAAATCCTTATTTTAATTCAACCTTTATTCCTCTTAATCAAATAAACCGTTCTAATAGGTAGGTCACTTGGCCAACATCGATATATTAACCTTTCCTTCCAATACAAACTACGTAAAAACAAGATAGCAAGGTGTCGTTTAGCGCAAGAGCGTCGGCGAACTATCGTCGCCGAAACCGCCGCCGCCGGCAGCATTAATTCGCTCTCATCGGGTACAATCTCGTTAATAGTGGTTACTCCGCCAGCTGCCGCCACCCCACCCAGCTTTTCCGCCGCTGCTATCCCGCCCAGGTTTTCCGCCGCCGCCTCATCCCCCTTTACCGTCGCCACTACCCCTTTGAGTTCTGCCGTCGCCGTCGCCTCACCTCTTTATACCGGTGTTGCCACGCTCCTTTCCACCACCGCCATTACCACCTCCCCTTTTCCCTCTTTTCCCTCCCCCTTTTATAGCTTTTAATGGAAGAAACAGGGGGATTTTAAAGTTATAAACCTAACCTTTTCCCTACGTATAAAGATCTCATTACCCGTAAGGCTCCTTTTACACCCTAAACGTAGTATGACGTAATTGCGCTAGGATTCGTATATCTCAAATCCGTCTATTCGTATACCTTTAATCTCCTTATTTTTGAATAATAAATACGAGACGAATCTGTTCCGCTGCCTCGAGCTTCGCATCGTCAAGGTACGTCGCGGTGACTTTTTGAGGCGTAAGGCGTTGGAGCGACGCATCTGGGTCCGTGATCCCGGGTCACTAATGGATACAACCTATGTGATGTGGGTCACGTCTGCGGCCGGAGGTAATTCCGTTGGCGATTATTACGAAAACGGGGGTCGTTTATCCCGTTACCATCGTTATATGCGGATTGATAACTCGTAAGCCCCCGTTCGGGAAATTTTAAAGCTGTAAGCCGAGGCCGTATTACGCGGCCGCTAGCTTTTTAATAAGTTTTAACCGAACTTCAAAATTTCTTGTAACAGAAATATATCGTTTAGGGCGTTCCAAAAAAACAATTGCGGTTGTAAATAGCCAAAATAAGCCGATATTAATTAATAATAAGCCTTAACCGTAGGTTTAGGAATATGATAGCTACCGTCGCTACCTAAAAACTGGGCCTACGCATATACTATATAGGTAAGTTTAACGCTATTATCGTATGTCGCCGTAAAAATGATAATCCCTTCATACGCTTTTACTTAAAAGAATATCTTGTAAAGAGTAAAGCTACATTCTCGCTAACGCTAATAATATCGATAATTGTAATAGCGGTAACACTAATATAAAAGGGGAAAATGACGGGGAGGACAGTAAAGATATGACAGCCTTGCCTATTCCCTTTAAGAGTAGATAAATACCCCTTAAGCCGAGTCGGTGTACCAAACCCTAAGGTAATACGCTATATAGTAATGTTATGGTTTTTTTTATAGAACAATCATTAAAAAGTGATAAATATAACTTGAAGTAAATAAAACAAATGGAGGAAAAATGTTAAAAACGGTGCGATATTGTAAATAGAAAAAGAGAAAGTAAAATAGTAAAATACCTAATGGGGCAGAAGTACGTGGAAAAAAGTGTATCAGTACGTTAGGGTCGGCGTTAAATGGTTAAACCAAATAATGAAAATATTAAAAAATGATGAATTTGGTAGAGTTAAAGTGTGGAAAATTAAAAGAAATAAAATGTTAGGAGCGGTGTGAAATGATAGAATTGAATAGAAAAAGAAACGAATATGAAATTCCGTCAAGTTGAAGCGTATAAAATAAAGAGTGTCAGAATATTAGGAGCGGTGCGAAATGTTAGGGTTAAATAAAGGCCAAATCGAAGATTGGCATAAATAGTATGGCACAGGCCAATTCGAATTAGCGAGAAGTGGTGAAATAATATAGTAGGGTCGTAAAACCTTTTTAAAGACTCTAATGAATGGTATACTTATCGATATAAGTGTTTCCAATGCTTCGTTAGGTATAGATTTAGTCATTGTATCCGTTAGGTTAGATTTTCTGTCGATCCACCTCGCTTATTTGATTTCATGGCGTTTATATAGCTCGCGTAAGGCTATAATATTAATTATCAAACTTTTTTCGTTCTTAATACCCAATGAAACTAGGTACTAATAAAGAGAAAAAGAGTTAATATATAAAATGAAAGTAATCATGAGTAAACTAAGGTTAGAAATAATTATCCGGACCTTTATTAAAAAAGTAATACCCGAATCGAAACTTTTAAATATATTATAATTTTATCAAATTTCAACGCTTTTCATAACCTTTTTAAATTTCTTAAAGCGTTAATAAATAATATTGACAGGAAACGTAAAGCTGTTTCGGGCTGGTATTCAATTACAAAAGATGAGGACGAAGTTTATTTGTAAACTATAGTCGTTGTTATTAACAAAAAAGTCGTTGGTAAAAATGAACAGTTTTACAATACGTATATTTAGGGACATAAATTACAAACCGCGTTTCAAATTGTGTATTTGCTCTTAGAACGCTTATTCAACGCCCTATAAGCATCGTTTATTAGGGCGGTTTTCCATTACGCGGAAACCGAAAGGTTAAATACCGCCTTTAATTATATTATGAAAACAACCTAAACGCCGCTTACACGTCAACATCTGTATTCGTCAGCCCGTTTTAGGTTATTTAAAACGACAAGGGTAACTTTATCCAGTAACCCTTTTTGTACAAGGTCCAAAACTTCGTTTCGAAAAGTGATGGTAATGTTATTGAAATCGATTATATAGTTTTCTGTGAGGTACGTTTTGAGTTTCGATTTTAAGCCGGCTTTCAAAGGTTTCCTCTTTTTAAACGCGAAAACCCAAACGTCACATAACTTCAAAGTATCGTACGTCTGTATACCTATTAGTATAAAACTTTTCGAACGGATTATCTATACTAACAGGCAGAGATCGAAAGTAAATTTGGTTATCCCGAGTCGTTTCTTATAATTCCTTTGGTAAGTGTTATACTAGTAAACACCGGCTTTCACCCAGCCATAAAGTGGTTTTATAATGCGTAAAATCATTCTAAGCTGGTGATATCGCTTGAGATCTTCAGGTATATCAACGTAAATTCATCGTTTAAGCCCCATTTCAGATTGAGAGTATGCTTATGTAATGTCTCGAAATTCGATATATAAGTTATATGGTTCCTTAGAGGGGGGGCGCGAATGTAATAATTAGACGATGGATAATTAGTTTTAATGTGGGCGATTGGGTTATAATATCCTTTTTACCTTCCTCTTTGTTTTCTTTAACAATTAGGCGGGTCTCTTCATAAGGTTTCCCAGTTTCATCCTTAACTTCGTAAACGAGGCGGGTTGGAAAAATTCAATAGTTTCGTAGATAGCCGGGTGGAAACTTTTAAAACGAAATACACCTTAGTAGATCAAAGCTGAATTTTTTTTCTAAGTAAATTACTCAAATAGGGTCTATGAAGTGGTAATAATGCCTTCTTAACAATGCTTTAGGCTTAGCTCGTAGTTTTCTATCTCCTTTTACGTAACAAAAGAGTTTATGGAAAAGTCTATAGGGTGTTTCTTAGTTTTTACGTCGAGAAGGCGTTTTCGATGGCGAGGTTTTGGCGGGGTTGGTACAGACGGGCCGCTTATGTTCGGTATAAGCGGGCCGAAATCGTGTTTCGTGGGGATGACTAGAGTAAGGATCGGTTTGAATTCGTTATTCTTAGGGGTGTCTCGTCGTGGGTTCTGTGAGTATAGTTGGCACTCATGGCAGAACTTTTCGATTGCTTCAAGTGCGTTCTTTCCTACATCTGTATGTCCTGGAGCGAGGAGCAGGCGTAAAAGGCGTTTTGAAGCCAGGTGCCCGAATCGTTGGTGTAAGATCCGCAATTCTGGCTAAGTTAAGTAAATAACCTTAATTGTACGTGTTTTGAAAAAGAACTACAAGTAGCCGAACTTAAGTTGAAGTGGTACGAAATACGTTATTCGAAGCGCGGATAAGTTGATTAGTCTAACTCCGGACCTTAATTTCGAGTTCGTTTGTATCAACTAGTAAATTCCGGAAATATGTTTCCAAATTTATTACGTAAAACTTGACTGGTCCGAAATTTGCATTTATAACGACTGTTTCGAGCGATAACGTTTTGTCTTTACTAAATAGAACTTTTTGGTGTTTTCCTATTCGGTTCAACTGAAACTTCGGTAACTTCACTATAAGCGCGTCGAATTGCTGTTTTCCGGCCGTTAAGATTTCGGCAACGTTAATATTAGGCATAATTCCCTGAAACCTGTGTCCGTATCTATTAAAAAGCGTGAATTGCGAGACCATATAAGCGTTAAGCATTTTGTTTACGTTATCCAGGCCTGTAATATATATAAAGGAGGCGTCTTATAGAGCGCTTAAAATACGTTAAGCGATTTTATCGTCTTAGGCTAATAGGTTGGTATCATTATATTTAGGGTTGTCTTTTCCACATATGTCTTTGTAAAGGTAAGCGTTGAATCCGTCACTTATACCTTCGTATTCGGCCACAAATACCACAAAATTAACTTTTATCAAACCTTTAAATGTATAGTCGGCTTAAAACTATTATTTAATTCGAATTTTCTCGTGAGCAAGGTAGTTCGCAAACCAACAACTGACTTTTCCATATACGATACACCGTTTTTACAAACCTGCGGAGCTTTTTATACCTTTTCGCAAGTATTATTATAGTCGTAGTACGTTTCTTTCCATTTCTGAACAATCGCCCCCGCCCTTTATTGTTAGGGTTTCCTGCTTGATACCTGTACTCTAAGCGCTCGTTTTTCCTTAGGCAAACTTTGAATCTTCGATTCTAAACGTATTAAATGGTTTTGGCGAAGTTTACTTTAGTAATTTAACTCTTTCCTTTAGTTTTATTCGCTACAAATGATAATAAAATGCTCATCCATCGGCGTATAAAGGTTTTAAGAGATATTTCAAGGCTTTTATAAAAGTCTTTTAAGTATTTTTTTCGGTTTAAAATGTGTAAATTCAAAATCCTTGTTTCTGCGGTAAGCTTTTGTCATTACTTGAATAAATAGTTTTTCACTTTTATATTTCGGTTTACGGGCTGCCTGGCACTTCCGGAACTTAGCTAATAGGGCGGTAAAGATTTTTTATACTCCTTTATCGGCGTTTTCTCATTAGTTCTTTACGGATTCTCAAGTCGTACCCAACAATCCCTATCGTAAAGTTTGTGGTTAATTTCCGTATGAAAGTGGGATGTAAGGCGGTTGTAATGATTTATTGATGTATCTACAATGTGAGGTAGTATATATATCATTTTTTTAACTTACCTGGATAGTATACCGGGTAAAATGATATTAAATTGTAATAATTTAATGTTTAGCCTTTTATAAATATTAAAAATTACCCGTATTTCTTTATTAAACATATTGTTCATTCGCAGCTGTAATGTTTTCTCCTATCCTAAATCCTGGTAAAGTTTGTAGGATTTATAGGATTGCTTCTATTAGTGAGAAAACGGTATAGTAGGCGGTAGCGGTAGGGGTCTTAATTAACTGTTATTGGTCCGTAGGGCACGTATTAGCATTTTAAGCCGTTCGTCAATTCCTGAAGCGGGTTATTTTCTATGTTTTAACGGATCTTTTTATAGTCGATCGGGTTGTTTTCGGTATTTCGGCCGTTCCCGCCATAAATGATTGAGTTGTTTCCATCGTTCATGGAGTGATTTGGTATTCGGTTTTAGTCTATAATCTATGCTGGTGTAAAGGTGTATTGTATTTGTATGGTAAATAAGGATTATAGTCGATTTTCTCTCTCGATGCCTTTGCTCCTAACTTAGGGTATAGGCACAAGATGAAGTTGTTTTACGCCTCGTTCTATTCGTTTTAATAACAACCTCTTTTAATCCATAAAGTAACACCCCTTTACAAATTCCATTAAACAAAAATCTTTAACCTTCCAATTCGGTACGTCGATAAGTTATGCTGTTTCGAATAAGGTTTTTATAAGGCGGTCATTCCTAACCCCTGGAGTATTAATGCCTATTATTCGTAATTGAATCTGCAAGGCTTTCGCAATGGTATATTTACTATTTGCCATATGTCTCACGTTCAATTTGAAAATTTTCATGAAAATCATCCAGTAAGTTAGGTCCATGGATTTTGTCTTCCCAATAGCGGAATATAACGGCCAATATATATGTATTTCCTATATAAGGTTTTAATCCATTAATTAGTGAATAGATCATATTATATTAAAGACATATGTCGATTTCGTATATCATGGACTTTCTGATTTCCATATATTCGACCAGGAGGTTGAAGTAAGTACTAGCCTCCTCTAGTGTTATTGGTTTTGGGGCTATGGATATAGATGTCTCGGGGCGGGTGATGATAGTGGTTTTTATATGTATTTCGTATACTGAAACGGTTTAAGTTGGTGATTTCGGGTTGTAATTAGATTTGGGTACCTATAGACGATAAATACAAAGTAAATGAAATAATTAAAGCACTGAAAATAGGTCTTATCAGCGTTCGTGAATATAAATAAATTTCAAATAATACGCAAATAAAAAGTGATTACAAACCAGTTGTGTATTTTAAATTCGTTTTTGTTAAAGCTAAGTAACGTTACGTTAGCCAAGTGATTTGGAAAATTTAAACTTTGTAAATAATCAACTTAAAATATATAGAGCGAATGTGGGTAAACTTAAGATATAGATAGGGAGAACGTGGGGTAAATAGGTAAGGTAATGGGAGTGTGATTATGTGATCCGGTATTTGGTGATCGGTCTGGATTAACATGTCGTAGCCGTTTTTGGTAGAGTAAGCAGCTTGGTTGCTTTATGCGTAACCGTTTTTATTAAAGAGATCGATATGGTTAGCGCGTTTGTAACAGCTTTTAAATTAAACAATCGGTTTGGATGCTTTATTCGTAACCGCTCTTGTATTTTGCGAGCGATGTAGATTATCGATTTTAGATGGGACCGGTCCCAACTAAGGGTTTCAAAACTTGGTGATTTTGGCTTGCGTGGCCTGATACGTAATAGGACGTTTTTCAAGAGGTATCTGGGTACGCTAGAGCAACTAATAAGGGTTAATGGTAACTTAACAGGGCTTTTAATAAATAGAGCACCAAATAAGGGTTAAGAGTATCGTATTAAAGTTTATTTTGTAAAGTTACTTAGTTTTTACAATGTTTATATACGTCAGCGTGTAATTTTTATAAAAACGAAATATTGGAGTGTAAACAGTTGAGACCGTTATAGTATCCCGTTATAGGTATTTAACTTATTTTTGTCTCTTGTTTTCTAGATTTTCTGTAGTCGACCGAGTAGGCTACTGATTAGTGTCGGTAAGTTTTAAAACCTTGTCTTTTATGTGAAATAAGGTATTGAAAAGACTAATTGTTAGATTGGTATTTGTGATCATGAAGATGATAAATGCGTCAAAGAAGAAGCATCCAGAGGTGCACGCTACAGGTGAAGGCTTATAAGCCCTCGCCCAGAGCGTACCACTCTGGAATACCTCTTCTAAACCGCTCCACGTATTTCCGTTCGGCTTGGAATAGCTATTCCAGACCGAACCATGCATGATGAATTTTGCGTCTTGCAAGAGTGCAGCCTGCAGCATGACACGTTATCGTGCACTCTGCAGGAGTGCACCCTGCAATACAGTGTACTGCCACTAGGCCTATGTATACTATATATGAGGGTATATAGTAATATTCACATATTTTATATATACTGAAGAATTGAAGTAAAAAGGTGGTAAAGCACTCGTTTTTGTGACCGAAACTGGTAAAAAGTGAAATTACAAAACAAGTGAAAGTGGGAAAGACACAGGGAAGCACTTGCGTTACCGAATAATTATCCTATAAAATTCACTCATACTACAAAAACCAAAAAGCTGTCAGTGTTAGGACAATATTTCAATATAATGCAGTCAAAGTTGAATGCACTAAATGTAAGCAAATTTGAGCAAAGTACCGAATTCAATATGGGGCACGAGTCAAGCAATTTACCATATACAGTAGTGTATAGACTAGCTAGTAGTCTGCCAAACTTAGAAGGAACAATAATTCACCACCTTAACTTTTTTTTCGTGTTTTGATATAACCAGGAAGCTCCCTCCATCTAATGTGGAAGTTGCTGCTACGAAACAGACCTGTAGATACCGGCGGGAAAAATTGAAACCCGAGGTCCTCAGAACCAGGTTCTAGCCAAGTGTCGAAGCCTACAAGCCTATCCTCTAAACAAAAAGATAGGGTGCCCTATAATTTAGAAACCTGTAAACGTATAAACTCTAACCCTAACCGGGTCTTAAACAGAACCTAATTAATTTCTGCCCAATGTTCACCTACGCTGGGTATATAATTATATGGTTCGATATAAACAAATCCTCGTAAAAATATAAAAGAATTAAACTTGAAAATAAACAAAGATAAAAAGAAATATATTTGCGTATATCGTTAAATTAGTAGAGTCTTATGAAAACAACCTTTATCTAACCCATAACCCGTATATCGAGTATGAAAAATAAAAGTTTTCATATAAAGTAAAACCCTAATAATACTTTTTTCATTTTTTATTCATTTAATAAGGGTGTCGTAAAAACTAATTTATTTCTAGTTTGCATAATTCTAACCGTTTACATATAATATTATTGAATTGAAAAATTGATACCTTTTGTAAAAAATATATGAGCGGCTCGCGCACATGCGACTATTATACAATTTACGCTTCTATGCTCTTAAATGGTGATGCTAGACTTTCCTAGGCTTTTATAGCCCTAATGCACCCTCTAATCTCCATCTCCCAGTTTTCTCCACCCCGATTCGCTAGCTTTTACCCAGTACGCTTTACTATAACGGGTTCAACCCTATACAGACTACATCTATTCTATTTTAATGGGGTTGAGCGATAAGGTTCATATAAGTAGAGCGATGTCAGGGAATTGTACCTCTTATGCTTGTCAGTGCCTTCATTAGTCGCATGCATAGTAACCCGTAACTGATAAGTGGTTGCCACCAAACTTAAAGACGGGTACATCCTTATTACTGCTGCCGCAGCCAGGCCTCTAGCCTCCTACCACGCTGACGTCGCTGCCCGAAACGTTGGCTAGGTGCCTGATAACCCTCTGGCAGCCTATCTGCGCCGCAGTCGAGGTGGCGGAGAGCGGTGCCGCGTAGGCCTCATCCGTGGCATTGCTGGGCAGCCAGTATACCGTGCCAACATGCCGGTCCTTCTCTGGTGTAGGTGGATGCAGCAGCACCACCTTACCTTTGCAATGCTACTAATACTTCGACCACACTTCGAATCGACAACGTTACAACGTCTAAAGACCTATCAATAACCACTTCATTATATTGTAAGTTTCTTGAAAATTATAAGTCTTAATTCGAACTGTCGGGTAATAAGTTTCTATATATCTATTAAGAATGTGTAAAACAAACGAGTTAATGTTTTAGGATTATACCTCCATTATTCTTATATATTAAGAAAGGTTATTGTTTTTTTTCAGAACATCGTAGAACCCTCCATTATGATTTGATTCGATCTTTGAAATTTCACTAAAATTAATGCTAATAATCCTCTAGATGTTACAACGTTGTCAATTCTAATTATAGTCGAAGTAACAAAAGTATTGTAGTGGTCATGTGGTGGATAGATTCTTCTAAGTTTAGCAGACCACTATCAGATCTATATACTAGTTCGTAAAGACTATTTGTTAGCCGGTTTCATACATCGAATATGTTACTCTAATATAATTGACTTGAAATGATACAGTCAACTTTGACTACACTACACTTAAATACCATTCCAATAGCAAATACGAAGTTTACAATTTACACTTATTATATATAGATGTATGAGTATCAACTAACCGAACGAGTTCTATGGCTTATTAGTTATTTTAGATACCATTGAATCGAAACGTTTAAAACATCGTTTGATAACTTCATATATTGAAAGAACCCATATGATTATATTTAGTTGTAACCTTAAATATATATAATTACTCATTTGGAGAAATTATTAAAAGTTTATTCAAGTGAAACAAATTTGAAAGATAGCTTATTTCTTCAAACAATTATTTCATACATAAATATTACCATATAACAGCTTATTCCATCACATACTAGTAAGCTAATCAGAAAATAACACATTTTCGGCGTCATCTTTTTAAGCGACATTAGGTACGTTAGTTCAACGGCGAATAAAGTTATTATCAATATATTTACCCGACTTCAAAGAGTAAAAGATAGCTCGTTTGGCTGGAAAAGAAGCGTTAGGGGTTGGTAATCTTTGTGGTTTACGCGTTAAACGCTAGGTCTTTGGAACGCACATGAGGGCATTAAGCGGGTTGAGAAATATTTTCCCCTTTCCTTTAGGCCAATAAAAGGCTTGTTCTATACTAACATAGTGAATCAGAATATCAACAAAAACATTTACTTTGTTGGAGACGTAAAATGCTCGCTTTTTAATTTCGGGGTTTAGGATTTCTTTTCCTTTATCATGTAATCACGACGATATAATTTGAATTTAGTCACTGAATATTATATTCAAAGCGCAAATATTTCATTATTGAATTTTCTATAATCCGTTTCATATACACACAAACTCATATATTTTGAGAAATGTTATTCAATAAAATCGTTAGTGATTTTTTCAATTCCTAAATACTTGAGAAACTAACAGGTGAACGGATTTACAAGCCTGTTATTAGTGTTTATAAATACTATACGATGATCACTTTCGGCAGTCATTTTGATTGTTTGGGGCGTTCATTGAATAAGTAGAAGTGTTTTACCTCATAAATAGGGAAAAAAAAGTCAGTGCGTTTTATTATAAATATATGCATCTTCAGAAAATGGATTTACTGACATTAGCGTTTAGATGAATCAGACTATATAGCGATTCAAGCGACTTCAATATAACCTTTTCATGCGGGGTGAAAGGTTTTGGAACTTTTATCAACAATTTGCAAACTATCACTACTTGTAATTAGTTAAGCGAGGATTTCTAGGCGGTTTAGTGATTATAATTCCGTGTTTAAACTAGGTGTGGAATTATTTCATTTAAGTTTTTAAAACTACCTTGAACTAAAAAAGTTACATATTTAAAATCCATTTTCCGAACTGCTGCGTGCTGTAGAAAGTTTCGTTTGTTATTCTACCTTATTATATATAATTCAATCCAATCTATTACTAATCAATTATAGTAAGTATTCAGTTGTTATAACGGTTGTTGACTCTAATCGCTTTAACAGAAATAATGATTGGTATCACATCAAACGATGGTAGTAGATAATTCTCAATTTGAGGGACAACTAGCTGGTTTATACTAAAGTTACCAAAGTTCAGTGCTTAACTTATATTATATGTTGAATTGGCGATCTACTAGTTTGCATCCATACACCACCATTGAAAATATTTATATAGATAAAATGATTATTCATTAGAATTGTTTGGTGTTTTGTATCATTTAATTTGTTTTTTCTACAAAATTTTGGAACATTCAATACATTTTGAAGAGTTAACGCTTGCAACAATTATATAAAGGTACATTTTTTCAAGAATATTTTTGAATTATTTCACCGTTTATTTTAAAATGATATATGAAATTAACCCAATTCGCATGAAAGAAGTCGAGCAGAATTATGAATTACATAAAATTTTTCTTCTAAATATTCGAAATATATTAAATATTCCATTTTACAAATCTTAGACTTTGTTCTTATCATGTATCCCTAAATTAATAACGTAAATACGGACTTAGAAATTCATGTTGATAAATCTGATCAATAGTCATATTGCTTCAAACTTCAAACTTGTAATTATATTGATGAAAGCCTGTATAAAGAATAAAATTGTTTTCGTTTCATAGGTTTTCTATCTAATTTCAATTGTTAACTGATTCTGAGAATATTAGGGCGCATATGAATCGACCTAGGTATCTACTAAGACACTTCTGACTCAAATTCTCAAAATTCTTCAATATTTATATTAAATTTAGCTTCAATTACACATTATAATGTAATTTTAAGAAAATTTTCAAATTTTTGGTCTATTGTATACGAGTGTAAAGTTTTCATTTAAAAAAGTGTTCCGCCAGTACGGGTATTCCATGGGTAAGAGTAGTATGGTAGTAACCTTGAGAAGACTTTGTAGGTGTACGTGCATCGATAGGCTATAGATTGTGAATGTCGGATGATATATGGATGATTTTGATAATCTGAGTCGTAATGTTAAGGACTTGTGTTTGATGTTTAGGTGGCTTCAGTTATAATTTGAAACCTATATATAGTAGAAACAAATCAGCTAAGTAGCTGCTAATTCTCTTCTCCTTTCATTAGATTCAAAGACAGCATTCTATCCTCCAAGGTTTTGAACTACATTCTATATAAATATACTGTTTTCATACTTCATTATTTCACAAAGAATTGAGTCCTACGTTCAGCTCTGACTTTCAATTTAATACTATTATACCTCTTTTCCATATTTAATTACTATGTACTTGGTTCATTTGTCCATTTTTGAAACATATATTATGGATTTGCAGTACTATTTGATGAATTTACATTCGTTTAGACTATAAATACCAAGAAATTTGACGCGTATACTAAATATTCCTTTTACATCAAAATAGTAGGTCTTAACTTAGTTGTTACTTTTCAGTTCAAATACAAGTTTCGAATACCGCTCAATACTTTTATATGCTTGAAGTTTGAAATTCACGCTTTTGTCAACTAATATGTATCTAGTTTTATTTTTTATATTTAAACTCGGTCAGTTCCACTACTTCACTCAATAATAAAGCCCACTCCCTTATTTTTAACCCTCACATCAATCTTTGCAATCAAATCTTCATTCTTTTCACCCTAAGTTCATTTATGTGAACATTATTTTCAATGAGGAACAATTGGCTAAATATATGTTTTATTTTTTTGATTTTGAATACATGCAAAATTTGAAGCTAGAGTTATGAAGGATTTCAATTCAATTGAATGAGAAGTTAAACCCTACATTTATTTTCTAGCTTGAAAATCGAGTTATAATGCTCACGTAAGCCTCGATAGTTTCAAAATTTGAAAGTTGGTTCTCATTAAATCGAAACACGAAAATTCATAACATCCGCCAATATATTCTGCTAATAACCCAATACTATTGAAATTTTTGGTCTCTTGAGAACTAGTTTTAACTCTAAATATAAAATTGAAATTGAACTAATGACTGCTGTTTTCAAAAACCAAAATGATATTGACAATATAAGGTTATCATTCGTCTATAATAATTAAATTTTAATGGTTAACATTATTTCTATTGTGTCACTAAATTTAACTCGGATAATTTATATTAGATTTACTGTCCTTTATATTGAAACTACAATTGAGTATATAACTCCAACCTTTCAATTTCCACGGCGTTGAACAATGAATTTTGAAAGCATCAGTTTTTCTTGGCCTTTTTGCACGTCATATTGTGAAATTCAATACTAAGTTATTGAATCAAATCCATCAATTTTAAGTTTTGTCGGATTTAAATAATTAGTTTAATTGCAATATCGGATTTCCTTCAAATAAGGTCTAGGAAACATTTAATAACTCTTCTAAAAAGCTTTGTTCATTAGGATATTATCGTTAATCATTATAAATGTAAATGTAATAATTTTTGTGTTCGTTTCGATGACTTTCATATCGAAATGCGTTAAACTTCAATCAATGAAGTTAAACACTTTCTCGAATCAATAACTTATTTTCTTTTTACCTTTATATTATTGATTGAAACATAATTCATTTAACGTAAAATGGTGTTGAACAATATCAAAAATACATTTGGAATGAATGCATTAAATTTAGTTGTAACTAGTTTCGTGATATCGAGGTTTTTACAATATTGTTCCATAGCTTTCATATTATTTAAATAATAATGTTGCAAATGTCCATCGATTAACTTCATTACCAAATCTGATTGTTTTAATCATCTTTTGAAGTTTCATGAAAGCGATGATACCGTCTCACTTTTCTTTATCTCTTTTGTTTTGTTTTTCGTATAATCATATATATATATATATATATTTTATCATCCTTATTTCCTGAAATGTAAATAACATATAAATTGATCGTTGTTTACGAAGACTATAATTTGATATAACAACATGGTTTCTCAAGAAAGTCTTATAATGAAATAGAAAAGCTAGTCTGTTTACCCTTGAGTTAAACTTGATATATTTAGTCAAATGGCTTATAAATTCCATTACCCGGAAATAAATAGGCCTGTAGTTGATAATGTTCCTGTTGTTCTTAGATAATATGTAACGGTTGCATTGGAATATAAAGTGGTAGTACCGGAATATTTTTGTGATTGAGGAAGAGTATGAATGAAATATCAAACGAAAAAAAATCTCCGATAGACTATGTTTATTATGTGGAAGGTACTACACAAGAAGAAATGGTGGAGGCTCGTAGATTAAAGTATTCTAGAATCTACATGGAGGACTTTATATATGTTGAGGACTTGATATATGATCAAGTGTATCCTCATAGAGATCTTGATCAAGGATTGAGACTCTATAATAGTCAATACTAGTAGAGACTAATAAATACTAGTTATTCCATGCTAGTAAATACTAGCTTAGGTAGCATCTCCATGCTAATCCTCCGTATTAGTCAAACGAGTACATGCACTAGTAAATGCCAATGCACCTTGAAGATATTTACAACTCTGGTGAATTCTTTATCCTTTAGTGTTAAGAGGTTTGATACTTAAGGTCTGTACCAAGTACTAACTAGCACTGTTAGTCCTGTTATTACGGGTGCATTGTATAATTGTACCTATTGTATATTTTAACACACCCCTTCAAAAAGTATTTTCTACTTAAAAAAAGGGAGAAGAAAGAAACAAAAGTCAAAAACAAGTGGTAAAGGGTAAGTTGATGGAATAGTAGTGCGGAAAACATGAAAATCCGTAGATTTAATAAGAAAGAAGACTTGTGCATTCCGGTTTAGACCGATAACATTTTTAGTATCTCTTTCGTCAATATTCTAAAGTTTATACCAAAACCACTCCATTATTTCATACCTATAATACCATAAGACAACTCAGAGTTTAACGCTTTACGAACCATTGTTTAAATAAAAACCTAGGTTAACCAAGTCAATTCATTACATGATTACTTCGTGTTTTGCCCTCAGAAGTAATTTATTAACTTAGAGACTGATCATTTATCAGTAAAAACCCGCTTAAATAATATAATGCCACGATCCATTTTATCCCTTAGAAAGTATGTTCAGGGGCATAAATTAAGTACGTTGATAATATTCAAGGTTTCTTATCAACTTAATAGCTCCCTTATTATTATAGTACATCGAAATGAAAATTGAAACACGTAAATTTATAAACAAGCTCCTCATCCATAAGGTGTTTTACATAACGCTTATCACTAATAAGCTTTGATAATTTATTGACAAAAGGTATACTTTGGATCCTCCTTTAGATGCCTAGTTAATTGCGCTATTAACATTATTAATTGTATATATATGGGTAAACTTTCCAATGGATTTGTCTCTATTTTAGTTGGAGTTATACCAACTGTTAATTTAAAGCTTGTGGACATCTTTATGGCAATTTTAACCAAAGTTTGTAGCGTTCTAATACGGACTGGTTAATAGTTTTATACCATTCATTTGTAGTCTATAATTCTTTTCTTTTCAAAGCATGAGAAGACGTAATGAACAAGTGAGATATTTTTTACGTAAAAGACTGTAGTTGAAACGTAAAAGTACCAATATAAATTAGGCGTTATCCGGACTAAGGTAGCATATTACATTGCTAAAAGCCTCAATATCTAACTAATTGTTTTCAATCTGAAATATATTAGCGTGATCTTTATATTATATTGCATAAACTTAGGATGTAAGCCAGATATCTACTTAGTTCCTTTGCCTTCAAATTCAAAACTATTTGGATAAATGCATCTCATGCTAAGATAATCGTATAGATATTCCTGTTTCTTGAAATAAGTACCTCCAGGAAACACTTTACCTCTCACAGATCTTTGTACTTAGAATATTTTGCAATATAAATTTGAAAGGTCTTGATAGATTTTAGGTCAGCATCTAATATCAGCAAGTTATTAACTTGAGTATATATAATTAGTTAACGAAGATGATTCATATATACCAAGTTATTAAAACTTAACCCCTTAAATTTAAAGGCGTTAAATACTTCCGTTAACTATTTAAACGATTAAATAAATGCCTACTTAAGCACGTAGAATGAAGCAAGTAGTTAAATAACTTAGTTTAATATAAAATTGAACGTCACAATATTTTCATCTAGATATTTTTGAAAAAGTCTTCAATAGTATCCGTGATTTCTATTAATACCAATTCTCTAAGTTCCCTGTTTAATAAAACCGAATCGCTATCGATTTAAGTTATATCCTATCTACAAAAAGCAACAAGTATAACGAGGATCCTCCACGTATAAGACTTTGCTACAATAACAAAGGTTTTCATATAGTCAGCACTATAACTTTACTTAAAACGTCGTATTATGATCTTAACCTTATATCTTTCGATTCAACCTTTAAGATCAGTCTTAAACTTACAAACTTCTCTTGCGATTAAAATATGACAGTTGATATCCCATCTAATATTTTGAAAGTCTTTAAGAGATAACAAACATCGTATATCATTATAGAAGGTTTTTTTTTCAGTGCTCAACATCTATGTCCTATAAAGCCTTCTTTATAATTAGCTTTTTCTCTTTTTTAATGGTTAAGAATATAAACTAACACATATCTTTATTAAAAACAACATCTGTTAGCAAACCTGCCGTCAGATTATTTGCTGTTTTTTGTGTTATTTGACGAATATTACTTTCTAGCCTGTAGTTTGCAGTTACCGTTATTATATTTTAATGCATATCAACTTCGACAGTCTGAATATCGTATTTCTTTATAATGAACTGAAGAGATTCCGTGATAATTGCTGTAAAGTCCGCTATGTTAAAAATGCTGACGATTTTTCTCATCATATTTACCGGCCGTTTTAGTAAAAAAACCTCAGAGATGAATTAGGGCTTCATAATATTAAAAGACTATTACAAATTTGTTTTCATCTTCTTCCTGTTAAATGAGTTTTTTAATCCTTTAATCCTTTTTCATAGGGTATATGAACGATAACGGCAAATCTATGAGTAAAGTCAAACTCAATATTAGGCTTTTAACTAATATATACTTTTACTTTATCGTAAAAACATTTCTAAGACGTGTTATATTTGATCCTACCAATGTTATTAACTGTTAAGTTATTCATATTAATAACAGGTTAAAATAGGTAAGGCTATATGTAATGTGGCACCTTTGCGGCAATGGTTTAGTTCCTTGTCTTTTCCAAAAATCACTTTATTAGAGTGTTCGGAAATGCCGTTCCTTTTAGGGGTATATAGAAAAGAAAAATGAAGTGTAAAAAGGGAATTGATAGAAATCTTCGTAACTCAAAAGCTCATAACTTAGTTACATTAGTTGAAAATCAAGTAGTTTATAATATATCTAATACGTTCATTTATTTCGTTCAATATACGAGAAATGGATTTTAATCTTTTACCAAATCACATAATAATAATATTACAAATTTTATAAACGTACTTAACTTCTATAACTATCAAGTTAGGACGTTCGTCTTTAAGTTTAGCAATTATTATCAGAAAGCCGCTAAGGGTCCATATAATCCCTCCTGTCCCTAGAGTACGGTATTAGAAGCTTGGTCTCCATCCACTACTCTTAAAAAGCTAAGAATAAACAAAAATAAAGTCGAACGCTCCACTTCCCAATTGTTTTAAAATCAGTTCAACAATTAAAGTAATTTCTTTATTAACTTTGGACTAATGTAACCAAACCTGATATACTAAAGGAAAGTATTGAAGAACTTGATGGGAATTGTAACGAGAAAATTCTAATAGAATGATTACTTAACTTAAATCATTTTTTATTACAAATTATGGTATCAACTGCTTTCTCGGTCGGTAAATTGATTGATAATAAGATTTTAACTCCAATACCCAAGTTTAAGCTTTCATATACTTATCAGATTTGAAATATACCTCAGCAATAAAAATAATTTTGGAGAGTAAGTGTATTATGACTATAAACTTTTTAAAACTTAACGAATATTTAAAGTATTCTTTTACCAATAGGCTAAACAACACTACCCCTTTTTCTTAATCCGGATTAGTATTAGCTTTGTATCTCTATATATAAAAATCATTTCTCGTCCTTGTAAATATGGTGAAATAAGCCTAAATCAGCTCTAATGATGTTTCGAAACCGAAGTTTATCAATTGAAAAATAATGTTATAATGTTGAAAAAAGAAAAAGAAAATTAAAACTTAACGTTAAGTTTTAATAACTTAATATTGAAGGTGGGGCCTAAATTATAGGACTACCCACTTCTGTTACGGCCTTGGATTGGTTGTTTCAGCAGATTAATGGGAAAAGTGAAGCCCTTAACGTTGAAAGTAGAGATTTTAACGTTCAAAATAAAGACTTTAACGTTAAAAATAGATATCTTAAAACGGGTATCCCTGCGTAAAATATAGTCTTCAATTGGCTAAAATTCTTCAGTACAGGGTCTTACGAAATAAACTATTCAAATTCAATATATGATTATGAAATTAATAGTGTTAGCTCTATAAAATTATAATGTTACAAGTTACAAAGGTCTTTTACTTTACCGTTGTCAACTATATCATCTTTGACCTTACATCAACTTTCTTGGAATGTGCAAAGGTCACCTTGTTAAGGAGGGTAGGGTCCTACACTTTAAACCCTAACAGTGCCCACTTTCAGGGGAAAAAATCAGGTACAGCCGCTCTTAACACCATCACTTCACATGCATTTTATTCCAATACAACAGCATTAATCGGCTCTATAACCACTTGAATATTTTTCGGCGACCCCTTTTTGGCTATGAAGATCGTCGTCGATCCGGTGCATCGTCCGTGTAGCGGTATATTCAGAGAACAGCCCTTTCAACTAACGATTCCATTCCTTATTACTTATGCCAATGTGGCCCTTTAGACTTGAATATACTCTGCAATTACATTGAAAGTTTGATTTCTTTTGCGCTTTAAGGTATTAAAAAGAGACTTTATAAGCGTTCGCATTTGACAGCTCAATTCATTTTTTATTTATTTATTTATTCATCTTTGAGTCGTCGCCACCTCCACCGGTACTCTGCCCGCTCAACGGGACCTTTAGACATCAATATGCACTGCAATTTCAATAAAAGTTTGATTTATTTTACGTCTTAAAGTCTGGAAGAAAGACCTTCATTATAGGCGTTTGCTCTTGACAGCTCTATTTATTTATTTATTCATTTTACTTCAAGTTGTCGCCACTTATACCGGCGCTCTGCACGCATAGAGGAGCCTTCGATTATTCGTTTAATACCTCTGGCTGGTTAGGAAATACTTTTGATGGCATACCACCCGCTTAATAGTGTATCCCTTTTACGATTTTTCACTCTTTATAGGTTTGCTGTTGGTAGTAAAAAGGTAGTTTGGACTGTAAAGTTTATCTTTTTTCCGAGTTATAAAACATGTCTCCCTTATCATCACGGGCTTTTAACAAAGATATATGTGTTTTATACGCCCGTTAGTCTTTCAGGGATGTTGGATTCTCGATATTTGTAGTCATCGAACGGGGATCAAAATGGCCGTATAATATGACACGGCCATGGTTACAGTTTTCACACCTGTTAATACGGGTTTCTAAACTGTGGTGTACTTTAAGGCCTCGATTGGAAGGCTAGTTTAAAGTAAGGTTTCCCGTTCAAGGTTTTACTGTTGGAACAGTATTGCAATGATATTGCATGCAGTGCAGTAGGTCAACTTTACTTGCAGTAAAGTTGACCGTACTGCAAGTATATTGCTTTGTACGGACTTACCGCATTGGGTGTAAATCGAATGCAGTATCCTGAACTTCACTCTAGGGTACGGGCCAGGCACTTGGTCATACAATTTACAGTGCAGACCGGCTAGCGGTCTGCGAAACCTAGAACAATACATCCACCATTTGACTACTGCAATACTACTGTTACTTCAAAGACCAATCGAATCGACAACGTTGCAACGTCTAAGGCCTATCAACACTGATTAGTGTTTATTAGGTTAAGCACAGATTAGCTAAGTAAAAGAAAAAGCTACTTTCCGGTTACGCTTTGTAATTGTGTAAAGTAGAGGGAAGATTTTTGCGAAAGATCCTAAGGTTACATCTTCTGTTTACAGGTGACTAAAAGAAATAATTTTAAGTACGTCTGCTATTTATAGGTATTTGGAAGTGGAAACGGTATTATTATCATCTAAAATACTAAAAAACCTTTACTAGACTAGTTTTAAAGAAAAAGCGTTAAGATTGACCGCTTAAAAGTCTCTAAGTAGGCAATTTGGCAAACAGCTAAGTAAGTACTATTGCGGGTGCTATTACTGTAGAAAAGCGACTAAGTCCTTGCGCTAAATAACAAATAACCTTTACCACTAATAACGATTTTCGTCTTTACCCTTTACACCAATTTTTTGCCTATACTCTTTTTTTAAAAAAAACCTTTTTACGTTACGTTAATCGTTAAGTTCACTTCCCTAAGCGAAATTACCAAGTTGCACCAAGAAAGCCACATCGCACGACTTCATGCTAAAACGCTAAGTCTCTACGCCTTTAGATCATTAAGTTTACTACCACTAAGCCCTACACCAACCAGATTGTTAAAGTTGCTTTAGAGTACGCAGTACTCGACATTATCGACGACTTTATTAGGAAGGAGGCAATTAAGGCCCTTGGAACCACCCTTATCAAACACTTCGATTACGACCACTGGATTAAGGAAGTTGACAGAAACGCTACCCTCGAGTATCTTACTAATTACGTCGGCCACTTTATCCTTGACGTCTCCCATAACAATCAAGACAAGAATATTAAAGCCTTTTATAACTATGTGGAGTTTTTTGGGGACTAGAGCTTAGATATGTGGGAAAATATTGAAAATTCGGTTAAAGTTAAGTTAAGGGTTGACTTACATCAACGAAGGATTTTACTACCTTGAAAGGTCGGTAAAGAAGGTAAATTTTCCGACATATTTAACGAGTGCGTAACGGATGAAAACCCTAATGGACCTTAGCTAAGAGTAAAGAAGTTGTTGGTAATAGTAACCTATAACGACTATATACATGCTTGTAAAGACCTACTTAAGATGAATCGGTGGATTTACACCCCTTAAGCCCTTAAATCCACTAATCCATTGAGTAGGAGCCTCGCAGAACCCCTTAACACTAAGAGTATTATCGCCAACCTTTCTACGGCGGATAGCACCAGGCCCATTTCCCCTAAGCTTCTTAATACGTTTAGTTTTAACAGCTAAATCAAAGAAGGATCGGATTTACACGTAAGACGACTGTAGGTACGACCAATAGCCTTTTCCATTTAAATTCGGCTTAAGGTAATTATCTTGCCTACTAGTACCAATAATAACCTTAGTCTTTTTCTCGGCCAAGTAAAAAAGATCCTTATGTCCAGTGTATTATATTTTCCTCTTAGCGCTTTTTATAAAGGATATGGACTGTACGGCAATCATTACGTTTGTTAAGATTTGGGGAGGTAAAGAGAAGTATGATGGTAAGATTTATAAACTCCTTGACGTTAAGTTACACCTATTTTTCAATATCTGTCGCCAGATAAAAGTTAAGTTACCAGGTTTTTACTCGCTGTTTCCCAGAATTCTTACCGGTTAAACAGAGGACTACTACCTCCGATACTTTACGAATTATACCTCTTTCCGCGAAATCTACGATGGTATAAAGGTTCATTTCGAATACGATATTAACTTCGCCTAATATTATATGGATTTGAATATTATTAAATAGTCCTATATATTAGACTATAAGGAAGAATCGGAAAGTAAGATAAACCTTTTGAATTCAATATTCGATAGGTTAATACTTTGCTAACAGGTAATGGAGAACGTGGGAGCTAGCGAAGGCACCTTGCGCTAGCTGGTTCGGCAAGTACTTACGGGCCATAAAAAGTTCGAATATACCCTGTAATACCCCAATGCCACTTGCGAAGGGTTTTTTTAGCCAATTGCGTTCCTCGTTTGCAACCGTAACTATTCGAGTCTTCGTCTCGACTAGTATGAACCTATAAGCTTTGGAATTCAGTAACGAAGAAGATCCTTTCAATTCTTATTACATTAATCGACGGTAAGGACGACCCGGTAAATACGGTGAATAAAGAGTCCGAACCTATACTTAAAGAGGAGGTTATTTACCCTTTTTAAGATATTTAAATCGGTTAAGAAATTTTAACTAAAACGTTAAGAAATATTGGATCTGCAGCAAATAGGGTTATTGTTTAACACGTTATACTGTCGTCGAGCATAACTTAAAACAAGTGATGTATTATACGTAATACCCTTTTGTTTTAGAATGGAACTGCATGGAACATTTCACGTAGTTTAAAGGAAGTAAAGTTAAGGAGGAGGAAAACAAGCCCAAGGTTATTAGCTGGTACGAAGATACTGGTATTAACACTAGTACTAACCCGGAAGCTATGTAATAACTAGCCAACTATTCATTTTTATACCGCCTTACAGGTAAATACCCCTACCGGCGTTATAACTATGAAAACCTTAGTTTTATAAACTTTTTCACCATTTAAAACCGGTATACGGGGCAAAGTTTTTTAGGGGATTATGCCGGATATTAGGGCAGCGCGGTATTTAATAGGAGTTTATTCGTATTATATTACGTTGTGGAAGGATATGGATACTGCTACGGAACTTGATTACACGGATTCTAGTAAGGCCAAAGTTTGCTTTGGCCTTGGAAAAAAGATATCTTTACTCGGATTGACGACAGTAAAGACTGTAATTAGCCCTATTGTTTTCCATATCGTGGAATCCCCTACCCCCTTCCTCCTTTGTTTTAAAGACATGTAAAACCTCAGCATTAATGTTAATGTTTAGACTAATGAGTGGATAATTATTAAGGACGATAAGAGGTTCCTACTTAGCTTTAAGTGAGGGTATTTTAGGTTTCATCTTTAAAGACCAGAGGTAATAGTGTTAAACCTGATGATGGGAAAATTTCGTTAACTATATCGTAAGTTCAATTACCTGGTAACTAATAAGCTTTATAAGATCTTAAAGGCAATTCGTTACTAAAATGTGGATTTGACAGCACGAAAGGCAGTTAAACGCCTTTTCTACAACTTCCAGATATATTTCGAGGCTCCTTTAAGGTTTAAATTTATGTTAAAAGAAGATTAAGACTTTAATCTGACATCTTCGTAAACTTGTTTTATTTAGACAGCAAGCTTATATTATACGTTATAAACTACGCCACGGCTCTTGACAACGTTAAGTTTCTTAAGGTTATTACGGTAAAGGAAATATAGGAATTATTACGTACTTTTTGAATTAATACGTACCTCAATTTATTAGATATGTTAGTTTACGATGCCGGCATTAATTTCATTGCGATAAAGTTTTAAATTAATGTAATGTTAATGGGGATTCAATGTAAATTGGTTTTTATAAAAGCTTGCTAGGTTATTGTTAAGGTTGAAAGGGCATACATACTCTTGCGAAGGGCTTACGATATCCTTATATTGAAAATTGGAAGCTTTACAAGTTAAAAGGCACGGTTTTCAATAGCGGTGAAAGTTTTTAACGATACTATTAGCCCTAACGGACTTATATCAACTTTGTTGGTATTGAAAGCTTATCCACGTATGATAGCTGAGTCGCCACCCTCGTTAAGTACCCAAAAACGTATTATGGCATATATTAAAGCACTGAAGTAATTAAGGTAGAAATCGGCACACCACCAGGTTAACGATGCCTTTAATACCAAAAAAAAAACTTTAATAACAGACGTTCTTTTACTCCCACTTTAAAGTAAAGTCCTTACATAACGTAAACTAGGCAAATAGAATAGGTTGTATAAGATTATAAGTATTACTAATTTAAATGTGGTGGTTAAAACTGTTAACAGCCTCGTGACTTTCCGAGTTATATAAGTTAAGCCGTATAAAAGACCTCTTAAGTCTGATGAAAATCTTAATGTCAACGACATTCAAGTCGAAAAAATTAACTAATATAACCCTCCCGAGCCGACTATTAACAAGCCGATAAAACGCCGACGACGTGAAAGACCACCTAAGAGAAGAATACATACTAAAGAGGAGGAAAATAGAGATTATAGGCCTGTTAGGGTATATACAACGGCGTAGTTGTTTTAAAATGAGAAGTCTGATAGAGAACTTACCTTTAAGTTATGCGCCGAGGGCATTATTAACATACTGGGTAAGTCTTTTAAGCAAAGTAGCCATATGGATATTAACGGTCTTTTATTACGAGAGGTTATATAATTTGAATTGTTAACGTAATTTCAAAAGTTATGATGCTAGTATCTTTAAATCGAGGACAATTTTCAAAGTCAAGGGTAAAACCACGGATCAACCGTACGAAAAGTTACGGCTAATCGCCTAAAGATATGGTAATAAAGGGAGACTACTAGATATTTACTTAATCGTCTATCATCCAAAAAATTAGCCAGCGTTTTATCGTTATTATTATTACTTTTTTGACTATTAGCGCAAATGGTTAGTTTATATTGAATAGCTGTAAAATTACGTAAGCGAATACGTAATCTACCACCGATCTTTAGCGGATTGTACTGTTGGAACTACCATAAAGACTAAGGTACAAGTTTCTGGCTGGTAAGATAATGTATTATATTAAGCCTTTATACGGATTAGTTAAAGCTAGCGTTTACTAGTTTTCAATGTACCAAGCATACTTTAGAAATAAGCTGGAAAAATAGACTTTAATATTTGACTCGTACCTATTAATTATAAAGTGTCAAGACTTTGAAATCGTAGGTATACAAACTAACGATACCCTTTTCCTTAGCGATATTTAATTTGTGGCGGCGGAATAACGTTTTATCGAAAAGTCGGGCCTTTGAAAGTATAAGCTAGTCGAAACGTTAGCTAGAGGCATATAACTTAACTTTAACAGGTCATCACTCCGTATACAAGGTGTTAAGACTGAAAGCAGCACTTAGATTAGCCTATGCTTAAAGGGGTAAGCTACGAGCCTGAAGATTATTGATAAGGCTAACGAGGTAAGGGTATAGAGATACCTGGAGCAAAGAGTACGTGCGGCTTATATCGCCACATTATGTTAATCGGAAACATCGTACACCCTTTTTATTGCGGTATAAGTATAGGACCCGTAAGACGAAGACTTTGACAAGTTCAATAAGTGCATTTAGTGGTAAATGTACTATGTGAAAAGAGGAATTAAAATAGTCTTTGTAGATTTGACGAAGACGAAGCTAATGAATTTTGCGAACGGGTTATTTTCTAATAATACTAATTTCATATCGTAAATCGACTTTTTAATAATGTTAGTTAACAAGTATAAATTTAAAGGGCAGTTTACGATTACCGGGAACCTTATATATTAGATATATGTTTAGTATAAGGGTGTAACTCAGGGCGTGTTGGCCTTTAAAGTCTACGGTTTGATGGCATGTTTTAATATCAGTATGGTAATGGACAGCAAATCAAGGATTATCACGAAACAACTGGGTTTATTACTGATACCTGTAGTGGTGAATACCGATTACCAGAGCCTTCACGAATGCCTATTAAAACTAGGCACAACTGATAAAAAACGTTTAATATTAAACATAATGGCGTTAAAAGAGGTATACGAAGCTCGGGAGATCGATAAGTTCCGGTGGATTAACGGTAAAGATAACTCTACCGATGCTATGACTAAGGCTACTCCTAGAAGCGCCTTAGAAAGATTTGTGGATAGCAATACGCTAACTATACGAATCGAGAGATACGTGGATCGCTTAACAAGTAACATAAAGGATTGCCCTGGCAAACCGGAAGACCGTCAGGGTAATAGTAGGGATGGCAGTAGCTTAAATTACTGGAAAAGGGTACGTAAGTAGTGACGTACTTGGTTTGCGTAGGTTTGTGGCGAAGGATCTGTGTATGGGATTTGAAGAATAGAGGCCTTGGAAAGGTGAAGTAAAAGGGCTACAAAGGGCCGTAATTAAGGTTGTTTTTAGTATAGATTGATTGAGATGATAGGGGTCTGGCTTGTGAATTAAAAAGGGATTTTAGAGGATGCCACTAATTGATGGCAAGCTATGCTAGCGTGCAGGCACAAACCAAAAGCCGCCAGTATTTAAACAGTATTTCAATGGTATTGCATGCAATGCAGTAGGTCAACTTTACTTGCAGTAAAGTTGACGGTATTGCAAGTTTATTGCTTTATATGGACTTATCGCATTGAATGTAAGTCGAGTGTAATATATTGCACTTCACTCTAGGGCACGGGCCAAGTACTTGGCCATACAATTTACAGTGCGGACCGGCTAGCGGTCTGCAAAACCTAGAACAATACATCCACCATCTGACTACTGCAATATTACTGTTACTTCGAAGACCAATCGAATTGACAACGTTGCAACGTCTAAGGCCTACCAACATTTACATAATATTTTATTCTATGGGTAAAGGCTATTTTCCCCATATTACAGATATAAAGTTGAAAACTAATATCTTATACACCTAGTAGTAGGTATACTCTTTCGGCGTAACCACCTGGAAAAATCTTTTACAAATGTGATCCGTATGCATTAGGCGAAAAGTTTCCTTAGGAAACGGTAGCCTATATAATTAATATAAGGCCCCTTCAGCAGGCATTCAATAGTACATATAGTGCAAGGTTCGGAAATTGGCTACAGGTGTAAAGAATATGTCTTTCAGTTAATATACATGGGGTATAAGGAATAGGGTGGTCTGTTTGACAAGGTTCAAGAGCATAACATAGAAACAGGGAACTGAATAGGGTGGTATTTGTGTGTATAAGGTGAGGACTTCATGTTACAAGCCTTCATGCCGGTGTATGTATGTATTTTCACATTAGCAAGTGTCATACTGTACTAGCTATATAGTAAGTACTTCCCGGCGATAGTATATATAAAAAAAACTACAATAATTTCCGCTTTTTCTTCCTTACTGATACATTTATCAGAATCAAAAGGCTGTGAATTTGTGTTTGATACCTAATAAGCCTGTGCCTAGTAGCTCCTATAAAAGCCTGCAGGCGGTTTTTTTTTAATTGAACAATACGATTGATACGGTTAACAGGTAGCTTGTTTATGATTTTCTTTACACAATGGAATGGAACGTTTTTTTTTTTTCTCTTTAAAGCCGGTTTTCGTTTGAGAACTCCGATTGTAATTTACGTAGTAACAAAAGAACAGCTTTTTTGATTCACTTCTTAGGGGGATAATACAAACGAAAAATTCGGGCTTAATATAGGTAAAAAATCGTAAGGAACACTGAAATTCTTCTACTTAACGGCTTTAATATATCAAGCTTCTTTTAGTGATTTTAAAAGCTACCCTAAAGAGAGCTGAGGCTGAATAGTATAAGGGGTGTAGGAAACAAAGTTTTTCAAAACTTCTTTAACAATAGATCGGTTTAATGCCTTAATATATGCCAATCAACTTTAATAAGGCCTTATACGTATCTTAAAAATCCATGATAACTGATAAAATATTTAAAGTAATAAAAGAAGGTGATTGTCATATAAGCCCGAATTCTTATACATATAGTTTTAAAAGTTTTTATGAGACAGGAGTTGTTAAACGTAAATAAGTAATTGTAGTTTATTTTCGTAAGGACGGTATTTATTTTTATATTGAGGATATACTCTAATATATTAAAACAGTCATTACGAATAGCACAACCTATCATTACTGTTAGCTATAACTTTATGTTTGTACAGGTTACATTTTCAAAGTATTTGAGTAATTTCAACTTGAAATTTTTAAATAACCTCCTTTTCTTAACGTTAAAGACTGGTTTTTTAATACTTCTTTTTTCCCTTTACTGATGTAACTGTGCCCGTCGAGTTAAGTGATTCCGGTTTCTTTAGTCCTTTTATCTTTTACTTCATCTTCGCTAACAGTCTTTCGTATAAATCGATAGCTAACATAAGTCTTTATAGCTTAAAAAGGTCGAAAGAACTGTTAACTTTAGCCCTAAACTCTGCCTCCTCATATGTAAGATTATTAGCGTTAATAGCATGAACTTCTTGTTTAGCTTTAGTCCTACGGGCATTACGAGCTTCCTTCCTTCTTTTTATCAGTAGATATTTAGGGTTCAAAGCCTTTGAAGTTATGGGAGTAGCTTTAGAGCGTAGGAATCGAAGTAATAGAGATTAAGCCGAATTAAAAGAACCTATAGATCTTAAAGAACCAGAAGCAATAACTGTCCTCTAAGATGGAGGACCATTATCACTAGTGCTGCCTTAAGACAACTTTAGTAGTAGAAACAAGCCACATTCTGGGGATGCTAATGGGGTATCTTCAAAGGTATTGAAAGATTCAGAAAAAGTAGATATTTTCATCTGTGCCGAAGGAGGTGTATTTGATCTCTATTTTATAACATAAAACAGTAAGATTTAATCGTATTAGTCACATATTGAAGGTACTATATAAGACTATATTATGTAATCTTGATGATTCGAGTATTTCACAATCTACGTAAAAGACTTAATATATAATCAAGTGTATCCTTGTAGAGATCTCGATTAAAGATCAAGACTCTGTACTTGTCAATACTAATGAATACTAGTAAATACTAGTTCCTTCGTGCTATTAAGTTTGAGCTCAGGTAGCATCTCCATGCTAATACTATTTACTAGACAATACTAGTACTTATACTAGTAAATACTAGTACCTCTTGGAAATATTTAAATCTCCAGTAAATTCCTCATCCTTAGTGTTGAAACTGATCTAGTTCTTGAATTTGTACCAAGTACCGACTAGCCCTGATGTTGAGTATGCTGAGTAACTGTACCCGTTTTTTTTTTCCAACAAAAACATTAAATCATAATGTTGAAATTCCAACTATTTTTAAAATATAATAAAACCACTCCCATTACATTGAGTTAACTAATTGAAAACGTTATGTTTGGCAACGTTAAAATTACAGTCATATACGTTCGAACCGCTTTATATAGTTAATTCTTTTAATCAGAAGTTGTTTACGAGCTGGTTTACCGAAATTTTACTTGGATAGTTTTCAATTTTGTAATTATATCTTTTTAAATCCTTACAAAAGTTGGCTCTTTGTTATTCCCGTGGTTTGGCTCGATTGATAGTTTCTATTTGGTTCGTATACGTAGGCATGAGATTCTTTTATTCCAAAACAAGTTAAAAATTAGCAGGTTATAGAATAAAAACTATATTACTTTATCAAACATAAGTTATGAATGATATATACATCGTGAACTATATTGAACAGTAAAAAGTTTATTGACTAATGAAGTTTAAGTTATGAGTAATTGAAAAATATTCTATTCCTCGTCCTATAACATATTTTCAACTTTGAAAAACATTACTTTTAAAATCTGAATGTGTTCGGAAATTATTCAATAGGCGTATTAGCGCAACGTAATGAAAGGTTTGTCGGCGTTTTATTTTTGAATCTGTTTTCAAATATCAATAATGATTAAGTCTATGAATCGTTGTCCGCCTTATGTGGTAACTGACAGATAGTTGGTATAAAGAATTTCGACAGCCTTTTTTTTATACAGAAGGAAAACGTTTCAATACACGGTATCATAAGAACGATAGATAGTGTATAGTTGTTGGTAATAATAGAGTTCGTAATTGTAAAGATTACTCTTAACATCGATTTTCCATATATAGAGGTTCATACAGCTTTTCAACTTTTTAATTTCGTTGAAGGATTTAGTATTATCGTTAGATATCATAAGAAGTTGCTGCGCGTAAATTGAAATACACTTGAGGTAAAGTGAAACCTAATATGGTATTACGATTTAACGAGGTCAATCAACGGGAATCAATATTAATTTAAATGTAACAGGTTGATATAACTGGATGTGGAGCGGTTTAAAACCATAATACTATCTTGAAATCAAAAGAAGCAAGAGAGTAGGGGTATGGAACAATCAGCTACATATCTGGGCCATTTAATAAATATAAGTGATGCGGACCAGTTCTAAAGCTACAAAACCCAATACAAGCCTGTGGTATCTTGTGTAAAAACTCATACGGCAAGGCAAAAACAGTGCCGTTTCTCCTCGGTCAAAATATTTTAAAAGGGTATATAATGAATGAAATTGCGCGGTAGAGAGGATTTCGGATTCCCTTCTTTAGATCAATATGAAAACATCATTATTTCGTTTCTCAAAATCATGGTTTGCATTCACTTTGAATTTCTATAACGTTCAATTTACAAATTGAGATATAATATGAAGTTATTGAATATAAAGTGAGCGTAATATGATTAAAAGTTCATTAGCTTTTCAGTTTTTTGTTTCATTTTGGTAATATTGTACATAATTGAATAGACGAAGTCATAGCCACTAATAATAAAGGAATATTTGAAACGGAGTCATCTTTATAGGTAAGAGAGAACAAACTTCTAATCATCATTGAAGAATAATCATAAAATAGCATGAAGTTCTTCTCGTTGATCGGAAATTAATTGAGCTTCGTTATAAAAAGTTTTCGATGTTGATTTATAGGTTTTGAGTTTACTCTAATTAGGTAGCTCCTAGATTGTCAAAGTTCTTGTTTTATAAAAGCTTATTATAAAGGCGGTATTCTGAAGCTAAGAAATAATAGAAGTGTTTTAATCAGTTAAAAGGCGACAGCGGAACTAATGTGGTGAATTATAATTTGATAATATGGATTAAAACAACGAAAAAGATCAAATAAAAGTGCGAGGAATTTATTTCGTCAGGAATAGGATGCAGCATAGGAGGTCTAGAGCTGTTATTTGTGTGATGAAAAGTAATAAGGGCATACAGAACGAGTAGCGAGTTTATTGTACTATTTCAACTACATATAAGCTTCTGAATATCATTAAACCATACAAATAACCGTGAAATTGTAACAGGTTTCTAATTGTAATTATCTGCATATTTTTTTTTTGGAAATAATATGATGTTTGGAAATATTAAAGTAATATTCATGAGATTCAAAAACTGATTCATGTACTATTTTTATTGATGAAATTAACAATAAGATTTTGAAATCCCAAAAACAAATCCTGATAGTGAGTATTAAATCAAATCAAACTACTAATCAAGGTTTATTTGCTGGTAATGTTATAAGCTGGTTCCAGGAACCCATTCCAATTAATAAATAATTGTATTATCATATAAGATATTTTCATTGATTCTTTGGTTAATTTCATTGTTTTTGTTGTTGTAAAAATTACATGCGGCTATATCAATTCTTTCTTCAAAGCCATATGAACTTTAACATTATTTACGGTTTCCACTTAGTTTGTACTAAAGCGTTTACTCCCGTACTTTCTAATTTTCATTGTTTTTAATCTTTTAATGGTATATAATACTGAATGTCTACGTTCAGACTCCATTAACTTTAAGTCACTCATTTTTCTATGAATTCTAAAGCCTTAGTTAAATCAATAACAATAACAGAATAAACTACATCTAATTTCAAGATATAAACAGATTGAGACCCAATTTTCCGCCTGAACGTTACTACCGAAATATTAATCCAGATGGTAATTACGTGTTCAATAACGAAAATGCATTGCAATTATAATACGAATCGCAGTGAAATCCAAATTTTTCAAATTTAAAGCCACGGAATCTACTATATATAAAACTCTGGCTAACACTATTTCCATTAAAAAACTCCTTCAATATTATCTAAAGATCACGCCAAAAACAATAAAGTAACCAGAAAATGGTTAAATCAAATTATCAAACCTGGTACAAGTATAATCAATTATATTGTATCCCTTAACCGAAAACCGGACGCTCTTTACTCCTCAAAAAGAATACTTCAATCACTATATTATTTCAACGGGTGGTCAAACCTGATAAAGAATATTTGTCGCAAACACCTTACAATTGAAATAAAATCAATACTATGAGTATAAAATGATACGGTATTAAATGAAAGACTATCAATAGCACTCCAAATTTCCCGAACTTAATGACCCCGGAATTCTCCAAAGCATTAACAATTCGAACAGAAATACAAATAGGAACATTTCAAACTAAGGTAACCAAAACATAAGCCGTAGTAACCGAACACAAATTTAAATGATTATCGAAAAAACCAAAACAATTTGAACTTAAGCGAATATCTACACTAAAAGCATAATATAATTTTCAACAAGAATTTCATGTACAACGAGACAATTGAAACGCATGGGACCCTTGGGGGCCATATAATTCTGAACAAAGGTAATAACGAAAAATATACAGCGTTATAAAGCGTCTCGAAAAATGAAAACGTAAACAACAACTAAAAAAAAGACTATTATATAAACTGGTAAACGATAAATGCAGAAAATGAAATTCTGATGCGTAGGTATTCGATTAACAAAAAACGTATTACCCTTACAAGATTCAACCTATAAGATATAAATATAATAAATTTCAAAATTAATTTCCAATGAAGTTTTTAATAGGTACCTAGTTCACAGTGTTTTTTTAATAATGATAACATTAATTCATTATCTTTAGGTAGAAAAAGTACTTAATTGATACCTTAGAAATCATCAATCTTAACAAATAATTACTAGATATAAAAAGCTCAATGAAAGCTTTATGTAACCAACGAAATATAACTTACAATTAAATATATACAAATTAGTACTTCTTGATTCATAATTATCGTAATTAAGAACAATACCTTTTAGTGTATTTTATATTGAACCAGAGATTTATAAGACTTCGTATATAAGTTAACACGTAAAACGGTTTCAAGGATTTTTTTTTTTTTTTTGAGAAAAACATATAGCAATTACGAATCGAATGATTTTCAAGGCATGTACGAGCAAACCCTAATGTAAAACAATAAGCTTGTAAAATATGAACAGTGTAAACACAATCCCTTGAATCTTATGAAAGTTAATATTTACCTCAATTATAATAAAAAATAATTTTCCTAATATTCAACAAAAACTTCAAACGAACTCATATTATTACCAAAGTATATGTGATGCAATCACCCATACACATCGGTAATAACGCAATTTTTCGTTTATAATCAAAAATTATAACTTTATTAAAAGTAAGTCTATTGGTAGGCCTTAGACTTTGCAACGTTATCGATTCGATTGGTCTTCGAAGTAACAGTAGTATTGCGTGGTCAGATGGTGGATGTATTGTTCTAGGTTTGGCAGACCGCTAGCTGGTCTGCACTGTAATTTGTATGGCCAATTGCTTGGCCCGTGCCCTAGAGTGAAGTGCAGCGTACTGCACTCGACTTACACTCAATGCAGTAAGTCTGCACAAAGCAATACACTCAACTTGAAGTACAGTCAACTTTAATAACAGTAAAGTTGAACTACTGAACTGCATGTAATACTATTCCAACAAAGCTATTAAAATCTTCTTAAAAATTTATAATGAAACATTTATCTAGGAGTTTTTATCCTCCTAAAATTTCATCATAAATTTTATTTTGAAAGAACTATATAAAACTCTAATGACATATAATCACAAATGATTACGGATTAGGTAACAAATTTAGTAAATTTAACAATAATATAAAGGTTTTACTTAAAATACATATATTATTGCGTCAATAAAATAAACTGGATATAATATATCATCGAATATTATTATCAGGCTCTGATATCATTTCGAGACGGATTTTACTGCTTTTGAATTAATTTTCCCGATATGAAAAAGGAAGTGTAGGAATTGTAGTTTTTGCAGTATAGTAGTTCAAGTTTACTTTTAGAAAAGTCAACTATATTAACTGCAAGTTTAGTTGAGTGTATTGGTTTGTGTGGGCTTACTTTATTGGGTGTAAGTCGAGTACAGTAGGCCACACTTCAAACTGAGGCATGGGCCAAGAAATTGGCAATACAAATTACTATACAGACCGGCTCGCGGTTTGCCCAACCTAAAATAATACATCTATCAACTGACTACTATAATACTACTATTACTTCGACCAATCGAATAGAAAACGTTATAACGTCTAAAGCCCTACTAATACTAATCGGTCTCTATTTAGTTAAGCATAGATTGGCTCAGTAAAAGAAAAAGTTAGTTTCCGGTTGTTACATTTTACGTTATCGCTAGGGTCAAGGAAAAACTTTTACGAAGGGCCTCTATGAATTGCGGCGGTTTTTACAGTAATAAGGAAAAAAAACCTTTAGATTTTAGCGGTTTTTACGGCAGCTTAAAGGTAACGACGGAATCGTTATTGAAAACACTAAGATATTTATACAAATATTTCTTAAAGAAGTTAAGTTTAACTGTTAGAAATCTCAAAGTTCGGTAAGTTGGCAAACGGCTAAGTTAATACTACTACGGGTGCTATGATTACAAGAAAAACGACTAAGTTCCACGGCTGAAAAACAAACAACCTTCGACATTTATTACTAATGACGATCTTCGCCCCTACTATTTACATCAAAAATTCGTTCCTACTTTACTCCATTTTATTTTTTCCACACTATTTCAATCGTTAAGATCGTTAATCCAAGCGAAAACACCAAGTCGCGTTAAGAAAACCACGTTCCGCAACCCTACGCCAAGTTACTAAGTTGCTAAGTTACTAAGTTTTTACGCGACTGCATGCCAAAATACCAAGTTCTCATACCTAAAAATCACCAAGTACTTTACTCCACGCGTTTGAATAATATATATAAGTAAAAATAAAAAAAAGCATTTAATTAAAAACGAATCAAGGCAGTTAAAGTCCTCTAACCCTACTTTATCCAAAATTTTAACGAAGAATTATTAGGGTATAATATCGACAAAAAGTTAACGAAAAAGCATTCAACCAACTTAATTAGCTTTTACATCATCAACAATGATAAAAGTAAAGATTTTGACCGCAATAGTAATACTTTGTATAAGTCCCGCGACTTTTGTAAAGATTAGAAAATTAACATATGAAAAAAAGTTTAAAAAGGTGTTAAAGTTAAATTAAAGTAAAAACTTAAAAGACGAGGGATTTACGTATCAAAAAAGAGCTTCAACAAGTTAACAAAAGCTTCCTTCGACTTAGCTTAGCTTGAGGAATGTTTTTAAGACCTACTCTATGAGGGAAAGGGTATTAAAAAACCTTAACGTCTTTACACAATATTCAAGAAACCACCTTTTTATCCTTAATCAAGTTAAAAAATTTTATACGCTGATGATAACGAACTTGTTCACCTGTTTAATAATCCAACACCTTTACATAACAGTGAGGAGTACGCTCTTAATGGCGGAAGTGCATGTGAAAGGGAAGCTGCTTCTGTTGCCAAAGGAATTGACGCCGGCACCTTATACCAATTATTTAAGCAAAATCATCAAGTATTTAACAATCTTTAGGTCCCCCTAATTTTTAACAATTTAATTAAAATCATTAAACCTCCTGAAAACCTTTTTCCAATAGGTTTACCTATATGCGAAAACCCATTACAGATCCTACGATAAAAGTTTACCATTTGGTTTAGGCGACTGACAATTATAATTAACACCAAGCCTTGAAAACTGAAAAACTTAAATTACTAGAAAACACCAAGAAAAACTGGGATAATTAATGTAACATGCCACTAAGAACTGTTAAATAATTAATATCAATTTCTAACTCCTTACAGATTTCGTCAAAATCTAAAACGATACTGCAAAGTATTACTAAGAACCTTATACCTTTATCGATAAAAATACAATACCTCTTTTAAATATCTATAAGTTAATAAAGGTTCCACCCTTGAAGTTTCATTGACCATTTCCCGGAATTTTTATAACGCACGCTAGGGATTACTTCCTTACCTTTTTAATGCAAGTAAATATTTCTCGCCAAGTTTATAATGATATAAAGAGTCACTTCGAGTAAGAAGTCCACTTCGCCCAATATCATGTAAACTCGACCATTACTCGGTAAATTATAATGATGGAGGGGGGAAAAAGAGGAGGAAATATTAATAGATATACTTAACCAGATGTTTAATAAGCTGATATTGTACCAGTAAGTAATAGATAAGATCTATTTTATCGAATCCATACTTAGCGAATAGGTATAGGCAGTAGTCACGGGCGTTAATGGGTTTAATTACACTTGATAACGCCTATATACTATTTGCGAAGGTTTTTTAAACTAATTTCATTCCCCTTTTCTTACTAAAATAACGCGTATACCAAACTCGTTTAATATAAAAGTTTAAGCTAGCAACTGTTTTCACGTTGATGAAGAAGATTTTACGGTAATTAATTACGTCAACCACAAATACAACTACGAGTGTCCTTAATACCTGAAGTCTAACCGATTAATTACAGACTAAATTCAACACCCACGATAACTCTAATAGGGTTGAAACTTAGTGAGAATTGTGAACCGTAAGTACTATCGACAAAATAGTGGTAAAAGATACTAAATATATTGTAAATTTGGTTATTAATTAACTCGGTACCCTCTTATCAAGCGAAACAATAAAAAGGTAAGACACTATATTTAGTATCTTATTACTTTAAATAGGACCATTTAAACTAAATCGTGAGCTTTGAAGGCGATATGCTAATTAACTTCGATAATGTCCCTAAACAAATCGAATAGAATAATGATACTGCTTTTACCGCGGTTTAGTAACTAGCCCACTACGTAATTTTATACTGGTTTGGTAGTAAAAACCTAAATGTTGACCTTGATGAAGCCACTATCTCTTTATATACCCTTAACCTTTGTAATAGTTATTCGGATTACACGTTTTGAGATATTAAACTAAATATATAAGTAATAAGGTACATCATAGGAGGCTATTCATAATACATGACAATACGGAAAAAAAGCCTTATAACTTCTAAAATTAATCGTTAAAATGCTAATAAGGCCAAAGTTGGCTTTACACTAAGCTCACAACCATCTTCATTTGGAATAACGGTAATTTAAACTATTGTAAAAACAATTATATTTCATATTCTTAAGTCCCCTACTTTTGTTCATTTTTAATCAAAGGATTTAAAGACCCTTAACGTTAAAGTCGTCGTTAACGAAAACAAGCTGGTTAAAAGGAATAATGGTTTTACATCGATTTTAATCAGGGGAACTTATAGTTTTATCTTTAAGTTATTGAAATAGTGTTGTTGAACCTGTTGGAGTCGAAGATACGTTAATTATACCGGAGCTATAATATTCCAGCTGTTAATAAGTTACATAAACTTTTGACGTACGTAGGGGATAAATATATAAAATACATTACCCTCAAAGTAATCACAAAGCTTAGTGATTACTGCTTAACATATACCTCAGCCGTTGAAATATTTCAATTTACATTGAAGGATAATAAGGGTTGTAACTACAAGATTTTTGTTGATGTATTTTACTTGAATAACAAGCTTATTTTTTATGTTGTTAACCTTACAACCTTTATTTACGAAGAAAAGTTTCTAAAGTCCGTTTTGGTAAAGGCTGAATGGGAAATATTAAGGATGTTGTAAATTAACTCGCACCTGGGTCCACTGAACGTCATAGTTTACGATACCGGTACCGATTTTACGACGGCGGAATTTTAGGAAAATACTATAATAATAGGTATTGAATACAAACAGGTGACTGTGAAAGCTTACTAAAGCATTGTGAAGGTTAAAATAGCATACTATTTACTTCGCCGAATGTATAATATTTTTATACTCAAAATTAAGAACTTTATAGGTCTAAAAATATACCTTTAAATAGCAGTAAAGAGCTTAAACGATATTATGGTCCCTAGCGGCCTAGTAAAAAAGCTACTAGTTTTTAAAGGGGACCCACACCTAACGAGTGACTCTTCGCCATTAACAAATACCCAAAAGCATATTATAGTATATGGCAAAGTTTTAAGAGAACTGCGAAAGAAATAGATACACCTTCAGGTTAATAATACCATTAATACCAGGAACAGCCCTATAAAAATATACGTACTTAATTTACCGTTATAAATTAAAGTCCACGTATAACGAAAGCATGGGAAAAAATGGGCTCCTATAAAATATTAAATATCGTAAACTTTAAAGTAGTCATTAAAATTACTAACAGTCTTATGTCTTTTCGAATCATAAAGATCCATCCTTATATCAGGGTTATTAACAATAAAGACCTTTAAGCTAAACGACTGAGTTAATATCAACCTCCTCCACTTGTTATCAACAATCCGGAAAAACGGTAGCGGCGCAAACGAACCTTAAAGAAAAGGAACGTTAATGAGAAGGAATATACACTATATCATATTTAGGATACTATTTTTATGAACAAAAAAGAAAGGGATAACAAAAACCTTGCATTAAATATCCGAGTACAAAGAATTATTAAAACCTCCGGTAAGACTTTTCAGGAAAGCGATGAGGTCAAGATGAACGACTTACTGACTCAAGAAGTTATACAATTTATGCCGAAGGCTGATTTCAACCTCCAAAACCCGAACATCACGATCTATAAATCGAGTATTATCCACGGGGTTAAAAGAAAAACCAAAGAGCAGCCGTACGAAAAGTTACGTTTAATCGTTCAAGGATATGGCAATGAAGGTAAAGACAGAATCTTTACGCAATCGCCAACAATTTTAAAGATCAGCTTACGCTTAATGGTCTCTTAAACAATAAGTGTGTTAATCAAGACTAAATTCAAGTTTATGCTTAATAGCTGGAATATAACGTAGGTTTATACGTAATTAACAACGTATTTACAGCGGATCGTATTACTCAAGTTACTACGGGAACTATATATTATTTTCCCTTTAAAAACGGCAGTACTATATACTAAGGCATGTACGGATCAACTCAAATAAACGTTTATTAATGTTTCTCTTAACCGTTGTAATTTGAGTTACAGCTAGTAACAATTTTTTTAATGTACAACCCGTATCTATTGATAATATAAAAAAAAACTTCGACCTAATGAGTATGTAAGTAAATGATACTATTTTCGTTGGAACGGCTGACTTTAGAACATTAAAAAAAAAGGTGATTAAGGACTTAGGTTTTTAAAATTATGAGCTAGTAATAATGCTCATGGCGGATAATTAACTTAACTTTAACTGATCATTAATTTATATACTTGGTATTAATATTAGCCTTAGCTTTCGACAAAGGGGTTAGAATACTAAGTTATCTCCAATCAACAAAATTAAGGTAGTTAAGGCCTAACGGTACTTAAAATAACGTGCCTGTCACAGTTATATTATTACCTTGTACCAATTAAAGATTTTTTACAATCTCTTCATCGTGACATAAGCGTAAAAACCAACTAACAACAATTTTAACTGGTTCAATCAGAGGATTATATGGTCAATACAAAATCTGGGACCTAGGAATTCATATAGTTCTAATCGATATTTCGATAGTAAAGTTAATAATCTTTACGAATAGGTCTTTCGTAAATAACACCGACCTCTTTTTAAAAATCGGCAACCTAGTAACCCTCGTTAATCATAATAGTTAGGGAAACCAATTTAATATCATCGTTAAACTAATTTACAAAATCTTTGTTAAATACAAAAAGATTACGTGAATCGTATTAGCTTTAAAGATTTACTATATAATAAAATGTTTTGATTTAGGCATAGAATTATGGGATATCTTCAACGTTATTACCAGGCAGTTTATGATCCCTCAAATTCCGGTGGAAATGTGTATTTACTCGAAAATTCTATTTAAATACCTTTTGAAGCTCGGAACCAATAACAAAAAACATCGAATAATCAACGTGATGACACTTCTTAAAACTTATAAAGAAAGGAAAATTGAGGAGTTCTGATAAATTAACGGTAAAAATGATCCAGTCATTGTCATAACGAAGGAATCGTCGAATTAGGCCTTAAAAAGGTTTGTGGACAGTAATGAGCTCACTATACGTATCGAGGGCTACGTTAATAAGCTGCCCGGAAAGTTTAGGTCATATGACGGCGGCGGTCAGGGATATACTGACAAATTGGAAAACTGTTAGATAAGTGGAAGAATTAATAATGGCGACCTATTTAATTGACATGCTTGAAGTGAAGATTTGCAAAGATCTATGACGAAATATACTTTTTATAGGGGTCGATAAAGTCAGACCTCGGTGCCTTACGGTAAACGACAGCAATCGAGGTTAACTTAAATACAAATAAGCGATTTTTAATTCGAAAGTCAATTAAAATGAACAGGAGCCTGTCCAGTTAACGAGGCCGTAATTCAACGTTTACCGGAAAAGATTATTTAACTACACTAGCGTGCGCATACAAATTAAAAAGCTGCTAGTGTCGGAAAAATAGTATTTGCAGAACAGTGGTAAATTGACTTTACTTCCAGTAAAATAAATTATACTAATTGAAAGTGAAGATAATTTTGTTATTTTTTATAGGTTTACTATATAAGGTGTAAGTCAAGTATAATAGGACATACTTTACAATAAGGTACGAGCTAAGTAATTGACCATACAAATTACTATGCAGACCGCCTAGCGGTTTTCCAAACCTAGAACAATACATCCACCATATGACTACTGCAATACTACTGTTACTTCGACCAATCAAATCGATAACGTTTTAACGTCTAAATCCCTACCAATAGAAACTTTTAATTATGCTTTCTGTTACATCGAAAATGAAATTAATATTTCTCAGTAAGTTCGTAAATAACTTACAAAACAATATTGTTATATAAGTTAAAGTTGGATTTCGATTTTAGTGATTGATTTTTGTACCTGTGAGTTAAGATTAGTGAGGTTTATTATTACGTTCTTCAATCTCCGATTTTCTTCAAACTAAACATAATTTTGTACGATTCATTATTATTATTAGCAACATTACTTTCAATAGGTTTTCATTAGCTGCAATGTTTGATTCGAATCGTTGGTAGAAGGAACAATTTATGTGGTATTAAATTTAGTATAGTTGTAAGTTTTACATTATGTAGGATGCTAGTAAATATGCACCTTAATTTTTCATGCGTGTATTTGATTCGTACCGTGGATTAAATAAAGATTTAGATTTATATCCTTATAATATAAGTTGAGAAGTATAACAATACTGAAAGAATTTTGTTATGTAACATGAATTATAATACCTTTTACAATATAGTCGTTTGGTTACGTTGGTACTCCTTGCTCTTTTACATTTACTAATATTTGACTATTACTAAATATAAAGTTTTCAAATGAACTAGGACTCGAAGTATCCATTTCTTCATATTTATTCAACAAGTAATTTGTCGAAAATGAATACGAGTTGTACTAATTAACCTTGTTATTGTCAGCGACTTGAATGATGTACAGATCTTTGACACATTTCTATTTACCCACTAGCTCTTTTTCACCGAAGCCTATTTATATATATCTCTATTTATGTTGTTCTATTATTACTATTTATCAATGCTTCCAGGATTTTATTCGAAATTGATTTGGTTATAGTATTCTACAGATCATCTTCACTTTCGATTCAACTCAATGTTTCAATTTATCTTTTTTCCTAATTATATTCAAAGTTGTTACTTTTATCATATAACCTTGTTTTATTATTATTATAAGTTGAGATAAGTTGTCGAATAGGTTCCAGATTCCATAGCAATGAATAATATTATTCGTATAATTTTTTACTATTTAATTACAATATACAAGATTTCCTATGATAATATCATATAGTGCAAATTTGAAATTATATCGTGAGTTTTGAAAGCCAAGAATTTACCCATAATCTTTCCATATTTAATTAAATATTTATCGATAAGCTTTTCGAGGCCGATAAACTTCTAATCTCATGATTTATCCCTATGAAAGATTATAATATAAATTTGATTTACAAATTTGGATATTACTAGACATCACTATAGTTAGCTAGCGTAGAGGAGCACGTTAGCATAGTTTATGATACGGTGTCATAGCCGAAGTGAGATCTTATAAGCTTTCATCCAAGGCTTTCACTTTTCAGACAATTCTTCTCCCGCTTGCATCTTCTTACAACTATCTTGAAATACTCAACTTTTATTTCATACTTTAACGTAAAATCATGGCCGATACTGATTAGTAGGTAACTAGGTCGACTATGGGTAGCTTAGGAAGAAAGAGACGAACCTTACTTGAATACCTATGATGTGATATAATACCGGTTACCACCATTTTGTATTTCAATATTAGGATTCAGAAAAATAACACAGAAGTGGGGAGAGACTATAAAACTCTTTATGGCTTTGAAAAGGAAAACTTTAATACGGTATTATACATTTTGATAGTGTCTTTAAACCACTAGAAGCCCTGTTACGCTACTATTAACTCGGTTATCGCTTTAAAATTATACGGGTACTTGTTGAAAAACGTTTTATCATATATCGGTCGCACAAACCATTAAGTTGCGAACCTCTTCGCTCAAATATATCCTGACAAATAATATCACTACACTATACGGATATTAAAACCATTCACGTATATCACAAAAACGATTGAGATAGTTGTTAAAATGATTACGCCAATACTCGAAACACTTAAAGCAGCATCTAAAGATATTATAGCATACTGGATTCTCTTAAAACAACATCTGACGCTCACACCCAACATCTCAAATATTTTATTCAACTCCTTACTCCTATAATTGACATCGACCTCGTTCTCTTTATCACTACTAAACAACGATTATTTGAATTTATACTTGCGATATTCGAATATATTAGCCGCTCAGGTGATAAAGCGTTTTTCAACGTCAAAAGATCAATTTGAAACGTTTAGTAGTATTTATTTATCTTTTATTTACATATTACAAGCGCCAAACGACAAATTTAGAACGTTTGTTCATATTTGATTAACTTTTTATTTGCATATTAAAAACGTTGAACGATTTATTTCAAGATTTTGGTCAAATCTTATTCATCTTTCATTTATGCATTACAAGTTTTAATTTTGTCATTCTATTTCGAAGTCCTTTCAATTATTTCATTTGAACTACTAACAAAACCCAATTATTGTATTACACTCTGATGAAGGCCTTGTATACGAAAAACTAACTCCTCTAACAATGACACTACTGAAAACAAGCCTAAATAAAGCCAATAAGAATATGAACGATCTTTTCTAATATACAACACTCCAAAAAACCATTGTGAAATTTATGGATTTCAACTTATAGAACAACGTAATCGAAATACTGGTAGAGGATCTGGCCCGTTGGATGGTAAATATAAACATTAGAAGGGAAACACCTTGATATATTCGATAATTTCCGAAAAGAATCTTTCAATTCCACGTTTGAGATGTGGATTAGTATACGTATCTTAATTTCGAAAGCGTTACAGGTACGACTGCAGAGTAGAGGCATTAATAATTCCCGTGGCAAGAACAATCTAATCTTAAAAGTATTAATTTTTATGGCCCAATATGATAAGATGTTAAGTTCCATGGATAAAAAGGTATTGAAAGTGGACTTTACAGAGATATTAATTGATGAAATGTAAAAAACAATTGATCAAAGACATACGAAATCAGCTATAATGCGGGAGTACTTAACATATGTATAGTATAAAACGTTCAACAAAATTGGTTGTACTTTGTGAAGATTTAATTAAATTTGAAGAATAATCAACCAAAAAGGAGTAAGACCCGTAAAGATTGTCTTCCACACGTATTTAGAACTCTTTTGTTTCAATAAACACCTGAAAAAAAAAATAGAGTTATTCCCTCGCCAAAGGAAATAACCTTTTCGACCGTACCAAAAGCACTTTAAACTAATGAAATAGTGTTTCCGAGGGAAATATAAGAAACGATGAAGCTTTATACGAATCTTACGAACCAATATCAACAGATTATAGCCTATACCGCGACCTTTCACCTTATCGATGCCCCACAAACAAAAATGACCCTATAAAACGTAACAACTTCGTCAAAATATTGGAAAAAAGCGAAAATTATAAGTCCAAATTATACGATATGCTTGATAATAAGAGTTTGATGATATTAAATACATAAAAACAATTGAATGTGAAATTTTTATAGTTTTATATTATTTTACCCTGTAATTCAATTAGGTATACTAAAGAGTACTTTATTTATAGCTTTATAGGAATAAAAACGTTCGTTAATTATTATAAAAGTTTTAAATCATATTTCATACGGAAATTCATTACGAGTTATATAAAAAATATACAGGAGTTATGTGGAAATTCGTTGAAAACTATCGTAATAATGCGAGCAAAGTATTACAAGAAGTATTAATCATCTTGTTAGCAAAGTTTAAGAAATATAAAACAATGTTGAAACCGAATTACAAAGACGAAAAATTATTAATTTAAGTAATTACCCAAATTTATCGTGGAAATCCCGACTTTAAATTTACATTATTTAAGCTGAAAAAGAACTTTGACACTTATCTTTCTCCGCCAACGTATGAAAAAGACAGTACAGTATTAAAAGTATGATAGAAAGATGATAGATAGAAAGAGGGAGGAGAAGCACTTAGAGAGTGTACGCCACAAATAGGCGCTTATAAGCTTTAACTTTGGGTGTGGAACTTTACTATGTACGCCACTAACATGCTCCCTAGGGCTTAATACCTTACCATGCACTTTGCTATCATGCTTCTCCACGCTTGCTAACTCTAATGATATTTAGTAATATCCACATCTCCAATTTTTATTTTAGTTCAAAAGGTTCTGTATTTATTACTTGGTAATAACAGTGTAACTCTTAAAATCTTTTAATTTGTTATTTGGTAGTAATGGAAATGTAGGTTGGGATTTATTTTGGAAAATTATTTTGGTAGGTAGGAGAATCTTTTCAAGATTTCATTGTCGATATTACCTGTTGTGAAATTAGTATAAAGTAATGTATCTCTATTGGTATAGGCAAAACTTTTTTTCTTTTCTCCTTTAACGACGCATCTGTTGTATCTTAAAAGGGGTACTCTTGCCTGCCTGCCTTGTCTCACAAGACTTTCTTCTTTCGAGAATACCTATTAATGAGTCATTCTTCTCATTTGTGGTTTTTGTTATGATAATCGAGTGGATTACTACCTTTAGCTTAATTTTTACCTTGAAATACAGACCGGAATACTATAATACGTTCGTACATACAGATAGCATAACAAAAAATAGCTGTAAGCTGAGATTCTACTTAGAAACAAACCGATTAATTTTTGTAAAGTAATTAAAGCAATTTACTAACGCGGAGCTGCAACCATATTACCCTACTACTAAAACACTAACTTTTTACCTTTTTTTTCCTTTACTTTTTAACCTTTTAACCCGTTTTTTTTTTTTTTACCTTTACCACCACCACCATATATTGTTAGCTTCTATTTCACGAGTCCCACGAGTTCCCTATCTTAATTTGTAAGCAAGCGAAAGTTTCAGGTGTTAGGCATTATACCAAAAAAGCCTCAAACCCTTCACTGTACGCACTAACAAACTCGTACAGAAGAGCTGTAGAAAAAGCCTATACCAGTCACACCAAAGCCGACAACTATCACTTTCCATTCACTTCCACCCCTACTTTTCCTCACAAGCATACCTTTATCTATCTTATTTTCGTCTACGCCCTTCCGTTTTTGTATTTTTTCAATCCGTTCTTTACTTATTTCTGCTTCAATTGTACTGATTCGCCGTCCACTCGCTGCTATCACGAGATTTACACCTACAGTCACTATAAAATTGAAAAAGAAACATCCTTAGCAGTTGGTATGGCCACTGGAAACGTTAATGCTGCAGAATTCTTAGTTAACTTGCATCGCGAGTTTAAGGAAAGCGATTCCGCAAAATAAGAAAATAATAACGACATTATGCGACGTTTGGATAGAGTAGTTTTCGAAAGCCATTATTTTCGTAACCGTAAGTCCTTTCGTCGCTATTTTCATAACCGCAAGCCCTTTTTTTTTCTATTATCGCCAAATTTTCTTCATTTTTATAACCTCGTTGGATACTTTCAATGCTAACAGTTACCGTTATCACTAAAAAAGGAAGAAAACCAACCGCTGTAAGTCATCCCAGCGCCGTTAATTTCTGGAGCGCTGTAAACGTAAGCCTTTTCGCCGCCGTCACTTTCGTAACCGCCGCGAATGTAAGCTTACTCATCGCCATCGTTTTTTTTTTTCGCCGTTCTTGCTTTCAAATTTTCCGCAAACATTTCCAAACCCCGAATACAATAGTTATCTAATACTCGGTTAACGCTATTCTCCGTTTTAAACGTAAATAGATTAGGGAATTTAACCCAGAGTATTTTAATCCTTACAATATGAATATTATGACTGTAGGCAAAAATATTGTTTTTATCGTCGTGTACAGCTTTTGAAAATGCATTAACATCTTCGTAAACACATTTCTAACATTGAAAATTTAAATCGTGGAGTTTTTTTTCACTTTATGACATGTATTTATAATGCATTAGTTAAATACGGAAGTATTTATTTACGAATATCGTAAAATATCTCGTTGTAGCTTCGCGTATATTATAGACATTTTTGTCAACCGTTTCGCTATAAATCCTAAACGAGACATTACAAAGTTCAGGGAGGTTACGTTTTCGTTTCGCAATATATTACATAACGAATAGAATTTATGTAAGTACATTTAAATAAAAAGACATTAAATAAGGGTTATAGGTACACTCAACTATTATAGTAAAAGTTAGTATAGCACTATAATTGATATTTAGTCTATAATAACCTGTGAATTGAATAGTACCTATCGCCTCTACATCGCAAGCAAATTATAAAGGAATATCTGGCTAAGTTGAAGGAGTAAAAAGCCGTATCACTTATTGAAAGAATAAGGCGATACCACAACTACCAACCGCTCTCTAAAGATATACACAATAGGTATAATTTTAAGCATTTTTACAAGGATATGTGCCAGCCTCACAAAAATAAATACCAATTGGGCAAGCCGGAAAATAATTCAAAAAGATACGATATACGCCCTTTAAATAAGTAGAATTGAAAGTTTTACGACTATCGCCCTTGCAAGTATACCGACCGAAACTATAGTCGGGATAAACGCGAGCGAAAACGTAGTTTCAACAAGCTAAAACACGATAAAAATCGTCCTTACCACAACTGCAACCGAAATCGCGATTGTGGTCGTAAGTAAAGAGTCAATAATATGCAATCAAAAGTAAACGATACAAATTATTCGGATTGAAAAGACCATTCTAATGACTTATGAATATCCGCATAAACAAATTTATATTAATTTAACAATCAGGTGTATTAGATGACAAAGCCTAATATTACGCCTTCCAGTTGCCGCAGTTATGTGTATTGTAACAAAAATTTCGTCTCGCGTAATGCCTTGTTTAAATATTTAGAGGCTCGTGCCCAGATAAATAACTTTTTGTCTAAAGGAACGCATGCGACATTGAAATTGTATGTAACCAATTAACCAAAACAACATCGAAAATAACACAGAAAAGCTTAACATTATTATAGCTAAGCTTGTTAATGTGGAGGTAACACTCGCTATAAATATCTATCACTACCTATAAATTGCCATGTAAGCCAGCCTTACAGGTAAAAATCATATTCTTTGCCTCGATATGGGTGTTGCTGAAAACCATATATCTAAATTCTGACTAAAAATGAAGTTTCTTAAATATATTATAATAAACGTTCCTGTGACCGAATATGAAAAAAATAACTAAATAATGGGTCCTTAAATTCGTCTTACCACCAAAGCGTATTAAACTTTTTATACTCTTGGATATAAATCTGACAGCATTCCTATATTATGGTAGGAAAAAATTAATGGTTACCTCGTCGATCGCCTAAGTAGAGGCGATTTATTAACAAACCACTAAATAGAGCCGCATGGCACAGATATATTAATACGTAAGAATGTGATTTATTTACAAAACAGCTTCTTCGGGGTTCCTTTTTCAATACATAAGATAATTAAGAAACCCGGAAATCGAAAAGTTACATGAACCATCAAAGTCTTTATTTAAGCTAAATACACAATATATGTAATTGTTAAATCCGTCGCCCTCCCTAAAGGCAAATTATTTATTTTTACAAGTTACCATTTATACGCCTTTAATGCACTGATTGATGCGACTACTCCTTATATAGTGTCATTCCACAACTCTACAATTAAAACGGTATACCTCGCAAAATATCTACGTTTAACCATTACTGCGGAATACGAAGATAATGCCTACTTTAGGGAAAATTAAAAGGGAATTATACAAACTGTTACCTGTACTACAGGAATTGATAACGTGTCCCCTATAGTTTAGAAACCTACCGAAATGGCTGTTTGCAACTGTTAAGTCTCTCTTACTCCTATTAGAGTTTTAGAAAAATCAACCACTATATCAGTAATATGTAATAAATTTAAATTAGGTTTTACCACTTCCCACGTTAATATTACGCCAGGTAGTCCCCCTTATTTTACTAAAACTATTGTAAAAACGGAATCAGACACCCCTCTCCTGGACGCCATGGTATATCAAATTTAACAATCTGGAGTATCTAAGGTAGTAAATATTACGGATTAGAAAACGGGTTTCATTGAGCCTCTCTACAAACCACGTCACCGAAATACCTAATTCTGCATAAGAACACCTAATAATATGCCTATAGTAAACAACATATAAGGCACCTCCATTAATACGACTAATAAGACTTAATTTCTTTAATTACAACTAATTTTCAAGCGATATTATTCCATTTAAAATGATACTAGAACTATTAAAATAACTGTAGATCAAATAATAGAGGTTTCAATTATTAACAATTAGCAACATTCCAAGCTAAACCGTCATTCCTATCTTATATCCAAACGAGATAAAAAGCTCCTTGATCAATAATTTAATACCATATATAAGGAAAAACGTAAAAAAATCACTAACGATATAACGCCATTTACACTACTGGTATTTATAGTATGTAAAATTATACAAAAAGTAATAAAGGTCAAGTAGTTATACATATACGACTAATTAATTTATAAGCCATTTTAAATGTTCATCCGTTATCTTCATAAAAGGATATTATCGAATTTATTCGCGGTAAAAACTGGATTACTATAATAAACGTTATCAAGTTTTGTTTTAAAAAAGAAACTTTAAATTCACCCCAACTACCGCAACCGATTTCCTTTCGTTGACCATCGCGGAATCGAAAGAAGTAAATTTACTCTTAAACATTTTCGTAATTTACTATACTACTCCTATCTTTATATCAACAAAACATTAAAGTAATTTCGACCTTTTTATAGTATATTAATTAATGACATTTGTTGTAATAGTACTACATGCAGTGTAGTAAGTCAACTTTATTTATAGTAAAGTTGACTGTACCGCAAGTTGAGTGTATTATTCTGTAGTGACTTACCGCATTGGGTATAAGTCGATTATAGTATTCTGTACTATAAACTAGGGCATAAGCCAAGCAATTATCCATACAAATTACAGTGCACACCGGTTAGCAGTCTGCCAAACCTAGAACAATACATCCACCACTTGACCAATGTAATAATACTGTTATTTCGACCACGATTCGAATTTAAAACGTTGTAAAGTCTAAATACCTATTAATTAAGGCTTACTAAGACTAATTAGTGTTTATTGGCTTAAGCACAGATTAGCTAAGTAGAAGAAAAAGCTACTTTCTGGTTAAGATTTGTGAAAGACCAAGGTGGAGGAAAGATTTTTATGAAAGGCCTTTACTGTTGCGTCGGTTTTCACGGTAGCTTAGAGGTAGTGATGGTATCACCATCAAAAACACCAAGAAATCTTTACAAATTTGTTTTAAAGACGTTGAGATTGACTGTTAGAAGTCTTAAAGTTCGGTAAGTTAGCAAACGGCTAAGTCAATACTACTGTGGGTACTATTATTGTAAGAACGACAAAGTCCTATGGCCAAACTACTATAATAAACAACCTTCGCCCTTTACTACTAATAGCAACCTTCGACCTTACCCTTTACATTAAACCTTTGCTCCTCCTTTACTCTTCTTTACTTCCTATACGCTAATTCAATCATTAAGTCTGCTGCTTTGAGCGAAAAACACCAAGTTACGCCAAGAAAGTTATAGCCCTCAGAACAGTTTTTGCCAACCACTACGATTAATAACTTTGAATTAGGGATATAGATAAAACATAAATTGAAGCTTACCTGATCAACTGCATTGACTAGTATATTTTTGATACGAACTTCGGCGACGAATATAGTTGCGGCGGCCGCGCTTTCCATGATTTCGGTGAGTTCTTCAACCACTGAACTCTTAACATGTAGAAGATTATTCAGCTTTCAGTTGAAGCTTGGCTAAAGAAGGAGGTGACACGTCGTGGTATCTATATACCTCAAAAGACCCCGGTAAGATTAGCAGAAACCTTCTTCGAACTAGCCTAACAAAAAGACTGCTTTTAAGACTTTAATTCTCAAGACCCTTAAGGAAAAAGGAAAAACTTTAAGGGATTTTAACGCCTGCACACACGTTTAAGGGAACTTTTATGTTACCTACAGCTAAGTTAAACTTATTTACGCGTTGGCGAAAAGGAACTTGTTAACCTGCTAGGCAGTCCAGTACCACCACGTAATAGCTCGGAGTATATCTTTAGCGGCGGCAAGACACTTAAAGCGGCGGCTGCTCATGCAGCCAGAGGTATTAACGTCGACACTTTACACTAGTTAATTAAGCAAGACCATCAAGCCTTTTAAAGTCGTTAGGTACCACTCAACCTTCAAACTCTTTCAAAACTTTCCCCCTTCAAATTTGCCTACTCGCGAAAGCCCATTACAAGTCCTACCACAAGACTTTAGCTCTCGAGCTAAGCGACTGTCAATTACTTTTAATACTGTTCCTTAAAATCTCTAAGGCTTAAACTGCCAAAAAACACTATTTAACGTTAGGATAACTATTGCGACCTTTTTTCAAGACCCGTTCTAACGGTTAACATTAATAAAAAACTATTTACGGACTTCAACAAGATTGAAAACGAAGAAAAAAAGTATAACGGGAAGCCCTACAACCCCATCGACACTAAAATGATACCCTTTCTAAATATTTTCAAGTTGATAAAAGTACCTCCTTTAGGTTGTCACTTACTGTTTCCCGAAATCCTTACAAGGTACTCCGGTGACTACTACCTGACCTTCCTAACTAGATTTACCATGTTCCGCGATATTTACAATAGCATAAATGATTACTTTAAACACAACATTCACTTTATGTAATACCATATAGACTGGGTTACTACGTGGTGGATTACAATAATGACGAAGAAAAAAGAGGAGGAAACACTAATAGATGTCATTAATCAAATGCTAAACAAATTAATATTGTGCTAAAAATCAATAGGGAAAGCTTACGCTAGTGAAGCCACACTTCGCGAGGAGTTCTAGACGGTGGTAACAGATGTTAGCGAGTTCAAATACGCATTATAACGTCTAAATACCACCTGAGAAGGATTTTTTGGTCAGTTACGCTCCTAGTTTGCTACAATAATAACGCGTATACTAAATTCGCTTGATATATACCTCTAAGCCAGCAATTTTATCAACGTAAATACAAAAGATATTACGGTAGTTAATTATATCGACCGCAAATACGGTTGTTCATAATGCCTAAGGCTTAGCTTATCGACCTCGGTCATAAACTAAAGGCAATAATCACGCTGGCGCTAATAAAGCCAAGCTTTAGACAGACCGGTTAACCGCTAGTACTATTGTTATAATAACGGTAAAAGATGTTGAATTTGTAGTAAGACAGGCTATTAGTTAACTCGGCACCCCCCCGCCAAGAATAATAATAAAAATGCAGTGCATTACGCTTAATACACTACTGCCTCCGAATAAAATTACTTGAACCAAATCGAAAACTTCGAGGGTAACTAGCTAATTAATTTCATCAATACCCCAAAGAAAATTAAATAACATGAAGATATTATTCCTAAAGCAGCCTAGTAACTAGTAGACTACGCCTTCCTATACTTTTTAAGTGGTAAAAACCCCTAACTTCACCATAACCAAACCTTTAACCCCTTACACAAATGTAACCTTCGCGATTGTTATGCTGAGTATACGTTTCAAGGTATCATACCAGAAACAGGGGCAATAAGGTACTTGACGAGAGATTATTAATAGTGTGTGGTACTACGGAGGGAAAATACTACGGCCAATGAAATTAATTGTTACGATACTGGTAAGGCCAAAATAGGCTTTAGATTGGGCGAAGAACTATTATTACTAGGGATAACAGTAGTTTAAATTATTATAAAATCAATTACGTTTTACATCTTTTAGTCCCTTACACTTTTACTACTTTATTTATAGGATATAAAAACCCTCGTCGTAAACGTCCATGTTAATGTAAACGAATTGATTAAAAACAGCCAAAGGTTTTTACTTGCCTTTAAGTAGGGGTACCTATAGTTTTATTTTTAAGGCCCGAAAGTAGTTATGTTAAACTTAATGAAGCCGGAGATACGTCAACTACACCAGCGTTCTAACTACGTAGTTGTTAACAGGTTATACAAAGTTCTAAAGTCCGTAAATCATAGAGATATAGAATATTTTACCCTAAAAGCCATCAAAAAACTTTACCCTCACTGCCAATCGAATATCTTAACCCCCAAAATTGAAGTTTATATTAAAAAATGATAAGGATTTTCACTACAAGATTTTCATTATTGTTTTTACTTAAACAATAAGTCTATTCTTCACGTTAACTTCGTAACATTTTTTGACGAAGCCAATTTTCTAAATTCCCTTTCGGCAGAAGATGCGTAGGAAAATTTAAGAGTACTATAGATTGACACGTACTTAGACCCACCTAACGTCATCTTCTACGATACTGGCACTGACTTTGTGACGGCGGAGTTTTGACAAGATGTTAAGGTAATAGGTATCCAGTGTAAACAGGTGCCTATAAAAGCCTACTGAAGCATTAGAAAGATTGTAAGGGCATACGCACTACTTATCTGAACGAATAATCTCCTCACGTTTGTAATTAAAAGTTTTATGGATCTGGAGACATGTCTACAAATAGCAGTAAAAATTCTTAATGATACTGTAGGACCTAAAGGCTTAGTACTAACGTTGGTTGTCTTTGGAGTGTATCAATGCCTAACAAGTGAATCCCTTCCTTCAGCAATTACTTAGAAACTTATTACGGCCAATAGAAAAAAATTAAGGGAGCTACGAAGAGAATCTATACACCGTCAGATTAATAAGGCCTTTAACATCAGAAATAGCCCGACAAAAATTGACGTATTTACTTTTCCGTTGCAAAGTAATGTCATTACATAGTGGCAGCCGGGAAAGTAGGAGAGCCTATACAAGAAATTAAGTATCACAAACTTCGAAATAGTTATTAAAACTGCTAACAGTCTTATATCCTTCTGAATTACCTAGGCTAAGCCCTACATTAGGGCTACTAACGATAAAGACCTTTAAGTCAAACGATCGAGCCAATACCAATCACCTCTACCTATTATCAATAAGCCTATGGACCGCCGCCTAGGCAGACGACCTCTCAAAAGAGAAACTTTAAAGAAAAAGAATATACACCGGACCGTATTTACAGTAATACTTAAATAAACAGGAAAAAAAAAATAACAAAGAATTAGTATTGAAGCTCTGAACGTAAGGGATTATCAAAACCTCTGGTAAACCTTTTAAGGAAAGCGAGAAGATCGAGATAAATGGCCTACTAACTCAAGGGGTTGTATCATTCGTACCGAAGACCGATTTCAACCTCTAAAACCCAAATGTCACGATCTTTAAGTCGAGGATTATCTACGAGGTTAAAGGTAAGACCATAGGGCAGCCGTACGAAAAATCACGTTTAATCGCTTGAAGATATGGTAATAAAGGTAAACAATAAATCCTTAGACAGTCGTTAACGATTTAAAATAATAACTAACGCTTAGTAGTTTTTTTAACAGTAAATTTACTATATGAGACTAAAGGCAAGTTTACGCTTAATGGTTGTAATATAACGCAAGTTTATACACAATTAACAACGGATTTACAACAGATCGTATTATCAGAACTACTACAGGAACTTCGTATTATTTACCTTTTAGGAACGTTAATATGATATTTCAAGCTACTATATAGATTAGCTAAAGTAGGAGTCCATTAATTCCCAATCTTTCATTCGCATTTTAAATACCAGCTAAGAATGAAGTTTTTAAATTACAACCCGTACTTATTAATAATGTAAAAGAAAACCTTGAGCGTAATAAATATACAAACTAATGATACCCTTTTCGTCAGAACGGCGGGCTTTATGGTGCTGTAATAACAAACGATTAAGGACTCCAAATTCTAAAATTACAAATCGGTAACAACTTTAATGGAGGGCAGCTAATTTGACTTGAATGGATCGTTAATCCGTATACTTAGTATTAACGACGGCTTTAACTTTCTCCAAAAGGGATAAAATATTGTTTTAGTTACAATTAACAAAACTAATATGCCCAGGGGTCAATGGTACTTTAAATAACGTGCCCATGGCAGCTATATCGCTATCTTATTCCAACCGGAGGCATTATATGACTGATCTATCGCGGCGTAATTATAAGAGCTAACAGATAAAGACTTTACCTAGGTAAATAAGAGATTTGAGTATCGAATGAGGAGCTTGGATTACGGGATTAATATAGTCTTAATTAACCTGTTAAAGGCCAAGCTCATGATCTTTACAAATGGGCCCTCTATAAATAACACCGACTTATCTTTATAGATAGGCTTCCTAACAACCCTCTTAAACAAAAATAGGCGGAAAGAGTAATTTAGTATTGTCGGTAATATAATCTACTAAATCTCCATTAAGTATAAATAGATTATACGAAGTGTATTGGACTCGGAGGTTTACGGTATAATAACGTACTTTAACTTAGGCATAACATTATGGGAAACCCTTAACATTATTACCAGGTAACTAAAGATTCCTCTTATTTCGGTGGTAATCTGTATCTACTCGAGGAGCCTTTTCGAATTCCTTTTAAAGCTTGGAACCACCAGCAAAAAACGCCTCATGGTCGACGTAATAACACTCCGTGAAGCCTACGAAGGAAGGAAGATTAAGAAGTTCCGATAGATCGATGGCAAAGAAAATATTACAAATACCATGACGAAGGCAACGTCAAACAAGTCCCTAAAAAGGGTTGCAGATAACAACAGATTGATTATACGTATCGAGGGCTATATTAATAAGCCGCCCAGAAAACCAAAATTACGTAACGGCGGACAGGGATATGTTGGCGGACTAGAAGACTGCCACGGGATTGATGATGGTAATCTATTTAAGTGGCACAATTGAAGTGGAGGCTTGCAAAGGCCTGTGGCGGAAGAATTTTATGTGGGAGTTAATAAACTCGCACCTCGGAGAAATGGAGTAATTAAGGTTAAATGAGCTTAATTTTTATGTAATTGGGTGCAATTCAATACGGAAGTCAATTGGAATGGACGGGTGTCTGGCAAGTTGATGAGGAAGTCATTTAGTAGTAACTAGAAAAGATTGTTTAGCCATACTGACGTACGCGCACAAACTAAAAAGCCGCCAGTGTTGGAATAGTACTACATGTAGTGTAGTAAGTCAACTTTACTTACAGTAAAGTTGACTATACTGCAAGTTGAGTGTATTGTTTTATGGAAACTTACCGTATTGGGTTTAAGTCAAGTACAGTATGCTGTACTTTACACTAGGACACGGGCCAAGCAATTGGCCATACAAATTAGAGTACAGACCAGATATCGGTCTGCCAAACCTAGAATAATTCATACACCACTTGACCAATGTAATACTACTATTACTTCGACCATGATTCGAATCGACAACGTTGCAACGTCTAAAATCTTATTAGGCAGGGACTACTAACAATATTGTCATTTTTAATACGTTCTAAAAATACTTCCTTTAATTTAGAAACTATTTTCAGGATCTTTACTAGTAAAAGTATTATTTTATCGCTCAATACATCTTATATAGGCTGTCAATCAGTTAAACATTTAAGATTTGATATAAATACTTTAAATACTTCAATTACCAAAATGATAACTTAAGGTTTTCGGAATCTTGCATTCCCTGGTGACTTAAAGAAACGCGAAATGTGCCTCAAAGTAATTAGGGTTCTTACGACCAATGATACCCTACTATGCATAATAATAAGACCCATGTTAAAAACTTAAGGAAAATTACTAATATAAGGAAGAAAAAAGGGATACCTTCAAGTGAGTAATCACAAAAAAACTCTATTGTACACAGTTTATAGTTATCTACTCCACGCTTGAATAAAACAGGTCATTTAAGGTTATACAAGCCTATATATATATAAACCACTTAAGTTATATTACCTAAATTCAACGCGTTGACTTAGTCTTTCAATCAATGCAAATTTCGAACGCGAATTTCAAGTTATACTTTTCACCTTAAAAATTCTATTTTGGATAACAGGGGCGAGCTTCTTCAGTTACTGTAATAAATCAAATACTTTTTAAGTATCCGTTTAATTCGGGCTAAATTCAACTAGAATCATTTAAAATATAAAGTCGCTTATCTTATAAAGGTATGTAAACGCATGAAAATTACAGAAGTTACCAACTCTTTATCAATTATTATTTTTTCCGACTATAAAGCTACCTAGGGTATTGTACACCAAAATTTACCAAATATAGAATTCACAAATAAGGTAAATAGATGACTGGTTCATACGTTAATTTACCCTCATTAATACACTTTCAATATGAGTAATTGCGAGGATGCCATAATTTAATACTAGAAGCCTTTAGTCGATTGCCTTTGACCAGGACCTACAACCTAATAAAGTCGATATACTAGTGTTGAATTGGATCTTTAATAAATGAACGACTGTAAATTATTAATATTATCTTTAAATGCACTTTATTGCAGCGTAAATGCGTTATAACATACGATTTTGTTTTTAAATAGGTTATCATAAGGATGCCATCTGGTATGCAATTCTACAAGATTTGGCGGATAACAAAAACGATGAAAACATATATCTTAATAGTTTTAAGCTTGGTTATTTTTTCGATTATATAACCGCTTGTTATTCAACCGAAATACGAGTAATTATGGAAGATTTATAATTTATACAACATACGTACTGGAATTTTCAGCCGAGGCACATAATGAAAAGAATTATTTCGGACCCAAAAAAAATGATAACAATTTGAAATGAAGTATATTTTCGCTGTAAATACAAATATATGAAAGTATATATTAAGGATTTTATGTATTGCGAAGAACTAAATAATAACAACCAGAAACCAATTGACCGACTTAAGCTCCCGAGGACCCAATATATACAATTTGTATGGATTTTGTAATCGCATTGCTAATAGTTCTATCTAAAAGTATACCTTGGATAGTGCCTAACAGGGAATCTTTTAACGCTGTAATGACTATATATACCATATATATAGAAAGAAACTCATAATTCCTGGTTATACAACTTATACAGCAAACGATTACGTAGCTATTTTGGTTCGACAATTCTTATTGTATGACTAGCTTTATTTACGGAAAATTATCTTCAATAAAGATATTGGATTTGTATTAGACTTTTAATAAGGCTTATATCATTGGTTTGGAATACGTTTGACGATGATAATAGCCTATTATCAGGTTGACGGATAAGTAAAGAGAAAGAATTAAATAGTCGAGCTGTCTTGCGTTATTTTGTAGTCGAATTCCCTAATTAATATTTGGTTGATACTGTACTAGCGTTATAATATAATTTTAATAAAGTATATTTACGTACCGTAAAATTTAGTCCTGATTAGTATTTATTCAAATTTGAATTTACGGTGTTAATGGATTTTTTTTCAAAATTCTTCCATGTAAATAGCCGGAAATTCGGTTTATTCGAATTTTTTTTACAACTTAACGTATGATAAACCATAGATATTATCATTATTGAAGTAAAGATGCAATACGACAAAAAGCATTGATGGTATAAATTTTTTATGAGCGACAGGGCGTAGTAAAAGTTGAGAAAAGCCCAAAAACCTCATTACCAACATGAAAAATTATCGTCACTATGCATAAAGCTATATACAATCGTAAAGAAAGTTAATAACTTGGCTAATACTTTGGATTTTCCGCCTTGCTTACGAGGTTATCTAACTGTCAATATTACTTACTTGTTATCTTGTCATAACTCTACGAACGACTAATTTAATAGAATTACATTACCACCTAAGCTAATTATATATAAAAACGACGAATTGAATGTTAAAAACTGGAAAGTGAAACATATATTAACTGAACGAGTAAATCGACGCTGTCGTAAAGAGAATCATGCTTAATACTTTTATGAATAGAAAGGCTTTACGGCTCGCAACGACAAATAGAAACCGGTATCAGAATTAAATGGATCAGATTTAATCGAGTCCTTTAAGAGGAATAATTATACGGTGGAGTACATTTCTAGAAAAGTTGTTGCTGCTAAATAATAAGGATATCATTTTTTTTTTTGTCCCGGCATCTTGTTGTACCTCGAAGGTGGTATACTTGCCTGCCTGCCTTGTCTCACGAGACTGCCTTCTCTCAAGACTGTCTACCCATAAGTTATGATTCTCATGAGTACTTATTGTTATGATGATCGAGGGGATTCCTACCTTTATCTTAGTCATTAACTTAAAATACAGACTGGAATACCATAATACATTTGCATGTACAGACAGTACAACACATCACTCACCAACAGATCAGCCCTCGATCAGCTATACGACGCTTTCAAATTAATCAATCACTTGACGAATTGATTCAACTATTTTTTGTCCTGATTATAAAATATAATATGTCTCACAAAATTTGCAATAAGAGACGCCATTTGACGCAACAACTCTAACGTGTTGTAAAAGCTATAGTCTCTGCTCATGCCCATACTAGTCGCGCCCCTATTAGGTACCCGTTCCTCTTCAGCTCCATCTCCCCCACCGCCACCCCCGCCTCCTTTATTTTTTTTTTACTTTCACATAGGAAGCCTCAATAATGATATTGATAGCATGAACCAGAATATGAGCTTAAATCTATAAACCTTACCTTTTCACTTTGGTTGAAAACCCTGCTGTTACTTATAATGCTGCCCAAACGCTGTAGACATAACATTAGCGAATTATAACAAAGTACGTAATATTGATTTTGTTTCCAATTAAGATATATTAATTCTAACGCAATCGAGGCGAGGATAGCGAAAAGAAGTCGACTTTTCTAATTATGTTTTAGCTAAGTACGCTACGAAGCTGTATTTTCGCATAAAACGTCAAAGCAGCGCATCAAGCGCCTCCGGACTGTTCATAACCATTACTTAAGTGCCGTACATTACCTAAGTCGGCGCCAATAAGACTTTCGGCGATAACTGTCAAAGAAAAGGCGTCTCAATTCGCTACCACCGTTTTGAATTGGATAACAATAGGTATGCACACATATCGGTATTACTAGGGCCTTTTACTGAAACCTTCCTATGCACTCGCTGCCTACAATATAAATTACTTATTTTTTCAATATGTAATCCGGTACGTTTTTATTAGATATGTACTTTTCCAATACGTAATACGAAACTCGAACTAATTTCTAGCCATATATTATTAAACGGCTAACGAAAACGGCGACCGCTCATACCGCCTAACTGTAATGATCACATTAAATACCCGTGAGTATATAGAAAGTGTTAGAGGGTTTATGTTATCCAAAACGTAGTAGAGGAGCTGAGTAAACAATATCGCAACCGTGAAAGTAATGATCAAAAGCCGTGAGGCTATTCAGAATATACAGAGACTGGATACTTAGATTGACAACTGAAGATCTATCTACTAAATCTAGGAAATGTCTAGAGAGTGTGTTCCTTATATATCCAACTCTTCAATCCAGGATCACTTGCCTATGTTACTAGGCGGCATAGGCGGTCTCCTGCTTATACTACCTAGGTCCTGATTCTTCTTGGGTGTAACCCTATCACTGGTTTACTGACATAAGAGATGTGTGTTCCCCGCCTGATGTGTTGGACACCTGGCTCTGAGTGGTTCAGATGCCTGCTGGTCTATTTCTTGACCCAACCGTTATCTGGGTTATAACTCTAACAGAGGAGCTTACACTTATTTTGCATATGTAAATTTGACGATTTTTCAGTTCGTTGTTGCAAAAAAAGCGACCTGGCTTATTTTTTTCTACCTAAAGGCATTAAACACAAAACGCGGAGGATGCCTAGCCTTTCTCGAGGTAATGATGCTCGCGACGACGTCGACGTTACCGGTAACGATAACGACGACAACAATAATAGAGACGATGACAACAACAACAACGATGAAACCGCCTACTCCACTTCCTGCTCCCTATTCAGCTACTCCTAATTGCCACATTTTATATTTTTTCGGCTTAAATCACCTTATATATTAATAGATATATAAATAAAAAAATGTATACTAAAAAACTCGTGATACTAAGAATGAATGGTTGATATAAAGAGTGATAATAAGAAAATAAAGCGATAAAAAGTAAATGTCAAAATGATTACTAAAAGGGAACATGACTTATTTGGAAAGTAATATATATAATATAAAAGGTTAATGATAATTTGAAACGTGGAATATGAAATTTATGAAAAGCCATAAATATAACACAAATTATGGTTTAGGCCGTACGACGTTCCTAAGAATGTTAACAAAGAGAATTTTCATAAACATAAACGTTTTTGATACGTTATTCGGATCGTTTTCAATTATCGTATCCATTAAGTTTAATATTTTGTTAATTCATATTTTCTCTTTAATTTTGCGATATTTATACGATTTTCGTAAAGTTATTCTATCGATTATGAAATACCTTTTATCTATAATGCTGAGTTTGAAGAGGCACTCGTTAAGAGACAAAGAATCAGTGAAAATTACAAAAAAGAGCGGTTTGATTTTAAGGCTCGAAGTAATTATATGGAGCGTTATTTCTATGGTAATACTAAAATCGAAATTCCAACCATTCAATAGATTTTTCAAACAAAAAATCTCTTTATAACATGTTTATACTTCATTAAACTTTAATGAATAATATTACCATGTAAGATAAGCCATGTTCAGTCCGGTATTTTCTTACCAATAACAAATATATACCTTATTAACAAGGTATAATTGTTGGTATTTTTAAAGAAAACTATTAACAAAAATGACAAGTATTACTGTTTGTATATTGAAAGGTATGAAACGTATGATACGTTTTAGGTTTCAAACATATCACATTAAGCGTTTATTCAACGCAAGGCATTTGTTATTCGACAATTGTGATTGATATTACGTAATGAAATATAAGTTAAATTCCGTTTCAAGATGTATAACTAATATAACCTAAGCCTTATATGTAGGCTGACGATGGTACTCGTTGCTGCGCTTTGTACTGGTTAATTCGACAAGGGCAGCTTCATCAAATTATCCCTTTTATATGGATTCCAAAATATTTTTACAACGTAAACATCGTATTATCAACGTTAACTAGACTATCCTTTATTATAGATACTTTGACTTTGTCCTTAAATTATATTTTTAAAAAAGTCTTATATTTCGAGGCAAAAAATGACGTATTAGATGAAATCAACGTGTTATTGATTTCTATTTCAATAATCATGAAGCTTTTTAAGCCTGATTTGAAAACCAGTAAATATAAGTCGAAGATGGAGTTGGTTATTGCAAGGCATTACTTATAATGATTATTTTACGAACCGAACTAATACATATCAGCTATTGCCAAGTTGTAGAGTAATTTGAAAATATATTATATCGTTTTAAATGAGGAAAGTTTTCCGAATTATAGAGGTAAATGGGTATAGATAACTCATTTAAAGCTTATTTCTAATTATATATGTACTCATGTAATATTTCAGAGTTCAAGATAAAGGTTATAGAGAGTCTATAGGGAGGTAGTAAACGCTAAAATTAAACGATGGCTCGTTTATTGTGAAGTATATGATTAGGTTATAATATCATTTTTGGTGTTATCGTTCTATTCTACCACAAGGCGATTCTTCTTAGAAACTTTCCAAATTATCTTTTATATTATAAACGAATTTTGAAGGATATTTTAGTAATTGTTACGGATTATTGGATTAAACCATTTAAAAAGTAAAATACCTCATTCGATTAATATAAAGATTTCTGTTGGAACAAAAATGACTGCTATTTTTAGCAGGTCAACTGCAGTAGAGTTAGTCAACTTTACTTACTGTAAAATTGACTGTACCAACTGCAGGTCTGTTGATTGTAGAGTGCCCGATTCAGACTAGGGCACGGACCAAGCAATTAGCTATAAAAATTACAGTGCAGACCAGCTAGCGGTTTGCCAAACCTAGAATAATACATCCACCACTTGACCAATGTAATACTACTGTTACTTCGACCACGATTCAAATCGACAACGTTGCAATGATCTAAGACTCTACCAACAATTTCTTTTTAGTTTTACACTTCCAAAGATTGACCCGGAATTATTATAATATTTCCATAACAGATTTTCATCGTTAGTTCGCTATTAATTATCTTTTTCTTAGTACTGAAGGAATATGAAATGAATGTTTCAAGGCTTTTCTTATTTTTGAATTAAGTGGGAACCTTTATTAACAGTTTTTTAATTTCATCAGTTTAAATTATTTGTTCAAGTAAGGTATCCAAGAGTGTTTAAGGGTATTCAATAGGTTTATAGGTATTGATAAAGGGTGTTTTGTAGAATGGTAAAAGTATTATAGTCATTACCGTTCGGTAGGTAGTATTTTCAGGGCTTTTCCGTCTACTTTTTCATTTATATATTTCGGTATTATCGTTCAACTAAACAAATTCGTAGATATAGTTCTATACCTATATAGTTAGTAAGCCGCTCTACTGAATTATATACACTTGCGGAGTGCACGATAACATGTTACGATACAAGGTGAACTTTGGCAGAGTGCAGGATAACGTAGAATGCCTTAAGAGGGACGTTGGCAAAGTATATAATAAAGATCCACGCTTTGGGTAAAAGCTTATAAACTCCCACATAAGGCGTACACTCTCCTGATTACTCTTCTCCCTTTATCTATATATTATAAATACTTACTTTAAATATAGTACTATTTTTACGTTAACGTATTAAATATAGATATTACCCATATTAATTAGTAGTCGAACCAGTTAACTATAGATAGCTTAAGAAAAAAAGAGACTAACAGCAATTGAATACTCATATTGCGATGTTGTTGCGATGCCAATCATTCCCTGCTACAATAATATATTTTATAAGAAATATGGGGTAGTGTGGAAAGGTTGTGAAGCGGAATAACTTTAAGAAGAATAACTTTTATAGAAAATCATCAACTTGGTTGGTACCCTTTAACTACTTAAAACCCCATTTCGTTATTCGCTAACTCGGTTAGCTCTCTAGACCTAACCCGTCATTTTTTGAAATGCGTCCTATCACGTATCGTCTACGCAAGCTATCAAATTTCAGAATCTTTCTCTAGGAATTATCCGGAAATCAACTTTTTCAGAGTTTCGGAAAACCTAGAAAGCGTCTAAAGCAACTTTTGTAACGCTTCAGAAAACTTGGAGAACGCCCAACGTAACATTTGAACCGGTTACTAACACTTCTGAAACGTCTAAAACAACTTTTAGGGCGACCCTACGATGATCACAAGCCACAAAAGAAGTTTCTGAAGCGCCCACACAAATATATACCAAGTGCTCGAAGCCTATTTCGCAAAGTTCCAGCACATTTTGCGAGCGCCCAAAATAGGATTCGAAATGCTTATACATTGAAAGCGTTTAAAACAATACCTGACGCTCTTACACCACCTCGAATCCCTTTCATACATCATCTTAATCCTACACACCAAGTTTCCCCCTTCCATACCCAACAACCGATTTTCCCCTTTTTCTCTACTCGGGTAGACTTATTATACACCGCTAATTTAAATTATTATTTACGAGTTTGAGTTCACTAGTCATTTGGTTAATGTAGTATATACAGACGTTACACGACTAGTTTAAAACGTCTAGCTAGTTTATAATCATGACTTATTTGTATTTGATTCGTACTAACAAGCGCTAAACACCTAATTTGGAACGTTGTATCCCATGTTATTTGCCTTTCATTTGCAAATTACATACTTCAAATGCCTAATTTAGAACGTGTTTTTTTTTGGAACCCCATTAAACACACCATTTTAAACGTATACAAATCCCAGCAACTGCGCTACAACAGTTTTAAAACCGATTTATTATATTTATGGAACGCCTAAAACAGCTTTTCAGATGCTCTATCAAATTCCGAGAGCGCTTAAAACAACTTTTAAGGTGTTCACAACGCCCATAATAGCTTTCAGGAAGCTCTGATACATTCCGATACGTACCGCAGCTATATCATTTCCTATAACGGGCTTAAAAATAGCTAATGAATATAGACCTCTTCTTTTAATATACAATACTTTGAAGAAACTTCATAGAGTTTGTAAATCTGAATTTATAGGATAACTAAATTAAAGTGTAAGTAAAATACCTTAACCTTTAAATTGAAAATACGTTCGTTCCAAATGTTATTTTTTGTCATTAGTAAATAATGTGTTAAACGTAGACTATGTCAAAGGATATTGGTTAACGAAACGTAAAAAACAGCTTCTGAAAACGTGGTAACACATTATATAACATAAAAGCCCCTAAATAAAAATTTAGGAAAATAAAGGGACGCAAAGTCTATCTGGAACTCGGCTTCAGAAGAATGGAGAACCTTGAAGTCCATCAGGTATTCGGTTTGATAAAAAGAAAGAGTTGTAAAAATTTCGGGTAGAGAACTTTAGGAAAACACCGGGATATAAATGCTATCCGAAACTGAAATTTTAAATAAATGGCTATAAGTACCATCTTATACTAGAGTTTAAAAAGGGTTATCCATGACTCGGGTATATGAAGTTGGAAAGCCATAAAAATAATCTTATGGTAATGATATATTAAGCCACCCGATGAGAAAGGAACTTGGTACCCATTAAGATGTTTGCTCACTATATGAAAATATTAGTCCCCTTAACCGCGAATACGCTTCGTAAAAAGAAAACGACGCTCCCGAAGAATACATACAGAGCAGAAATGCTCCCAAAGGACGCAGAAATGACAGCTTTCCAAACTGTGACAAAAGCGCTCCAAAAAAGATGGATAGCGTTTTTGAAGACATAGACAACACCGTGACTGTAAAAGATAACCCTTTGCACAGAAATAGAAACGCCACAAAAATGGAATTCTGCGCTGTTGAGTGGTATATAAAAGATAACTCTCCGGATTATAGGGAAAGCGCTTTAAAAAAAGAAAACAGTTCTTTAAAATAGCATATGAGAAATAGCCTTTCGAACTAAGATATAGGCGCCTTAAGATGGGTAAATGGGGCTACCGATAGTTAAATATGAAATAATCCGCCGCATTGCGATAAAAGTGTTACAAAAGCGACGAACGTTACTACCAAAAGATACGCCGTAAAAGGGCACTCCGGATGGCGTATTAAAAGCGACATTAAAAAAATTCGCCCTAAATAAAACATTAAAAGTGAGTTTCAAAATCAAAGTAAAAAATGGAGTATTCGAAAAGAATTTAAAATAAAGCGTTCCGAATAACGAATTAAAAGCACTTGTACCAATATAAAACGTTTCAAATAACACATTAAAAACGCTCCTAACAAAGAAAAGCGCTCCAAATAACACATTTAAAAAAAGCTTCTACTAAAGCAAAGAGTTCTAAATAACACATTAAAATCGCTCGTTTTTACCTCTATTCCTTCCGATAATATTATTGGATAGGTCCTGTAACCTCATTGCGATATGCAACATTTCTTTTGCTTTTCTTCTGGTTTTTTACAAATTTCGCTTTGTATTTCACGTCCTGGATTCATTAATTGTCGCTTGCATCACATATTTCACTCTCTGAATAAATAGTTCGCCAATCTGACGGTACATTTCCCCTCTCTGAATTCGCTATTTTACTGGCATATTGTTACTCTTTGCATCTGCCATTTGCAGCTGTGTTAGGACATTGTCACTCTTTATAAACATCATCTATCACCTACGTTTTGATTTTTTTCAAAAAATGTAATATAATTTGTGCAGCTGTCTGCATATTAGCTGGTTTAACCGGCACGATATAAAAATAGGGTAGCTAGAGGCTGCAAAACGAAGAGGAGGCGGGGGAACTGGAAACATTATCCTCCTTGCCGTCTTTATTTCCGTCTCTTTCGCTATAGCCCTCGCTCTCGTCGTCGTCGTTGTTGTCGTTACTACTGGTGCCATCGCCACCGTCAACGCCGCCAATAGCGCCATTGTTACGGGAAGGGCTAGACGCTCCCCGTGCCTTAAGCTACATACCCTTAGGTAAAGGGCGAGGAACAAGTTGGCACTCCTTAAAGGGGCGCGTAATAACATCATTAAATAACCCATGTAGTATATATGCCGGCCCTTCTGTCAGGCGGTGATAGCGGTCGCCATCTCCTTTGGCCGCCAGTTAACATCTAATCAAATATTAGTATTGTTTTTTTTTGAGCGTTAGATGAGTAGATATCTAATGAATAAGCTCTAAACAACTAATTTAAATAATGGGAAATATATTCGAGTCTCAGATTATAAATTAAAAAAGTGAACTATAAATTAAACACCGAATAACAGATTAAAAAAGGGGGAAACAAGTAATGAAATGTCGGATAACGAATTGATGGAGTGGGTAATTTACTGTGGAGATGGCGGGCGCGTATTTAGGCGTCGATCTTCGGCCCTAGAACTACTGGAATAGGGGTGTATTTATTACCGCTCCACTCGTAATAGTGAAAATGAGCCAAGCGACCCCCGATTTTTCGGTATTCGCTAATTAACTTGCCCATGATTATAACGTACGCTACGTAGGGCGTATCCATTCATAGCGCGAGTAAGCGAATCCAGATGCGCTTTTTTAGCGCTTTATGGGCTAGAAAGGCTTTATAGCATACCTTCGCAGGCCGCACCTCGAGGCGGCGAATCCGCTTAGCCACCTTCGCTTTGTCTACATAAATATTAGTATGATACAATTTAGGAGGATAATTATTACATACCGCGTTACATCTTAGCAATACTACGCTTTCAATAGCAAGGGGTTGCTATGGGTAAAAGAATCTATACTTGTAATGAAAACGTAAGACTTATAACCTTAGAAACCTTACTCTTTTCTCTTTGAATGGTAAGGGGAAAAGGGGAAGGGAAAAAAGGAGGAGAAGAAAGGGGTTAAACGGTTACGGCGGCGATTATATGCGAGGGAAGAAAAGGAAAAAGGGTGGTGACTTCCTCGACAGCGGCGGAAAAGCAAAAAATAAAGGCAACAATCGACAATATGTTATCACTATTAGGGTTAGTATTGATTTTATGGGCGGCATAGCGTACGATAACGGTTTCGGCCTCGGTGCGACGGCACTATCACGCTGAACGGCGCCTTTCGACTTTGTATTTACAAGGTATTCATTTAAAGAACGATTAGGATATAACATTAGTTTAGTAATTAATCCATACGAAAAGTTCGAATACCTAATTAAGGACGGGTTGTTTAGACGTGCGAACGCCGAATAATTAATTTGGGATTTACTATCAAGGAAAAGGTACTTCGTTGAAAGGAAAATAAAAAAAGTGTTACCTCAATCAATAACAATATATCTTTTTATGCTAACTTCCGAAACACGTAACAACGAAATTACACCTCTATACTTACTCCTTTACAAGAATCACCAACATTTCTGAATAACCCTTCAAAGCCTGCAATACTATTAATACCAAAACTACAAATTATACCACTACCACTATAAATACTAAACGACTGATTGTAGGCTCGAATAAAATGCATTATTACTACTAAACGATTAATTAGGGGCTCCAAAAAATTGTACTATCACTACTAGCTTATGAATATAGAGCGCAATAAATAAAAAAAGATTGTCTATACGGATATAATTATATATTCCTATAGTTAGTAAGCAGCTATGCTACGGATATATACTTGAAAATTATACAATTACCTGTCATATTGTGAAATAAAACTTTGCAAAGTGCACGATAAAGTGTCACGCTGCAAGATGCACGGTTATAGAGTACATGATAGCGTGCCACACCCCAAGACAGACGTAGGCAAAGTGTATGGCAGAGTGTCACGCTCCAGATGGGAGATGATAAACTTTCACCTAAAGCGTACAATCTCCAGATACTTCTTCTCTCTCTATCTATCTATCATTAGTATTTACTATTCTATATTATAGCCCATTTTATGTTAACGTATAATATATAGACTTCACTGACAACATTTTTATTATTTGATAAATATATAAATACATTATATCCTTGAATACCGCACATCTTATGAAGATTGGTTTTTTTTTTTTCTCAATTTTTGAATCAGGACCTCGATTTGTAACGATAACTCTAGGATGTTCATTTTCCGCGGGCTGTTTTTTATCGATAAGGTTCCAAAGACATCGTTTTCATCTTTAAAAAAAACGTAAAGTTATGATAACCCTTGTTATAACGTTTACTTTTGAAATTGTAACTTGTAATGACGTTGAATCCGTATAAACCTTGGGGTAAATACCGAATATGAGGAGTATAGCAATCAATTTATTCGGATTAAATATTACTTTTATAATATTTACTTCTATTAGCAAAATGATTTTTTTCGCGTTAGTTTCTTCCAACTTTTTAGCAATACCGTATACGCCCTTACAAGTGGTTCGTAATACCGTTCGTATTTGTGAATACCCTAAGACGCCTTTACTGGTATTTTTTTGTATTATTTATCAATTATTTCGACCTTAATCCATTATTTATTTGAATCGAAATCAGATTTGGTCTGAAGGCCTAAGATAAATATTCGTTTAATGGTTTTCTAAGGTATCTTAGCAATTAGTTGTGAAATCGTTTTATGTAAATGTAACGGGTTAGGAAAACGTTGTAATGTCGATTTCGGAAAAATCGGGATATTTATTATGGTATATAATAACAATAATAACTTCTCAATTAAATTAATATTGTTTCATTAGCGAAATTTCAATTTTAAAAGCGCTTTTAAGTGTAATTAGCATTTTAAGTAAAACGTTTTAATAACTTCGAAAGCATGCCATTTCATATTTTTATTACCTGCCGCGCGGAAAAGCCTCAAAAGGCTTTGTACAAACGAGTATTCGAACTGTCGATATAATATAGATAATTTGAACGATATTGAATTACCTGTTTCGATCGTTTATACTTTAACCAAACATCAAGATATTGAAACTAAAATTGAATAGGGATAAAAACGCTATACGAAACGTAAACAATGTAATTTATTGTATTCCTGTTCCAATATCGATGTTAATTACATTAGTTAACTAAAGTAGGAATGTTGTTTTCAAGTTCATTATATAAAACTTAATCAGCACGAATCGCGGAATTACCATTATCATTCCCAATAACAACGTGTTATTTTTCCTAAACAAAACTTTACAATATTTTTTTATTCAGTCGAATTAAAATTTGGAAAATTTTGTCATAAAAACGTTGAAATATCATTTTTCGGCGGTAAAAATTTCCGCCCCATTGTTATCGGGTATAATACCTTGAAATCGGCAACCATATATATCAAATGATGTGAATTACGACACCATATAAATGTTGAACACGTCGACGTCTTTCTTCAAATTTGAATTGTATGAAAGTAAAGTATCCTCTAGGTTTATAAATACATTCTTTGTTGGTAGGCCTTTATTTTTGCAATGTAGTTGATTCGAATCACTGTGGTCGATATATCTGGTGCTGCATTGAAATTTGTTTTGATTGAATTGTATGTTCTATGTTTGGCAGACCTCTAGCCGGTCTTCACGCTAATTTATATGAACAAATGCTTTGGCCCGTGCCCTACTTTGAAATGGGCACCTACTGCACTATACTTGCAGTTAATCCCACTAACTGCAGTCAATTTTTAGTTGGTACAATCAACTAACTATAAATATAGTTAACTTAACTGTGCTGCATTTGACTGTTATCCCAACACTAGCGGCTGTTTATTTTGTACCTGCATGCCAACATGGATTTCTACTAATTGGAGGCAACCTCCGAAGTCCCTCCGCAACCCATAAGCTAAACCACTGTCAATTACAGTTAATTTGTATTGAAACTGACATTAATTACGGTACTTTATTCCATATCTCCGAGCCTTTTGTCCCGTGATTCCCGTGCACAAGATTTTCGCCAAAAACCTATGAGTATTACGTATTCCAACTCTTACATACCTTTTACCAATTTTTTTCCTCTTACCACTATTAACATCATTTCATTAATAGTATTACCCTGGTAATCTTCGAGTTTACCAAGGCATCCCTATTCCTATACATTACATTTCGGGCGGTCCACGTAGCCTTCGATTCGTACGATTAACGTATTACTATCCACAAACCATCACAAGACGCTATTGGTTATAGCCTTAGTTATAAAGTCAGCGGGATTATCTTTACCGTTGACTCAGTGGAACTCATCAATTTACCGAGCTTTGTATAATTATCTTAAATCTATTGCGTTTATTATTAAACGTTTTTCATTGGTTTTACCCTACTTCAATAAGTATTTGTAAAGGTTTCAAAAGTTTGTATACACTACTATAAGTATTGGAGGCAGTTTTAACTGTTTGGTTATAATTTTTTACTTGTCTTTAATTTTCATTCCGATATTCAGGCCAGTTATTATACTGTATGCCTCAGATATCACCACGTTGCGTGTTATACATTTATATTTACGTATATTGAGTATACAAGGTTTGCGGTAATCTTAAATTTCTATTGAAACATTTTTTTGTTAACGAATATTATAAGAAACCCGATTTACAATGTGAGTTTAACGTTTTTAATCAAGAACCCCTTCATAAAAATTATTAATTTTACTCTTATTGTATTGATAAAGGGGGTTGATTCAATTGACCAAGGATCGTTGCAAGTATGAGTATCAAGGGTAGCCTGTGTTTAACTGTACATACTTATTCTTTCTGATTTGCTTAGCTATGTAGGCCAAACTTAAACTTCTTCTCTTTTCATCAATAACATCGACTTTCTATTAATACCAACCACTACAATCGTTATTCTATTGCTGAATTAGTCTATACGACTTGAGCTATCCAACAGAAGTCATTAGGTTTACTAAAACTATATTAATTACTTTTTTCAAAATTTTCATTTATTATTAAATACAATTATATATTTCATGAAAATCCTTGTTTTATGGTTTTTATGCATGTATAGTAATAAAAAAGTTGTACTATACTTTAGGTTGATACAATGTATTAATGTAGGATGTACGGGCTCTTCACTTTCAATATCATTGTAATTCTACCTTGTACGCCTTGTTAATCGTCAATAGGTTCTTAGTTTACCCTTTTTAACGTAGGCTGATATACGTGTCGTTAATGTTTTCAATTTTAATATTATGGATGCAGATAGACTATCAGTTAAAGTTAAGTTATATGCTTTTAGCTAAAGTTTCGACTTACTTACAGTTTTAAAGGCTTAACTTTTCGATAGCAAAATATTTCGCCGTTATAAACCTATTATTTACAGATAAAATAGTATTGTTAGTTTGTATACCCATGATATTGAAGTTTTCACCCAATGAAATTAATAAATACTGGTCGAACATTCAAGTTTTCATATCGAATCTGGTTGTAAATTGTAACTGGTACGTTAAAAATCAATGAATACTTATTTTGGTTGGTTTATATTCAATTTTGATATAAAGTATAACTATGCCGGCCGGACACTTATGTTTTAATTCTTTCGGTAATTTTAAAATTATTATCCGTTGAACATCAATGACATATTTTGTATACGCTTATATTATATTACAGCTATTAAGTATGAACTCATCATTTGTTTTAGTAATAAAACATTCAATAATTATTTCGAACAAACGTTTGCTGATTTTCTGTATTATACGTAATTAAGTAAAGATCTAATTTTTAGTTTCACTGCTGTAATTTTGAACGATTAGCCGTAAATTTCGTCCGGCGGGTCTGTAGTTCTAACTTTATCTCTGTAAACTATTTTCTAACTTAAAGATATTGACATTTAAGCCGTCAAATTACATTAACAACACGAGTTAAATAACCCTTTATGTAAAAAGGCCATCAATATCCATTTCATCGTTTTCTTTCCAAAGATTACCCAACGTATTAATCATACCTATAACACGTAATTTTATGGCAAGTTCACTGATGGTCTTTCCTTTTTACAATACCTCCGTCGTTATGTATACTCCACAAGCTTTCAATACTTGTAACTTTCCTCCTCTTTTATTTATATCTCCTTATTTAACGTTTTTCCACGCCATTTCCATTTTATCGCCTTATTAAAAATCGACTTAGAAAGATTACATTAACCAATCTATTTAATTTTAGGGTCATCGACCTAGAGATCTTTATTAAACTTAAGGAGTTTGTCATACGGCTTAACTTATATCATTATAAAATAAATTAAGTTATTAACGGTTTGAATCATTATATTTGAGTTTATATTACTTCAAATCTTATATGACTCATTTTATTTGCCTAGCTTTTGCTAAGTAAAACTTTACCTAAAAAAGGTAGGGATAATAAGTTTATTGTAGATATCATTATATATCACTATAGTTATTATACTTCGGGACAACTTTGTAGCTGAAAGATTTACTTCTGCAGAGTGCATCATACGTGGCATAGCCTAAAAGGGACGTTGACAAAGTGCATAGTAGATTGACACGTTCTAGAGATCTTATAAGCTCTAATCTGAGGCATGCATTCTCCGGATACCTCTTTTCCCTACACACTCTATCTATCTTCAATATACACGCTTTAATCCTTCACTTACCTTTTACGTTAACTTTATTAGACAATAAATCTTAGAGATATTAATTAGTAGTCAAATCGTGCAACTACAGATATCCTAGGAAAAAGGAAATGAATCTAAGTTCAATACCTATAACGGCATGTTGTACCGGCCCTAACTGTTCCGTAATCTAATAATACGCTTTACATGAAATACATAAGAGTATGAAAATACTGTAAAACAGAGTGATTTTGAGAAGAACTACTTTAATACGAAATAATCAATTCGGTTGGTTCTCTTTTACTACTGAAAGCCTTGTTACGCTATCCGTTAACTCGATTGATGCTCTGGACGTATCCGGGAACTTTTTGAAGAGCGGCCTATCACATATCAGGCCACGTAAGCCAAAACCACCAAGTTTCGGAAACTTTTTCTGGAATCTATCCGACCTAAAAGCAACATTCGAACCGCTTATAAACTTCGAAAATAGTTAAACCCAAGTTTTAGGCCGCCACTACAATTACCTCACGCTATAAATGAAATATCAAAACTGCTTACCAAACGCACACCACACGCCAAAAGTAGCTTTCGAAGCGTTCTGACACATTTAGCAAGCGTTAACCACAGCATTCGAAGCGCTTACCACATCATCTCAACTCGCCTTTACATACCATTTCAACCTTTAAACACATAACTCTCTACTTTTTTTCTCCCAGTTTACCCTACCCTATATAATTTTTCCTTATTCGCCTGACATTACATCATATATTCAAATTGTTATTTACGATGTTGGATTCTATTAGCATTTGACTAGTGCTACCTTTATCATACGTTAAACAGATAATTCAAAACGATTAATTAGTTTGTAATCAGGTTTCACTTGCATTTATTTGAACTTACGAACTTTAGAAGCCGTAATTGTACTACCATGAGGCAGTACATTTATATTTCATTCACAAATTATACGCTTTTATTTTGATCGTTCCATTTCGCACATTTTCATTGACTATTTAATTTTAAGACCCCTTTCAATAAATTATGCTAAGTGTACCAAAATCTTTACTACCATGCCATATTAATTTTTGTAATACTCCAACAATTTTAGAAAGCGCCTACACCAGCTTCTATAGCACTCCGATACACTCTACATTTCTACAGTAATAGATCCACCAAGTCAAGCTTAACTAAAAAAGTTCAAGAAAATTCTTTTTAAATAAAGTATTTTAAGCGTACCCAAAAGTTAACTACTACGCCACAGCAACTTTTGTAACGCTCCGACAATCCTGGAAAATGCCCAAACCAGCTTCCAAAGCGCTCCAATACACTTTATACTTCCACAGTAATAGATCTACCAAATTTGTATTAACTAAAAAAGTATATAAAACTTCTCCTTTACTATAAAACGCTTTCGAAAAGCGTTTTAAAGCTTATGAATTTGGATTTATAAGATACAGCTTTGGTAATAAACCTGGACCAAAGATTATAAATAAGTATATTATAACCGTTATCTTCCGTTATTTAAGTAAGAGAGCTTCAAGGCTTAAGCTTTTCGAGTATTTTCACCCCGAGTTTAAGAATTGGATGCTGGCAATGTAGCGTATCGTGGACCACTTATTTTCGAGATTGCTATGGGAATAACTACGAATTAGGGGAATTAATATACCCGAGATCAAGAACGGAAATACTATATAAACATTAATCGCAAAGGCCTAGTTCAAATGAATGCCGCATTGTATCGACGAGGGGATATTAAAAAAGGTTTTTGTAAAACAAATCTAGTTAGATATATAGAAGTAATATCTTATCAAAGACATTAGAAACAGTCCACAAACACAAAAGGAAGGGTTAGTATCATTACTTTCCACTCGGGTATAAGAAAAGAAAATGCCAGGTGGGTCGTCTGGCACGCGGGTTTAAGAAAAATAAAAGCTGTAATGGAGATCCAACACTCGGGTTCAAAAACCGGAAACATTGCTTGCTACTCAAATCCAAAAGAAAAAGGAGTTAAAATAGCAATCCGACACTCGGCCTCAAAAAGGGGAAGGGCTGAAATAGCATTCCAACACGTGGATTCAAAAGAAGAAAGGGTCAAAAGTATTATCCAAACCTCGGCCTCAAGCAAAAAAAAAATGTCTATAAAAGGCGGAAAAGCCAAAAACATCGTCTTATACTCAGGATTAAAAAAAGGAAGGGCCTCAGGAGAAGGAAGGACTTTAAAATGAGGAAGTGCCAGATGTATCATTTACAACTCGACTTTGGGAGGAGAAAGAGCCAGATGAATCGTCCTCTATTCGGATTTAAAACAAGAAAGGTCTAAAAGTATTGCCCTCCACTCCATCTTAAGAAAAGAAAGGGTTGAATATGTTATCTGGCACTCGTCTTCAAGGAAAGTAAAGGTCGTAATGCCAATTCAACAGTCGGGATAAAGAAAAAAAAGGCTGAAAGAAACATCTGGCACTTAAACTCAAGAAGACTATAAATGGACTGAGGCTGGAGCTATCGCTTAAGATGGTTGGATTCTGTCTATAAACCTCTATGAAGAAGAGATTAGAAACTCCTGTTATGGAGTTGTAATGAAGTTGTGAAAAATGGTATAATCTAGTCACAGGACGTGTAAGGGTATGCTTTTGTGCAGCTTCTAAGCGGCTTTAAAGCGATATAAAAGCGTGATAATTACCAGAGCCAGATCCCTGGTAAATAATAGCTAGGTGTTAGCCTGTAATATTACCTCTCGGCTTACTCCCCCCCCTTTTTTTTTTCTTCGCACGGTGGTATAGAAGGTGATGAAAGCTATTACCAAACTAGGGGAAGGGGTGCGAAACAACCGCTTCGAAGAGGTTTGGAATATGATAGTATCGCGTGGAAGGTTTCAGGCCATAAAACGATTGGATACTACGTAAAAGGCGCTGCTGACGTCTTCTACCGATAAATAGTTTCGTAAGCCCTCCCTTTAAAAATCCAAACTTTCCTTCATATAACTATCACTTGACAGTGTATTAAAACCCAGTTTTATACGAGTGTGACATTATCTTTTGTTAGAACAAACATCTCTCTTATCAATTATCTTTTTATTATTATTTTCTCGTTCCACAAAAAACTCTTGAGTAACCGTAGAAGCAGACAAGGTTATTAAAAACATTAATATGCTTGCTTAAAAGCTCCTTCGTTCGTATTGACGAAGGTGTAATTCTTGGAATTACGGACAATAAATATGTATTTTAAAGGAACGAAAAAATAGATATGTTTTCAATACATATACCGAATAACGTATAATTTTCAAAATTTATACTATAGGACGGAGGGTATAGTAAATTTATATAGCCTTGAAAATTTTATTGACGAGCGGCTAAATACTAGCGCCAGATATCGTCTTTACCTTACCGGTATTAGAAACCATAATTCAGGTTATTTATATATGCTTTTAAACCTAAATCTTGATATGAATGAGGTTTTAAGGGAATTATTCAAAGCTTGTTCATCGTTGATCGTTTATAACCGAGGCAAATTAAAGTTCCCATAATTTGCTTTATAAATGTTAACGAGGGGTTAAAATGTGTACAAATGTTGGTCGTCATCGCAAAAACAGTTATGAAGATTTGGCGTACCATATAAAGGAAGGTAGATACTCGCAGTGACGCAGGCTTTATACTCGTGACTTTTATTCATTCCGGTGGTCTAAGGGACGTATAACTATTGAAGAATGAGCGTGGTTTTCAATTAAATTGACGTATTAAAAGGGAACGTAAAATTCTCCATTAATTCATAAGTAAAGAGCGTAATTCGAGGTCATTAAGCGATTTATTGAATTATTTAGATGCATCGATAAATCCCTAAGCCACCTTAGTATTGAGTTATGTAAGTTAATTGAGAAAAGGTAAAAAATGACTTATTAAAGATGTATACCTTGATTTTAAAATTTATTTAAATAATTTGTTATAACTTCGGTTTTTCGTTAATACTACATTACTTCTATATTGGGTACCCGTCTCGTCATGGCCTACATATCGTTTCATAACGGTAAATAAATTCGGTAAGCCTCGCTGTATGTAACTCATTTACTTAACTGTAACTTGACGTTTTAGTAGGTTTTTGCGTGGGGGGCGACCGACTTAGTGTCTATTTCAAGCTTGTAAAATATTTTTAACGTAGTATTTCGGCTTTGTTTCACCGTCGTCATTTATAATATTAGTAACTTACGTTTAAAAGTCGCGAATTTATTAGTTTGAAAGCGGGTTCAAAACGGCTTAAATAAATTGGTTTACATGTAGCCGAGGGTGTTAACCTTTCAGGATATCGAATTCGATGAAGTAAAAATTAATCATACTTATTGCACAATATTTGTTGTAAAGTTAACTTAAACCTTTTAAATTTTTATTCGGCTTATAGTTTTGAAAGAGTAGTCAAACATCATTACCAACTCTAAAACGTTCCAAAGGGATACACTGTTTATCAATGACTTTCTTCATACGTTGTTACGTAGCCGTTTTTAGGGTTTAGGAAAACGTCGTGGTATTACGGATATATTGAACGTAATTTCCGACCACCGCGCCTAATTTTGTTATTCAAACTTATAAACATTATACCTGTTTTATAGAATCTATATGATAGTTATAGGTTATTAACAACGGGCTAATACCTATTGTAGTTGTTTCTTCATTATTTAAAGTTAATTTATAATTAGGTAGTAAATGGCTCTAGTTAAGTTAAGTATCAACGATGAAGAAACCTAGGTACATTAGGACCTTTTAATTACCGCGTTCGGTAACATTGTTGGTCTCAAGGAAAAAGGCGGTATTTAGGCATTATTTCAAACTTATTAAATCGTGAAGTCGTTTTGAAGCCCTACTGGGCTAATGTAACCCTCTGTGACGATTAATTGTATAGACGAATATGTAAAGTCGCTAGTAATAGCTTAAAAACCGTTTCGTATAAGATTTAACGTTTATATTTATTATATTCCCGAAGATAATAGATTTTATTTGACGATCTGTAATAATTATGAGGTAACCTAGATTACCGTTCAGCTCTTAAAGTAAATAGATTATAAAGTCGATCAAAATATCGTTTCAAAATCGCTTAAAAACCAGAAGGGGTTAAAAGAATTCCTTTTCAAAGATGTGTTCAGTAAGTTATTTTCTTACAAACATCGTGTTTTCAGCAAAAGCACCGGACCGTACGGTATAAACCAGGCCAAATTTATATCTTAAAAAGGATAACAATACTAACGTCACGGCTTGGTTAATTAATAAAGAGTAAATTTGAAAAAACTTATATTAATGCGGTAATAATCGGCTTGTAAATAGGTATCTTAATACGGTTACGAAGCCGTGAAATATTATCTTCATTTACTAAACAGTTCGAAATTCAAACCTTAAATATTTTATAGTCGCTAATACAACTATTAATAAAAAAACTTCGGTCGTTTATACGTATGATTGGAATTTGTCAGGAGTAAAGGGAATTACGTGTAATAACGGCGTCATAACTATGTTAAAGGTCTATATTAGTAGAAAGCTCGCGATTTTTCAAAATAGACTTGTTAACAACGGCTGACTAATAGATATAAATACGTTAAAGCGGCTTGGAAACGGCCTACTTGGGGCGTAAAACCTGGATTTTTCGGTCTAAAAGGTGAAAGTAAAAAAATACTTGGAGATTATCTCAGTTTCTTTGCGATAACGTATTTTATCGTATATAATTAGCCACATTATTATAAACTAATTTAAAACAGAGCTTCAAGAGAACGTTCGAATTAACGGAATTGTTGCTTGAAAAGCTGTGGTATAATCATGAAGTATTTTATATTCGTGTAATTTGTAGAAATTGTTAACAGACGTACCGTGCACCGGAATTCCGCGTTTCATGTTTTTAAATAGCTTATAATCTCGCGTAATTTTTTACTCTAAATTACTTCATTGTGATTGGTAGTAGATAAAGGTAGAAATTAATATATTATCGGGCGTTGGTTGCTGTGGTTATCACGTTAAAATAAATATCTTCTTGAAGCCTAGTTAAGTTAATCGTCTTTTAAAAAGATGTCGCGGTCGGGATCCTATTAGGAGAATGCAGGTTCGGTACAAAGTAGAATTTAACCAGCTCGAAAGCAGCAATCTTCTTAGGCTCCTAATAAAAAAGGGTACATTTTTGGGTTAGTCGAATTCAAATCATAATAATTGTAAAGTGTTTATAAATAAAATGCCAGTAAACGTAGGTGAACCCGAAAATAACTATTACCTTGAGGATTAATGTAAAATCTGTCTATTACCACATAACGTATAACTTTTCTATTTTTTACGGACGTCGAAATTAATTTCGATAAAAAGTTCCAGGAATTAAATTTTCTTAACGCCGATTCTACACCTAAATATATTGAGTTTGAGGCATAGGACGTTGAAGGCGTTGAGTATCAGTTTAACATTAAGGTAATAATAGTTAAGGGTACGATTTAAATAGAGAAAAATATATTCAAGGAAACAAAAGTAAGATATACCGAAAAATGGGCATAACTAGTGATTAATATATCGCTAAAAGGTAGCCGCTATATTAACAAAACCGAAAAAGGTGATAGGGTATTTGAAAATTTGAAAGTGTATATAAAACGCGGTTGTCCACTTGTTTTCTTTGATAACGAAAAACTTGTATAAAAATATTTTCCTCAACGTCTTTTTATTGAGTATAAACAGGTAGCGATTGGCTTTTTTAATAACGAGTCGTCGACGGTAGTCGATATAAAAAAGTAAATTACCTTTGGGTTTTTAATGAAAGATGCGGGGTTACCTGATGAAAAGTAATAAACTCGAATATAACCCTAATCGAATAACTTAATGACCGTTTTTCGTAATATAAAGAGCTTCTTTCACGATATATCGTATGAAATGTTTTATAAAGAATTTAGCTCTTATTATCGTTTCAAAGGATGATCTTATAATTGGTTTCGAAATATTAAGTGGGTAGCTTATTTCTAAATGCCTTATCAAAAAAGGGGCATTTTTTTTAAAGGAGTCAGTGAGTTTATTTTTAACGGATACGAATAGTTTTGGGCGAGTGTTTTGTTAATATCCTTGAAAAAGACGAGAATAAGCCGTGTAGTAGTAGTTTGGTACTAACGGGCTTTAGTGAGATAGCGTAAAATAACACGGAGTTGACCCTTTTAGACGTCTTTTACATTGTCGCGAACCTTCTTTTTTAAACGCCATAGTAACCCGTTCGTTATAAAAGTAGTATATACTTGGAAACGGCGTAAGTCACTTGCTAATATTTTATTTAAAGTTTATTTAAAATAATGTTGTATTATAAGTAAGCGTTTGAATAGCAGTCAAATGAAGTACAGTCAAGTCAACTTTACTTGCAGTAAGGTTGATTGTACTGATTGCAAAATTGGTTGAAGTTTGTGGGACTGCACTGCAAGTGCAGTGCACTAGGTGCACACTTCAAAGAGGGATACAGGTCAAAGCGTTTGACCATACAAATTAGTGTGTAGACCGGCTAGCAGTCTGCCAAACTGAGAACTTACACATCTCAATCAACAATATCAACGCAACACCAGTTACTTCGAACACAGTGATTAGAATCGATTACGTTTCAACGATAAATGGCTACCAATACTGATCAGTACTTATTAGGTTAAGTAAAAATTGACTAAGTAAAAGAAGAAGTTACTTTCCGGTTTTTATGATATTTGTTACGGTTGGGGTAGAGGAAATATTCTTACGAAAGACCTTTACTGCTACGTCGGTCCTAATGGCAGTAAAGTAAAAAATATTTTTAGGTTGCGTCGGTTTTTACGGAAGCTTAGAGGCTACGACGGTATCCCTATTGAAAACACTAATAAATCTTTATTAATTCTTTTTAAAGACGTTAGGATTGACTGTTAAAAGTTTTAAAGTTCGACAAGTTGGTAATCAGTTGAGTAAGTATTATTACGGGTACTAATATAGTAAAACAATGAAGTCTCATAGCCAAATAACTACAATGAATAACCTTCGCCCCTTGCCACTAACAACAACCTTCGACCTCACCCTTTATATTAAGCATTTTCCCTACTTTACTTTTTTCACTTACTACGCTACTTCAATCGTCAAGTTCGCTGATTTTAGCGAAAAACACCCAGATTCGCCAAATCGCGCTGAAAAAGCCCCTTTACAAGACTTTATGCTATATCGCCAAGTTCCTATGCAACTTCACACTTAAAATTACCAAGTCCCTCGCCTTATACGTTTTATGCATCCTATGTAAGCCAGAATATAAATATGGCTAACTTTAACGAGTAATTTAAAGTTATCACCAATTCCGCCAATAAAGAAGCAATTAAAGCTTTTGGTTACCTTTTCTTCAAACATTATAACCACCACTTTTGGGGACAAAACGTTAACAAGAACTTAAATGAAAAGAAATTGACCAAATTTATTGGTTGCTTTATTTTGAAATATGTCGACGAAAAAGATCCTAACGACGTGTTTTTTAAAGTTCGCGAATTTTTCGGCAACTACACAATTGATATGAGTAAGGTAACTTGAAAGACCGCTAAGTTCAAACTAAGGGCTAAATTTAAATGCCAAGGGATTTAATTTCGAAAAGTATATGTTATTAGGTTAGCGAAAACAATTTTTTAGTTAGCCTAGCTTAACGAATACTTATAAGACCCACAACCTGAAGGAAAAGTTGTTAAGGAACCTAAATGTCTACAAATACGTTTTAAGGGACCTCGTCTTTACTCATAGCTAATTTAGGTCTTTTTACGTGCTGGTAATAAGGAACCTGTTAACTTGTTCTGCAGTTCGGCACCCCCACGTAACAACGTGGAGTACGACCTTAACAGCGGTAGGGCACGTAAAGAAATGGCTGCCTATTCGCCAAAGGTATTGGCGTTAGCACTTTACATTAATCAATTAAGTAGGAACCTTGCTGGATCCTTTAATACTAATAGGGGTATGACCAAGTCCCCCGTAACAAAAACCCTTAAGCTCATTTCTCCTAAACTCTTTAGCACGTCTAATTTTAACACCCAAATGAAGGAAGGACCGGATTTATACGCAAGCTTACTATGGGTACGACTATTAGCTTTTATTCTCCAAACTTAGCTAAAGGTAATTATCCGGCTTACTAACACGAACAACAACTTTAATAATTCCCTAAATGAAGAGATAGGGAGGATCTTTTCGACTAAGAAATCACCTTTATCTCTTAGCGCGTTTCTATAGTAGATACGAATTATATAGTAATTACTACTTTTTTAAAATCTAGGGAGGGAAGGAAAAGTATGACAGTAAGTCTTATAACCTCTTCGACGTCTAGTTACGCATATTTTTCAACATTTACCGCTAAATAAAGGTTAAGTTGTTAGGTTTTCACTCGTTATTTCCTAATATTCTTACCGGTCAAGCCGAGGATTACTACCTCCGATACCTAACGATTTATTCCTACTTTCTCTAAATCCATAATGGCTTAAAGAGCTATTTTATGCACGATATTAATTTTACCGAGTGCTATACCGACTGAAATATTATTAAGTGGTATTGTATATTAAATTATAGAAAAGAGACTGAGAGAAAAATAAACCTTTTGAATTAAATATTTCACAAGCTAATGTTTTACCAATAAGTAATGGGGAACGTGAAAGCTGGCGAAGGCACTTTACTCTAGCAGGTACGGCAAGTTGTTACGGGCTATAAAGAGTTCAAATACGCTCTCTAATTCTTTGATGCCACTTGCAAAGAGCTTTTTAACCAACTGTGTTTTTCGCTGGCAACTGTAACTGCTCGAGTTTTCAACTCCACTAGTATATACCCTTAAGCGCTGGAATTCAGTGATGAGGAGGAAAAAGAATTTTCCTATTCGTATTATATTAACCCTCGGTACGGAAGACCCGGCTAGTGTGGTTAACGGAAGGTCTGGAACTTTACCAATCGAGGAAGGTATTCCTCTTTTTCGAGGTACAAAGTTGGTCAAATAAGTGTATACCAAACGCCAAAAGATATTGAATCTACGGCAAACAGTGTTATTAGTTAATACGCTATACTGCTATCGAATATAAAGCAAAGTAGGTTATATATTACACGCAATTTACTTTTATTTCTTACTGGGACTACATCGACTAAGTTATACAGTTTAGGGGAAGTAAAAACAAAAAAGAGGAAAATAAGTTAAAGGCTATTGTTTGGCATGAAGATACTAGTACTGACACTGGTATTAACTCGGAAGTAATACAATAATTAACCGACCAATCTTTTTTATACTTCCTTACAGGTAAAGATCCCTATCTCCTTTACGACGATAAAGACTCTGGTCTTATATACCTTTTTACAATTCTAGACCGATACGCGAAACAAGTCTTTTAAGGGATTATAACGGATACGGGGGCGACACGGTACTTAACAAAAGGCTATTTATACTACATCGCGTTACAAAGTGACACTAATACTGTTACGAAACTTAACTACACGGATGCTAGCAAAGTCAAGGTTAACTTTGGCCTTGGAAAAAAAATATTTTCATCGAGATCGACGATAGTCAAAATTATTATGAGCTTTCTTGTTTTTCACATCTTAGAATCCCCTACCCCTTTCTACTTAGCCAGCAAAATATAAAAAACCTCGGTGTGAACGTTAATATTTAAAATAACGAACTAATATAAGTTAATATTAATAAAATGTATTTACTTAGCCCAAAATAGAATTTTTTTTGTTTTGTTTTTCAAGGTTAAAGATAATAGTATTAAACTTAACGGAGGCGGAATTTCGTTTATTACATCGTAGGTTTAACTACCTAGCAACTAATAGGTTTTATAAGGTCTTCAAGGTAATTAGCCACGAATATATAGACTTATTAACTTCAAAGGTAATTAAACGGCTTAACTATTACTACCTAATTTACTCTGAAGCCTCGTTAAAGTTGAAATTTACGTTGAAAGAGAATTAAAAATTAATTAGGAAGTCTTCGTAACCGTATTTTACCTGGACGGCAAGCTAGTATTACACGTTATAGACATTGCCACCGCTTTTTACGGCGCTGAATTCCTTAAAAATGTTACGGCATAGTAAATATAGAAGGCATTACATACTTTGTAAATTAATACGTGCTTTCGACTACCAGACCAGAGAGTTTACGTTACTGGTGCCAAATTTATTACGAAAAAGATGCATATTAATACAAAATGAATAGAAATCTAATATAAACTGGTCCCCGTTAAAGTTTACTAGGATATCGTTAAGGTCGAAAAGGCATACGCCCTTTTACTAAGAACCTACAATATCCCTATATTAGAAATAAAACGCTTCATAAGCTATAAACTACGGTTTTAGATAAAGGCAAAAGGTTTTAACAATATTATTAGCCTTAATTGACTTATACTAACTTTGCTGGTATTTAAAGCATATCTAAGTATGATGATGAAGTTACCACCTTCGTTAAACATTTAAAAACGTATTATAGCATATAGTAAAGCCTTGAAGAAGCTGAAAAAGGAATCAGTATACCGTTAGGTTAACGATACTCTTGATACCAGAAACTGGCCTTTGATAATAAACGTACTTTTACTCCCCTTTTAAAGTAAAATTCTTATATGGTTCGAGTTAAGCAAATGGGATATGCCGTATAAAATCTTAAGTATTATCAACTTAAACGTGGTGGTTAATACTGTTAACAGCCTCATAACTTTCCGAATTATATAGATTAATCTGTACTGGAAATCACTCGTGCCCTTTAAGTTTAATAAGAATCCTATCGTTGATAACCTTTGAGCCGAGCGAACTAGTTAATATAACCCTTCGAGGCCGATTGTTAACAGGCCAATAAAACGTCGGCAGCGTGAACGACTACCTAAGAGGAGAATATATATTAAAGACGAGGACGGTGAAAGGGATCATTATTCCGGTAAGGCGTATGAAACAGCGTAAGTATCTTAAAAGCAATAATCTAACGGTGAATTTGCCTTTAACATACGTACTGAAAGCATTATTAACACATCAGGCAAGCCTTTTAAAGAAAGTGACTAAGTGGAAATTAACGGCTTCTTATTACAGAGGGTTGTATAATTTGTGCCTTTAACGTAATTTGAAGGTTAAAACGTTACTATCTTTGACTCAAAAATAATTTACGAGATTAAAGGTAAAATCACGAACCGGCCGTATGAAAAGTTATGGCTAATCGTTCAAGGATATGGTAATAAAGGTAAGGACTAAATCCCTATTTAATCTCTTATAACCAAAAGAATTAGTTTACGGTTGATCGTTGTTATTACTGCTAGTTTGACTATTGGCGTAAAAGGTTGGTTTATACCTATTAGCTGGAATATCACGTAAACATACACATAATTTACCACTAATCTTTAGCAAATTATACTGTTGGAATCGCTAAAAGAATGAAGTAATAAGTTTCCGGCCGGCACGATAATATATTGTATTCAGCTCTTATACATATTGACTAAAGCAGGCGTCTTTTTGTTCCCAATGTACCAGGCGTGCTTTCAAAATAAAGTCAAAATAAAGACTTCAACCTTTAATACATACCTATTCATTATAAAAAGTAAAGACTCTAGTATCTTAGGTATATTAATCAACGATATCTTGTTCCTTGGCGATACTGGGTTTATAACGGCGAAATAACGTATTATCGAAAAGTCAAGCTTTTGAAATTTTAAGCCTGTTAAATCGTTAGCTAAGGGTATATAAATTAACTTTAATGAATTTTTAATTCGTAACTATGTTATTAAGGCTAAAAACGGCATTAATATTAGCTTATATAAAAAGGGGGAACCTAAAAGCTTAATGATTATCGATAAGACCGACGAGGAAAGATCATATTGACATTTGAAGCAAAGGGCCATTACAAGTTATATCGCTATATTATGTTAACCAAAAATATCGTACGATCTTTCCATTTTAATAAAGGTATAAGACTGATGAAATAAATACTTGGATAAGTTAAATAAACGGATTTAATAACAAATAGATCGTATGGAAAGAGGAATGAATATGGTTTTTGTAAATTTAATGAAGGCGAAACTTATAATCTTTACGAACGGGTTATTTGCTAATAATACTAACCTTATATTCCAAATTAGCTTTTTGATAATGTTTGTCAATAAAGATAAGTTTAAGAGGTTATTTATTAATACTGGAAACCATATATATTGGATATTTATTAGGTGTAAACGTGTGACCCAGAGTATATTAGCTTCGCAAGTTCATAGTATAATACTAGGCTTTGACATCGGTATGGTAATCAACGGCACAATTATGATTATTACTAAATTACTAAAATTCCCACCGATACCTGTGGTAATATTTACCGACTCCAGAAGCTTTTACGAATGCCTATCAAAACTAGGCACAACTAATGAAAAACGTCTAATAATGGACGTAATGGCTTGAAAAACGTCATATGAAGCCCAGGAAATCAATAAATTTTAGTGGTTTAATGGCAAAGACAACCTTATTCATATAATAACTTTGGCTACCCCTAACAATGCCTTGAAAAAAATTGTGGATAGCAATACGCTAACTACACGAATTAAGGGATACGTGGATCTCCCGGTACGTGACATAAAAGAATAGAGTTTCCCTAACAGATTGGAAAATCGTTAGGGAAATGGTAGCGATGGCAACAGTTCAAATTACTGGTAAAAGGTATGCAAGTGGTGGTGTACCTGATTTGCGCAGGTTTATGGCGAAAGATCTGTACACGGGATTTGAGGAATGGAGGCCTCGGAGGGGTAGAGTAAAAGGGCCACGAAGGGCCGTAATATATTGATTACAGTACAGATTGATCGGAAAAGTCAGGGGTTTGGCTAGTTGTTGGCTTATGGATTAACGAGGGATTTCAGAGGTTACTATCAATTGGTGGTAGGTCACACTGGCGTGCATAAGTACAAAATAAAAAGCCGCCAGTGTTGGAATAACAGTCAAATACAGTATAGCCAAGTCAACTTTACTTGTAGTAAGGTTGATTATACTAATTGCAAAATTGGCTGTAGTTTGTAGGACTGTACTGCAAGTACAGTGCAATAGGTGCCCACTTCAAAGTGGGGCACAGGTCAAAGCGTTTGGCCATACAAAATAGTTTGTAGACCGGCTAGCGGTCTGCCAAACTTAGAACTTACACATCCTAATCAACAATGTCAACGCAACACCAGTTACTTCGATCACATTGATTCGAATCAACTTCATTGCAACGATAGAGGCCTACTAACAGTAAGGGATAATATAAGTTTATATTCGGTATCGGTGTTTATTAAGGTTCATAAATAAAAAGTTCATTCTAAAAAAATTCGTAAGGCAGAGCCAGGTACATAGTACGTATCTATGCTAAATCGTTGGGATGGAATAAGGATACGCAGTGATTTTAAATGACGAATGAATGAATAAGCTACGATGTTATAATATTTATGAGCCATATTTATTAAAACATGAATAAAATAAATGAAGTCGTGAAGAAATTATATTATAAATAAAAATCTATTTATGAGTTGCAACAGATTTACTGGGTCAGATTAAAGTCTTAGTACCTTTTATACGGGACTATATATAGTCATTACGTTTTTCCCTTTTACGGGTTAATTTATAAATTTTCGGCCAAAGTATAGCAAAGGTTTTTAATAACTTTAGCGTTAAAACCACTAGGGTGTTTTATTTGATCGAACGAATAAATACGAATATAATAGCTGTTCGATCCATACCATAAATATAGCTTAAAATCTTTACGACGGTAAAGTTTCTATCAATTAAGCTAGGTAAGCCGTTACTTAAAAACGGTCAACAAGGTATTTACGCCATTGATAATAACGTTTCCTTGGCTACTACGAGTAGGTACGTTATTGTTATTATTTCCGCTACGTGATATACTCTCAATACTAACGTTAATACGACCGTAACGAGTAAAGAGGTTATAAATTAGTTTATTGATAAATTAGGTTAAAGTAACCTATATATTATGAGTTACGGGTATATTGAAAATCAATAACTTATAAGTTAAAGTATCGTTAATGAATTCTTTTAAAATAGAAAGTTTCACGGCGTATTTTGAAGTTATACCGTTGACTTTTGTAAATCATGTTATTTGAACGTTAAAAAAAATAAAACCGTTCGCAGGCTTCTGACTTTGTATTTATAAGTTGAACTATAACGTTTTTAGCCGCGTTGAGATCGTAGTCATAGGCGTAAAATATAGGTATAAGGGTATTAGAGTCGCTAATATCGCAGGCGTCTCTGTAGGCATGATAACTTTGTATGGAGGTTTTGGTGAGGCTTTTGAATTATTAAAAAAAAGACGTAAAAGTAATTTTATTAATGCCGATAAACTTTTTTTTTTACGTCACCTACGTAATATCGTAACTTGTTATACCATAAATCGTGATGCAATGTAGAAAAATTGAACCGTTCAATCAAAAGGCTTATATTCAAGTCGTTAACGCTCGTTAAATAAGGAGCCAGCGTCGTAATCATAATGCAAGGAATTTAAATTATTATCGTTAGAAACGCTAACTTGGTCCCTGGTGAAAAAAAATATGCTATAATAACTTTATCTATACGTAACGTGGTATAACCCCTTTCTAAGGGGTATTTTTTCGAAAACTTAAAGTAACCGATAATTTTATGCTTCCGGATCATATTCGCTAACGTATTTGATACATTAATCTTCCGTTATTCTAAATTACAAACGTGCTTTCGAGTACCTTAATTCCCTTTAAGAAGCTTTACATCTAAAGCATTAGTAAAATGTTGGTATTAATCTACAAAATAATCATATTGAGACGTTAAAAAATTTTAAGTTACTTTCTAACGCGTACATAGAAGAATTACTTTAAAGCTTTGGAGTCCAACTTTATAGGGTTGGGAAAATATAATATAAACTTAGGATGTAACCCTTAATAAACAGCTAAAATACCGTTGAAAGAAGGTTCTAGGTTTATATATAAAATGATTAAGTCCGGAGCTATCGTTTAAAGTGGTCGGACTCTATTTATAAACTTCGATGAAAAAGAAAGGGGAACCCCCTACTAGGGAGCTGTTACGGAGCTGTAGAAAATAGTATAACTCGGTTACATGACGTGTAAGAGCATGTTCTCGTACAGCTTCCGAGCAACTTTAGAGCGTTGTAAGAGCGTAACAAAGACTAGAACTAGATTCCTAGTAAATACAAGCTAGGCTCTAGCTTAGAACAAAGACGCGCTGTAAGAGTCATCTATAACTTAGCTTCAAAGGAAGTAATTAAGCATCTACAGATACATCTACTCCCCGGATATGCAAAACAATCCTCCGAACCGTAACAAAAGCGTTTTAAGAGGGATGTACAACGTTTATAAAAGAAACACTAAAGTGATAGAGACCAAAGATCACATTTAAAGTGCTCCTACAAAATCAAAGCGCTTCGGAAACCGACCCAGGAACGCTCCTGATAAAGTATAACGCTTCGGATGTTGTATTAAAAGAGCTCCTTCAAGAACAGGATGCACCAGATTATGTATTCAAAATGAAGCCAAATCAAAGCGCTCCGAATAGCTTATTTGCAACACTTGTTTTTGGTACCACCACTTTATTCAACAACGCCAATGGTGAAGTCAAATAACCTAAGGATAAAAGGAAACGTTCTTCTCATTTTCCAAAAAAAAAAAAAAGTTTTGCCTAAACCGATAGCATTACACCATTGTTATTACCAACTAAGGAACGAATTACACCACCATTACTATTACGCTATTAATTGGATCCTTAAATAAATTTGACTGTCATTATTGGATTATAGATATAGAAGTCACCAAAAAAGTCATGGATGCCTATATATATATTATTATATATTACTATCGTTGGTATATGTAGGGAGTACCTTGTTGCTAGAAGGTGTACCCCTGCAGAATGCATAATCACGAGTCACGCTGCAGGATGCACTTTTATAGAGTACATCATGCGTGGAACGGATCAGAAGAGACGTTGGAAAAGTATATAGTCGAGTGCCACGCTTTTAATGAGTGCTTATAAGCTCACATCCGAGGCATGCACTCTCCGGATATCTTTCTTCTCCACAAACTCTATCTATCTTCAATATACACAATTTAATATTCTACTAACCTTTTACGTTAATGTTATAAGTAAAAAGACCTTATCGACATTTATTGTCGATAATCCGTTTTTGGTATTAAGGTGATTATTAACCTGCCGACTTACCGATTTCTTTATTAGATTATTTAAAGCTTCTTTATTTACTATAAAATGTTTTGGATATTTGGTAACGGTAGAGATTCAGACGTTATACGTAGATAAGCTCCAAATACTAATAAAGTTGGCATAAGATTGTTAAAACTAATAATATCGTTAGAACTCTTGACAGATATTTAAAGCCTTATGCTTTAATTTATAAGGTTTTAATATCTAAGGTAAAAATATCGTCGTTTCAATGTAAAAGAGAGCAAGCCCTTTGGACTTTGATAATGCACTAATAAACCTCAATAAAGACCTATTTATACTCAATCCTCATCGATTTGGTTTTGATTTAAAACTTTATTGTAACAAAGGTAATGTCAGCATCGTAAACTAGCATGTCTAGTGGATTCAAGTACGTGTTAATTTATAAAGTACGTATTACCTTTTATATTTCTTTTATTGTACCAATCTTAAAGAACTTGGAGTTACAAAAGTCGTAACGAAGTTAATAACGTAAAGTATAAGCCTACTGTCCATGTAAAACACGTTTACAAAAACGTTAACGTTAAAGTTTTAATTTTTCTTTGACGTAAACTTGAACCTTCAGGGGGTATAGAAATGTGTTTGGCCATAATAGTAAAGCTGTTTTATTACCTTAAACGCTGGTAATTCTTTATCTTTGTAACTAACCTCTTTTAAAACCTTATAAAACCCATCGATTTCCGGATGATTGAACCCGTAATATACTTGATAAAACTTATTTCCGGTAGGCTTAATACCATACTTGTGGCCCTTAAAAGTGTAATTGAAGGTATCTCTATTTAAGGTTAGGTGAAAACCTTTCACCGACTTTGACTTAAAACAGTTTATTAATTGAAATGTTAAAGTTAACATCAAGGTTTCTCATATCTTTTAGGCAAAGAAGGAAAGGGATAGGGAATTTCAAGATATAAAAAACAACAGGACTAACGATGGTAGTAATAGTCATCCATCCCAGTAAAGAGAGCTTTTTTCCAAGACTAAAGCCAATTTTAGCCTTACCAGTATCCATATAGTTAAATTCTGTAACAGTATCAATATCTCTTAGTAATGCCATGTATTACAAATAGCCTTCTATTAAGTACCATACTAACCTATTTTCTGGCATAATACCTTAAAATATTTACTTTGCGTAATGATCGCGAATAATAAATAGGTATGTAGGGCGAAAATTTTCGTTGTTATGACACCAATAGGGGTCTTTACCCGTTAGGTGATATCAAAAGGCTGATGCGGCGAATTTTTACGTTATTTTTAGATTGGTATTAGTATTTTTATACTAACCGATAACCTTAGGCTCGTTTTCATCATCCTTAACCTCATTCCATTTAAAGTTTACGACGCATAAAACGACATCTTAATCTAATGTACAGGGGAAGTATATATAATATATTACTTACTTCGATTCGCTTTAGACAGCAATGTAAAGTGTTGATCGGTAGTCTCACTTACCATAAATTCAATTTCTCAATATTTAAAGTCAATTTTTTAAACTGATTTGCAGATATTTCTCTTTATATGGTATATTAGGTACGGCCTTAATTATGAGCCTTCTATTAACTTTGATAGTTTGATCTACCATGCTTTTAGTCTACATAGTACGTATTGAAAAGGGTTTTCTTGTTATTGGTAGACTTTGGAGCTTAAGATTATATACCAGTCGAATTTGAAACCTGAACCGTTATATTCGTAAACGAGGAATTTAACTGGCTCAAAAACCTATTACAAGTATCATTAAGATATTATAAAGCGTATTCGAACTCGTTGTAATACGTAATGGCTTGACGAATCTATTGGCATGATTTACATTTACTAGTTCCCATATTCCCTATTATTTGTTGGCAAAGTATTTATCTGTTAAACATTTCATTAAAATATTCATTTTGCTTTCCGACTATTTTTCATATTTGAATATATAAGACCCCCTAATAATATTGCAGTTGGTATAATACTAGGCAAGGTTAATATATTGTTTGAAGTAACCTTGAAAGCCAAGGTAAATTTCTCGGGAAAAACCTAACTTGTCAAATACCGAGGGTAATAATCCTAGAAGGGGCTAGTAAGGATTTTGGGAAATAACGAGTAAAAACCTGCCAGTTTAACCATTATATAGCGACAAATATTAAAGAACGGCCGTAATTTAACATTGAGATCATAAGGCTTACCCTTATATTGTCTATATCCTTTCAGATCTCAACAAACTTAATGATTACCGGGTATTCCGTATTCCACCATTAGGATATTTCGCGAGGAAAAAGTAATGTATTGGTTATAAGGGCCCTTTAAATCCCTAGACCGGTTTTAGAAATTCGTTTATATTATTAGTTAAAGTAGTTATCTTTGACTGAGTTTGAAAGTAAACGGTCATTAGTTGTACCTATAATAGGCTCGTATGTAAAAACTCACATTTCTTAATTGGGATGCTAAAACTAGACGTGTTGAAAGGCTTGAGGGAAAGAGATTTAAGGCGTTCCATGGACTTCATAATACTCCTTTTGGTGTTAAGGGATATATTGGGGTTTTTATTTAACTGGTTAGTGGATTTAAGGGCATTCCTTACGCGAATCGATTGATTTTTATTGATAGTAATACTGGCCCGTTGATCTTTGGTAAAATGGTTCAATAACCTTATTTAGGCTTGGGAAAATTCTTGTAAACGCGTGTGGAGGTGTTAAACGATACTGTCGCCTGCTATAACTTTTTCTTTTACCTTACCTTAAAAGATCTATTAAGTGTTTTCATCGGTAGCGCACTCGTAAAGTACGTTAGAAAAATTGCTTTCTTTCTATTTTTTGTAGGGAGGTTGAAGTTTGGGTTTATAAGCTTAGTCTTCAACCTAATCATAACTTATTTGTTTTTCATCTTCCACATACCCAATTCATAATCTCCCAATCAGTTTTAAAAGTTATTAAACACTATGATTCCTTGAACGGTTCCGATAGGGTTAGAATCGATTATTGAAAAGCCGATAACGTTAGTAAAGTATTCGATAGTTAAGTCTTTGTTGATGTGTATGTACTTAATTTCTTTGCTATAATACTTTTCGAAAATACTGCTAAGGGGGATTATTACTTCCTTATTAGTAGAATTAGTGACATTATTAATTCCAGTGCGTTTTGAAGTTATCGTAACGAATATTAAAGGAAAAAATGAATAAAGAGTAGTATAAATAGGTAAGTCGTAGGTTTGCCGTCGAAGCTAGTGTTTATTAAAAGTTATAGAGCTTCGTTGTTTTTGCTTTGAAGTAAGCAATAGTAATACCAGCAATAGTATTAACTTGGACATTTGCTAACTTGATAAATTGATGGTCTTTGAGACTTTTTGGCGGTTAATCTCAACGCTTCCAAAACTTGCTCAAGAATTATTTCTTGGTGTTTTCGATGGCTATATCGACGTTAAACTTGCCTAAACAAAGTATAACAACTGGGAAGTAGCTTCTTCTTCTTCCTAGTTTATCTATGTTTAACGTTATAAGCGCTGATTCATGTTGGTAGGCTTTTATCATTGCAACATAATCGATTCGAATCGCTATGGTCGAAGTAAGTAGTGCTGCATTGAAATTGGTTTCGATTGAGTTGTAAGTTCTAAGGTTAGCAGACAACTCGCCGGTCTGCACGCTAATTTGTATGGCCAAATACTTTGGCTCATGCCCCACTTTAAAGTGTGCACTTTTTTCACTGCACTTGCAGTAAATCCTACAAACTGCAGTAAATTTGCATTCAGTAAAATCAACTAATTGTAGGTATAGTTGACTTAACTGTACTGCATTCGACTTCTATTCCAACATATTTATCCGGTTTTTCATCCCGGCTTGTTACATAAAGTTTACATTATTTTAGGTTATCTTGTTTAAAGGTATATTCGTATAGGTAAACGTTATATCCCTTTCTAACATGTTTGTAACCGGCTGTATAATTTATAAAATGGACTTTTATTCAATATTTATGTTTAATGTACTCCACCAAAATATATTGTGAAGGATTATAAATTCAAGTATTTAAGAATATATATTGAAGACTCTATATATAATCAAGTATATCCTAATAAAGATCTCGATCAAATATGGAGACTCCATACTATTTAATACTAGTCCCTCTGTACTAGTAAGTATTAGCTTAGGTAACATCTCCATGCTGATCTTCCATATTAGTCAATATTAGTACTTTTACTAGTAAATACTAGTTTATCTTGGAGATATCTACAACTCCGGTGAATTCCTTATCCTTTAGCGTGGAATGATTTTGTACTTGAAGTTTATATTAAGCTGTAACTTCCCCTGTTATTAAATGTTTGTTTTATAACTGTAACTACTGTATATTTCAATATACCCCCTTAAATGGTATTGTATACTCAAAAATAAAAGAAAAAGAAGTTAAAAACAGAAGTTAAAAGGTAAAGTCAAGGAAGTATAGTAAGGAAAAAATAAAAGCCGCAAATACTAAAAAAGGGGGGGAAAAAACTTATCTGGTCCAATTTAAACCGATAACCTTTTCAGTGTCTCTTTTATTAATATTCCAAAGTTTTCACCAATATTACTCTACCATTGCATACCTGTAACACCATAAGGTAACTCAGATTATCAAGATTACTGGACCAATAATTTAATATAAACCCAGGTTAGTTAAACTAATCTATTACATTATTACTTCGTGTTTTATCCTCATCAATAGCTTGATCAACCTACCAGTTAGATATTTATACTTAGAGCCCACTTGATTTGTAAAATTCTACGCTCCATTGTATTACTTACAGATTATTCTTCAAGGGATATATGTGAAGTACGTTCATAACTCTTACGTTTCCTCGATAATTTAATAACTTTTTTTTCATTAAAGTATATCGTAACGATAATTTGAATACGTTGATTTGTAAACAAGTTCCTTAGTCATATTGTATTCATGATTACCCTCATGACTGCCACGCTTTTAACATATATAAAAGAAAAACATATTTTAAATTCTTTTTTGATACCTAGTTAACCGTTCCATTAACGATATGAATCATGTATCTATTAGTAAACTTTCCAATGGTCTTATCCCTTTTTTAGTCAAAATCGCATTAGCCGTTAATTTAAAGCTTTTGAGTTTTTTCATAGTAATCTTCGCTAAGGTTTATAATGTTACAATACCGATTAGTTATTAATTCTTAACTTTCTACTTATAATTTATAGTTTTATATACAATTTCAAGTATTACAATACGTAACTAATAAGTGTAGTATTCTTATGTAAAGGTTTATAGAAAAATCGTAAAAGTGCTAAAATAAGGAAGCCTATATTCGGCCTCATTTGAAATATTACATGAATAAAACCTCTAACATCTGACTGATACATTTTTGTTTATAAGATATCATCCTAATGTTTATCTGGCGTAGCATAAATGAGTTATCCAGTTGTAATAAGAATATAAGCTAGAAATTGACTTAGTTGCTATACCTTAAAGTCCCAGACCATTTTAACATAGGGATTTTACACTAAAATAATCGAATTTATGTTCCTGTTTCTCAAGATACGCACTCTTAGGAAGTACTTTTCCTTTCCTAAGTTTTTATACTTGAAGTGATTTCTAATATTCATTTTAAAAGTTTTGAGAGCGTTAAGGTTTGGACTTACAATCAGAAGATCATGAATGTAAATATATATAATAAGTTGATGGTGAGAGTTAATATATATCATATTCTTAAAACTTAACCATTTAAAATCAAAGATATCAAATACTTCCCATATCCTTTTTAACTATTATTCCAAAACTTAATTAAGCCTTTAAATTAGAGTGAATAGATAATAACTTGGTAAATTGTAAGATGAAACCCTATAATATTTTTCTCTAACTACTTCAAGAAAAAATCTCTTATAGTATCCGAAATCTCTATTCATTCCAGTTTTTGGAATTCCGTGTTTAAAAAAATTCGAGTCGATCTCGCTTTTATTGATATCTTATCTATAGGAAGTAGGAAATGTAACGAAAATTCACTACGTACCAAACTTCGCTATAGTAGTAAACAATTTAGTATAATTAACACCATTTTCTTCTTAAATATTCGTAATATGATCATAAACATATACCTTTCGATTTAACCTCTGAAAGAAGTTTTAATCATAATAAATCATTTTACGGTTAATATATAACGGTTTATATTCCTTTCAATAGCCTTAAATACTTTAAAGGATTGCAAGCTTCGTTTTTATTGTGAAATATCTTTTTCAAGTACTTAGTTAAGAGGCCCTCCAACGTTTTTTTATAAACAACTATTTCCTTTGTTTTTTAATTGAAAGTATAAGGTAAAAGATGTATTTATTATTAATAAAATTTTCTGGAAGATTTGCCGGTAGACTATTTGTTACCATTTATGTTATTCAGTGAATATTTTTTTTATTTAGAGTTTGGAGCTCCTGTTACAATATCATGAAGGATACTAACTTCGATAGAATGAATATTTTCTTTATTTACAATAGAATTACGAGGTTCATAATAATTTTTCCCAAATCCGTCAGGTTAAAAGTGCTAACGATCTTCCTCATCGAGTTTTCCAACCGTTTTGGTAAATAAACTTTAAAGATATGGTAAGGTTTATGAATATAAAAAAACTGCCACAAAGAATAACTCTCCCTTTTCAGATTAAATTGGTCTTTGAACCCTTTGCTCGTCTTTGAAGGGGATGTAAACAATAATAGTAAAACTGGGGGTATAGATAAATTTAACGTTAGGATTATAACCATTACATCTCTTTACTTTATTGTAAAGATATTAATATGGAATAGTGTATTATATACTGCTTTTATGATTAAATATTGATTAATCCATGAAAATTGTTACTCAAAATATATAACATTACACTTAATATATTAACTTTCTAGCAATGGTCTAAATCCTTATCTTATCCAAAGTTACTCTATTAAAACGTTCAGAAATTCCGTTTTCTTCAGGGGTATATAGTAAAGAAAAACTAGAGGTAAAACAGTAGTTAATAGATATCATCTTAACTCAATACTAAACAAGCTTATTTCCTCTGTCAAGGATTATTTAATTTATAATATACTTAATACATTGGTTTTTGTTTTTCATTCAATATATTATCAAGGGCTTTCAATTACTTACCGATATATATAATAACAGTATTACAAACTTTACAGACTTAAATAACCTTTATAGCCATCAGTCTATGGCATTTGATTTTTGTGTCAGTAATCATTTCTAGGAAACTGTTTAGGGTCCAAATAAACCCTCTTTTTGGGGGTACGATATTGGAAGTTTAATCGTTCTCTACCTTTTTTAAAAATCTTATAGAAAGCATAAATAAGGTAGAAACGTTACTTTTCTTTGTTCTTTTCAAAGCTGTCTAACAACTTGATTCGTTTTCCTACCAATTTTAGGCTGATAAAACTACACCTAATATGCTAAATGAAAGTATCGAAGGACTTCATAGAAGTTATAGAGATGAAATTGTAATAAACCTATTATGTATCTTAAATAAAACTGTAGTCGCTCAACATGGTAATAATTATATCCTTAATTTGTAAGTTAACTATTAATAAGTTTTTGACTTTAATATTTAAATTGTAACGTACCAAAAAGCTAATTCGATCTAAAATACACTTAATGCAACGAAAAAAATCATAAAAAGTTAGGGTATTAAACTGTAACATTTTCTAAACTTAACTAATATAAAAACTGTTTCTTTGCCAATGATCTAAATAACATCACCCTCTATTCGTAATTCAGGGTAGTTTTGGCTTTAAATTTCTAGATATAAGAAATATTTCTCGTCCTGAAAGATTTAGTAAGATAAGTTAAAATTAACTTTAATAAAGTTTCGAAGCTGGATTTTATCGATTGCAAGATAATGTTGTAGTGTTTAAAAAGAAAATGTCAATATTTAACGTTAAGCTTTAATAGATTAACGTAAAAAGTAGGGCCTATACTATGGTACCAACCGCTTTTGTTACGACCTTTAATTGGTCATTTTGGCGGATTAATGTGAAAAGTGAAGCCATTAACGTTGAAATTATATATTTTAAAACGGGTACATACGTGTCAAATACGGCCTCTTATTAGGTGAAATTTTCTATCATATGGTCTTGTATAGGGCTCTACGTAATAGACTTGTTACATTAAATATCGGATTATATAATTAATAGTGGCAGTACTATAAAGTTATAATGCTGTAAGTTATAGAGGTCTTTTACTATACCGTTGTCAACTGTAACATCGTTCACTTTTCCTTCTTTAATAATAGAATTACTACATTTAAAGGTCATGTATTTAGGTGTAGGAACTCATAAGTTGTTGCTGAGCTGATTTTGTAAGAACTTATGAAGCAGTTCATTTCAAAATAACTGATACGTTGGTAACGGTTAATAGGTAGCTTATTTTTCGGTTTTTCTTTTTTGAAAAATGGAAATCAACATTTCTTTTCTTTTTTAAAGTCGGTTCTTTTATTGGAAATTCGACTACAGTTTACCGAATAACAAAGGAACGGTTTCACTCCATTCATTTTGCCTAAGGATAATCTCAACTAGAAATTCGGATTTAGAATATGTTAATAGCTATAGGGAATACTTATTATCTTTGACCTGACGGCCTTGATAAATTAAGCTCTTTTTAGTGTTTTCAAACGTTGTTATAAAGAAAACTGATGCTAAATAATACGTGGGAAGTAGAAAACCAAGTTTTTGAAAAAGTTTTCGATAAAAGACTAGTAAAATGCCTTGAAATATACCAATAAACTTTGATCAAGCTTTATACGGGCCCTTGATTACTACTATAACTGTTAAAAGATCTAAAGTAAAGAAAAAGTGATTATTCTTTGAGCCTAGATTCGTATATATATAGTTTAGGAAGTCTTTATAAAATTGTAAGCGATAGGTGTCAACAGCGAAATTTAGTCTGCTTCTATGAAAACTGTATTAATATTAATCTTAAAGATACCCTTTATAATATTCAAACCGTTATTAATAATAATACAGTTTTTGTTTGTAAGGTTTTAGCATATTTACGTGAACGTAAAGAGTAGGAGAGTAATCGTAAAGATTCTATTGGTATTGAGGTAGAAAATAAGATCAAAGGGAGAAGAGGCATCCAGAGATTGCACGCTACAGGCAAGTACTTATAACCTCTCACCCAGGTAGTGGCACTTTACCATATATGTTGATAATGCCACTTTTAGAAAGTAACTCGTTATTATGCAATTTTCAGGAATATACCTTATGAAGTAGCACGTTATCATGTACTTTGCAAAGGATTAATTTACAACGTAGTCACTTATTAACTATAAAGATATATGTTCATCTCGATATAGTTAATTTTTTCATTTTTCAATGCGGCCTATATCCGTGACTTAGTATTAACAGCTTTTATCCGTAATTTATTAGTAATGGTTTGGTCATAATGCAGTCTGCATCCGTAGTTCATTAATACTAGTTAGGTTTCCATATAAATTGTAGAGGTTTAGATTCGTTATTTTGACCGCGATAGTAATTTTAGTAAAGCATTAATTGGTTTAACTAATTTTTATCGGCATAGTTATCCATTCTTATAGTGGTATAATTATGTAGGTGTGATAACGGAGTAATTACACAGAGCTGATCACAGTATCACGTGTTTTGGGGTTAATATAAAAAAGGTGTATTGCTATCGGTTTAGGTAAAACATTTTTTCCCCCTTTAACAACACGCTCTTTTTACCAACACGAGTCTCAACCAGTTAATTAACGTGTGTAAATTTAACCCACAATTCTAATTTCCTATTTCAAATAGTTTCTATAGGCAGTTTATTGAAGTAATCCTATATACTAATCTCGTACGTAAATAGATGTCGCCTAGAATCAGGTTGATAAGGCGCCGTTTGGCGCGTTTGTATAAAAGAAAAAAAGCGGTTGCAACCGTGGCCCGCTGCGCCAACGCCATCGCCATCTTTAGCCTTACCTCTTCCGGCTCAATATCGTCCACCTATATCTTTATTTTCGACTCGCTTTTCGCCGCCGTCGCTGCCACCGCCGATGCCTTGACTTTTTTTTCCCTATTTTCTTCCTCCCCTCCTTCTCCTTACCCCCAGGGTAAAAAATGAGGGGCTTTTACGGTTATAAACCACATCTTTTCGCCACGGGTAAAAAAACCCTAACCCGTAGCAGCTACCCCCCTCCAGCGCCGTAAACATAGCCTAACCGAGCTATAACGTGATTCGTATTATTAATTCTTCCCGTATATTATATTGTATTCATATCTTTATAAACTAGGAAGTAAAAGCCGACCTGGTCCGCAGCATTAACCCACAGTTCGTTAAAGTGTTCCGCGAGGCCTCTTGAACTTATGAAGCGTTAGAATAACGTATTTGGGTCTATAGCCTCAGACCGTTAATAAATACGATTTATGTACCATATATCACGTCCGCAGCCGCAGGCAAGTCTTATTAGCGATTGTTACCAAAAAGGGGGTCGGTCGGCCCGTTGCTACAGTTATGAATGGACTGGTAATGGGTACGCCCTTGTTCCGGTAGTTTTGGAGCCGTGGGCCAAGGCCCAGTTACGCGCCTGCCGTCCCCACAGTCAATTTAATTTAAAACTTTATTCCTAACTACAAATACAAAAGTTCTACTCGTATTATTTTATTGTTCAAAATGCTTTCCAAAAACAACCACTTTCGTTTATAACCAAAATCAGCCTACATTAATTAATAATAGGTGTTAACCGGCGGATTGAGGAGATGGCAACCGCTATCTCCGTCTAAAAGCAGGGCCTACGTATATATTAAGAAGGTGAATTTAACAACGTCATCACGCGTTGCCGTAAAGAGATTAAAAGTCCTTCCACGCCTTTATCAAATGGCGTACAGCCTAAATCACAGGGTTACTTCTCCGGTAGCGCCGGTAGCGACATCGATGACGGCGATAGTGGTGATTTTAAAAACGAGGAGGAAGGTGACGATAGGGAGGAAAACAAGTAAGCAGCGCCATCCTTTCTTTCCACTTTCGATAACGACGAGTTGATTTTTTTTAAAGCCTGGCCGGCATACCCCACCCCGGTAAAAGTTGCTGTACAGTAATATATTTTGGTTTTTCCAAAAAAAACGTGGGTGATAAACGTTAAAGATAAGAAATAATAATGATTTCAATAAGGTCAAAATAATAAAAAAACAGAGTTATAACATATTTGAAACGTTATAGAGAGTAGAAATAAAAAGAAATAATATGTTAAAATCGGTATAAATAGTCGATTGAAATAGAAAATAAATTGTAAAAACGGTATGAATGGAAGATTCATACAAAAAATCACAAAATGTAAAATCGGTTTCAATAAAATATGAAAACAGCGACAATATCCGCAAAATCGGTGTAAATAGTAGATTTGAACCGCGATAAAATGTGAAAAGCGATTTAAAAATATGATTTAAACCGTGAAGAAATAATAAAAGCAATGTAAATCATCTATCTGGGGTAACGTCGCAAAACTTCTTTAATAATGATAACAAAAAGTGTTCTCGTCTAAACGAGTGCTTCCAACGCTCTATTTAGGGCGCCTTTGGTTATTATATCTACTAGGTTCAACTTTCAATCAATCCATCTTTTCTCTTTAATTTTCCGTCGCTTATACGATTTATGTATGCTTAAAATATCGATTTTAAGGCGTTTTACGTTCGTGGTATCGAATTTGACATAGTATTCCTAAAAAGAGAAAAATTATTTTGAGCGATTAGAGAAAGAGGTTTCGAACTAAGTTTTAAAAAGATTATCCAGACCGTTACCATTAAACTAATTACAAAGTAGAAGCTCTTAACGATACCGTAAATATCTGAGGCTAAAACGTTTCATATATCACGCTTACACTGTATCAAGATTTAATAGATAATGTTTTTATAAAGCTTAAATCCGTTTTAAGACAGAGTTTTATTAATAGAAATAAAACCGAATTCTATTTTCGAATGATAATCGTTATTATTAGCAAAGAATCTATTGGTAAAAACAGAAACATTATAATACGTGTATTAAATGTTACATATTACAAATCTCCTTTCGGACTATTTATTTACCATATAAAGCGTTTGTTTAGAGTTTTATATATATTTTCTGAAAGGTTGGTTTAGTATTACGTGGCGACAAAATGGTCAAATATCGCGTTCGGTTACATAATTAATATAACCTAATCGTTACATACGCGCTAATATTTGTATTTGTCGACTCTCTTTTCATTATCAATATTAATAAGGGTAACTTTATTTAATTACTCTTTCTACATAAAGTTTAGAACGCTGTTTAGATAAGTGATTATTACGCTATTAACGTCAATTATATGGTACTTTCTTAGGTACATCTTAGGTTTTATTTTGAAACCAGACTCTAAAATCTTCCTCTTTTTAAATGCTTAAAACGATGCGATATATAACGATAATGTATTATCTGTCTGTATAACCATTGATGAAAATCCTTTAAACCGTATTATTAAAAGAAAAAGATACGAGTCGAAGGTCGAGTTAACTATTTCAAACCGCTTTTTATAATACCTGTAATAGGTATTATATCAATAGATATCAACCTTGGTTAAACCGTAAATTTATTTTATAATACGTAAAATCTTTATGAGTAAATGGTTCTTTCGGAGGTCTGTAAATAAATAAACATAAACTCGCCGTTTAAGACGCTTCTCGAATTATATATAAACTTGCGTAATATTACAAAGTTTATCATAAAGAATATAAGAGGTGTTAAGAAAAGCGGTAAGTATGAGAATGAAATAATATCTTACTCATTGTAAAGTATGAGACTGTATTATAATATATTTTTCACTGTCGTTGGTATACTCCTTTATGTTAAAGCGACTCTTCTTATAAGGTTTCCCGGTTTTATTTTTAACCTCGTATATTAAACGGGTAGGAAAATTCCTCTTGACGCCGTAAATCATCGGTTTAAACCTTTCAAAAGGACAAACACTTTTTCGATTAAGGCAAAGATTTCTGTTTAGGTAAACTATTCAAACGAGGTATTTAGGGCGGTGATAATTCCTTTACGGTGAATCTTCAAAGTTGATTTACGGTTTACCACCTCTTTTTAGGTAACGAAAAATTCTATGATGAAGGTTTTGAAACGACTTTTATTTTTAAACCAAGTAGACGCCCTCGGTGGCGAAGTATTGGCTTCGTTATTACAAGCAGGCCGGTTTCGTGAGGTAATAGAGGTTTAAACGTGGTATCAGAGAGGTGTATAGAAGTCGAGGGCGACTTAGATTCGTTATTTTCAAAATGTGGTTTTTGGTATTACTGGTTTAATTACAGTTCTGGCCGGCTTTAGTTCACCTTTTTATTTTTATATTCCCATACCATTGTTTAGTGGAATAGATTCCTACTAATTAGCAAGTTTATTAGTACATCGTAGCTTCTAAATTTCTGAATACTCCAAGGTCCAATTTATCCGTCTTTTGTACTCCAAATTAGGACTTTAGACTGTAATAATTAGTTGAAAACACTAGTTTCACGTAGGAAATTTCTTATAGCTAATATTTTCGAAACATTATTTCTGACAAGTAAAGATCGTAATGTTGCATAGATTTTTCCATAATACTTACATTTCGCATCGTAGCAGGTGACAATGTTGAATCTGTATGGACTTTGGAGTAAATACCGAAAACAATGAGTGTTAAGATTAGTACACTCAGGCCGAATATTTTATTTACAACGTTAATCATCATTTGTAAAATTTATTCCTTAAAATTAGTACCTGTTAGGTCTTTGAATAATACTGTATATACCCTTTTGAGTGGTCTATAATACTGTTTACACTTTTTAACACCCCATAGTACTTTTACCCGTATCAATTTACACTTGTTGCCGGCGATTCTAACCTTAATACGTTATTCGTTCAAGTCAAAAGTTACATCAATATCGTAAGTAATTCATTTTGAAGGTTAAAAATAGATATTTAACTAGTAATTTACCAAATTATTTAATTATTCCTTAACAGAAGCGTTTCGCGTAAATTTTGTAGCCCAGAATAATGTTATTACATCGACGGTATATAGTACTATCAGGGCATCAAGGTATATTATATCCACAATTATCTCGTAATAAAAGCTTACCTCATCCTAAAAGCGGAATTTAAATCGCTTTATGGCTTATGAGTATAGCTGGTACTCGTAGCAAAACTGTTCGATAGCTTTTTACGTTACTTTTCCTATATTTATGTAATCTATAGCGCAGAGTAGCCGTAATAGGCGCTTCGTAGTTTGGTGTTTCAACCGGCGGTATAACATCCTTCACTATGAATACGTCAAGTAAACGACTTTAATTATATATGGTTCGTGGGAAACCTATAGTTGTCCAAATTGATGGCGAAGCGGTACGGATACGCTATCTGAAGCATGAATAAGTTCATTAGTCGTATTTAGAACCTTCATTTTGAATTTTTTTATATAAATTCATAATTTCGACAATGGTGTTTTAAAATCTATTACGTAAAATTTAACTGGTTCAAATTGTTCATTTATAACAACTATACCAAGTGACGACGTTTTATCTTCACTCAATAAAACTTTGCGGTATTTTTCTATTCGTTTAATCTAAGATTTTGGAAATTTCGCCGTAAATACGTTAAATCGTTGTTTTCCGCTCGTTGATATTTTAATTACGCCAATATTTGGCATAATACCCTGTGATCGATTATCTTATCTTTTAAAAAGTGTGAATTATGACTCTATATAAGCTTTTAGCACTTTGTTTTCATAATTTAGGCCCATGATTTGTAAAAACGAGGTATTCCATAAGCTTATAAAAATTCGCTACTAGGTTTAATAATTTAATTCCATCAAATTAGTTTCGTCTTCTTCAAAATCATCATCTTTAAAGGCATACTCGTAAAAGTAAACGTTAAATTTATCCTTTTCGCCATCATGATCTGCTACGTACGTTGCAAAATTGGCTTGCGTATGATTTTTAAGTGGATAATTAGCTTAAAATTAGTGTTTAATTCGAATCTTCTCATATACTAGATGGTTGGTAGACTAATAGCCCACTTTAATGTATATATTATAATGGTTTTGAATACCTATAAACCTCTGTATACCTTTATCCGGGTATTTTTCTATATGTAGTAAGCTCTACGCTTAGTTACAAAGACTTTTTAGTTAATAGTCGCTTTATTTTCATGTTCGGGGCTTCTTTATTATTTATTATTCCGTTAACCGTATTTAAGGCTCTTATTTCATTTCGAGTACACTGTAAATTGTTGGTATAAAACGTGGTGGATTATTTTGACGAAGTTCATTTTAGGAATTTTACCTTGAACTATAATTCTTTCACTTACCAATATTGATCAGCGGCTTATTTAACGGCGTATCGGGGTTTGAAGCGAGGTTTTAAAGCTTGCATAAAATTCTTCTAAGTTTTTTTTTCCAATCGAAATGACGTAAAATTGAAATTTAGGTTTTTGCGGCACGTTTTTGTAAGTACTTAAATAAACAATTTGTCTCCCTTATATTACGGTTGAATGGCCTCCTGACACTTTCGCAACTTGATTAATAAGGTGGTAAGAACTTCTTATGGACTTTTGTTAACCTTTTCAAGCTAGTTTTTTTTTTTTTTTTTTTTTTTACAGATTTCCAGGTAGTGTTAGTCTAGTTTTTACTGTATAATTTGTAATTCATTTCCGTAAAGAAATATATTTTCAAACGGTTATAACACCTTGTATTTGTATTTACTTAAGTAACGTGATAAATATACAACTTCCTAGATTAATTCAATAGTATATCGGGTAAATCAATAAAAAACTAGAATAGCTTAATATCTAGTCTTTTACACGTATATAGCAGTACACGTATATAGCAGTACACGTATATCATTGTCAAAAACGTCCTACGACTTACTCCTATAGTTCATTTGCTTGTCTCATAGTCTAATGAAGTTGGAAAAGTTTATATAATTACTTTTATTATTGACAAAACGGTATGGTAGGCGGTTATGGTAAGGATTTTGATTATTAGGAATTAGTACATTAGGTTTGTATTTTCTTTTTTCTCTATTCATTAAGTCTCCTGGCAGGTCGTTTTATTTATCCGTACCGTTTTTAATTCGGAAAACCGGGTTATCTACAGCATCCAGGGAGTAATCTTATTTCTATCTCCATTTAAAAGTATGTTTTGATAAACGTCCATATTCGACCCGAGTTGTAGATCATTTTAATATATTTTCGTCCTATTTCATTAATTCGTTCAACTTAGTCTAAACTTCGCTGTGTATGTTCAACCTTACTAAGCGTTTTAGTCCCTATATTTATAGAGTTTCTTTCCGTTTTTTCTCCGGCATTTTTAAAAGCCGGTTTTAACGCTTTCCCAACCAGTGTCCTTTTGCGAATTTCACGTCCATTACTTTATCGTCTGTCCATTTTAACATTTAAATAAAATGGGCCGCTACTAAAAATACTTTTTCGATACGGTTATTTTTACTACCGGTCGTATTGATCCCTTTATTTCGTAATTGTCAACGTAGTATTTTGAAAATAATATCATTCACTATACGTCACTTCTCCGGCCTTTAATTTACAAAGTATTCCCTAAAATTATTCAATAAATTGCGTCGTTTAATATCTTTGTTACAATAGTTAAAAATCATATTTATATCGTATTTATTCGTAATAAAAGGTTCCAAATTCTCCATTGAAGGTTCTATTTTACTTTTTAACAAGTTAAGTTACAGGTGCTAAAAAATGCTTTTACGATATGATGTATTTTAAAAACCAATAATCTATATATTAGTTAACTTTTTTTAGGTTTATGGATGTGGAAGATATGGTTATCAGAGTACGAAGTGTACTTAAGCGGTGGAAAAACTGATTTATACATGTAACGGAAATTTTAGAGCGATGTAAAAGTTCGTTTTTCATAGTGGATAAGATTTATATATGCTTAAAAATGGTATTTAAAGTGATTGGGTTTAAATAAGAGCGCATAATACGTGAAATATAAGCAAATGAAACGTAGTAAAGCGTGAAAAGTAATTCATTTAACGCTTGTTAAAGCCAACGGATTTTGAATGAAATGTAAATAGGGCGTAACTACAAGCTATCCAAGCGTTTCAAATTAGCTCTTGAACGCTTTATAAGCGCTGCACAAATCAATAAACTAATAAACTTAAAGGTTTTAATAAGTAACTTGAATAAGCGGTGAAATTTAGGGTGGATGAGAGAAAGCTAACGGGGTAGATTGGGGGGAAACAAACAGGGTAAAGTGGGAACAAAAATAATTAATGGGTTAGTGGAAATTAGGGAGAAAAAATGTCTAAAGATGTATATATGTGGTCTTGGTAAGGCTTGCAAGCGTGGTAAACGATTCGAATATTATATATAGTACTCGGTACGTAATGGTGAGCGGTTTGAATATCGTATCTGAGTTACTCTTAAGGCTTATAAACTATTTGGATGATATATCTTAACCGCTTTCACAGTTCGGAAGCTGTTTAGATATAATGTTTAAATCGGATGAGCCTTAATGAAGGGTTCCAAAACTTATTAGTTTAACTTACTTAGCCTAATACGTAATAGGAAGCTCTCCAAATAGTGCCCAGATACATCCATAACATTAAAACGAGTTAACAGATAACGTAATAGGATTTTTAGTAAATAGTAAATTAATTGAATTGATAATATTGTATTAAAGTCATCCTTTTTGAACTCACTCCGAATCTTATAGTCTTTTTACGCTTCGGATTTTAAGACGTACCCGCGCATTTCCACACTCCCGTATAGTTCTTGTTAGTTGTAATATTAAACCACGGACAGTTAAAACCACTATAATATCCCGCTATACGTATTTAACTTAGGTTTATATATTCTTTCCTAAGTTATCTATAGTTGATTGAGTCAGCTACTAGTCACTATTGGTAAGGTTTTTTCCTATTTAAGTAAACGTAGAAAGTAAGAAAATAATCGTAAACATTGTATTGATATTAAAGTAAATAGTATAATTAAAGGGATAAGTGGTATCCGGAGAGTGCAAGCCATAGGTAAGAGCTTATAACTTCTTACCCGGGTGGTAACACTTTATCATACACTTTGCTAATCACTTTTATAGGCAGTGGCACTTTACCGTACACTCTGCTAATGCCATTTCTAGGCAGTTGCACGCTATTATAAACTCTGCAGGAATGCACCTTACAGAGTGGCACGTTACCGTGAACTTTGCAAAGGTGCAATCTGTACCGTAGTCACTTACTAACTATATAAATATATGGTAATATTCACCGCTTTTAATTGTTATTAGTTTTACGTTTATATTTGTAAAGGTCAATTTTTCAAAGTCTTTCAGTAATTATCACTTTGATTTTGTAAGTTGCCTTCTTTCTTTAGCGTTAAGAAAGGCTTTTTAATATTTGCCTCCTTTTCTTTTACTGGTATGACAGTGCCTATGTATTTACGTAGTTCACATTTTTCTGGTCCCCTAAGAAGATTTTTGAGCTTAGCTAATAGTCTTTCGTACAAGTCTATAACTAATTTAAGTCTTTCTAATCTTCAAAGGTTGAGGTAACTGATAGCTTTAACCTTAGCCTCTATCTCTTTATTAGTAAAATATTAGTATTAATAGCTTGAATTCCTTGTTTAATTTTAACCTTACGGGTATTACGAGCTTCTTTCCTTCCTTTCCTTAGTAGAGCTTCAAGGTCTAAAGCTCATGAAGTAATAGGAGTAGCCTTAGAGCGTGTGAATCGAAGGGAAAGTGATTCAGCCAGAGCAAAAGAACCTGTGGATGTTAAGGAACCGGAAGAAATAACAGTCCTCTGTAAAGGAGGACAATTATTATTGGTTCTGCCGTAAGACAGCTTTAGTAGTGGAAATAAGCCACGCTCTGAGGATACTGATAGGGTATCCTTAAAGGTATTAGAAAGTCTGGAAGAAGTAGACATTTTGATTTATGCCGAAAGAGGGGTATTTAACATGAATTCAGTAAAATGAAGAAATAGAGCATAATCGTACTAATAACTTGTTAAAGTTATTGTGAAAAATATTATGTTAGCTTGTATATTTAAGCATTATAAAATTTATATAAAGGACTTAATCTATGATTCAGTGTATCCTCATAGAGATCTAGATCGAAGATCGAAACTTCGTACTAGTCAATACTAATGTATACTAGTAAATACTAGTTCCTTCGTGCTAGTAAGTACTAGCTTAGGTAGCATCTCTGTGCCAATCCTTTGTACTAGTCAATACTAGTACTTGTAATAGTAAATACTAGTGCACTTTGAAGATATCTATAACTCCGTTGAATTCCTCATCCTTTGGTATTGAGAGGTTTAGTACTTGAAGTTTGTACCAAGTCCTAACTGGCCCTGTTGTTGAGCGTATGCTGTATGACTGTACCTATTATATATTTCAATAATTTCAGTGGGTAATCGGCTCGAAAATTGTTTTTCAACGTGAAAATACTTGTATACCGGATAATTTGTCGATTAATTGCCAACGTGATTGTATACGAGGTGTTATCTTAGTAAACCTATAGGATCTTGTATGCTTTTGCCAAGGTATGGTAGACCTAATCCATGTAAAAAGTTTAATCTCTAGCTTCAAAGTCACGTACGTTAATATTCACTTTGTTTACGGTTTCCGAAACTTCCTTATTGATTACTATAGCCTTTATATTTATATCTAGGGCTCGAGTTAGAGTCTTCATTCCTCAGATACATCTTAAATCTTCGATTTTAATTGTGGTAAATTGTTTTAGCAAATCCGCCTTTGCAATTTAAGGGCTATTATCTTAAACTTTCCCGGTTACAAATGTTGATCCAAAACTCATTCATTGATGTATCGAGGTTTCAAATTATATTTTGAAATTCGGATAAACAGTTTCCAATTCTTTTCATAATTTAAACAACATATGATTAAAGTTTGAATTTCTATAGGAACCATTTTTAATTATGGGGATAAATACTTTATCGCCTTTATATTTCGGTTTAAACGTTATGTAACATTTCTTCAACTTCATCAACAACATAATAAATACGTTCAGTAGCAATTTGTCTGTATTATTACAATAGCTTACAACGAATTTCCATATGGATCCCATCTAGTCCTTATCTCATAAGTCGTATTAAATCTATATGTTGAAATGCGTTAGTGAATAACTATAACATGTTGAAAATATATTCACTTATACTAAATAATACGTATACTAATCTTTACTCTATACGATATGAATACCGGGTAGTATTATATAGAGTAATAAGGGTTTGATTTCAAGCTTTTTACAAATGTTCAACATTAAACAAGTATTTTCATTAATTACATTGTATCATTTTGTGTTTCAATCCTCGATTTTATCTTATAATTTGAAGAATTTATTAAGTTTCGTGTAGTCGAATTTATCATTTGGGAATAGTTAAGGTAAAAGGTTGCCGTATAGGTCGTAATTTATCGGTATAAATCCGTAAGGTTCGTATTTCTTTGTCACCCTTTATGTTTTCTTCGAAAACGATATCTCTTTGATTAATTGCATTTTTGGTACGGTCGAAAGAAGTATCCCTTTTGTTTAGGTAATAGTTCACCTTATGCCCCTTTTCCAAAGTATTTACCAAAGCGGGTGTATTTTGGACTTAAGTGGAGAAAAATCTTTACATATTTTCCTCCTCTTTTACAAATTATTTCTTAAGCTTTATCTGATTTTGGAACAGCGTGACCAATCTCGCCGAAAGTCTTAGGCTCTATATACGTAGGGTGTTCCTACGTTATGTCTAATTCTGTATATCTTTAATGAATTCTTTTTATGCTCCACAAACCTATATTGTTGTACAAAATTCATTTTCAACAACTCTTTATATCCTAGAATCCTATAACATTCAACCATAGCAACCAATACTTTTGTAATACGACAATTATTATTACTGGGTATATTTATATCTTTACTTTGTAATTTTGCGCATGACGCTTTTGAGATTTACGTGTACAATATAAGCTACATTTCCAACGTTTAAATAGAAAGTTTCTCTCAAACATTAGGGAACATATTTAAACATTGCGTTTTTTTCTCCTCCAATAACGAGAAATGACGTTTTTGACGGACGTATTTGCCATCAAAGAGTACCGATAATCTATGAGAACTTCGATTTTTTTATCCTACAAGATAAAATTTATATCCTTCCAAACTTTTTTCCCAAAAAAAATATATACTCGAAAAGTATGTGTATATAATATTTAATTTTAGTCAAGATCGTCTAGAATAGAACTAAAGAAGTAAAGTTAGCATTTAAAATGTATCATTCCAAATTTAACATGGTAATAAGGTTTTGTATTAGATTTAAATAATATAATAAAAAGGGAATATAATCAAAAGAGGTCTCGAAATAAAATGTTAAATAAAAGTGAAATATGCGAATAAAAATGTAATAAAGCGTTCCAAATTAGGCGCTTAACGTTTACAACTGCTACATTATCCAGGCGATAAAGAAACTCAAACTTCGTAAATATTGACTCAAAAAAAAGTTGCATTAAATAAATAGGGTGGGTTTTCAAGTAGGGTATTATATGCAAAAGTTAAGATAATATATAGGGGAGAGTTAAGATGTTATGTGAGAGCGTTGGGTGTTACTTTGGGCGCTTCCAATATTTCGGTAAGCGCTTCAAAATTTGTTTTAAGCGTTTATAGTAATGTTTTCAACGTTTTAAAAGCCGTATTGATCGCTTTCTTAATGTGCCGGAGCATTTCAAAAACTGTTTTGAGCGCCAGGAGTAATGGTGTAAGCGCCTTAAAAGCCGTTTTCATCGCTTTCGAAATGTGTTTCAGCGATGTAGAATTTGCATTTGGGCCGAATGAGCTCCAGGGAGAAAGTCCGAAACTTAGTGGCTTATATAGCCGATACGTAATGAACGATCTCTAAAAAGTGCTCAAAGACGTCTGAAGCGCCAACCGAGTTAATAGTATGTTAACGAGGTTTTTAGTAGTCAAAATATATGAACCGAGTTGATGATAGCGTATTAAATTTATCATTTTAAAAGCTAATGTAGGTTTCATGATCTTTTTACACTTTCGCGTGTTTTTTGTAAATCCCAGTATTAAATTACGGAATATTTGGGACCGCTTTAACATACTGCTATAGTTATGTTACGAAGGTTGGTTTCTTTTTTCCTAAGCTATTTGTAGTCAAACAAGTCGACTACCGATTAATGTCGCTTAGGTCTTTACTTTAACGATTAAATAAAACAGTATAGAATCAAAGTATGATAAAGAAATGATAGATAGCAAGAGAGAGAAAAAGAACTTGAAGAGTATACGCCTTAGACAAGAGCTTATAAGCTCTCACTTGGGGCGTAAAACTTTACTATAGACTCTACTAACGTGCTTCCTAGAGATTAACACCCTACTATGTACTCTGCTAACTTGCTTTCTCACTCTTACTAACTCTAATGATATCGAGGAATATCCATAGATTTAGAAACTTTCAATGCTAGTTTTAAAATATTACTTAAAATTTCGATACGTCGTCAAACAAGCTTTGGATTAATATTTGTACCTGGAAAGGTTAAGGAAACAAGCTTGCAAATAACGAAGGCAAACCTTACTATATCAATTTACCAAGTTTTGAATAGATGATTCAAATTGTATACAAAGAATAAAGACTCTAATTTAAGCTCTGAATACGTATATAAGGGCGATGAAAACCAAGAAAGAAGCCCAATAAACCGTGGATAAAGCGTAAACTGATGTGAGCGACCCTATAATATGGGACAAACGGTATTATGTAAATTAGGTTTATTATACCTTCGCAGGGAATATATGAAGGCTTATAAATCATGAAAAACGTTACCTTATTTGTAATCAAGTCGGATATTTGTCGATGAATGTTTCGGTATACAAAGAAATCGAGGGTGAACGAAAATTCTAAGCTAAATACCCACCTCGACACTAGAAGAATATGAACTTGGCAATTGATATAATTGATTACAAACATATCAAAAAGAAATTTACAAAATTTCCATATAAATATACCTACAAAATTATGGTTTGAAAAAGAACGAGATTCATACGACGGTAATAAATAAAGAAACAGATAAAATATTTTAAACTTATAGAATACAACATTCTTGTATTAGGTCGGTCTCAATCATAATCACCGATAGTTAAACGCCCACATAACGTTATAATTTATTTGATTTAATAGATATAAGAGGCTATTTCAGGGTCTTATATTAAATAAATGTGTAACTGAAATCACAACCGTCAAAAAACGATATTTTAACGCTTTTATAGCAGCATTCTACAAGCATGGACTCGATTGGATCAGGTAATATCGCGAAGTTATGTTAGATAAAGGTAAAATATTACTACTCGATATAATAATAGTAAATATACGATTCGGATCTGTTAAGTTTCATATAATAAATTTCGAAATACTGGTTTTATTTTCGTTCTTTAACCAAAATAAGTTTGAAATAAGTGTAAAAAATAAAATACACGTATTCGTTAGTGCCACAGATAATGTTTCTTTCCCGTTTTAATTAAAATTTAAACAACTTTAATTTTACGCCAAAATACGAATGATCGAAGCCATTTATTGAATACAGCTCAAACTATATATGCTATATCGACGATTCGGATATCCGGTTATAAAACTCCTTTTTAGGCTCCTCTTTACGGAAGGTCATATTAATAAAGGGGAAAAAAATGATATTTATATAGACGTTTATCCTCGAATAACAACTATATATATGAGCCCTTCTACGATATGAATTCCGTTTATGAAACTATATTGACTTTCATTACAAAGTTATTATCGAAATTATATACTGTAACTGATAACCTCTCCTTTATATAATCAACATTACAACGTTATTTAAAATCACGAACTTTATATGAAACGTGTTAACAATGAATTACTAGGATACATTGATCAATTGTTCGACAAATATTCATTTTAGACGTCCGGATTATAATACCCATGATATAAAACGAATTTTCAACTCGAACGAATAATATATGGAGAATAAGAAAGTAAGTATCAAATAAAAACTTAAATCTGTCGAGGTGTTTTAGGGAATTGAAAAATAAAAAAATATTATAGCCCGCCTAAAAAAGTTTATACGGTGTGTTGAAAGGAGTTAAAAGGGATGCATTCGAAAATGTCCATCATTTGAAAAGTTACAAACGCGGTAAATAACATATTTAGTCCTAATGAATTATATACTAGATCTTAATATTTGATATTTATCTAATTTTTCATATGAATTTACGATTATTCCAAAGCTAGATAGAAATAGAGAACGTTATAACGACAGTCATAACTTTTTTTAGTTCTCTAAAAGCCACGAATAATATCTTAAAGACCTAATTAACAAATAACTGCCCGCTAAAAACAGGCGTTTTAAAGCTGTTGTTATAAGTCAAGGTCTTAGTATGAAGTATAAGGGAATGATGAACTAGACTTCAGGAAATCAACGGCTTTATAGAATACAATATATTTATAAATTTGACTAGGGGCTTAAATTATCTTTGTTAGAATATGTTACGAGTGCGAAAGAAGATAAAGAAGCCAACGAAAACGGTTTTAAAATACTTACTACCGAGTAAAGACAATTAACCTACAATTACGACAACTTGAATGTTTTTAGTTAATCGTTTTATACTAATTGATAACCCTGATATATCTTTCACCGTCGTAACAGAACGAATACCAGAGATTTACTAAACCAGGTCGATGTTGATGTAAGCTTTTACATAGTTTTAAAAATAAAATAAACGTCTCAAAAACTTTGTTTTAGACTTTGTTATTACCTCAAAAGAAATTGCCAACCAAGAATGAAATATAAAACTCAATTATAACGGTATTATTACAACTTTAAGTAAACTTTTGAAAAAATTGACCAGAAAGGAAATCATTTCTTTGATCGAATAGAACGTATTCGATTCAAGATATTGGAGCTAAAGATCCACAACGGTAAAATATTTTTCGTTAAAATTGATTATAAAAAAAAGGATAAATTATAAAACTTTTCGAAAAAAAAAAAAATTACCGTAGAGGAAAACGATAATATCGGTATGAAATATGTTATAACCTAGTCATCCACCTTATGAAGAATGAGTTATCACTTAATGTTAATGCTTACTACTTCCCTACGCAACCCTTATAACCTGCGTCTTAAGTTCCGAAATATTACGAAAGCTTACACATAATTAGAAAAGAGACTTAACCGACGTATTTACGCCTATGTATCTGTGAATCTCCGCAAATACCACCTGCCAAGAAAAATATTACATATCCTCTAATTGTATTATAATTTCGTGGGGACTAATATATATTAGTTTAACGCAATTAAAAACACTACTTAAAACGCTGCTTAATAGTCATATTTACATTTGACCCTTGTTTACTAGTGTCTATAACGTTTTTAAAAAGCTATGCAGTTGGTAAAATTCAAGATACGCTTATCCTATTTAATACGCCGTTTTTCGCCCAAAAAATAGAAACCTTGAAAAGGCCAATTTGAAGGAGAAGCCGATGATATATCTTACCAAGAACCGCCTGATTTATATTGACTAGACGATGACCATTCGTTTAAATTATATCCTAAATGTTATATAAAATGGGAAATAAAACAAAATTGTCTTGATTAATATCACTAGTATAAAACGCGACAATCAATACCAATATTAACGTGTATTCAAATTCTAGGTTATATTAGTTTTATAATCGAAAGCGAAGTTAAATCCGTTTTCATTACGTAATATCATATATAACCGTTGGATAACGAATGTGTTATGACCCAAGGACCAATTGCAGGTAATGAAACAGGCCAGCGGTCGGCTGCGCCATTAAGAGCCTGATGTCCAACACATCAAGCGAGAAACATCTCTTATGTTAGCAACCCAGGGTTAGGGTTAACGCACGGACGCAAAGGATATGTTGGATATCTTGCTATCCAAGCTATTCAGTACTGAAGATGGTATGAAGGCACGGATATATAAGGACATAGTCATCACCACATAGATAGTATTTCCTTCATAGCTCTTTAATTGTAAATCTAAGTATTCAGTCTACAAACCTGAATAGCCTAAAGGCTTGTGAACAGCACGAACAAACATCTTCTTGATATTGCACCTTTGTTACCTCTGCTACCTTACTGCTAATATAAATCCCCTGACACCTTCTATTTACTCACGGGTATTTAGTGTGATCATTACAGAATGCCTAGTGGTAAAAAAACGTTGCGAGTGGAATATTTGGAACCCGAAACGTAACTTACGTTTCGTACCCTTCAATATACGGATAGCAAAGTTTTTTTTTTTTTTTTAATAACTTATTTACGAATAATCGTGATTATAGGTCGTTAATAAGATTTATACTTGTTTTTGGTAATAAAATACCAAATCTTAAAGGATTTACCTTCTACAATAATATCGTCAATTAAAGTGTGTCCAAGCATAAAGGAGGTGTTTTAAATATTTTCGCTTTAAGGACTTATAAAGTAGTTAAATTATTTGACTCTGGTATTGCGAAAGATATAACAATTTATATAATTATTTCGAGCCTTAATATGAAAACCCTCTTTTTAGTAATTGACAATTTTTTTCATTTCCGAATATCTTTTTCAACACAGTTTTTATAATAAGAGACTTTTTGCAATTTATATTATAGCTTTCCGTGAATTGTATAAATGAAGCTAAATGAAAAGGATGAGATAAATCGACGGAAAATTAAACCTAGCTGATATAATAACTAGTAGCGCTCTGAATAATAGATTGGAAACGTTTGCATCTACAAACGCTATTTTCGTTAACTTTGCCAAAAGATCGTACAACTTAACTGTAATGATCAAATTTAATACCCGTGAGTATAAAGAAGGTGTCAAAGGGTTTATATCATCAAGAAGGTAGCAGAGGTACTGAGTGAACAATATCGCAACCGTGCAAGTAATAATCCAAAGCCGTGAGGCTATTCAGATGTGTAGACTGAATACTTAGATTGACAACTAAAGAGCTATGAAGGAAATACTATCTATGTGGTGCTAACCGTATTCTTATATATCCATGACTTCATACCATCTTCAGTATTGGATCCCTTGGATCAGTGCTGAGCCCGCTGATCCTAGATCACTTGGATCAGTACTGATCCCACTGATTCTAATCACGAGATTGGCTTAGTCATTTCCCTGCTAACAAAGGAGAGGTGTTCTCCGCCTGATATGTTGTACTTCAGGCTTTAAGTGGCTCAGCTGAATACTAGCTTGCTTCCTGACCCGCCATTATGTTTGGGTTGTAACACTAACCCCCGATAAGCAACATTTCATCTTGCTTTTCTACGAGTTTTTTTTTTTTTTTTTTTTTTTTAACTAAGCTAATTTTCAATCTTGCTTCAATTTCTACGTATTAGATTTATTAGGAACGACCTACACTACTCATTTCGTCTTCCCAATATATTATTCTTCATTTAAGTTGTGAATTATCATTTTGAAATTCAATATTTGTCGTTTATATTCTACCTTTCACTCATTAAAATTATCGTTTATTATTTATATTACGATTGTTTCTTATACAGTTTCATCATATAATTATTCCTTTATAAGCCGTTTTTCACGGTTAAAGTAATAAAAATGGTGTAGTTAATCGTTATTAAAGAAGTAAAGAGAAAGGGAACGAGTAAAGTCGTCTTTTTCGTAGTTATTATTGTTGTTGCTATCGTCGTTATTGTTGTTGTCGTTGTTAAAGTCTTTGCCGGCATTGTTAATCTAAAAAGGGTTAAGCGCCTCCCATGCCATAGGTTACATATCTTTAAGTAAGGAGCGGTAGGCGAGGTTATCATCTTTACGGCGTCGTGCGAAGACATTTTCAAATTCACCTGCGTAATACAAAAGTAAGCCTACGTATTATGAGGTGATAGCGGTAGCGGTTTTCGCGGGCCGCTTATTAATGCTTGACGCAAAATAAGTCCAATCATTAGATTACGTATTGAAAGAGTAAAATTGGTTGAAGTTCCGTTTTACGTATGAAAAAAGTAGAACAACTTACCGTAAATTCGGCGGGCGCGTAAAAAAATGATTACGAACAGCTTTAGTACCAGTGGTACGGGCGTATACCCGTTACCTCCCTATTCGTAACGGTAGTAGCGCGTGGATAAGTCACCATTTTAGCAACATTCGCTAAAGGATTTGCTAATAGCGACGAAGGCAACGTACGGCACGTAGGGCATGGCTATAAACATGTTAGGGGCGTTTATCTTAGTACATCGCTCTAGCGCCTTCCTTACTAAAACGACTTCAGAGTGTATCTTAGTGAAACGCGTTTCGAGGCGATGAGCTCGCTCCGCTATTATAGTTTATTTGAAACAAAAGTTAAAATATATTATAATTCGGAGGTCATTGTTACATTCCCCGTAAGAACTAGCTAATGTTACGGTTTTGATGCTTAATAAACGCTACGGGTAACGGCGTGGTTATTACCTACAACAAAAGGATAAGTTCTATAATGACAGGCTATTATTAATTCTCAAGCTGTTGTTACTAATTTTATTGCTATTACAATTACAGCATAATAAAGAGTAAGAGGGAAAGGTAGATAGGAGGTGTAGAGACGGACAGAAAAATTTAATGGAAAGAGGGGTTATTAGTGAATATTTTTATAACGATTGCGGAGACAATCTCTACAACGTATATGCGCTACCGCACCAAATATCTCTATTTATTACGCAATTTTCCAGGTATACTATGTAAAAAATTAAAATTTGTCGAAAAGAATACGAAGGAATGATATGAATAATTACTCAAATACAAGAACGTTATATAGTTAATTAGAAGTTTATTTTGTAAATGGTAACATGGTGTTAAAGAAGAAAACAAGAAGTTTTACCCAAATCGACGGCGATATATTATTTATACCAACTATATAATATGTAATATCGACAATGACATCTTTATAAATTTTGTTAGCTTTTGAAAAGAAACTATAGCCTACATTAACGCTATTACCAAATAACTAATTAAAATTTTAAACGAATTATATTGTTATTATTGAAATATGAATACGGATTTTTTCGAATTATCATAAATATTTTCAATGTGGGTATTACTAGATATCACTATAGTTAGTAAGCCTTAAGAAGCACATTAGCGGAGTGCATAGTAGAGTGTTACGGTTTTGGTGAGAGCTTAAAGGCTCTCATCTATGAAGTATACTCTCTGGATGCTTCTTCTGGCGCTTGCATCTTTATAATAATATCATGAAATACCATACTATCTTCTCCATACGTTGACAGAAAAACCAAACCAACAACAAGGTTAACTTGATATTGTTAACATAAATTATATTTATCAAAATTATTGAATGAGAGGTTGGTAAATTCATAGGGATCATATTGATCATTTGGTTTCAATCATTTATTTACTATTAGTATTAGTAGTGCTTGCATGTGGGCATTGAGTTGTTTGAACGAGGTGTTGATTAAAATAGTAGTCTAAACAACAAGAAGTATTAAAAAGTAAAGTGGTGGGTTTAAAATCAAAGTTGAGCAAATTTTTAACTAGTGTGTACCCTAATTATTATGGGCCAAAGCTTGGCCAGTACACTTTTTTGAATGGATACTCAGCAATTAATTTGCAGTTATTTAAATTAACTGTATCCTAATAATGGAAACTCTTTACTTTTGTAATACTAGTACATTTTTTAATACAATCAAGTGGTGACAAAAATACGCCCCCTTTTTTCCCCTATACTATCTGTAAATTAATCCTAATGTTTATCAATTTAAATCCCCAAAATGAGTATCATATTACTCTTTTACTCTTTTACAATTAAACTTAATTATTATAATCATCAAATTCAGCATCTTAAACCTGATAGTTTTCCAGTTTTTTAGTATATCCTTATCATTCTCTTATTTATTGCCACGTGCTTTAACGATCATATTTTAGTTAGTTATAAAGCTCTCGATCCGAATCATCAGTCCAATACTATTTATAAAACTTTTAAAGGTTTCATTGAAAGTAGTATTCATCATAACATCAACCGGATAATCTTTACTATTGATTTATTAGAACTTATTAATATCCCTTCGTTTGTAAGCTTCGAGACAATACTTCACATTAATTATCATACTATTTTCATTAGGTTCTCCGTTCTATGAAATCATTCGAAAAATCTTCGTGAACTTGTTTAGATAATAACCTAAATCGATAAAATTCGTAATTTTTGGTCATGATATTCAGGTTTTAACACATAAAGATATTTATAACAACGCTTACCATCATGCCGTAAACTTTTGAAGCAAACACCTTTCCTGTAACTCTTTTGTATTTGACAAACATCCAGAAAATTAGATTACTAGTAATGGAAACCCGTCCATTTTACTAATTTTCCTTATTTATGATCATTATAATCCATTCGATTTACAGCTATTGGTCAGAGTTGTAAATGATTAAAAAAAGTTTATGCATTTAGAAGTGAAATAATTAATCAGAATTATGTTAATTTTGGTTTCATTTTTTTTATTTGCTATACCACTCGTTAATTTAGGTAGTAGTAATCCTAATGAGTGACAACTCAACTGTATACCGTAATTAATATATTTGGAGATGTCCTCGGCTTCTTCATAGCCGTAATATTATTGTTATAGACGCGTTACTTAAGATATTGGTTTACTTGAACGATGTTAATTTTATCTATTCTAACTAAAATGATAATCGACCCCTTTTGAAAAAACTATGAAAAATATGTAATTAATATCGTCAACATTATATATATAGATCAACAATTTTTAAAAATTCAAGTGTTTATCTTGAGCTAAATTTTCAAATAATTTGAAATTTCAAAATTTTGAATACTTGATCATACATTACTTCATTCTTACGAATTAAATATTTTCGATAAATAGTATATAACTAGTTTGAATGCTAATTATACTATGATCTCAATTACATGTTTACGCAATAGGTAAATCAATAAGGGTTATATTATGACCCAGATAGCGGTTGGGTCAAAAAACGGGCTAGTATGCAACTACGCTACTGAGAAGCCTGAAGTTTAACATATCAGGCGGGGAACATCTCTTATGTCAGCCACGATGACTGATAAAAGTCACGTGATGGATCATGGAGGATCATAGCGATCCAGTATTATCCAACCTATGACAGTACTGAAGACGGTATGAAGGATAAAGAATATAAGGAAACGGTCAGCACCACATAGATAGTATTTTCTTCATAGCTCTTCATTTGTCAATTTAAGTATTCAGTCTCAGTATATTCTAAATAGCCTCAAGGATTTTGATCATGACTTGCACGGTTGCGATATTGTTCACTCAGCACCTCTGCTACCTTCTTGATAACATAAACCCTCTGACACCTTCTATATACTCATGGGTATTTACTGTGATCATTACAGGTTATAGGTTAAGCATTTTATACCTGTCTGAGATTTTAAATACAAGTAATACGTTTGAAGCCAATGGATGTCAACTTTAAACAATTCTTATATCTGTTGAACGTATCGGATAATTATTTCTGATTGATATTTGTTATAAAGTTCCTCTGGCGACTCTAATAAAATAATCATCTACTAGTTAACATCAGATTGCGTGTACATTTGTGTAATATCACGACGATTAAAAGTAAACTTCCAATTAGTGTTTACCACCAAACTTGATACTAACGAGACCAATAGCTGTTGATCAATGTTTTGAGTCGTTGATCATGGTGTACCAATCCAGGTTTTACCTTTAATCATATACCTTCAAAACAATTAGTATAAAATTTTCATACGGCTTATTTGTAATCTATTGATTTGACTTCGTAAATCATTTTTAAATGAAACAACGTCAAATTAAAGTCGGAAGGATCAAAGTCGCATTTAAAAAAAAATTGAATTTTTTTTTTGCGTGAAAATTCTATTCATTTCAATATTATTCATTTCCTTAAAAGGTCTAAATACTATATTAAGAATTCTTTACGTATGTAATTTGGCAACCAAGTCTTAGTTATTCTTTTCTTACCTATTAATTTCATCAGATGTATATATTCGTCCAAGTTTGTAGTATTTATTGTTTCCCATATAATTCCTGTTGTTGGGCAGTTTATTTTATCGCCGTCGCTTTATTAGTTTGATAATCATTTGCGGAGGTGAGTGTTATGAACTAATTTGTTTTAGCTTGGTAGTTTTTATTATTAATAGATTTAATATAAAATTTAAAATATGTTATAGCAAATATCGCAAAACCGATAGCAGTTTAAACTATTCATTTGGAATTAACAAAAATCAAAATATTGAATAAGCCATCCTATGTAACTTGTTTACACCAAACGTAAACTTCACTTTATAATGATAAATTCAACATGTTAATCGCCAATAGGTCATTCCTCGAGTTAATGGCGTCGTTAATTTGGTGTTCTGTGGATTATATTTATAGTTTATGTTGGAATAATACTTTATACAGTGCAGTAGGTCAACTTTCCTTACAGTAAAGTTGATAATACTAAACTGAAAGTTGAGTGTATTGTTTTGTATAGGCTTATTTTATTGGGTGTAAGTCGACTATAGCATGCCACACTTAACATTAGGGCACGGGTCAAGCAATTGACCATACAAATTACAGTGCAGACCAGCAAGCGGTCTGTCAAACCTAGAACAATATATCCATCACTTGACTACCTAAATACTACTATTACTTCGACTAATCGAATCGAAAACGTTGCAAAGTCTAAAGCCCTACTAACACTAATCAGTGCTTATTAAGTTAAATACATATTGGCTAAGCAAAAAGAGAAGCTATTTTCCGGTTGTTACGCTTTGCGTTATCGTTAGGATAAAAGAAATATTTTTGCGAAGGGCCTCTTTTAGTACTACGACGGTCCACAATGACAGTAAAATAGAAAATATTTTTAAGTTGCGCTAGTATAAAACGTCAATCTAAAAGTAAGCGACGGTATCGTTATCTAAAACACCAGGAAATGTTTCTCAAATCGTTCTGAAAGATGTTGAGATTAACTGTTAGAAGTCTTAAGGTTCGGCAAGTTAATAAACAGCTAAGTAAATACTACTACGAATACTACTACTTTAAAAAAACGACTAAGTATTTACGCCAAACAATATATAACAACAAACGACCTCTGACCTTACCCTTTACACCAAGCATTTATCCCTACTTCACTCTTTTTACTTTCCCTACACCAAATTAATCGTCTAGATCTTTGCTTTAAGCAAAAACACAAAGTTACGTTGAAAAAGCCACGTCGTGCAACTCAACGCTAAGTCGTCAAGTTCCTACGTGACTTTACGCCAAAACACTAAGTCTATACGTCTAAAGATCACTAATTCCTTCGTCCTATACGCTCTTCATGTCCTTTACAAGCCAGAACCTTAGAATGTCTATGGCTAACGTCTATGTCGAAGCCATTATCGACCCTATGAGGAAAATATAATTAAATCCCTTAAATCCCACTTCACCAAGCATTTCGATAAGGAGTTTTGAGGGTGCGAAATGAACGAAAACTAGATGTAAAGGCACCTAATTAACTTTATTGGTTTTTTTATCATCGACTTCGATAGAGGTAAATATCTCAACCGCGATAATAATGTTTTTTTCAAGTACTGTAACCTTTTCAAAAATTAGATAATTAATATATAGAAAAAGATTTTAAAAAGTATGAAGGTAAAACTAAAGGAAAAACTTAAAAGGCGAGGGATTTTTTTGCCAAAAAAGAGTTATAAAAATTTGGCAAAAGCTTTCTTCAATCTAACTCAACTTGAAGAATATCTTTAAGAGCTATTCCATAAGGGAAAGGGTATTGAAAAACCTTAACTTCCTTACACGCAATCCAGGAGATCTCTGCTTCATCCTTAATTAAGTTCAAAAATTTTACGCGCTAGAGATAAAGAACCTTTTAACTTGCTCGACAATCTAACACCTTCATTTAACAGCATGGAGTACGCTCTTAATGGCAGCAGGGTAAGTGAAGCGGCGGCTGCTCACGCGGCCAAAAGAATTGACGTCAACACTCTATATCAATCAATTAAGCACGATAGTTCAGCCTCTGAATTTCTTTAAATCCCTCTAATCCCTTAACACTTCAACCAAAATCGTTAAACCCTGTAAAAACCTTCCTATAATAAGTTTATCTATACGAGAAAGCCTACTACAAGTCCTACCATAGGAATTTACCCCTCGAGTTAGGCGATTGGCAATTACCCATAATATCGTGACTCGAAAGCTCCAAAACTTAAATTTCTAGGAAATACCAAGGAAGACTGAAATAACTATCTCGAATTAACCACAAAATTTGTTAAAATGGTTAACATTAATTATAAGCTACTTACAAATTTCGCCAAAATCTAAAACGATGCTAAAAAGTATAGCGAAAAGCTTTACAGCCTCTTTAGCACAAAGATAATGCCTTTTTAAAACATTTTCAAGTGGATAGAGGTTCCTTCTTCTAGTTTTCACTCACTATTTCCCAAAATCCTTATAAGGTACGCCAGGAACTATTACCTGACCTTCCTAATGCAAGCAAGCACCTTTCGCGAAGTCTTTAATAATAAGGAAAGCCACTTCGAACACGGTATCCATTTCGCTTAATTCTATACAGATTAAGCCACTACGCGGTAAACTATAATATTAACGAAGAAAGAATACTAGCAAATACCAACAAATATGCTTAACCAAATTTTTAACAAACTAATATTATGTTAACAAGTAATAGGCAAAGCCTACATTAATGAAGTCATATTTCATGAATAGATACGGGTAGTAGTTACGGGAATTAACAAGTTTAAATATTCCTTAAAACGCCGAAATACCATTTGAGAAGGCTTTTTTAGCTAGTTGTATTCTTTGCTTACTACTATAATAACGCGTATACGAAACTTGTTTAGTATATACCCTTAAGCCAGCAACTTCCTTAACTTTAATAAAAAGAACTTACGATAATTAATTACGTCGACCGTAAATACGGCTATAGGTACCCTTAATATCTAAAGTCGGGCCTATCGACCACAAACTAAAGGTAATAGCTATGTTAACGCAAATAAGGTTAAGGTTTAAGCGGATCTGTTAACCGTAAAACCTATCGTCATAATAGTGGCCAAAATATTAAATTTATAGTAAGTTTCACTATTAATCTACCCAGAACCACCTTGGTGAACGAAATAACAAAAAGATAATGTACTACATCTAGTATTCTATCGCTTTGAAATAAAACTACTAAAACCAAATAGAAGACTTTGAAGGCGACGAGTAAATTTACGGCGACAATGCTCCTGAGTAAATCAAATAATATAAAAATACTTTTCCTATCGCATCTCAATAACTATCCGACCACGCCTTCCTGTATTGATTAGATCATAAAGACTCTTAACCTTATTCTTAGCAAGCTACTTACTCCTTCAATACCTTTTATTTCCTCGATCATTACGTGAACTACACGTTTTAGAGTATTATACCAAACATTAGAGTAATGAGGTACATAACAAAGGGTTATTCATAATATATATTACAACAAAAGGAAATCATTACAGTTACTAGAATAAATCGTTACGATACTAGTGAAACTAAAGTTAACTTTAAACTAAGCGAATCATTATTGTTATTGAGGATAACGGTAATTTAAAGTATTATAAGCGTAATTACATTCCACATCCTTAAGTCCCCTACTCCTTCCATTCTGTACTTGAAAGATATAAAGACTTTAGGTGATGGCGTCGACGTTAATACAAACGAACTAGTTAAAAACGACCAAAGGTTTCCCCTCGCCTTTAAGTAAGAATATCTATTATTCTATCTTTAAAAGCCTAAAATAATGGTGTTAAACCTAATAAAGCCGAAAGTACGCTAATTACACCAGCGTTTTAACCACCCCGACGTTAACAGGCTATATAAAGTCCTTAAGTTTGTAGGGCAAAAAGATATGGAATACTTTTCCTGAAAAGCCATTAAAAAGTTTTATCACCACTGCCAAACGTATACATAAACCACTCCAAAATTCAAATTTACATTAAGAAACGATTAGGGATTTATTTACGAAATTTTTATTCATATGTTTTACTTCAATAACAAGCCAGTTTTTCACGTTATAAACTTAACAACTTTTTTTTTTTTTTATAGATTCAAGTTCCCAAAGTCCCTTTTAACAAAGAATACGTGGGAAACACTAAGGATATTATAAATTAATACGTACTTAGGCCTGCCTAAAATCGTCGTTTATGATACCGATACTAACTTTACGGCGGCTGAATTTTGGAAAGATGCCAAAATAATAGGTATCAAACGCAAATAGATACCCATAAAAGCTTATTGAAGCATTAGGAAGGTTAAAAAGTTACACGCCTTACTTTAACAAACGTATAATATTCTTACGATAGAAATTAAAAACTTTACGAATTTGGAAGCATGCTTTTAAATGGTGGTAAATGGTCTAAACGTTATTATAAACCTTAACCACCTAATATAAACACTATTCGTTTTTAAAGCGTACTCACACTGAACGAGTTAATCTGCACTATTAACAAATACCTAAAAACGTGTTACGACCTACGATAAAGCTTTAAAAACATTACGAAGGAAATCGTCACACTGCCAGGTTAATAATACTATTAACACCAAAAACGGCCCTATAATAATCGATATATTTATTTTACCGTTACAAAGTAAAGTACTTATATAACGGGAAACGGGCAAATGGTAGGGCTCGTTCAATTTTTGAAGTATCGAAAACTCCAAAATAATTATTAACACTGTTAAAGGTTTCATATCCTTTAAAACCACCTATTTTAAGAATTATATTAGAGCTACTAATTATAAAACCCTTAAGTCAAACGACCAAACTAATATAAACCTTCTTTACCCATTATCGATAAGCCGATAAAACGCTGCTGACGCGGACGACCCCCGAAGACAAGAAACCTTAAAAAGGAGAAATACGCACCAGATCGTATTTATAATACTACTTGAGTAAACAGGGGCAAAAAAGGATAATGAAGAATTAATACTAAAACTCCAAATACAAAGAAATATTTAAACCTTCGACGAAACATTTGAAAAGAAGGATAAAGTCGAAATAAACGGTTAATTTACTCGAAAAGTTATATAATTTATGCCGAAGGATAATTTCATCCTTCAAAATTCAAACGGTATGATTTTCAAATCAAGGATTATTAACAAGGTTAAAGTTAAGTCTATGGGGATTTCGTACGAAAAATTACGTTTAATCGCTCAAGGATATAGCAATGAAGGCAAAAACCAGATTCTTACGTAATCGCCAACGATTCAAAAGATTAATAAACACTTAATGGTTACTTTAGTAACGAGTTTGTTAATTAAAATTAAAGACAAGCTTATACTTAATAACTGTAATATAACATAAGCCTATAAGTAGTTGGCAACGGATTTACAACGGATTGTATTATAAAAGTTATAATAGAAACTACGTTTTATTTACTATTTAAAAGTGTAATGTAATATATTAAGCCATTATATGCACCAATTAACGTAAACGTTTATTATTTCCTAACCTACCAGTCGTACTTAAAATTACAGATAACTATAAAGTTTTTAGAATACTACCAATATTTATGAATAATGTAAAAAAAGGATTTCGACCTGGTGGGTATATAAATTAAAGATGCCTTTTTCATTGAAACGACTGGTTTTATAATATTGAAATAACAGGCGATGAATAACTTTGAGTTTCAAAATTAGAAACTGATAACAATATTGATAAAGGTAATTTATTTGACTTTAACAGATTCTTAATCTGTATATTTGGTATTAATAATAACCTTGGTTTTTTCTCAAAGGGTACAAACACTAATTGAGTTACATTCGACAAGACTAATGTAGCTAAGGCCTAATGGTACCTTAAATAACGTATCCGTAACAGTTATATTGCCATTTTATACTAACCGGAGGTATCTTACGACCTATCTATTGCAGCACAAGTATAAAATCCAGTGGATTGAAACTTTGACGGGTTAAAGTAAAGGCTTAAATAACAAATACGAAATTTTGACAGTGAGATTAATATAGTTCCAATCGATTTGTCAAAAGCTAAGTAAATGATTTTGACGAATAGGTCTTTAATAAATAATACAGACCAATTTTTAGAAATCTACATCCTAATAACCTTCGTTAACAAAGATAAACGGGAAGATCAATTTAACATTATCGACAACTTACTTTATTAGATATTCATTAAGTGTAAAAGATTATACGAAGCGTATTAACTTTGGAAATCTACGGAATAATAATAGACTTCGATATAAATATGGTATTATAAGAAGCCCTTAACCTTATTGCCAAACAGTTCAAAATTCCTTCTATCTCAGTGGTAATTGGTACCAATTCTAAAAGCCTTTTTGAATGCTTTTCGAAACTCGGAACTACCAGCGAAAAACGCCTAATAATAGACGTAATATCACTACGTAAAGCCTATGGAAAGAGGAAGATTAAGGTGTTCCAATAAATTAACGGTAAAGATAACCCCGCTAAAACTATAACAAAGGCAACACCAAACAAGGCCTTGAAAAGCATTATGAATAGCAATAGGCTGACTATACATATTAAGGGCTACGTTATTAAGCCTCTGATTAATCCTAAGTTACGTAGCAAAAAACCAGGTATATGTTAGCGAACTAGAAAACTACTAAGGAATTAACGATGTGGACATGTTTCATTAGTATAGCTAAAGTGAAGGTTTACAAAGGCTTACAGCAGACGAACTTTTTATAAGAGTAAATAAACTCAAACCTAGGAGCTATAGGGTAATTAACAGAAAACGGGGTCAATTTGCATACAATTGGATGCAATTTGATAGTAAGGTTCATTAGAATTAACAGGGGTCTAGCTAGTTGAAGAGGTCGCAGTTCAGCGCGTACCGGAAAAGATTGGTCAACTACACTAACGTGCGCGTACAAACTAAAAGCCGTTAATACTAAAATAATACTACATGTAATGCAATAGGTCAAATTTACTTACAGTGAAGTTATCTATATTAAACTGCAAGTTAGGTGTATTATTTTGTGTGAGCTTACTGTATTGGTTGTAAGTCAAATACGGCATACCACACTTTACACTAGGGCACAATCAAAGCAATTGGCAATACAAATTACAGTGTAGATGGGCTAGCGGTCTGCTAAACCTAGAACAATACATTCACTATCTGACTACCTTAATACTACTGTTACTGTGACCAATCGAATCAACAACTTTTAAACGTTTAAAGCCCTACCAACAGTTTCCCTTATAATTTACCATCAACTGTAGCTCTTTTTGACGTATTTTGTAAAACAGGAAATCCGCTAATTATATGGGAATACACTTTAAGAAGCAGCAGATTTGGTATCAGGTAGTAAAACAAAAATATCATTCATGCATATTCCCAATCTTTCAAGATATCATTTTTAGTTTCTTAAGTTGCCGATACTCAGATTAAAAATTCAATACGCCCTATAAAATAAATTGTATGATTTTTTAACGTTTTGAGTAATCTAATAAGTTTCAATAGAAACCTGTTTACATTCAATTCACCTTATTTTCATATTGAAGTGAAATTTAATTGCCGCAAATTTAGTGCCTTCATTGTAGATGATAATATTTAGTGGTTTTAGATACGTGCAAATTAAAATATCCTTAAAGTTTCTTAACTAGATTTTTCTGTTAGCAACTTAAAGAATTGAGCGTCGTGAAAGAAGGTTACAGAATTTACAACATAAAAATAGGGTTGTTATTCAAGAAGAATACGGTAGCTAATATTTTATAATTTAAAGTTTTATGATCTTTGGAAGTAAACTCAAACCTTTGTGGTATTTAGGCGTAAGTTTGGATATAGCAATAAAGCTTTTCAATAGCTTGTAATATGAAATATTACATGTTGATATTCTCTGTAAACTTCAGAACTTTATATAACTTATAAACAACCGAGTGATTAAATCATTATTTTAGCCAAAGTACGTCTAACTTTAAAAAATTTGTTATCATTTCCTCTAGTTATTCAAAGTGAAACCAAAAATACCCCCATTTAAAAGCAAAGGGATACCTTTGGATATTTTTAAGCTGTTTATCAATATTAACATTGATATTTATTCTGAGTGTCTTAATATTTTTCATATAAAAAGAAACGGGTTAACATTGCTTAAGATGTGAAAAATAATACGATTAATAACTATACTAATAATTATCAACTTAAACAATAATCATTCTTTGATTGCGCCAAAATCAACCTTAACTTTATCAGCGTTCTAATAGTTAATTCATAGTAAAACTAGTAATTTCATATCGTAACGCAATATACTACGAATAACCCCTGTTAATTACTCTGTTGTCCTTATATCTGGCATAATTCCTTAAAGTTAATTCTCCACATAACGATTGTAAAAGTTAAATAAGTGTAAAGTATTGAAGTATTAATCGTTTTAACAATGATATTGATCTTTAGCTATTAGGCTATACAGGACGACATGGTTGTCTAATTACTAAATTGTTTAAGAAGTACCATCTTTATGCTGTTCGACATGCTGTAAAATATTATTTTTAGCGTTCAACGTATTTTTTCCTTCTTCATTAACGCAAGGTTTTAAACAATCCTTATTTATAGTAATATGGTATTAGATGTAATATATTACATATTGTTCATAATGTTTAACAACAGAGTAGCAACTACACTAGTAACTTTATCTGTCACTGGTATTGTATTAATTGTTACTAATACGAAGATAATTCTGACGGTTGTAGTATTCGCTTAAGACTTTTTCGTGTTATCAATCTAGATTTCAATTTCGTCTTCAGGCTCAATTCTGAATGCTTCAACCTACTGTATTCGCGGTCAATACAATATATAATTTAAATAGTTTTGTTATCTCAATTGCAGATATTATCAATTAATGGAAATATACGACTGAATTTGCCGTACAGATTATTACAGTTGTAAGCCAGGACCATAACTAGTTAGGCAAGCCTTTTTAAATAGAAATCAAATATTATAAGATGTATTCAAACTTGTTAATGTTTGTAGCAGCTGCTTGAAACTACTTATACAATGTGGTTTCTCTCACTTTCGCTTTCCCTGTTTCCCATTAACAAGGTATTAATTTGTTAAACATTTTATCAACGATGTCTATTCGTCTTTCTTCCTTTTTCTTAGATATTATCATTGCACATCACATTGTAACCCAATACGTATTATATTATGTAAAGTGGATGTTTTGTTTGAAAAAATCTTCATTTTGTTTTAGATTTGTTGAATTTTATATATTTCAGTCATTAGGGATAGTTTTTAGTACCTTGTATGATTATTGAGGATTCTGAGAAATTATAAGTAGAAACCTGAAGGTAAAACGTTCATTTATTTTTAAATATTGCGGAATATTATTGCCCTCGTGTCAATAAAACCATAGTGTTTTCTGTTATACTTCTGCACGTTATACCGAACTTTTGTTAAATCCGTCATATATTTATAATCGATATTAATCATTTATACTGGTTTAAAAGGCTGGTCAAAATAAACGTTCCAATCGTCATTAGTGTTTTTGGCGATTAATCCAAGTTCTTTTGAATTTCGGTTTTGAGGTTGATCATCAGCGGATTATCTTGATGTATAAAGTTTTGTAATAGAACCTGTACTAGGCTTTCGCATACAGTCGTAACTTCTCTTTTATCGCTCAATATAATAATGATAGTAATCGGTTAAGTTTTCAAAATTTCATATAGTTGCATCCCATATGCCTCTATTATCGAAATTACATTATCTGTAGTAATATTCTTGAACTCAGTATTGAATCTCGCTAACGCTAATTCCTCGATATGCGTTATTGATAGATAATTTATATACTCTCATTTGTTTGAACGCTCATTTGATAATACTCCGTTTTGGAATTAAATTTCCTAATAAATGAATAGGTTTCATCCTATCGTCAAAGTATATAACATTGGAATTTAGGTGACTATGGGTTCAATTGATTTAAAGATGAAGAGGTTGGTTTGTAAAATACTTGTAAGGGTATTTATTACCGCTAGAAATGTCTGTGCCATTCCCCTGAGGGTTTGAACGATTTTGAAACTAGGAGTCTTGAACCTAAGGTCTTAAGGTTATTCATTCTTTTTCGCGCATTTAAAGAGTTTTTTTTTGTTAAGCTGGACGTAATATTTTCAAGAATGAGAATTCATTTTTTACGTAAATCTGCCTTCAAATTATGCTTTACCTATTTTGAAACCAATCTCAACATCTCAATAGTTTCAATGCCCAAAATAGCGAAAGTTTAGGAAGGGTTTTAATGCCGAAACCGATTTTTTTACGTATATCTTTATCGAGGATATCCTAAACAACGTTTTCGTTAGGTGTTTCTCGGTGAAACTTTTGTTAGTATCTTTAAACAATAGGTTTTTGTCGTATCATTTGGCTTGAAGGAGTCTGAACGACTTGATTCACATTAATCTTTTGTGGTCGATTATCATAGTAACGTTTTAGGTAGCTTATTTCTTATAAATTTGCAATTAACCTATTTATTACAACCTGAAGATATATCATATAAAATTCGCGTGTTTGTTGCAACTAAGCGATCTGTTACATATAGTTAGTGGCGATTTTTATCTGTTTGCCGAGGAATTGGAAGACTTTGGTGACATAAGCTTAATTTAAGAAGAAGAGACTTTTCAGGAGTTAGTATTCAAAATATGTGTTTCAAAATGTATTTATTCTATATTTCTTTAACGCTTTGATAATTATAATATTATCAAATTGTAAATTTCGTAAAATCTAACGCTTTTTATAGTAGCGTTTCCCAAAAATATTGCTTTTACTTGAAAATTACATTGATAATAACTGGAAAGTAGCTTTCATTTTACGTATTTATTCTGTACTTTAATTGCCGTCAAACACTGATCAGTGTTGTAAGGGCTTGCATATAGGCTTTTTAACGTTTTAACGAGTAATCGATTCGAATCGTATTCAAAATAACAAGTTTTATTACAAAGTTAGGTAGTGTATTTGGAATCCAAATAAGGCGGACTGCCAGCCAGTCTACACCCTAATTAGCATAGGCTAAAACGTGGACTGTGTCCTTTGGTAAAGTTGCACCAAAATATCACCTTACAGCAATTTTAATTAACCATATACCAACAATTCGAAGTGTTTAGTTGAACAATTGTAGCTTTCATCGATGATGTTTCAAATTTATACCGTAATTGATAGATCTTGTAATTTCCTCGGTTAACCAATGTTTGAAATGAAGGCGTATAAAAGCATAATTCAAAGCTTCTATTGTTTGTTTTATCAATTTTGGCCGAACTGATACATTAGCACTACAATTGTGAAGTTGAATATTTCTTGCAATTCTCTTTATAATATATTTGCATTTACAATCAGTTAAAATAGTTTTTTTTATTTTGAATCCATATTTCAATTGGTTTACAATACGATAGTGTCGAATTCTTCATAATATATATTTGATGATTTCAACGACATAATTTAGACCAAATATTATCATTAATTTATATCTTAAGTACAAAAGAGTTCTTGTTACTATTTTTTATATTGATAAATATTGATCAAAACGTTAAAATTTTGGATTCGATTGAGTTTCAAAATAGATTTAGTTGGTTTAACATGTTTAATATTTTATTATTGAAATATATTTTATGTGTTTCATATGTTTCATAACTTTTATATGCCTAATATATTTTATATGTTTGATATATTTTACATTTTATGTGTTCATGTGTTTTATGTATTCAATATGTTTCATATATTTGATACTTGTAATACATATTATAATTTTCATACGTTTTATACTTTATATAGATTTTATTGGTTCTGTATATTGTATACGTTTCATACCTTTCGTAAGTTAAAAAATACTGAATTCTTATTTTGTTTCAATATCATAGTGATTAAACGTATCGTAAAACTGTTCCTAGTAGATACATGTTATTTAACTCGATAGAGAATCATGATGAAAAGATATTTTACCATATAATACTAAATTGTAGTATAACAATTGTAGTTAATACTAAATTACATCTAATGTTGGAATATTGACTGGATCAACGCACGGAACAAAGAAAGGACCAGGGAACAAACCAACGTACAAACATATTGAGCGTATTGCAGCATTGATAACATAAGTGCAGTATAACCATTTTCAACTGACGTCTAATTAAATTGACTAACAAAAGTTATAATCTAGCTGTTTAGGCTAAACTTAGCCACTTTACTGAACGTCTTATTAGTACGACCAATTAAATAATAACTGTCTGTGATTTATATCTTTCACTAACTGGCTGTCCAATAATATATTGGCTAATCTTCATAACTATCTAGAGGTATAAATATCTAGTTCATTGACTATCAATAGCAAAACTTAGTTCTATTTTAATATCATTGAATGAATTTGACTTCATACATGGTTTTACTATATTATCTTTATAGTAAGGGAAAATAATAAGAATTATCTACTTCATATATATAGTCCTACCTATATATATATTTAATTAATATTAAAATTATTATTTTTAATCTTTTGATTGAACAAACTATAATTAGTTATTAAATTTATTGCAACAATGTTCAAAAACCGTCAACTTAGCTTTTAAAATCTTAGCAAATAGGTATAAATCTGATTTTAATATTTATAATTGTTCTTTTGGACGATTGACTTATTTTCTGAGTGATCCGTTGGTGGTTTTGTATTCAATTTAGTGGATCAATTTTGACTTGAATATTGTTATATTACTATCCTTATGTTGAAATTAGTTTTATTCGTATAAATTGTATGATTATTCATATCAGGAATTCATTCATTTGAACTTAATCGCTTCTTAAAAGGATTTACCAGACTGTGGAATGATTATTTTGATATATAGTTCACCAGTTAGTTTGTATTTATTTATCCTTTTGGATAATTTATGTTATTCTATGTATTGTTTTGAGGTTTTCATTCTTCAACCCTTTAATTTCTTTTTCTGAAGTTGCTTTCGAAAATATAGCTGTTCTCTGAATTCATTCATAACCGATTTTGATTCTTTACATTATTCAATTAGTTTTAATTAATAATATTGATCAATTTTCAATTACAGTTTGACTTGAATCATATAAAAATTAACAAACTCGTCAAATATGTTAATTGTCGGTAAGGTCTATTGTACCGGCTACGTTAAGGTAAAGGTAACAGTAGAAGAGAATTCGTAAAGATTGGTAATGTATTGAAGTATATTGTAAGAAAGAAGGGAGAAGAGGCATCCAAAGAGTGTACGCTTCAAGTGGGAGCTTATAAGCTCTCATCTGGACAGTAGAACTCTACTTTACACTCTGTCAATCTCTCTTCTGGGCAGTGGAATTCTATAGTGCACTTCGTCAATACTCCTTTTGGGCAGTAAAACGCTATTATGCATTTTGCAAAAATACATCTTACAAAGTGGCACGTTACCATGCACTTTGTAAGGATACAACTTATAACGTATCCGCTAAATAACCATAGAAATATATAATAATATCTATATAGGTAATCTTTTTTTTTTTTTCGACGCGGTCCGTATCCGTAATTTAGTAGTAATAATTCAGTTTCTGGTACGACCCGTATATGTAATTTAATAGTGACAGTTTGGTTTATGATACGGCTCGTATCTGTGATTCAGGAGTTACAATTTGGTTCATAGTGAGACCTATATCCGTAATTTAGTAATGATAATTTAGCTTTTAGTGCAATTCACGTTAAGTTTCAATCCATAATTCTGATAACGGTAGTAATTGTAGTATAGGCCCTCGTTAGTTTAGGTGATTGATGATATTAAAGTTATTGATCTCTGTAAGGGCGTGATTGTAAAGGTATATGAGCGTAATTGTAAAGTAATTGTCGGTGTGACGTGTTTTGGGGTTAGTATAAAAAGATTTATTACCATCGATCCAAGTAGAACTATGGATATTACCATATATCCCTATAGTTAGTAAGAAGCCACGCAGCGGAGTGCACCTTTGTAAGAGTGCATGGTATCGTACTACTCTGCAAGGTGCATTCCTTTAGAGTGTATGATAGCGTGCCTCTAGCTGGAAGTGGCATTTTCAGAGTGCACGGTAGAGTACCACTACTCAGAACGGAGATTAGCAGAGTATATAGCAGAGTTATACTCCCCAGATGAGAGGTTTTTAACCTCTCACCCGTGGTGTGCACTTTCTGAATGCTTCTTCTCCCTTACTTAACTCTATCTTCACTACTACAATACCAATATTTAGGATTAGTCTTCTACTCCTTTATGTTTACGTGAATGAGCAGAGATCTTACCGATAAGAACTTCTTTTCTTTCCCTTTTAATAATACGCTTCCTTTTAAAACATAAGTTCCTAATTATTCAATTAGCGTATATATACACAAATTACTATTCTAATTAATTAATTGAACCGTTTTAATAGATAGGCTACTGAACTAACTTTATATTTTAACTGATCCGAAAACAGATAACTCGTAAAAATAGAAGTATAAGGCGTTGTTTGGTGCGTTAACGTCAGAGAAAAAAGACCGCCGCTGCCGCCACCCGCCGTATCACCGCCAGCTCTATCATCAGCTCTGCCTTTTCGGGTAGCATATCGTCGATTTCCACCTTTTTCTTCAGCTCCTTCCCCCGCTGCCGCCGCCGATAATGCCCCCACACCCATTTATTTTTCTCCTACTCCCCTTTTCACTTTACCACTTAGAGGAAGGAGCGGAGAGCTTTTAAGGTTATTAACCTTACTCTTTCGTTATAAACAAAAACCCACTTACCTATAACGGGTACCCCTCGTTATTAAAACTGTAAACCAGCTGAATTTCAATGCGATTCATATTATTAATTTTCCTTTTAACTTATTTTATATTAATATCGTTATAAAAGAGGCCGAGGCAGTCGATTTAACCCGTTGCCTCAGGCTATGACTCGTTAGGGTGCGTTGCGAGGCCTTTTTAACGCATAAAGCGCTAGAGCATCGCACTCAGGTTCGCGTTCAGAGCCATTAATAGATATGTTTTACGTGTCGTATGTAGTTTCTGCGGCCGCGGGTAAGTTTTTTGGCTATTATCACCAGACCGGGGGTCGGTTTGCCCGTTATTACCGTTATGAGCAAGTTGGTAACGAATACGCCTCTGTTCTGGTAGTCTTAAATCCATGAGCCGAATCCTTGCTATACGCCAGCCATCTTTACGGTAAGTTATCTACTTCTTTAGTTTTTAATGCTAACCACGCTTAATTATTACCTATTATACCAATACCTAATTTTAGGTACTTCCACAAACAACCATTTTTATAATAGTTAAAACAAACCAATATTAATTATTATATGCGTTAACCGGTGGTTTAAAAAGACAGAAACCTTTATTTTCGCATGGAAAGCGGGCCTACGTTTATATTTAGTAAATGAGTTCTATGACGTTATCGCGTCTTGTCGTAAAAATGGTAAGAATTTCCCGCGCCCCTTATCTAAGAGTATGTGGCCTAAGGCGCGGGGCCTTTCCTCCGGAGATGTCGATGACGGCGTCGATGGCAGTGATAGAGGTGGAGCTAGTAGCAATAACAATAATGAGGGCGGTGAGAAGGAGGATGAAGAGGACGAAAACAATGACGACGATGTGATGCTATCATCCTTCTCCTCTTTTGGCAGTTATTAGCTGCCTGATTTTATATTTATACCAATATATTCGGTCTTCGTATAGTTCGCTATACAGTAATGACATTCAATTTCAAAAATCGTAACGTAAATGACACATGTTGAAGTTGAGAGGTGAAAAATTCAAATAAAAAATGATAATATATTAGAAGCAATGCGAGTAGTAAATCTAAATAACGATGAAATTCTTTAAGCGGTGTAAATAGTAAATTAAAACAGTGATCAAAAGTTGAAAAAAGTGAAAATTGTAAATTAAAATAACGAAAAAATAGTAAAAGCGGTATGAATTACTTAACTAAGGTAAGGTTATAAAACCTTCTTAATAAATAAATAAAAAACAATGTTTATAAATACGATCGTTTTTAATACCTTATTAGAAGCGCCTTAGGCTGTTATATTCATTAGGTTTGAATTTCTGTTAATTTACCCTCTCTTCAATTTGAAGGCATTTGAACGATTTACGTGATGTTATAATATTGATTATAAATTACTTTTCGTTTGTGGTACCGAGTTTAACAAGTCATTTGTAAAGGGAAAAGAAGTTAGTACAAATTACTAAAAGTTGGGTTTTCAAACCAATGTTTAAAATATTATTCGGATCGTTATCGTTATAGTAATTCCTGAGTTGAATCTTCCGATTATTCCATATATTTCCGAAGTTAAAATGTTTTGAATAACCCTCTTACACTGGTTTAAGCGTGAATATATAATGTTTTTATGAATTTTAAATCCGTTGAGAGCTGGTATTTTGTTATTGAGAATGAAAACAAATCTTATTTAGAAGTTATATTCGGTATTATTTGCGAAGGATCCGTTGGTAAAAATGAAAAGTTTTGTTATTCGTATATTGAGCGGTATAAATCGTATACTACGTTTCGAATTATTTACCTGCCACGTAAAGCGTTTATTAAACGCCTTATGTACGGTATCTGAAGGGTCGGTGTAGTATTATAAGGCGATCTAAAGGTTAAACGCCGTATCCAGTTATATTACTAATATAACTTAAACTCAACGTATACATTAACATTTGTATTTGTTAGTTTCCTTTGTGTTAATAAAGTTAATAAGGGTAACTTTATATCATTTCCCCTTTTATACGATGTTTTGAATATATTTTCTGAACGTGGTTACTACATTGTTTAAATTCAATATGCGGTTTTCAGCCAGGTACACTTTAGGTTTTTTCTTAAGGCCAGCCTTTAATATCTTCCTCTTCTCTGTAAATAAAAATAACTTATTACATAACGTTAGTATATATTCCATTTACATTTTAATGAGTGTAAATCTCTTAAAACGTAATGTTAAAACTAATAGATATAGATTGAAAGTTAAGTTAGCTATTTTGAACCTCTTTTTATAATGTCTTTAATATGGATTATACTAGTATACACTTACCTTAACTAATTTGTAAAGCGGTTTGAAGATACGTAAAATTGTTTCCGATGAGTAATGTTTTCGGAGTTTTATAGGTATATGTACGTAAATATGTCTTTCTAGGTACTCCTTCGATTATATATAAACCTATATAATATTATGAAGCTCAATATAAAGATTGGTGTGTGTTTAAGGAAGTGGAAAACGTTAAAATTAAGCGATATTTTACCCGTTTTGAGGTGGATGATTAGGTTATGATATCATTTTTATTGGAGTTATCGTACTCCTTAATTACAAAGCGGATTTTTTTCATAGGGTTTGCCGGTTTCATGTTTCACCTTGTAAACTGAACTGGTGGGAAAAATTTTGTCGGTGCTGTAAATTACTGGGTTAAACCTTTTAAAGTAAAAAACGCCTGATTAGATTAAAGCCGTAATTTCCTTTCATTTTAAGTATTTCAAGGGAACATTTAAGAAGGTAATGATACCTTATTTGTGAAACTTTACATTTAACTTATGGTCCGCCGTTTTTTAAGTGATAAATGAGTTAATAATAAAGGCTTCAAAGCGCCTTTTATTCCTCGAGATAAGTGGACGCCCTCAGCGAAGCCGTACCAATTTGATTGTCATCGGTAAGCCGGTTTCGTAAAGTGGTGGAGATGATAAAGTTGTATCCAGAGGGTATACAGGTTTTAAGCGCGGATTGAATTCGTCGTTATGGGAGTGGTTTGGTCGGTGCTACTTTTTGGATTATGATTTTAGGTCGTCATCGTTTACCTTTTCCCTTTTATACTTTCGTATTATAATCTAGAGAAATAAACTCAATCTATTTATTGAACTTACAAGTATATCGTGGTCTTCATCCAGTTCAGCCTTCAAAGACGAGTTTATCTGACTTTCCTTCTCTAAATTAAGACTTTGAACTATAATGGATGGTTTAAAACACCAGCTTTACATAGGTCGTTTTTTATGGATAATACTTCTAAAATATCATTTTATCACGCAAACAACATAATGCTTCCATAGCTTTTACCATAGAATTCTCTCTTTACACCGTGGCTTATAATAACGCTAAATTTAAATAGATTTTAGGGTTAGTACCGAAAATAAGGAGTGTTAGGTTTATCATATTCTGGCTAAAGATGTTATGAACAGCGCTTACTGCTATTTATAAGATGGATTCCTTTAAACCAATACCTTTTAGTTTTTTAGATAATATCGTATACTATTTTTTTAAGCGGTCCGCAATATCGTTCATATTTTTCAATAATTTATGTTGCTTTTACCAGTATTTATTCATACTTATTAACGATAATCTTAACTTTGGTGCGCTATTCAGTCAAATCGAAAATTATACTTATATTATGGATAATCTAGTCGGAATGCCCTAAATAAAATTTCGACTAAAAATCTACCAAAATATCTCAGAAATCCGTAACGAAAGCGCTCCACGTGAATTTCGCGGCTTATAATAATAATGTTACATCAACGACGTATAAAACTAACTAGCCATCCAGGTATATTATATTTATAATTATCTCATGATTAACGTTACAATCATTTTACAGGCGGAATTTAAGATGCTATAAGGCTTATAAGTGTAATTAACATTCGTCGCAAAACGTCTCGATAACTTTTAGTACTTCTTTGACTATATTATTCTATCCCGTCACGTAAAGTAACCGTAAAAAGTAGTTTACATCTAGGTATTCAAATAGATGGTGTAATATTATTCATTTTGGTTCCGTTAGGTAAACGAATTTCATTACAAGCATTTTTAGGAAAAACCACAAGTGTTTAAACTTGAAAAGAAGCGGTATAAATACCTTATTCGACGAGCGGACAAGTTAGTTAGTCGTATTCAGAACTTTGATTCCGAGCTTATTTATAATAACTAATAATAATGAAAATAGGGTTTAAAAGTCTGTTACAAAAAACTTAACCAATTTGAATCATATATTTACAATGACTCTACCTAGTAATAACGTTTTTCCTTTATGAAATAGTACCTCCCAGTGGTTTTATATTCGGTTAAGCTAAAACTTGGGGAATTTCGCTACGAAAGCGTCAAGTTGTCGTTTTCCGGTGGTCAAGATTTTTACCATATAAGTATTGGGTATAATGCCTTGGAATCTATTACCGTACCTCTCAAAACGTATGAATTACGATATCATAGAGGTGTTTAACACTCTGTTTTCGCAATCAAGGCTTTATATATACAGAAATGATGTATTATACAAGATTATTGATACTATTTGTTCGGTTTCCTTGTTTTGGATTATGAAATTAATCTCATTTCCTCTAAGTCTCTTTCTCCAAAGATATTTTCGTAGAGGTAAATATAAGACTCCTCCTTTACGTTTTTATAGTCAGTTACGTACGTTGCAAAATGAGTTTTCGTTTGGTTTTCGGATAGGTAAACGAACCTAAATTTGCGTTTGACTCGCCTTTAATTGTATACTAAATGATTAGTAAAATAATGAAAGACCTTGCTACATATAATATATCAATTTTTCAAAACCTATAAATCTTTGTATACTTTTTCGTAGGTATTATAGCATATGTAATAAGTTATGCATTTAGTTGTAGGGTTATTCCTGCTAGTAATTACTCTACCTTCGGTTTTCGGGGGGTCTTCATAGGTACTTCTCATTTTGATAACCGTATTTAGAACGTTTGATTTATTTCGGATATATTTTAAACCCTTCGTCCAAGACGTGGTAAATTGTATCGGCGGGATTTACTTTGGTGACTCAGCTTTCAAATTTAGTTCTTTCGGTTATAATTGCTAATTTAAAGCTTCTTTATCCGTGTATTAAAGTTTTTAATAATGTGTTAAAGCTTGTATAAAAGTTTTTCAAGTTTCTTTCCGGTTTAAATAAAGTAAGGTTAAATTTTAGGTTTCTATAGTACGCTTTTATAATTGTTTGGATAAATAGTTTGTTTCCTTTATATTTTTCTTTTAAAGTCGCTTAACATCTCGGAAAATTTGTGAATAAAGGGGTAAGTACTTCTTACGGGGTTTCATTAGCGTTTTTATGTTAGTTTTGAACGATTTTTCATATATTACCCATCTAATCCTTTTGGTATCGTTTGAAATTTATTTTCGTATCGAAACATATTTTTAAACGGTTTTAACACTCCGTAAATGTATTCAATAAGGCAAAATTTTACGTATATTACTTCGCAGTCGACCTAATTACTATATCAGGTATGATAACATAAAATTTGAATGGTTTAATATATTTTTTTACAAATGTTTAGTATCATACTTATTTGACTATAGAGGACATTGTATAACTAAACACTATAATTTTAGTCCTTGTTCTATAACATGAACAAGTTAATAAATTGCGTAAAATTACTTTTATCAATGAGAAAATAGTATAAAATAAGGTTGGAGTAAGGGTTGTAATTAGAAGACATTAGCCCGTAAAACTTGTATTACCGTTTTACGCCGCTTATTTTGTCTCCAAAAGGGCCGTTTTTCGTATTTAGGCCGCTTTTATTGAGGACGAATGGGTTATTAATTATACCCGGAGAATATTCTTATCTATATCTCTGTTGTAAATTGCGTTTTTAAAAGGGTCCATATGTGACCCTAGTGGTAAATAGTCTTTGTAACCATTTCTCCTTTTCTATCGATTCTTCAAGATTTATATACTTCTCACGATGTACGTTTAGTCCTACTCAATGCCTTATATCTTTTATTTGCAGAGTCCTTTCTCGATTTCATTCGTCATTATTAAAACCAGAGTTTGGCTCTTTTTTAATTAATATCCCTTTACGAATTTCACGTTTATTACTTTATCATCGGTTAATGTTTGTTTTGAAGTAAGCTATGTTATTGTCATCAAGGCTTTTACTATATAACTGTTATTACTACTGGCCGTACTCATATCCTTATTTCGTAACTATCTTTATAGTATTTGGAAAATTATACCGTTTATTATACGCCACATTTCTAATGTTGAGTTTGTAAAGTCCTCCTGTAAAATATATAATTAGTCGCGCCTTTTAATATCTCCATTACAATAGTTTAAAATCATATTTATAACGTATATATTTTTCGCAAAAGGGTTTCAATATTTTACTAGTACTTCGATTTTACTATCATATAGGCTATGACCTAAGTACTTTAGTGTATTTTTGCGAAACGATATGTTCTTGAAGAAGTATTTCATATATCACGTAGACTTTATTAGATGCATTATGAGTAAAGTCGTGGTGGTAAAAGTAAAATGTATAACGGAGGGCTTTAATAGTTGATTGAAGTGTTTACTTAAATTCCCGAAAATAAATACAAAGTTTAATATGGCGTAGTAATTATAATTCAGATATGTTTAAACTGTTATATTTAAAAAATATTGTTAAATAAAATGAAAAATTAAACCATACATTATAAAGTGGTTTAAGTGAAAGCGTATAATTTACAAATGAATATTAGATGAAATGTAATAAAGTTTTTAAAGTAAGTCGTTTAACGCTTACTAATACAAAATACATGTGAATGAAATGTAATTATAAAGTAGTTAGACGTTTCAAATTAGACGTTTTAGTATTCTGTGAGCAATATACAAATCAATTGACTAGTAAATTCAAACGTCGCAGGTCACATATTCAAATAAATGGTATAATATAATGCGGATGAAAGAAGGCAAACGGGGTAGTCAAGAACAGATAAAAGATGTAGGAAGCTATTTATGAAGTATAGTAAGTTGTTATAGTGTGGTAAACGCTTCGAATACTTTATCTGGCGCGTGATATGTATTTCATAAGCGGTTCGTATATTGTATTTTAGCCGCCTCTTAAGTTTTTTAAGCGGTTCGGATATTATATCGTAGCTGCTCTTAACGTTTGAAAGCGATTTTAATATTACGTTTAGATTGGATAGGTCTCAACGAAGGGTTTAGAAACTTAGTACTTTTAGCTTACGTGGATCAATACGTAATAGAACACCTTTTAAAAAGTGTACGAGTACGTCTTAAGCGTTAAAATGAATTAACGAATAACTTAACAAAATTTTCAATAAACAGGTCACTAACCGAGGGAATAATATCGTATTGAATTTGTTCTTTTTGAAATCATTTCAGATCTTATAGTCTTTGTACTCTTTGGGTTTCCAAGGAGTTTCCGCGTATTTCTACATTCCCGTATAGTTTTTATAAGTCGTGTATTAAGGAACAGATAGTTGAGACCGTTACAATATCCTGTTATAAGTATTTCACTTATGTTGATTTTTTCTTTCTTAAGTTATTTCCAATAACCCGAATCGGCTATCAATCAATATCGGTAAGGTTTATTATAACGTGTACGTTTATAGAAATATAATTGTAAAATGGTATTTATAAATATTGCCAATATATTCAAGAAAATAATAGAATAAAAGGGAGAAAATGTATCCGGAGAGTGCACGCCTTGGGTGTAAGCTTAGAAGCTCTTACCCGGGTAGTGGCACTCTACCATACACTTTGCCAATATCCCTTTTGGGCAGGGACACTTTACAGTGCACTCTGTCAATGCTCCTTCTGGGCAGTAGCACATAATCATACACTCTGCAAGAATGCACCTTGCAGTGTGGCATGTTACCATGCACCCTGCAAGGGTGCAACTTGCAGTATAGCTGCTTACTAACTATAAAGATATACGATAATATCCTCATTAACTAAAAAAATTGAATTTGTAATACTTGGAATTTTGAAGGAACCATATTTTATGACTAATACCATTGGAATCAAAACTTTACTTTTGAGTGGTAGCAATTATATATTTATTGTAAACGAATTAATACTGGAGTTGGGGGTATTATTAATGAGGCGCTTTACTAATTCACATCGTAATTTTTTTGGACTTTATTATGAAATTTATTTCTTTTCTATATATTTGAATCGTATAAATTTCCTTTTAAAAAGATATGAAATGAAATTAATAAAGTTGCAACCAAATTAGTAGGGTTGACTGTATTATTAAGTCTCTTTACCGATGTGGTGAAACAATATCCATGGTAACATAGAATCTTTGATCTTGAAGATAAAAATGTTATAAGATTTATGAAGTAACTAGTATAACTTGTTAAATTTTCTAATTCTTTCATAAGCTTCTATAGATATCTGTTTACTTTGAATCCTTAATATTTAATATCTGCATGAAATTTTTCTACCGTAACACTGGGTTCAGTATCATAGATATTATATTCAATAATTCATGGTATGTGATGATTTTCAATACTCTTATGGTGTTTTTATTTGGTTTTCCTATATCAATTCAAAGAATCAAACTTCGTAAAACTGGCCAATAATTCATATCAATAATATATAAAAAACCTGATAATTAAAGTCTTTATCGTTTTTGAAGTAAATTTAAGTTTTCGGGACGCCTGTGTATATATCTGGTACTGATAGTGAAGCTTTGTAAAGTTTGTCAACGTTAAAAGTTTTATATTTCTATATTCAGTAACCTTAGGAACTTTATATAGTTTGTTGGCTACAAATTGGTTGAAACTTCAATATATTTAAGTTCATTTCAATTCCGTCAAGTTTATTACCATCGTATTAAATTATTAAATATTATATTATAGGTATTCCTATTTAGAGATTACTGGGAACTTTTAGAGGTTTCCTTTGACTAAATTATTAAACCTTATCTTGAAATTCAACGTGAGAAATGGGTTTTTGATATTATCCAAGTAGAGAAGGAATCAGATGGGGTATTATAACATTAAAAAGATAATATATTCTAAGATGATACATATGACTGTCGAATCGAGTAACGAAAGTTCTTTTCTTAGGCTGAAAATAATTTTGAACTTACCGATATTAGTAAAAACAATTTATGTCATTGTGTTATTATATATTGTGATATTACATATTTCAAATGATCCTTTATTGAATATGTTTGTATCTTATTATTTTGTAAAAAAAAAAATTATATTACTTACTTTATATAATGGTTATAAATAATAAAACGAATACATAAAACATAGGTTTTATAATGATAAATCAATTCCTTAGGAATCATATCATGAAAAACGTGCAATCAACTAATCATCAAGCTACTTCAAGTTTCACGGTATAAGAAGTCTTGTGTTAACCGGTTATCTTATTTACTTTTTATTTATATTCATATCCATGGTTTTAAACTTCAACATATTGAACGCGCTTGATATATCTTCAAGTATAATCAAAATAATACTATATATAATACGTTGAGTATCGTTTTTGACCGGGAAGAAAGGATCATATATTAATTTATATACACTTTTGGAGTAAATTCAGGTCCTTTTATTAACATTATAACAATTTTACTTATGTTATCTTTTTAGTCTAATATAACATTCCAATTTATGATATCAATCTAGCTTTTCATTCAGAATATCAATAAATAGCTTAACTATATAGATCTTGCATATCTATAACTAAAATATAAATAAAACAATTGCAATTGATTTTTAGGTGGAGTTCGAGTTTCAAGGAACCACTTATTCATAGGCCGAAGAAAATATTACATTTTGATTGAACGTAGATTCTGTTAAGGCTCCAAAAAAGATTATAACTGGTTCAAAATCCGTGAAATATAACATTGGAATGTTGAAGACCATGTTTAAACTCGGTAACAACTGTAATAACTACACAAACCAACTTCTGTCACATATAATTCCTAATATGAAACTTACCTATGAATTTTCTGGAAAACATCAAGCTACTAAAAATTTATTAAGAAGGTTTTTAATGTTTAATCTTACTTTTATTAGACATTATCGATATTCAACGTGTTATAATTCAATCCACATGGTATTGGGCAAGATGAATGCCGTATTTTAAATAAATTTTCCTATTATTGTAAATTTTGCAAAAAGTACGAATTTTGGCTTAAACAATCAAATAGGTATCACGAACTTATCCAATAAGATTCTGTGGATCAAATGAATCAAATTGTAACAGTTAAACCTTCATTAATTACAATGTATTAAAAAGTATTATCTTAGTATCTCAAAAATCGTAAAAGACTGTTGTTTCTTTATTACCTCAAATTTTAACTCTTTAAAAAACAATCATATCTATCCTTTCAATGAATTTAGGTGGAGAATCGCAATAATTATTCCAGAGATTATAAATCGTCAGTTTCTCTACATTTTGTTATTGGAAATATATTACAATGGTTTATTTTAACTTGTTAAAATTTATAATCGATATGGTTCATAGTTCGCATTTATCAATATATCCCTTCATTAATTATATGAATTCAACGTAATTGAAAAAAGTTTAAAATTTTAACGCGATTATGTCTTTTATTTACTAAGTCGAATTTTATACTAACTAATGAATTGACGCGTTTCTAATCTCAACTTAACCAACTTGTCCACCCGTAATTACTTCTAAAACGTTTACTTCCCTCATACGATAATACTCTACATTACCTCAACGTTGAAGTTTATCGTCGGTTTTACTTGTAATTTCTTACAGCAATTACCTAAAAACCTTTTACCATTGGATTCCAGGAATTTTACTCTTATTCTTAGTTTTATGCACGTAAAGTTGAGCTTTATAAGCATATACAAGTATTCTAATCGTTTAAACCCCCTTTTTCAATGTTTGGCCTACAACATAATAGAAACTTAGTCTTTTGCAGACCATTGACATCTTCAATTTCTTACAATTTTATGAAACATAACTACTACTGTCAATAGGCATGCTGGAAAAGTAAAATGCCTGTAAAATGAATTTGATCGTTCATTGAATTTTCACGTTTATATTCATTCATTTTCCCCTATGAACAGATTATTTGTAAAGGTTGTTCCGGAGAATGACATCAATCCTTCCTTTTTCATCTTTATTGAAGATATCAATTTCAAATTCTTCAAGTAAAAATCCAACAATATAATTAGTTAGGTATTAATTGGTAAAGTAGTTATATATAAGTTGAAGTCATAAGCTCTACATCTCATCTTTAATAGTAATTTTACCTAGTCTAAAAATTTTCCTTCTAATCGCCAATTATCCGTTATACTTAGTAGCTATTTTTATGGCGATTTAAGGATTTGTTATGTACCTAACATCATCGTTAACTTAATTTTTCATTTGATGTAAGTGAAGGTAAAATAAAATTTCCCATTAATTAGCGATTAGATTATAAATATATTTTAAAATTCTTCATTTAACCTATTACCAATTGATATAAACAGTTGAAATCTTGAAACTTAGTAGTAACCTCTTTGTAAGCTTGACTATAGTTACCTTAAAAACCCGGTTTTCTTTTCTTTAACTTACTTATCCATACTTGAAATTAGTGAAACACTAATAAATATTATCAAATATCCAATATACACGGTTATAGATTATAATTAATAGTGGAAATAAAAAATATATCGTGTTTAAATGTGAGTTTGGTTGTAAATTTTAAGATATGTATAACATTCGCCAGTCTGTATACTAATTTATATTGGTTCCTACTCTTTATCTATCTTACATCGAATTGGGAACTTGAATTGCTTGAACTCAATGCACATTGTATCGTGAACCTATAATCACAATCAATTCGAATAAAATAACTATTATTAAAGATTATGTTATATCTTTTTCAGTCATAAAAATGTAACAAATTGTGACTGAAAAACTCATTTTCGAAGGAAAAGGTAAAAGATTACTTCAATCTATATGGTAAAATTAGTATGTATTATACCAAGCCAAAGGTGAAAAATATTTCGTTGAAAAATGCTCCAAATCAGTAAAACAATATTCAAAATCCCATTACATTACTAACTACAATAGGAATTGTTAATAATGGTTTCTTTTTTGTGATTAATGTTGTAGGTATCTTTGATTATCATAAGACGTATTTTATAATACTGTGTCTCCGTAATTAAAACAAATTAATCCTTCATTACATCATATATTGCCTAAAAAAAGTCCACAGGTGACCTAATACATTATTCAATATAAGAACGTCAGGTTTTGATGATACTAGGACACATTCGATGTTTAAGACACAATGTAATAGACATAAAAGTCGTCGTCATTGCAGATAATAAATCCTTAGAAATATCAGGATCAAAATAGATAAACATTCAAGAATTATAGATTTTCTCAATATTATCAAAAACTGCAGAATCTGCATTTCCTACAAATCTAACTTAGAAAATCTTATTGTAGACTAAATATTCCTTTTTTCAAACCCAATAGAATTCCACAGATAGAAATTCGCCAAAAATAGAAACAAGAAAGTGATCAATACTAGAAAAAAAAACAATATCAATACTAATCTGAAACTTATTTTTTATATCTACTGTTGGAATAATAGTAATTGCAATGCAGTGCGTTATATTTACTAACAGTAAAGTTGACTATACTGACTAAAAGTTGAGTGTATTATTTGTGAGCCTACTCTATTGGCTGCAAGTTAAGTACAGAATGCGCCTACTTCAAACTAGGGTACAGGCCAAGCAATTAGCTATACAAATTACTGTGCAGATTACCTAGCAGTCTACCAAACCTAGAATAATACATCCACTAACTAACTATTACAATACTATTGTTACTTCAACCAATAGAATCGATAACATTATAATGTCTAAAGACCTACCAACAATAATCAATGCTTATTAGGTTAAGAATAGATAAGATAAGTAAAAGAAAAAAATACCTTCTAGTTATTACGCTTTATTTAGGCAAGGTATAGAAAGTATTCTTACGAAGAGACTTTACTACTATATCAGTCTCTACAGCAGTAAGTAAAAAGAATATTTATACTATGCCAGTCTCTATAACAGTCTAGAGGTAACGGCTATATAGCTATTGAAAACACAAATAAATCTTCAGCAAATTCCTTTTAAAGAGCGTTAAAATTGACCTCTGAAAGTTTAAAATCGGAAAATTGGAAAACAGCTAGGTAAGTGTTACCGCAGGTTCTACTACTACGAAAAACGACTAGGTTTCACGTTAAATAGCCACAAAAAAAAACCTCGACCTTTACTAACAACAAACGACCTCTAACTTTACCTTCTACGCCAAACCTTTGCCCCTACTTCACTTCCCCCTCCCCTTTTACGCCAACTTAATTGTTTAGATCGCTGCTCCAAACGAAAACACCTAAAATCGCCAAAACGCGCCAAAAAAAAGCCTCGTCGCCCAACTTTATACTCAATCACCAAGATCCATACCAACCAAAACATTAAAATAGCCACTGCAAACCCTTAATTCAAGGCCCTTAACGACCTTACCAGAAAAAAAAAAAGAAATTGAAGCCCTCGATCTATTTTTTACAAAAGGTTATAATAATAACATTTAGGTATTAATTGTCGATAAAAACTTAACCACAACGCATCTAATCATTTTCTTTTGCCAATTTATCCTCGATTTAAACAGTAGCGAGCTCGAATACAACAAAAACGCTTTCCAAACCTTTCGGAATTTCTTGGAAAATTAAACTTTTAACACTGGGAAGTTGATTCAGGTAAGGGTTAAAAACAAACTAAAAGTAAACCTTATTCGCCGAGGGGTATACGTGCCAAAAAGAACACCTTCAAACTAGTAAAAACTTTCTTCGAATTAGCACAATTTGAGAAATGCCTTTAGAACTCACACTTCAAAAGAAAATATGTTAATGTAACTTTACTCTCTTACGCGCGTTCTAAGGGAACCCCTATCAACCCCTAGCCAGATCAAACCTTTTTATACTCTAACGATGAAAAACCTATTAATTTACTCGATAATATAATACTTTTACGTAATAACGTAGAGTATTCTTTTGATGGAGATAAAGCACGTAAAACAACAGCTGCTAACCCAACTAAAAGTATTAACGTCGGCGTCATCTAACGGTCAATTAAACAAAATCTTGAAGTCCTTTAAATTTTCTCTTATGGCTAAGTCATCCTTACCCTTTAACCCTTCCTTAGAATCGACAAGTCCCTTAAGGGGAAACTTTCCACGGCAAGTATGCCTACACACGCGAGCCAACTACAATTCCTATTATAGGACTTTACCCTTTGGGTAAGGAGACTGGTAATTAACATTAACACTGCGACTTGGAAGCCTCAAAGCCTAAAATAATAAAAACACTAGTAACGACTAGAATAACTATCGAGACCTCTCTACTAAACCTTTTGAAATAATCAACATTGAATATAAACTTCTCATGAACTTCTTGAAAATCTGGAACGATATAGAAAAATATAACATAAAATCCTACAACCTCCTTAACACTAAAATAATACCGTTCTAAAATATTCAAAAGGAAATGAAGATCCCAAATTATGATTTTTACTTACTATTTCCTGAAATCCTAACAAAGTATTCTAGGAAATATTACATAACATTCTTATCTTGGGTAAAAATCTTTCTAAAAATTTATAACGATATAAAAAGTTATCTCGAATACAATATTCACCTCACCTAATATTTCACGAATTATATTACCATAAGGAAAATAGCGATGATAGTAAAAAAAAAAAAGTAATACCGATTAATATTTTGAACCAGGTATTCAATAAGATAATATTATACTAAAAACAATAAAGAACCCTACGTTGAGAAAGCCAGGTTTCGCAAATAGGTATGGAAAATTATTACGGGAGTTAACGAGTTGAAATACACCCTACAACGCTCAAATGCCACCTGTAAGGGTTTTTTTTAACGAAATAAGGTTCTCTTTCGCAACCGTAATAACATGTACACCAAACTCGCTTAATATATATTCCTAAGCTAATAACTTCCGCGATATAAATAAAAAAAGACAGCATACTAGTACAATACATCGATCGGAAGTCCAGATGACCTTAACACTTCAAATCTAGTCCAATAATTTCGGATGAAAATCTATAACTACATTAAAGCGAACAAAGGCAGAACTCAAATGGACTTGCTAACTATAAAAACTATCGTCGTAATACTAACAAGATATTAGATTTATAATAAGTCCGGATATGAGTGAACTCGGTACCCTCTAATTAAACTCAATAACAAACAAGTAATATAATACATTTTTTACCTTACTATTTCCAGAAAGAATGAATTAAACTAAATTGTAAACTTCGGGTGTAAAAAAACTATTAACGGCGAAAATGCCTCCAAGAAAATTGAATAGAATGAAAATATTTTTTCTAACGTAGCATAATAACTAGCCGACCATATTTTCCTATACTTCTTAGGTGTCGAAAACCCTTAACTTTGCCTTAACTAAGATCTTAATCCCTTACCTCCCTTTATCATTTGCGATCCTTGGGCGAACCATACGATTTAAGATATTATAACAGGCATAGGAGCAATAAGGTATTTAATAAAAATCAATTCGTAATAGGTGGTATTAAGTAGGCAAAAATACTATTATGGAGATTAATACCTAAGATTCCAGAAAAACCAGAGTTGATTTCAGCTTAGACAAACATTTATCGCTACTAGAGATTACATTAATTGGGATTATTATTTCAATCGATTATGTTTTACATTTTTAAATCACTTACCACTTTCTTTTTTTATTTGAAATATTGAAAAACCTCGGTTTCAACATTAATGTTAACGCTAATGAACTGATTAAAAACGGCTAGAGATTCCTCCCCACTCTCATATGTGAGTATTTATAATTTTATCTTTAATGTATAGAAACAATAGTCTTAATGTCAACGAAGTTAAAGATTCGTTTACTATATTGACGCTTTAATTATCCAACCGTAATTGAGTTGTATAAAGTTCTAAAGTCTACAGTTCATGAAAATATGAAATATATTATTTAAAATTTCATCGAAAAGCTTTGATATTATTGCCAAATACATACCTATACCCCCATAAAATTCAAGTTTATACTTAAAGACGATAAAGACTTCAATTACGATATTTTTTATTAACATATTTTACTTCGATAACAAGCCAATTTTTCACATTATTCACTCTGCAACCTTTTTTCACAAAGAAAAGTTCCTAAAGTCCTGGTCGGGAAAGAATATGTAGGAAACATTAAAAAATCTATAAATTAACACGTATTTAGACCAACTTAACGTCGTCGTCCATAATACTGATACCAACTTTACAACGGCAGAATTTTAAGCCGATACCAAAATAATGGGAATTTAATGCAAACATGTGCCTGTAAAGACTCGTTGAAGTATTAGGAAGATCAAAAAATCACATACACTACTTTGTAAAGCGTACGATATTCTTACGCTAAAGATGGAAAACTTTACAAATTAGAAAGCACGCATTCAAATAGCAATTAAGGGCTTGAATAATACTATAGGTTCTAACAGATTGATACTAAACCTACTAATCATTAAAACGTATTTAAGCCTTACAAATGAATCCCTGCCATTGGTAAATAACTAAAATAAAAAAATAGTCTACGGCAAAGAATTTAAAAAAACTACAGAAGAAATCGGCACAACGTTAAGTCAATAATTCTTTTAACACCAGAAACGGTCTTACGATAATCGATAAGATTACTTTACCGCTACGGAATGAAGTTTTCGTATAACGGGAACCAGGTAAATAGAATGGCCTATTGAAGATAGTAAGCATTACTGATCTTAAAGTAATTATTGAAAATATTTACGATCTCATAATGATTAGTACTATGCAAGTAAAAACCTAAATTAAAATAAATAAAAATGGCGATGAAGACCTCGAAGGTAAAAAAATAAACAAACATAACCCTTTTCTACCTATAATTAATAAATTAATAAAATCCTTTCGGCGTATGCAAAAAGCTAAAAGGAAAAACACTCAGCACAAGGAACATACATTGGGTCGTATTTACAATACTGATGAATTAAGTAGGGGAAAAAGATGACGAAAATTAACATTAAATTTCCGGGTATAAAACGTTATCACAAACTCCAGCAAAACTTTAAAAGAAAGCAATAACATTTAAATGAAAGAACCCCTAATTCTAAAATTTGTAAAATTATTACCTAAAGAAAACTTTAATCTTTACAACTCGAATATCACGATTTTTAAGTCCAAAATTATATATGTAGTGAAAGAAAAAACTGTAACGCGGCTGTACAAAAAGTTACGATTAATCGTTTAAGAATATAGTGATAAATGTAAGGATTCAATCTCTACGTAATCAATAACTATATAAAACATCAGCCAACGCTTAGTGATCATTTTAGTAATAAGTTTTATAGTAAAAACTAAAGGGAATCATTCCCGTAAACATCGCCATATAACAAAAACATATACATAGTGAATAACTCATTTACAACGTATCATATTATTGAAATCACCACCGGAATTACGTATCACATACCCTTTGGAGATGGTAATGCGATATATTAAGCCACTATGTGAACTGGCTAAAATAAACCATTCTTTGTTCCTAACTTCTTAACCCCACTTTAAGTCACAAATAAGTAAAGTCTTCAAAATACAACCCATAGTTATTGATAACGCAAAAGAAGGATTTTGACTTGGTAGGTACACAAATTAACGATACTGTTTTTGTCAAAACTACTACCTTCATGGTATTGGAATATTGAAATATAAAAGGCTATAAGTTCTGGAATTACAAGCCGGTTACAACTCTGATTAAAGTTAATCAACTTAACTTTAATGGATCGTTAATTCGTATGCTTGGTATTAATATTGATTTTAGTTTTCTCTTAAAGGTAAAGGACGCTGACTAAGCTATAATTAACGAAACTGACTTAACCAAATCTTAATGGTACTTCAAACAACGCACCCATTACAATTACATCGACACTTTATACCAGCTAAAAACCGCCTATAACCTATCGATTACGGAATAAATACAAAAACTAACAGGTAAAACTTTTAACCAATTAAATAGAATAATTGAATAGCTGATGCGGAACTTGAACCTAAAAATGAATATAAAACTGATTAACTTATCAAAAACCAAATTAAAAAATATTTATAAACGATTTATTTGCAAATAAAAAAAATTATGTTTACAAATTGACTTCCTAATAACCCTCATCCATAGAGATAGGCGTGAAAACCAATTTAATATTACCTTTAACTTAATCAACTGGACTTCTATTAAATATAAGAAGATTACATACAATATATTGATTCGAAAGGTTTACAATATGATAACTGATTTTAATATAGGCATAAAACTATAGAAAATTATTGACATCGTTACCAAAAAAATGAAAATTTGTTTCATTCCGCTAATAAATTATACTAACTCAAAAAACCTATTCGAAACCTTTTTAAAACTCGAAATCACCAATGAAAAGCGCTCAATAATCGATGTAATAACTCTTAATAAAGCCTATGAAGGTTGAAAAAATCGAGGAATTTCGATAAATAGATGATAGGGAGAATCCTTCTAACGACATAACGAAATCATCTCTAAATAAAGCTCATAAAAGGTTTGTAGACAATAATAAGCTAACTATATGTATCTAAAGCTACGTTAATAAACCATCTAATGAAACAAAGTTACGTACTCACAAAGAATAATGTACTATCAAACTTGAAAATTACCAAGGGAATAAAGCTAGCGATAAAGACTTCTTTAAATAGCATAGTTAAATTGTGGGTAATGATAAGTTAGTAAACTCATTTGTATTAAAAAAAGGACAACAAATAGTTTAATCCAGGTTAATTGAGATAGGTAATGGTAACAAGGATAGTAGTAAACTAATTAACTTACATCGGTTAATTATAGTAACAAACAGTTTAACCTATGTGGGTTAGAATGGCTAATAACAGAAATATACCAATATGCGCAATTCTATAGTAAAAGACTTATGTACGGGAATTAGTAAAGTTGAAACTTGAAGCAATAGGGTAATTGAAGGTAATTGAGGTTAATATGGGTGCGAGAACCAATTAGAATTAATAGGGGTCTGATCAGTTAGCGAAAATGTAATTCAGTAGCAACCGGAAAAGTATGGTTGACTACACTAACATATACATACAAAATAAAAAGCCACCAGTGTTGAAATAGTAGTAATTATAGTATAATAAGTCAACTTTACTTACAATAAAGTGAACTATACTGACTACAACTTGATTGTATTATTTATGGGCCTACTATATCAATTCCAAGTCAATTACAGTATACGCCTTCTTCAAATTAGGATATGGGTCAAGAAATTAGTCATACAAATTACTATATAGACCGACTATCGGTCTGCCAAACCTAGAAAAATACATCTACTACTTAACCATTGCAATACTACTGTTACTTCAATCAATTGAATCCACAACATTACAAAATCTAAAGACCTACCGAAATCCATCATTTCAAAAAGTAAATAATCAAAACATATATAAATACCTTCTATATAAAGTCGAAATTCCGATTCCAATTGAATGAATAAAGTCAATAAAAATTAATTCTCCACTAACGCGATTTAAGGAAAATATTCACTTATAACTGTTTACTAGAAAATCCGCTATAAACATAGGAACTTTCCATAGAATCTATAACCACTTAAAAAGTTAGAAAATATCATAAGCCAATTATACCAAAATAAGAATATATAATGCGTATAAATATATAGCCAGAAAAATAACTTCGCAGAACATGATACAACATTTTTAACATTCTAAAATATTTTGAACAAAATGATAAACCTATTTATTATACTCAACGTCATAATTAAGAATAATCATTGCGTTAATATTACTTGAATTTCACTCAATATTATACTTACGTCGACTCCAAAAATAAACTAGTAGGTATATATAAATAATTATTAAATATATAACTAACTAGATAAAAACCAACATGAATGAAAGTGAAATCTTTGCTTATACTGCATCTTTACTAATAAGTATTTTAAAAAAGTTTTCAAACCCTAAAAAAACCATTCATAACGCATATACATATATTGGGACAAAAAATATACTGTACAGAAATCTAATATTCTTCCTGTTACACATACTAAACTTAAAATCAATACAAATGAAAAAGAGAAACAACCAACTATAAAACGTAATCTACAAATACGAAAAAATCAAATCCAACAGCAATATAAAAGAATATATAAGAAGGACTAAATTGCATAGCCGCAATATATACCCATCTAGATAAAACACATTTTTCCTACTATTGAAAACAACGCTTTCAAACGCCGTGATTTTCAATACATTCCTCAACCTAATGCATAAAAGAATTATAATCTCAAAAAGAGTCTACTAATATAAAACCCTATGAACTAGACCAGGTACTAATAGGATCACAATATAACAAAACTCAAACCAAACATATCTTCTAAAATACAAGCACACCTAGAAATATATACTCTTAAAATAGGGTTTACACATCTATTAACGTAACGAAAAACACGAATACAACTACAATAAACTGTAAACCATTGTTATATACCACTTTTTCGACGCATACATACTTTAAAACCCTGAAAACTAACTTTTCTTTCCAAATACAACTAAAAACTGTATTTGAAGCCTATTCGTATGATCAATGTATCAAACTAAATCTATAATATACCAACAACCGAATACTACAACAAAACCAAAATCGAATCGTTATCCAATACATACTATACTCTAAATAGCCAAATCAATACAGATAAAACCTCAAACGCTTAAGCTAATATAAACCAAGACAACACGAACCACCAGAAACCACACGTAAACGCCTCTGATACATATAAATAAAATTCATTATTATCGATAACAATTGATATACTAATTTCTAACACTTGTAATATAAAATAAAATAATATGTATAATCGAATGATTATTGTAAAAAGGGATAACAATACTCCTTTTTATACTACATAAAGTTAATAATTCGAATGAATACATTATAATTGTTTTATTTTTACTTAGTTTTTTTAAACGAAAATAATTATAAATTCGAAAATCTATATCGGATTCAGGGTATTAGATCTGGAATAGGCACCTAATACAAACTCTCAACCCTATCTATCATCGTATCTCAAGTCGAGTTCTCAGATATTTCCTATAATATATCACGTTCAAAAAGTTTAAAGATTTATCACTATCTTACTAATGAACTGAATGCTAGGATCGAAACTAACGAGCCTTATATCTTTAACTATATGTTTCGATATTTTTTCTTCCTATTCCTATAGAAATTTCCATCTGTTTTGGTAGATTTGTTATTAATACATGCGGTTTTCGAACAACTCTGAAATCAATGGTTTTATTACAGGCCAAAGCAATGAATTTCATGTATATAGATTTTTTTATGCAGGAGGAATAAAGAAATGTTAAGGGCGGAATATTTTAGTTTATCCTAGAATTGCAATATGTTAATCAGTAAAGGTTAGTCTTGTGATAAGATGTAGTTGAACTTACTAGAACACCGGTTTTCTTTTTAAGTTTGCAACTAATGATTGGTTTCTATAGCATCGATAAACATATTTTATTCAATAATATATTGAAAATCCACATGTTTATTGAAATGAGTCTTCAAATAAATTACATTAAAATTGTATATAAAATTGTACTCATTATACTATTAATATTTAGCTCGAAAATGTTACTGTAGATTTTGTCGAATATAACACTTTGTATATCTGATCCATATACAAATAAATGGTGAAAATTCATGATATTTTATTCGTTAAAATTACATTTAATATTACTATCCCTTAATTTGAATAAAGATTTTCACATATATAAAATTAACTTTAGGTATAAGTAAAAATGACTTTCGGCACAAGTTAATAGATTTGGTACATTTATGTACTATTATAAGTTTTATTTCTATAGGATCGTTGGGGTCAATGGGGTCTAGCGAATGGATGGTTGAAACTATATATGTTTTTATAGGTTAATTTTCTTTCTTTCTATAGATCAATAAACCTTATATCGGAATTTAACTTTAATATCAACGTTTTTGAATTGCGAACACTACATTTTTACGGTTATTTGAGTTTACATAGTTAGGTTATCAATGTTTGTATAGGTTTATTATAATGGTTTACATGAGTTCATTATTGAAGTTTAATTGGATTCATTATCCAAATATGCTTGGATTTATATTGGTTTCATATTCAAGTTTACAGCGATTTATTCACAGTATTCATAAGGGTAATTATAAGAAAATAAAAGTTTGTTACTATGCGTCAGTAGAGGGGTGGAGAATTTGACAAGGGTCATCCTGCGGGAATAGGGTGGTGGCTTTAACGGCTGCCCGTTGTCAATGTACCTCAATACACCCAATCCATTTACCCGTGCCAAAAGCCGTTCTCTTAATGTAATTGTCACGACGGTCTCCAGTGTAAGGACTTGAAAATGACATTATCAGAATGTTTTCGACACACCCATTGTGGGCTGATGTAGATTCGGACCAGCCGGCATACTGAGTTACATACGAACAAGTGCATCGGCGCCCAGGCAGACATGTTGCTATTTTTGTGTCGTACCGTCGCTCACGCGCCACCAAAGGACCGAGGCTCGGTCCACAGCCCCTACGTGGGCATTTGTCCGGCTAGGCTCGGGCTGTATCATGCCGGAGCATATAATAATGTTATCCTTGTTTTCCTTGTTTTCCTTGCTTTCCGATTTTCCCGATGGGGACATTCGCGGACACAAAGGGTTGTTTGTTTACGCTTGGACCGGATGGGACGACGATTGCCTCACAGTGGACCTGGCAACGATTCACTGTACTATGTGCTTACTGTAACTGCTGTGGACCGGACGGACGAGTCCCCGGACGGACCGATGGGCGGTTTCCATACGTGAAGAGTGCTTGTTTGCACTCCGGGCTTGCCGCTTCGTGAAGGTTTTGAATGTGCGTGTGCATACGGAAGCCTACGTTCTATACGGCACCCGGAGTGGGATCGCATGGGATCTCTATACAAATCTTGCAGCAGTCAGCCTCCACGGAGAATGTTCACGGCAGTGTGTCCGACCGGAGACCGGTATGCTCTTGGAAAGGCTGTGTATTGCGCGGCGCGAGTGAGGTTCACGAGACAAGCAGTGGTGGTCCTTGGAGGAGGTCCTCCAGACCACTCCATGAGGGATCCAAGGTCGTAAGCCGTGAGCTGAAATATGGCCTCATGTCCTCTGCTCGACATGGCCGACCCAATGGTCAGTTGGCCACGCAAGAGACTGGTCTTTCTTTCCCTCCAGCTCCCAAGCCAGCTAGCTAGATGGGCTCACCACGTTTGCTTTTGGCACGTGTTGCCTTGTTGCTGCCGTTGCAATGGGTGTCTGCACAAATCATCACGCGATGTCCAACAGCAGGCAGCTCGTACACTGCAACAGAGGGAGTAGACTACGCCATCTGTCCCTCGACCGACTTCGAGGGACGCTCCACGCAAGTCATCAACAACATCGCAGACGTGGCCCCGTGCGCCCAGATTTGTAGCACCGACCCAGCCTGTCTGAAAGCCGTCTACGACCCGGCACAGAAAGTATGCCATATCAAGGACGACACGCAGAAGGCGCTGGTCTGGGTTCGGAACAGCAGGTTCAGCGCCATCTATATCAACAACAGCCTGGCCGAGGCTACCCCCATCGCGAGATGCCCCTATGTAGAGACCTCCACAACCCTCGACAGGATCGAGTACAGGACCTGTGGGAACACGGAGATACGCGGTGCCTCTGTCGAGAAAGTCGCCAACGTCGCGAGCGCGGCGGCTTGTGCGCAGACCTGCTCCACACGCAACGGCGGCTGCGATGCTGCCGTCTACGACAAGCAGGACAAAGCCTGCCACATCAAGGCCGACGCCGCGTCCAACACACTCGTGTGGTACACAAACAAGCGCTACGATGTGATCCGACGCGCCGCTGCGCCCAGCCCGGCCGCGGTGGGCTCTTGGTCCGACCTCGTCCGGCTGCCCGTCGTCCCCGTCGCGGCCTACGTGGTGCCGGCTGTCCCCGAGTCGTCGAGGGTGATGTTCTGGTCCAGCTGGGGCACGGATACCTTTGGCGGTGCCGGTGGGATGACCCAATTCGCCGACTACAACTATCAAACGTGAGTCCGAGTCTTTGCCAGTCCCGCACCGTACCTGACGACTTCGATGCCACTCTCCAGCGGGTCTGTATCAGCCAGAAACGTGACCGACACACGCCATGACATGTTCTGCCCAGCCATCAGCAGTCTCCAGGACGGCCGCATCATCATCAGCGGAGGCGGCAATGCCGAAGCCACCACCTTCTTCGACCCCAGAACCAATGCGTTCGAGCGAGGGCCTGATCTCGTGACGCCCCGCGGGTACCATGTCTCCGTGACAACGTCCGAGGGCAAAGTGTTCGCCATCGGCGGCGCATACTCCGGGACGCTCGTGTCCAAGGACGGGGAGCTATTCGACCCTGTGAAGAACACTTGGACCGCCCTGCCAGGTGCTTTGGTAGGGCCCATGCTGACCACGGACGCGGAGGGCGTCTGGCGGACGGACAACCACGCCTGGCTGGTGAGCTGGGTCAATGCATCGTAAGCCTCGGCCGCGCCCATCCACACCACGGCAGTGCCCCTTGCTGACAACCGGTGGTCCTGCCCGACAGTGTCTTCCAAGACGGCCCAAGTAGGCATCAGAACTGGTACGGCACGACCGGGGCCGGGTCTGTCACCGCTGCCGGCGTGCGCGATGCCCAAGATGCCATGTGCGGCGTCTTCGTCATGTACGAGCCGGGCAAGATCCTCAGCGCCGGCGGCTCGCAGAGCTACACGGACTCGCCCGCCACGGCCAAGGCCCACATCACGACCATCACGGTGCCCGGCCAGCCTGCCACCGTCGAGGAGGTCGCGCCGATGGCCTATCCACGGGGCTTTGCCAACGTGGTCGTGCTGCCGAACGGCCAGGCGCTCGTCACGGGCGGCCAGAAGCGGTCGCTGGTGTTCACGGACACCGACGGGGTCCTGTACGCGGAACTGTTCGATCCGGTGACCAAGACGTGGGCGACCATGGCGCCCGAGGCGGTGCCGCGCAACTATCATTCTGTGAGCCTGCTGCTCCCGGACGCTACCGTCTGGAGCGGTGGCGGTGGACTGTAAGCCCCTCCCCTGCCTGATGGATTCCTTGCGGCACCAAGCGGTCTTCGGAAGGCACAAGCACTGCGACCCAAACGCGACGGCTGACCTTGGGGTGCCGCGATGGTGATGTAGGTGCCCCGGAGGCTGGTGCGACCCGGAGGTCAACCACGCGGACGGCCAGATCTTCTCTCCGCCGTACCTCTTCGACACGGCCGGCCAGCTTGCCGCTCGACCCGTGATCGCGCCTCTCAGCGCAACGACCGTCCAGGTCGGCGGGCAGCTGCGGGTGACGGTGGACACGGCCGCGGCCAGCTTGGTGCTGGTCCGGATGGGGAGCGCCACGCATTCGGTCAACAGCGACCAGCGCCGCGTCCCCTTGACCAACGTGACCTTCCGGGGCAGCGACCTCCACACGCAGATCGCCACGCTTCCGGCAGATAGCGGTATCTTGATTCCTGGCTACTACTATCTGTTTGCCATGGACCGCGCTGGGGTGCCTAGCATTGCGAAGACGGTCCAGATCGTGCTGTAGAATGACGTCCAAGGGAAGGCGTTGCGAGTGTGGGCATGGCCAGAATAACCTACTCATAGTTACTAATCTCTAATGGGCGAGGTGTTTGGGAGTTTGATGTTGTTGCTAGAATTCTTGTGGAGCAATCTACTCAACCCTTTTCATCCTGTGTGCGTCTGGGAAAATGACACCGTCGTCGCTTTTTTTGTGATCTGCGACTCCCAGACAGAATCCAAGAGGAGCTGGAATAGGAACCAGACCGACCAGTAGGCCCGGGCGGTCCGAGTGACTGCTGACACGGTGTTCGTGGTGAAGAGCCAGGACGAACTGTGACCACGTGCCTTGGCTTGGTGTGAAAGAAAGAGTGAGCAGTGCTCTGGTAGTGGCTCGAGATGTCCTTCCCAAGGCCAACTGGAGGAGACCTCACTGCCAAGGTGGAACAACAACGCTGCCAGCCCACCTCACGGCGCCACGGCCTCTGTCGGCACAAACCGCAAGAGACACTTCTGCGCCCTGGGCCGCGCCGAAATCAACTGCTCCGCCATCTCCATCATCGCATCGTCCATCCCGTCCCCCGGCAGCGTCGCATACCGCGCATACACGTCCCGCAGCAGGACCTTCATCTCCGCCATGGCCAGGTGCCTGCCCACGCAGCCGCGGCCGCCGCTCGCGAACGCAAAGAAGGCCCGCCGCCGCGCCGCGCCGCCCGCCGCCGCGAGCCACCGCTCCGGCCGGAACGCGTCCGGGTCCGGGAACACGCGCGCGTCGGCCCGGTGCACCGAGTGCGCCTGGCTGCTGACGACCGTGCGCGCCGGCACGAAGCGGCCGTCGATCGTGCGCCCGCCGCGCGGCACCACGCGCGGCAGCGACATGGGGATCGCCGGGAAGCACCGCAGGCCCTCCATCACGACCGCGTCCAGGTACGGCAGCCCGGCCCAGCCGCCCGAGCCGCCCCAGCCGCCGGCGGCCGCCGCCCCCGTGTGCTGCTGCGCCCGCAGCTCCGCCCGCAGCGCCGCCTGCGCGCCGCGCGACCGCGGCTGCGACAGCTCCCACATCAGGAAGCACAGCGTGTCGCCCGTCGTGTCGATGCCGGCCACCATGTGGTCCATGCACTCCGCCGCGACGGCCAGCTCGCCCTCCCGGTCCGCGTCGCCGTCGCCGTCGCCGTCGCCATCCGCCGCCGCCGTGAGGCGGCTCAGCAGCGTGAACGCTCGCGCCTCGGCGGCCCGCGCGACCGCGGCCAGCA